>CAWUFW010001595.1:0-1200000 GCA_963921515.1 Calotriton arnoldi
GAAAACATGGCGGCCGGCTAAGAGGCGGGCTGCGGGTGTTCCCTGGAGCGTGCAGTGATTACGGAGGGTTTACTAACGAGCGGTGCACTAAGAGTGATGTAAGGCGCCGTAAGAGGAGGAAAGCTTGCGGAGGAGCGATATAGTGACTTTGTAGAATCCCAGATTGGAACGAAAAAGACAGGTTTTACCTGGTTGTAGGCTCGGGCGGATCAGCGTTGTATGGCGGTAAGGACGCCCGACGAAGAACGCAGTCCCGTGAGGCTGGAGGAGGAGTCAGCAATTTCAGCGGAGCTGCCGTGGGGGAGAGCGGCTTCGGAATTAGGCAGGGGACGCCGAGCCGTTGCAAGGATTCCTTTGCGGGGTGGACGAGGAGGAGGAAGGCAGGCGAACATCGGTGAGAAAGAGGTTGGGAGGAATTCGGGAAAGCATGTTTCACCGGTAGGGAGCTTAAAGGGACGGACTCCTATTTTGCTCCACACAGTGCAGGAGATAAGTGTCAGTAAAACTACTGAGTCAGAAAAGTTCGCTGATAAAGGGAGGAGGTTGGGAAATGTGAGGAGTGTGGAGACAGTTGCTGCTGAAGGGGAGGAAGCGGGGCTAGAAGGGGGTTTTTGAGGTACACTTTGAGAAGTACATTCAAAGGGGGAGCAAAGGTGCTTACTGATCTAGATGGTTCACCTTACCAAGCTAAAGAGACCCAGAACAACAAAAGGGAAGTGAAGGAGGTGAAGGTTAGGGGTAGACGTTCTGCTAGAAATAAAGTGCACAACAAATTGGCCAGAGCGGGCTCCTTAGAGCGCAAGATTAAGGTAACACCATCCCTCAGGTCTTATTTTAAAGTGATCCCTAAAACCTTGGTGCTGAGGGAGAATCCTGGGGTACCCCATCAGAGTAAACTAATACAGCAGCAGGGAGAGGGTAACCTGTTACAGTTAGGGGAGTGTCTAGGAAGTGTGTCAGATACAGACCTAATAGATTGGTCTACACATTTGAGCCCAAACCGATTCTTGGTATTATCTGAAGAGATGAGTGAGGATTTAGTTTCTGTCCCGGGAGGGGGCCAGTTTAGGTATTGTGGGACCTGGTTCAGACCCTGAAGCCACATTAATATCAGTAGAAGGGGGAGGGGTGGAAACACCAAAGGACCCACAGAATGATATGTTGGGAGGGTTGGAGCAGGGGGACATGTAGGGTCTGGTGATTCCTCTATAATTTCGATGCTTACAAACCTCAGTCTTGAGATGCAGAAAAGATTTGAGATCTCAGAATCAAATCAGCAGGGTATAAGGGCCGTATGTGAGGGGTTAGAGAGGAAAATAGACGATTTAAATAGTCGGACTGTGGTCTTAGAAGTTGAAGTGAGAGACCTTAGGGAGGAGATGATGGTGAATAGAACCGAGATTGAAGGGCTTAAGGTCAGGGAAAGGGTGCAGGAGGAAAGAGAAGAAAGATTGGAAAACTTTCAAAGAAGGAATAATTTAAAAATTTTGAAACTCCCAGAAGGTAAAGAAGGAGGAGATGTTAAAAGTTTCGTGGTGCATTTGTTGAAGAGTGAGTTACAACTGGAGGAGTCAGAAGAGGAAATCTCGAGGGATATTCAGAGAATACATAGGGACCCCTTCAGGCTGGTTTCAAATCGGACTAGACCTAGGAGAATTTTGGTAAATTTTCTCACATATACTCTGAAGGAAAAGATTCTAGCTAAGGCCCTGAAAAAGAAAGCTTTGGAGGTGGATGGAGTACAGATTGAAGTCAGATCAGATTTGTCAATAGCAACTTCCAATAGGCAATGGGAGTTAGGTAAAAGGATTGAGCCATTGAGAAAGTTGGGTGCTTCAGTGCAATTGAAATTTCCAGCGTTACTGAAAGTAATGTTGAATAACAAGATGTACTCCTTTCGTTTTGTAGACGAGGTGGATAAGTTTCTTGAACAACAACAGTCTGAGAGCGTATGAAGGACAAAGAAAGGATGAATGGTGTTATCACTTGGAGTAGGAATATTAGGAATTTTGAGTTGTTATTTATGTCATGAGATTTATTATTTGTTTCGCACCAGTGTGTTTTAGGATTTAGTACTGCACGCTAAGGGGTCGCTCATAGGGCTTAGCCATGGGCAGTTGGTTAGGCTTTTCCAGGGAAGGGGGGTGGGGTTTTGGGTTTGTTGGGGAGGGGGGGGGTTTGGGTGGGTGGAAAATGTAGAAAAATGCCTCATTGGTTTTGTTGCTGCTGTTATTGTTGTGGTTTGAATAGGATGCGCTGGTTTTTCTTTTTTTTGGAGATGAGTGGGGTTAGATTAAATGAGCTGAAAGTTCTTTCATGGAATGTAAATGGTCTCCGTGTGAAGAGGAGGAGAGATTTGATTATGGAATATTTGAAAGATTCTCCGGCGCAAATTATTATTTTGCAGGAGACACATTTGATGGAGGAAGAGAGTAAGAAGATTTTTGCAGCACAGAGATGGGTTACTCATGCAGTTTATACACAAGAAACAGCAGTTACTAAAGGAGTTGCATTATTGGTTAAGCAAGGTCTGAATATTGCAATAGAAGGTAAGGCTTCAAGTGTTGCAGGGAGATGGCTTATAGTTAAGCTAAGAATATTTGGACAGGTTTTTCTTTTGGTGGGTTATTACGGTCCAAACCAGGATGATGTGGGCCCGTTAGATGAATTAGCTAAGGAGCATTTGAGTTATTCCGGTCAGATTATAATGGCAGGGGATTTTAATACTGTTTTGGATTATAAATTAGATAGGTCTGAGAACAGTAGAGCTGCAGTGAATCCTAATATGTCGAACAGAGTTAGATTGTTTATGAAACAGTGGGGTTTATATGATGTATGGAGGTATAAGTTTGGCTCGCAGTTAGGTTATACATTTTATAACAAAAAGTACAAACATAAGTCACGTATAGATTATATATTGCTGGATCGGAGGGTTAAGGATTCAGTCTTGGAGGTAGAACATATTGGGGTGCATTTATCTGATCATTCAGCTATTTTTCTTCGGCTGGCGGTAGGAGAAAAGACAACGAGTACTGTTTGGAGGTTAGACCGTACGATACTATTAGAAGAGGAAGTAGTGGAGGCTTTAGGAGAGGAAACGAGGGAATTTTTTGAAAGAAATCAGGGTTCAGCTAACATTGGTACTGTTTGGGACGCTTATAAGGCTTATCTGAGAGGCAGGTTAGGAGCCCTGGCAGCAAGGAAAAGGCGAATATATTATAGCAGAGTGTCGGCTCTGGAAGAAAATATTCGGAATTTGGAGGTAGGTTTAGTAATAGATGGAAGTAGGGAGGCTAGTGAAAAAGAGATGGAGAAATTATTAAATTTAAAAGCAAATTTATCGGGAGTTTTGAGAGACAGAGTTAAGGAAAGGTGGGAAACCAGTCAGCTGGCACACTTTGAATATGGCGAGGGCTGTAGCAAACTACTAGCCTGGAAAGTAAAAAGCCAACAGGTTCGAAGTTTGATTAAGGAAATAATAAGTGAGGATTCGGGCACAGTGCTTAGGGACAGTAAGGGAATTGCTGCAGCATTCCATAGTCATTTTGAGGGGTCTATAAGGAAGATTTGGTTGTTGAAGAACAGGATGTGTGGAGCTGGTTGGAAAATATGGACCCTCTTTCGGACGATTTAAAGGATATTCTGAATAAAGAGATATCTAATGAAGAGGTTGAGGAGGTTATTAGAGGAGGCAAAAGGGTAAGGCGCCAGGGACGGATGGCCTTCCGGTAGAGGTTTATAGAACTTGGGCTGGGGTTTTGACTCCTATAATGAGGCAGTTATTCAATGAGATCTTTATGTCAGATGCTTCTCTGCCGCCTTCGTGGAATGAGGCCAATATTTCTTTGATCCCTAAGCCAGGGAAGTCATTAAAAAAGTAGATTCGTATAGGCCAATTTCTTTACTGAATGCGGATTATAAGCTTTTTGCCAAAATTATAGCAGGAAGGCTGAATAGTGTTATGATATATCTGGTTCACGAGGATCAGAAAGGTTTTATTAGGGGTCGAACACTGAAAGAATTGACATACTCTCTTATTGGTTCTATAGACATGGCCAAGTCTTTTGATCTTCCCTTGGCTGTTATTGCTCTAGATGCAGCCAAGGCGTTTGATCGTGTTAATTGGGTATATCTGCAGACGGTGGTGAGATATCTGAATTTAGGCCCGAATGTTTGTAAAATGTTAACAGCTATATATTCGGCTCCTAAGGCCAGAGTATTAGTAAATGGGGTGCTGACTCAGCCAGTTCAGATTACGAGAGGTACTAGACAAGGGTGCCCTCTGTCTCCATTTCTGTTTGATTTATATATCGAGCCACTGGCACGCAGAATAAGGAGTACAGAGGGCATCGTGCCTTTTGAGTTTGAAGGCTGGAGTAAAAAGATAGGTTTATATGCAGACGACATTATAATCTATACACTTGATTTGCAACAAACTATGAGGTGCTTCATAGACGTAACTAGCAAGTTTGGTATTATTTCAGGCTATAAGATCAATAAGGAGAAAACAGAGGTCATGGCTTGGAATATGAGTACGGATGGTATAGTTTGCAAAAAAGAGATGAGGTACTTAGGAGTTAAGATCACACACAACATAGTTGACCTCACCAAGGAGAATTTCAATAAGCTTAGAAAGGAGATCAGTGCTAGTCTACGGGGATGGATGTATTTACCTCTCACTTTATTTGGCCGAGCTAACTTGGTGAAAATGACGATCCTGCTGAAGTTAACTTTTTTATTTGAAACAATTCCTTTAAGTTTTAGGAAGGAGTGTTTAGTAAGGCTGCAGGGCGAAATCAGTTCTTTCCTTTGGATGTCAAAAGGGCCACGTTTGTCCTGGAAGAAGCTCAGGAGGAAGTTAGTGAAGGGGGGCTTAGCGTTGCCTGACCTGTTGCTTTACTCATGGGCATTTATGTTAAAAAATAGTAGGATGTTATTTGGTATACCTGCAGACACTGAGATAGGAAGAATGTATAGGGAGATGCTGAATTAACAGAGAAATGCAGAGAGTGGGTTTTTGTTTAAATTTGCTGATTCGAAATATTTCAAGAAGGTTAGGTTGAAGGTTTTAAAGGACTTGGCAGAAACATGGTATAAAATTAGAAGGGCTTTAAAAATTCCATATTTTAGTCAGCTGGCTCCAATTTGGGATGCACCAGGGTCCCCACTTTGGACAAAAGATCTATTGGCCCGTCCCTTAAAAGAAAGGGGTTTATTGAATTGGAAGCAGTTATTTCCGGAAGGGCAGTTAATGTCATGGGGGCAGTGTGAAGAGGAGTGGGGACTCAGTTGCTCCAGATTTAAATACCTCCAGATTCACAGTTGGTACGTGGTATCCGGCGATTTGATAGGTACTTCTAATGAACTGGAGGAGAAGCTTCTTTCCAACTGTACCTTCAAGAAAGAAATTGCACTGTGGTACTGGCTAATACTTGAGATGGAGGATGGTCCTTTCATGCTACCAGAGAGCCTGTGGGGAAGGTGCTTGCCGGAGATTGCGACAGAAGACCAATGGCAAGTAACAATGTCTAAGCTTTATAAAATAGTGAAACCTGCGTATTTAAGGAAGAACCACTTTTTACTATGCATAGGGCCTACTGGACTCCACGAAGACTTTCAAAATTCGGATCAGGTGGAGTGGTGTTGTGTCCCAAGTGCGGAAGCCCGAATGAAGATGATCTGCATATGTTTCTGCAATGTCCGAAGATTCAGACTTTCTGGGAGGCCGTGAGTAGTTGTCTATCAAGGGTTCTAGGCTTACAGATAAAGGTAAGCCCTGAGATGGTCATATGTGGAAGATTAGAGCTGCATGGTAAGGATATGAGCGATAAAGCGAAGCTTGTATTCTATGCAGTATTGCTGGCCTGAAGAGAGATATGTAAACTTTGGGTCTCCCCTGTTAGCCCTACAGAGTGTGGTTGGTTACAATCAATGAAATTTGCTGCTAAGATGGATATTTCGGATCAGACTAAAAAGAGATATAACTTTTGGAAGTTTTTTTTAACACATTATGGTCAAGGGTTGGGTGTGTAAGCTTTAAGAGTCCAATGATTAAGTCTTCATCTGCTTCGGCTGGCGAAAATCTTCTCTGTTTATACAGGAAGACTAGGGAAATGGAATGACTGTGCGGCTGGGAGAGGAGGTCCTCCAGGGGCAAGAGGTGCGATGGTTATTGGAGGGCCTCCATTTCTAAAGCTTTACATCTATCCTCCTGTATCCAGCAAATGAAGTTGAAAACCCAGGGGGGTATCGTAAGCAGAAGGGTGGCAAGAAGGCGAATGAGGACTAAAAAAAAAAAAAAAAGAAAGAAATATATATATATATTCACTGAAAAAACCATAGGTTTCAGGCACGTTATAGTTAGAAATTAGCATTTAAAAAACCTTAGAAATTCACTGAAAAAACCATAGGTTTCAGGGGCGTTATAGTTAGTTGGACATTTCACTCGTACAAAACCATAGAAATTCCCCCGTTATAGTTAGTTCAGCTAACTATAACTCGCGCACCCGCAATGCACTGCTGATGACGTCACATATTACATCACTCATGACATGGTCAGTGACATCACTCATGACATCACTGATGACATCTCAAATGACATCACTGATGACATCACTGATGACATCATCCAGTGAATGTGTGTTTTTCTGAAAATTAAATATGTTTTATATATGTATATCTCAAGGTCGATGGAAGAATAAATGGGTATATAAGTGCCTAAATGGATGATTTTTTGGGTAAAATTGATTGTATAACTGACTGATTAAGTGTATCTTAGTGAATACATGGGTTAGTGAGTAATGTTTAAATATGAAAATATCTGTATCAGTCTCTCACTTTGTGTATAAGTGGCTGCATGGGTTGGTGAGTAGCTACATGAGTGTCTATATGGGTTATTAGTTGGTTTTTTGAGTATCAGTATGAGTGTCTGAGTGTCTGTATGGTTCGGTGGGGGGTATTACTTAGTGCATAGATGCATGAATGAGTGACTCACTGTTTGTATGTGTTGAAGACAGCATGTGTGCAGGACTGTATAGGTGGATGAGTGTGTGTATGGGTGTGTTAGTGAGTGAATGACTGTCTCAATAGTGTCTTTATGAGTAACTACATATGTTTTAAACTAGTATATGTGAGTATTGGTGTATATAAGTGAGTATATGTGAGAGTGAGAGATTGGAAGAGTTCCTGTACAAATAAGTAGGTATTTCTATAAGTGATTGTTTAAGAGAGTAAGTATGTGTAAGTTTCTGAAGAAGTAAGTGTGGTAGTGTGTGTATAACTGTATATGCAAGTAAATGGATGTTTGATACTTTGTTTGCATGTGTGACTATGTGTGTGAGTAACTCTAAGGATGAGTGGCGGTGTGTAACAGGATGTATAGGTGTATGAGTACACATGATGAGTGAGTACATGTATGAGTGACTGTATAGGGACTGTTGGTGAATGAGTGGATGTGTGTGTAGATCTTGGAATTACTGAATTGGTGTGTTGTAACTGGTATTGGTATGTCCATTGTTTTGAAAATGTCAGTTTGTATTTTTGAGTGTGTGTATCAAAGGTTATATTAGGGTGAGAGGAGGTCTGCCACTCTATCACAAGGATGATGTCATCAGTGATGTCATCAGTGATGTCATTTGAGATGTCATCAGTGATGTCATGAGTGATGTCACTGACCATGTCATGAGTGATGTCATATGTGACGTCATCAGCAGTGCATTGCGGGCGCGCGAGTTATAGTTAGCTGAACTAACTATAACGGGGGAATTTCTATGGTTTTGTACGAGTGAAATGTCCAACTAACTATAACGCCCCTGAAACCTATGGTTTTTTCAGTGAATTTCTAAGGTTTTTAAATGCTAATTTCTAACTATAACGTGCCTGAAACCTATGGTTTTTTCAGTGAATTTCTAAGGTTTTTTAAATGCTAATTTCTAACTATAATGTGCCTGAAACCTATGGTTTTTTCAGTGAATATATATATATTTATTATACTATGTATACATGTGCAAATGTCTCGGTCCGCCTGTTTGCCTCGGTGGCACGGAAAAAATGGGTGGAACTGACGTCAGCACGCCGACGAGGTCCTCTTATGGCTCCGATGACTTCATACGGTGTCGCGAGCGGAGCCGTGCTACTATGACGTCCTCGTTGACGTGGGAGAGCTAGGAAAGAATTTCCGTGGAATGCTGGTGTAGGGGATATTCACCTAAGTGTTCAGGCTAGTCCTTTGGGGGCAACTGTTTATGTTGCCACTCCAGAAACCAAAACCAGTGATCAGAGGGCAGAGGCCCTGCAGATGGCACACGAGGTGGGGTGCCCAGTCGTGTGCACCGGCGGGGCAGCGAAGTGACAAGCACCACAACCCACAAAAAAGGTAACAAGGGCACTGAATAACACAGGATCTTCTCTTTGTATCTGGCAGGAACAACGAAGTTAAAATGCCCTAGTACCAAAATGTAGAATTAGTGCTACAACGGTCTTCAAGAGGACCTGCGATGCCGCTTCTGCCTTCCGTACCCTGGAGGCGGCACATGGATCACGCGGTACGGTCATACTGCGGTGGGACGCACACTCGTTGACCTCTCATGGCACTGCTCCACACTTCAGGGAGGACGCTTTCCATTAGCTATGTTTTCTGATGACGTTTCGCGCCGGCCCCGTCCAACAACAGAACTCCTTTAGATCCAAACAGACTCTTTCACTCTCTCACCGGAAGTGAAACCAGGCCACGCGGACACTTTCACAATACAACAGCCGGGAATGCACTTTTCGGTACAAAAACCACATTCCTTCCTCCTAATTAATCAAATAAACGTCTCACTGAAGAACAGGGGCCAGCTTCGATCGGTAAGCAGCCGTTACAACGACTTTTTTACTTCGTGATACCATTACAACGCATGCATTACCACGCATGCGTTGTACATCACTAAAGTCATTACTACGCATTTTTGTAGAACGCATGGTCATTTACCATGCATGCCTATACAACGAATTTTGTTGTAAAGGTATGTATGGTAAATGACCATGCGTTCTAAAAACATGTAGATGATCCACGTCGTTGTAAGGAAACAGAGGCTGTTCTGTTTCCTCACAACGACGTGCACCGCCCCTCAGAGACGACGTGAAGCAGGAACCACGAGGAGAGAGGAACCACGAGGAGTGAGAGGTAAGGGGGATCGGGCATGGGGTGGGGGTTTCTTTTCTAGGGTTTAGGGTAGTGCAGTGGTGTTTGGGTGGTGTAGCGGGTCGTGCTGGGGGTAGTGTTTTAGGGTTTAGGGTAGTGCAGTGGTGTTTGGGTAGAGTAGGGGGTCGTGCTGGGGGTAGTGTTTTAGGGTTTAGGGTAGTGCAGTAGTGTAGGGGGTCGTGCTGGGGGTAGTGTTTTAGGGTTTAGGGTAGTGCAGTGGTGTATGGGTAGTGTAGAGGGTCGTGCTGGGGTAGTGTTTTAGGGTTTAGGGTAGTGCAGTGGTGTTTGAGTAGTGTAGGGGGTCATGCTGGTGGTAGTGTTTTAGGGTTTAGGGTAGTGCAGTGGTGTTTGTGTAATGTAGAGGGTCATGCTGGGGGTAGTGTTTTATGGTTTAGGGTAGTGCAGTGGTGTTTGGGTAGTGTAGGGGGTCATGCTGGGGGTAGATTTAGGGTTTAGGGTAGTGCAGTGGTGTTTGGGTAGTGTAGGGAGTCGTGCTGGGGGTAGTGTTTTAGGGTTTATGTTAGTGCAGTGGTGTTTGGGTAGTGTAGGGGGTAGTGCTGGGGTAGTGTTTTAGGGTTTAGGGTAGTGCAGTGGTGTTTGTGTAGTGTAGGGGTTAGTGCTGGGGGTAGTGTTTTAGGGTTTAGGATAGTGCAGTGGTGTTTGGTTAGTGTAGGGGTTCATGCTGGGGGTAGTGTTTTAGGGTTTAGGGTATGGCAGTGGTGTTTGGGTAGTGTAGGGGGTCGTGCTGGGGGTAGATTTAGGGTTTAGGGTAGTGCAGTGGTGTTTGTGTTGTGAGGGGGTCGTGCTGGGGGTAGTGTTTTAGGGTTTAGAGTAGTGCAGTGGTGTTTGTATAGTGTAGGGGGGTTTAGGGTAGTGCAGTGGTGTTTGTGTAGTGTAGGGGGTCATGCTGGGGGTAGTGTTTTAGGGTTTAGGGTAGTGCAGTGGTGTTTGTGTACTGTAGGGGGTAGTGTTTTAGGGTTTAGGGTAGTGCAGTGGTGTTTGTGTAGTGTAGGGGGTCATGCTGTGGGTAGTGTTTTAGGGTTTAGGGTAGTGCAGTCGTGTTTGTGTAGTGTAGGGGGTCGTGTTTTAGGGTATAGGGTAGAGCAGTGGTGTTTGGGTAGTAAAGGGGGTCATGCTGAGGTTAGTGGTTTAGGGTAGTGCAGTGGTGTTTGGGTAGTGTAGGGGGTCGTGCTGAGGGTAGTGTTTTAGGGGTTATGGTAGTGCAGTGGTGTTTGTGTAGTGTGGGAGGTCATGCTGGGGTAGATTTAGGGTTTAGTGTAGTGCAGTGGTGTTTGGGTAGTGTAGGGAGTCATTCTGGGGGTAGTGTTTTAGGGTTTAGGGTAGTCCAGTGGTGTTTGTGTAGTGTAGGGAGTCGTGCTGGGGGTAGTGTTTTAGGGTTTAGGGTAGTGCAGTGGTGTTTGGGTAGTATAGGGGGTAGTGCTGGGGTAGTGTTTTGGGTTTACGGTAGTGCAGTGGTGTTTGTGTAGTGTAGGGGGTCGTGCTGGGGGTAGTCTTTTAGGGTTTAGGGTAGTGCAGTGGTGTTTGTGTAGTATAGGGGGTAGTGTTTTAGGGTTTAGGGTAGTGCAGTGGTGTTGGTGTACTGTAGGGGGTCGTGCTGGGTTCTAGTGTTTTAGGGTTTAGGGTAGTGCAGTGGTGTTTGTGTATTGTAGGGGGTCATGTTTTAGGGTTTAGAGTAGTGGTGTTTGGGTAGTGTAGGGGTCGTGCTGGGGGTAGTGTTTTAGGGTGTAGGGTAGTGCAGTGGTGTTTGGGTAGTATAGGGGGTAGTGCTGGGGTAGTGTTTTGGGTTTACGGTAGTGCAGTGGTGTTTGTGTAGTGTAGGGGGTCGTGCTGGGGTAGTCTTTTAGGGTTTAGGGTAGTGCAGTGGTGTTTGTGTAGTGTAGGGGGTAGTGTTTTAGGGTTTAGGGTAGTGCAGTGGTGTTGGTGTACTGTAGGGGGTCGTGCTGGGTTCTAGTGTTTTAGGGTTTAGGCTAGTGCAGTGGTGTTTGTGTAGTGTAGGGGGTCGTGTTTTAGGGTTTAGGGTCGTGCAGTGGTGTTTGGGTAGTGTAGGGGGTCATGCTGGTGGTAGTGATTTAGGGTAGTGCAGTGGTGTTTGTGTAGTGTAGGGGGTCATGCTGGGGGTAGTGTTTTATGGTTTAGGGTAGTGCAGTGGTGTTTGGGTAGTGTAGGGGGTCGTGCTGGGGGTAGATTTAGGGTTTAGGGTAGTGCAGTGGTGTTTGGGTCGTGTAGGGAGTCGTGCTGGGGGTAGTGTTTTAGGGTTTAGGGTAGTGCAGTGGTGTTTGTGTAGTGTAGGGGGTTGTGCTGGGGGTAGTGTTTTAGGGTTTATGTTAGTGCAGTGGTGTTTGGGTAGTGTAGGGGGTAGTGCTGGGGTAGTGTTTTAGGGTTTAGGGTAGTGCAGTGGTGTTTGTGTAGTGTAGGGTGTAGTGCTGGGTGTAGTGTTTTAGGGTTTAGGGTAGTGCAGTGGTGTTTGGGTAGTGTAGGGGTTCATGCTGGGGGTAGTGTTTTAGGGTTTAGGGTATGGCAGTGGTGTTTGGGTAGTGTAGGGGGTCGTGCTGGGGGTAGTGTTTTATGGTTTAGGGTAGTGCAGTGGTGTTTGGGTAGTGTAGGGGGTCGTGCTGGGGGTAGTGTTTTAGGGTTTATGTTAGTGCAGTGGTGTTTGTGTAGTGTAGGGGATCGTGCTGGAGGTAGTGTTTTAGGGTTTAGGGTAGTGCAGTTGTGTTTAGGTAGTGAAGGGGGTCGTGCTGGGGGCAGTGTTTTAGGGTTTAGGGTAGTGCAGTGGTGCTTGTGTAGTGTAGGGGGTCGTGCTGGGAATGTTGTTCATTTCTATGGCAAAATGAACCCCCTCATTTTGTTCCTTTTTAAATTAAATGTTTTAAGTGTTACTAGTTTATTCCAATCAAGATGGCTTCAGGTGTGCCATAATTTTGTCATAAGTAAGACTGTTAGCTCTCTAGTTGTTCTTTAGAACACTCTGGGAAGCTGCAGTAGAACACAAAGGCATCAACTGACAGGCTGCTCCTGTTGAAATATAACAGGAAGATATTTGAGATCACACTTGAAGCATGTCCTAATTTTTCTTTCTACAGCACTAACCATAATTTCTATGACAAAATGAACCCCATCATTTTGTTCCTTTTTAAATTAAATGTTTTAAGTGTTACCAGTTTATTCCAATCAAGATGGCTTCAGGTGTGCCATACTTTTGTCATAAGTAAGGCTGTTAGCGCTCTAGTTGTTCTTTGGAACACTCTGGGAAGCTGCAGTAGAACACAAAGGCATCAACTGACAGGCTGCTCCTGTTGAAATATAACAGGAAGATATTTGAGATCACACTTGAAGCATGTCCTAATTTTTCTTTCTACAGCACTAACCATAATTTCTATGACAAAATGAACCCCCTCATTTTGCTCCTTTTTAAATTAAATGTTTTAAGAGTTACCAGTTTATTCCAATCAAGATGGCTTCAGGTGTGCCATAATTTTGTCATAAGTAAGGCTGTTAGCACTCTAGTTGTTCTTTAGAACACTCTGGGAAGCTGCAGTAGAACACAAAGGCATCAACTGACAGGCTGCTCCTGTTGAAATATAACAGGAAGATATTTGAGATTACACTTGAAACATGTCTAATTTTTCTTTCTACAGCACTAACCATAATTTCTATGACAAAATGAACCCCCTCATTTTGTTCCTTTTTAAATTAAATGTTTTAAGAGTTACCAGTTTATTCCAATCAAGATGGCTTCAGGTGTGCCATAATTTTGTCATAAGTAAGGCTGTTAGCACTCTAGTTGTTCTTTAGAACACTCTGGGAAGCTGCAGTAGAACACAAAGGAATCAACTGACAGTCTCTGCCCTTGTTGGATGTACATGTTTTACTGAGAATGTCAGACTTCATTCTCACATGACTGAGAAAGATAATGTGAATTTACAGAAAATATGCTCTCATTTTAGCTTCTGGAGCACCTTCCAAAACACTATGGGACAAGCATGTGAAAATAGTTTTCTCTCAAACATGATTCATGATATCCCAGCAGAAGGTTTTTCACAGGGTAAAATCACCTTAGAACACACCACAATTCCTGAAATTAGTATGGTACCATCAACAAATGAATTCTAATGTAACTAAAGTCTGTTATCACCCTTTATAGTTCTCCTTTTGGTAACCCTCAAAATATTTGATTCACTACAATGCATTTCAATGGGGTACTATCATGTATATTGGTCCCAAGATGGCTGCCAGCAATTCCAGGATGAAGTGCTGACAGCCAATCAGATCTCACAATGACATGTGTGGTTAGGCTCCGCCCAGATATATATGTGATTTTACTTTTGATTTTCTCAGGAACTACTGAACAGATTTACACCATTTAACAAAAAGGGTTCTTTCTGAACCAAGAACTACCTCTTTGGCAAATTTGGTGTAATTCCGTTCAGCAGTTCGGGCTGTAGCCGTGTCTAAAGTTTCCTATGGAAAATTGCATGGGGAAAACACGTTTTGGGACCCCCCTTTTTTCTCGGCCCCCACTTGACGAATCACCCCGAGACTTTCAGGATAGGAGCGGACTGGAGCGGGCCATAAGTTTTGAAAATTTCGCGAAGATTCGTCGACTGGCGCCAAAGTTATTGGAAATAGAATGTTGTGAATTTCCTATGGAAAATAGGTCCTAACTATAACTATCTACTGGCGACCGCCAGTAGATAATTATATATATATATATATATATATATATATATATACATATACATATACATATACATATATATATATAGTTTTAAGAGTAGTAGGAGTTTAATATACTTGATGGTGTGCTGAACTAATTAAACATCTAGCACCAAACCTGGGTCTACGCTCGTTTGTTTTCGTGAAGAAGGCTGTACGCGAGGTTCGTGGCATACATATATATATATATATATATATATACATATATATATATCTCCCACAATGTGATCCCTTGAAGTCTGGTGCGCTCTACAGCGGGTGCTCAGCGTAGGGGCCGGATCATATACCCATGTAATACTATCAAAAACAAAAATAATTTAACAAAAAGTATCAATCTGAAGCCGTGATGCATTACGCAGTCAAATTGATTACAAACAGTATTGCTGTCCAAATAATAATGTAATTGACATGAAAGAAAGCGCTAACTTCATTATGAAACAATCTGACAATAGTAGAAATCTTTCTTTGTAAATAGTGTGAATAACGTTTTTTTCAATTTTTTGATGCACTACAATTCCCACAATGCCACATTAAGGCTTAAGTGGGTATATAAAGTGTAATAGAGAAAGGACTCACTAACCGTGAGCAAAGCCGTGTGAGGGCTGAAACGCGTTGGTGGTGTGTTGCCAAGAATAAAAACTTGCAAATTCAACTCTGGAGTGCCGCGTCCTTTGTAGCGCCAAAATATATATATATATATATATATATATATATATATATATATATATATATATATATATATATTATCTACTGGCGGTCGCCAGTAGATAGTTATAGTTACAACCTATTATCCATAGGAAATCCGCGACATTCTATTTGAAATAACTCTCTTGCCGGTTGACGTATCTTCGCAAAATTTTCAAACTTTGTGGCCCGCTCCGGTCCGCTCCTACCCTGAAAGTCTCGGGGGATTCGTCAAGCGGGGGCCGAGAAAAAGGGGGTCCCAAAACGCGTTTTCCCCATGCAATTTTCCATAGGAAACTTTAGACACGGCTACAGCCCGAACTGCTGAACGGAATTACACCAAATTTGGCAAAGAGGTAGTTCTTGGTTCATAAAGAACCCTTTTTGTTAAATGGTGTAAATCCGTTCAGTAGTTGCTGAGAAAATCAAAAGTAAAAAGATAGTGATATCTATGGCCGAGTAGGGTCCGCGTACCCTCCCGATCACGAGCTGCATGTTAATTGGCTGTCAGCTGGCTGTCAACATTGCGATTCAGGAAATGTTGGCAGCCATTTTGTCCCTCGGTAGAACCGAGGGACAGAAATAAGTGCGCAAAGCGCACAAAGGGAGCAGGGTAGAAACACCCTGACCCCCTAGGTTTGCTCAGGGGGTCCCACAAGGACCCCTGGGCAAAAAATAATAATTTTTTAAAATCGGCAGGATGCGCTCAGGGTGCGCGAATCCTGCCGAGCAAAAATCGAGCGTGGTCTCCCGCGCTTCGATGTTAATTGGCCCCGGGTGGGCCAAGTCCCGGGGGCATGCTGGGGGGGGGTTAATTTTATGTGTGGGGGCCTCTAAGGGCCCCCAAGCCCGGGGACCACCGCCTCCCCGGGGCTTCTTTTTTAAATTAAAGACCTGTGTGGGGGGCTCCAGCCCCCACACGCCCGAGGACCACCACCTCCCGGGGCACTAAGAAAATTAAAATGGGGGTCCGTTTTGGACCCCCAAGCCCCGGGGACCACCACCTCCCCGGGGCTTTCAAAATGTAGGGAGGGGGCCGCGCGGCCCCCTCCTGGAAGCCTGTGGTGGCCCTGGGGACCGCCACCCCCAGGGCCGGCTCCTGCAGTGTCCCGGGGTGCCTACCCCCGGGACACTGCTGTTTGCAATGACAGGACGGGAGCCTCGCGGCTCCCGTCCTGTCATTGCAAACTTGCTTTGGATATTGGAAGAGAGGCAGGGAAACCTGCTCTCTCTTCCAATATCCAAAGCCGATTGCTTTCCACATGGGGAGCAGCATGTTGGCTGCTCCCCATGTGTGAAGCAATGCCGGCTCCCGTAGGACACGGGGAGCCGGCGGGACTGTGGGGGCTTGGGGACCCCCACAGTCCCCAACGAGAGGCCAGGCCCCGGGGGATGGGGTCCCCGGGGCCATAAGTGGCCACGGAGGGGGCCACGCAGCCCCCTCCCCAAAGTAAAAAAAGGAAAAAAAATTTAAAAAAAAGTGCAAGGCCGGCCCGAGGGATGGGGTCCCCGGGCCTTAAATGGCCTGAGGAGGGGGCCACGCAGCCCCCTCCAAATAAAAAAAAGAGGCCATGCCCCGGGGGATGGGGTCCCCGGGGCCAATACAGGCCCAGGGAAGGGGGGCCACGCGGCCCCCTTCCCGTTGTTTTTATTTATTTTAATTTTTAAAAAAGGGGGTAAGGCCCTGGGGGATGGGGTCCCCAGGGCCTAAAAATAGGAAAAGGAAGGGGGCCACACAGCCCCCCTTCAGAGGAAAAAAAAACGATCGAGCCCGTAGGCCCCGCCCCCTTCCTTCACCACTCTGCAAACGCGCCCCCTGGCGCGTTTGCTAGAGGGAGCAACTCCCCTTGAATACTGGGGGTCCCTGGGGGCCAACTAGCCCACCAGGAACCTCCAGTATGCGCCAGGGGCTGCCTTGCAGAGAGGTGTACAGAGGCCACGCCCCTTTTACACCTCTCTGCAACGCAGCTCTATGGCGCTTTTGGAGGTATATGGTGGGCTAGTTGCACCCCAGGGACCCTCAGGATTCAAGGGGAGTTAATCCCCCGACTTAAAACGCGCGCCACGGGCGCGTTTGCACAGTGGTGAAGGGAGGGGGCGGGGCTTCAGGTGACATGTGTGCAAACAGGCCCCGTGGCACGTTTTAAGATGGGGAATTAAATCCTCTTCAATCCTGAGGGTCCCTGGGGGCCAACTAGCCCAATAGGTATGTCCAGAAAGCGCCACAGAGCTGCGTTGCAGAGAGGTGTAAAAGGGGTGTGGCCTCTGTACATGTCTCTGCAACGCAGCCCCTGGCGCATACTGGAGGTTCCTGGTGGGCTAGTTGGCCCGTAGGGACCCTCATGATTCAAGGGGACTTAATCCCCCAACTTAAAACGCGCCACGGAGCGCGTTTGCACAGATGTCACCTCAGGCCCCGCCCCCTCCCTTCACCATTGTGCAAATATTCCTCTAAAATCAGCCGAAATACGAATTCTGATTTACTCACCTGTTATCAGGAGAGACCTCAGTGCTGCATCTTTCAGCCCAGTACTAATCCTGAAAAGTAATTTTAACCGTACTTACCAGTAACTTGAATTTCCTTCCATAGGCTAACATTGACTGGTTTCACTTGGAAATTCTTCTAAGTGTGGAGTTTTGGAACTTTAAAATATTCCTCTAAAATCAGCCGAAATACGAATTCCGATTTACTCACCTGCTATCATGAGAGACCTCAGTGCTGCATCTTTCAGCCCAGTACTGGTCCTGAAAAGTAATTGTAACCGTACTTACCGGTAACTTGAATTTCCTTCATAGGCTAACATTGACTGGTTTCACTTGGAAATTCTTCTAAGTGTGGAGTTTTGGAACTTTAAAATATTCCTCTAAAATCAGCCGAAATACGAATTCCGATTTACTCACCTGTTATCAGGAGAGACCTCAGTGCTGCATCTTTCAGCCCAGTACTGATCCTCAAAAGTAATTTTAACCGTACTTACCGGTAACTTGAATTTCCTTCATAGGCTAACATTGACTGGTTTCACTTGGAAATTCTTCTAAGTGTGGAGTTTTGGAACTTTAAAATATTCCTCTAAAATCAGCCGAAATACGAATTCCGATTTACTCACCTGTTATCAGGAGAGACCTCAGTGCTGCATCTTTCAGCCCAGTACTGATCCTCAAAAGTAATTTTAACCGTACTTACCAGTAACTTGAATTTCCTTCCATAGGATATCATTGCCTGCTTTTTGCTGAAAAAGTTTCTAAGTGTTGATTTTTGAAACATACAAATATTCCTCTAAAATCAGCCGAAATACGAATTCCGATTTACTCACCTGTTATAAGGAGAGACCTCAGTGCTGTATCTTTCAGCCCAGTACTGGTCCTGAAAAGTAATTTTAACCGTACTTACCAGTAACTTATATTTTCTTCCATAGGAATCCATTGTCTGGTTTTCAGCAGAAAAGTTTCAAAGTGTCGATTTTCACAAACTACAAATATTCCTTAAAAATCGCCTGTATGACTTAAACGCATTCTTTCAACTGTTTACAGGAGATGCACCAGTGCTGGATCCAGGATCCACCACTGAGTAAGAAAAAGTAACGATAACAGTTTTTACCTGCTAAGTGAATTTCCTTCCATAGGATAACATTGGTGATTCTATGAGAAAAAGTTTCTAAGTGTCAACTTTTAAAATACAATAATATTCCTTAAAAATCACGACTGTAACCAAAACGCTTTTACTCAACTGTTTACAGGAGATGTACCAGGACTGAATCTAGGATCCAGTCCTGTGGTTAGAAAAAGTAATCCATAAAGTAACTGATTGCATTTAACTAGAAATTCACATTGAGCTGAATGTTGCATTGTGTATGAAAATGTGTTGCCCATTGCAACAACTGTAACTACTGTACTTAAAAGTCTATTGCCTATGTGCAAAGTATTTAAACTAAAGTAATTCATTCTGAGAAAGTATTTTTTGTAATGTAATGTATAATGTAATTACAATGTAATTTAAAAAATAAAATATGTAAAAGAAATTGTTTCTAAAAATGTAGTAAATCAGTGTGAAAAAAATTAATATAAAAATTAATACATTTAAAAATTGTCATTTAAAAAACCTTTGAAATTCACTGAAAAAACCGTAGGTTTCAGGCACGTTATAGTTACAAATTAGCATTTTAAAAACCTTTGAAATTCACTGAAAAAACCATAGGTTTCAGACACGTTATAGTTAGAAATTAGCATTTAAAAAACCTTTGAAATTCACTGAAAAACCATAGGTTTTAGGGACAGTTATAGTTAGTTGGACATTGCACTCGTACAAAACCCGTGAAATTCCCCGTTATAGTTAGTTCAGCTACCTATAACTCGCGCCCCCATAATGCACTGCTGATGACGTCACATATTACATCACTCATGACATGGTCAGTGACATCACTGATGACATCACTGATGACATCTCAAATGACATCACTGATGACATCATCCACGTGATAATCTGATGCAGCTCCTCACACCCTAATATAACCTTTGATACACCCAATCTAAATTACAGAGTGCCATTCGCAAAACCATAGACACTCCAACACCAATAACTACATACCCACACACTGATTCTTAGGTCTACACACACACATCCACTCACTCACCCGTACAGTCACTCATACTTATGGTCACTCAGTACAGGACTATCATATGCACTCTTACTCCTATATAGACACTCAAACACCGCCACTCATCCATAGAGGTACTCACACACCTAGTCAGTCATGCAAATAATTAAACACACTGCCATTTACTCACCTATACAGTTATACACACACCAGCTCACTTAATCATACAAATACTAGCACATTGTTACGCTCTTATACAATCACTGATACAAGCACACACTCATCCATACAGCCACTATCACAATCACTCACTCTCGCTTATAGCTATTTATATACTCCAATACACAATATATACTGCCTTTCACATATGTAGTTACTCACACATGTACCACTGGGACATACATTCACTCACTAACACACTCTTACACACACTTACCCACCCATACAGTCTATCACAGATGCACTCTTGAAACCATCCACCCAGTGAATCACCCACTCACACATCTATGCACAGTCGCACACACCCCATCCACACAAACACTCAGGCACCCATACAGATACTCATAGAACCAATCAAAAACCCATATAGACACTCATGTAGCTATTCGCAAATCCATGCATCCACTTACACACCAACAGACGGATACAGACATTCACACAGTTTAGTCACTAACCCATGCATTCAGTAAGATACGTTTAATCACTCACTTGTAGAGTCAGTCACGCACGTACTAAATCATCCATTCAGACACTTATACACCCACTCATTCTTCAATACGCCTTTCCCTATATATATTAAACATATTTAAACTTTACAGAAACACACAGTCACTGGATGATGTCATCAGTGATGTCATTTGAGATGTCATCAGTGATGTCATCAGTGATGTCACTGACCATGTCATGAGTGATGTAATATGTGACGTCATCAGCAGTGCATTGCGGGGGCGCGAGTTATAGTTAGCTGAACTAACTATAACGGGGGAATTTCACGGGTTTTGTACGAGTGCAATGTCCAACTAACTATAACTGTCCCTAAAACCTATGGTTTTTTCAGTGAATTTATATATATATATATATATATATATATATATATATATATATATATATATATATATATATATATATATATATATATAATCTACTGGCGGTCGCCAGTAGATAGTTATAGTTAGGACCTATTTTCCATAGGAAATTCACAACATTCTATTTCCAATAACTTTGGTGCCAGTCGACTAATCTTCACGAAATTTTCAAAACTTATGGCCCGCTCCGGTCCGCTCCTATCCTGAAAGTCAAGTGGGGGCCGAGAAAAAAGGGGGGTCCCAAAACGTGTTTTCCCCATGCAATTTTCCATAGGAAACTTTAGACACGGCTACAGCCCGAACTGCTGAACGGAATTACACCAAATTTGCCAAAGAGGTAGTTCTTGGTTCAGAAAGAACCCTTTTTGTTAAATGGTGTAAATCTGTTCAGTAGTTCCTGAGAAAATCAAAAGTAAAATCACATATATATCTGGGCGGAGCCTAACCACACATGTCATTGTGAGATCTGATTGGCTGTCAGCACTTCATCCTGGAATTGCTGGCAGCCATCTTGGGACCAATATACATGACAGTACCCCATTGAAATGCATTGTAGTGAATCAAAGATTTTGAGGGTTACCAAAAGGAGAACTATAAAGGGTGATAACAGACTTTAGTTACATTAGAATTCATTTGTTGATGGTACCATACTAATTTCAGGAATTGTGGTGTGTTCTAAGGTGATTTTACCCTGTGAAAAACCTTCTGCTGGGATATCATGAATCATGTTTGAGAGAAAACTATTTTCACATGCTTGTCCCATAGAGTTTTGGAAGGTGCTCCAGAAGCTAAAATGAGAGCATATTTTCTGTAAATTCACATTATCTTTCTCAGTCATGTGAGAATGAAGTCTGACATTCTCAGTAAAACATGTACATCCAACAAGGGCAGAGACTGTCAGTTGATTCCTTTGTGTTCTACTGCAGCTTCCCAGAGTGTTCTAAAGAACAACTAGAGTGCTAACAGCCTTACTTATGACAAAATTATGGCACACCTGAAGCCATCTTGATTGGAATAAACTGGTAACTCTTAAAACATTTAATTTAAAAAGGAACAAAATGAGGGGGTTCATTTTGTCATAGAAATTATGGTTAGTGCTGTAGAAAGAAAAATTAGGACATGTTTTAAGTGAGATCTCAACTATCTTCCTGTTATATTTCAACAGGAGCAGCCTGCCAGTTGATTCCTTTGTGTTCTACTGCAGCTTCCCAGAGTGTTCCAAAGAACAACTACAGCGATAACAGCCTTACTTATGACAAAAGTATGGCACACCTGAAGCCATCTTGATTGGAATAAACTGGTAACACTTAAAACATTTAATTTAAAAAGGAACAAAATGATGGGGTTCATTTTGTCATAGAAATTATGGTTAGTGCTGTAGAAAGAAAAATTAGGACATGTTTCAAGTGTGATCTCAAATATCTTCCTGTTATATTTCAACAGGAGCAGCCTGTCAGTTGATACCTTTGTGTTCTACTGCAGCTTCCCAGAGTGTTCTAAAGAACAACTAGAGAGCTAACAGTCTTACTTATGACAAAATTATGGCACACCTCAAGCCATCTGGATTGGAATAAACTAGTAACACTTAAAACATTTAATTTAAAAAGGAACAAAATGAGGGGGTTCATTTTGCCATAGAAATGAACAACATTCCCAGCACGACCCCCTACACTACACAAGCACCACTGCACAACCCTAAACCCTAAAACACTACCCCCAGCACGACCCCCTTCACTACCTAAACACAACTGCACTACCCTAAACTCTAAAACACTACCTCCAGCACGACCCCCTACACTACACAAACACCACTGCACTAACATAAACACTACCCCCAGCACGACCCCCTACACTACCCAAACACCACTGCACTACCCTAAACCATAAAACACTACCCCCAGCACGACCCCCTACACTACCCAAACACCACTGCCATACCCTAAAACACTACCCCCAGCATGAACCCCTACACTACCCAAACACCACTGCACTACCCTAAACCCTAAAACACTACCCCCAGCACTACACCCTACACTACACAAACACCACTGCACTACCCTAATACCTAAAACACTACCCCCAGCATGACTCCCTACACTACCCAAACACCACTGCACTACCCTAAACCCTAAATCTACCCCCAGCACGACCCCCTACACTACCCAAACACCACTGCACTACCCTAAACCATAAAACACTACCACCAGCATGACCCCCTACACTACACAAACACCACTGCACTACCCTAAACCACTACCACCAGCATGACCCCCTACACTACCCAAACACCACTGCATGACCCTAAACCCTAAAACACGACCCCCTACACTACACAAACACCACTGCACTACCCTAAACCCTAAAACACTAGAACCCAGCACGACCCCCTACAGTACACCACACCACTCCACTACCCTAAAACACGACCCCCTACACTACACAAACACCACTGCACTACCATAAACCCAAAACACTACCCCAGCACTACCCCTATACTACCCAAACACCACTGCACTACCCTAAACCCTAAAACACTACCCCCAGCATGACCCCCTACACTACCCAAACACCACTGCACGACCCTAAACCCTAAAACATGACCCTCTACACTACACAAACATCACTGCACTACCCTAAACCCTAAAACACTAGAACCCAGCACGACCCCCTACAGTACACCAACACCACTGCACTGCCCTAAACCCTAAAACACTACCCCCTACACTACACAAACACCACTGTACTACCCTAAACCCTAAAACACTAGAACCCAGCACGACCCCCTACAGTACACAAACACCACTGCACTACCCTAAACCCTAAAAGACTACTCCCAGCACGACCCCCTACACTACACAAATACCACTGCACTACCGAAAACCCAAAACACTACCCCAGCACTACCCCCTATACTACCCAAACACCACTGCACTACCCTAAACCCTAAAACACTACCCCCAGCACGACTCCCTACACTACACAAACACCACTGGACTACCCTAAGCCCTAAAACACTACCCCCAGCATGACTCCCTACACTACCCAAACACCACTGCACTACACTAAACCCTAAATCTACCCCAGCATGACCTCGCACACTACACAAACACCACTGCACTACCCTAACCCCTAAAACAATACCCCCAGCACGACCCCCTACACTACCCAAACACCACTGCACTACCCTAAACCCTAAACCACTAACCCCAGCATGACCCCCTACACTACCCAAACACCACTGCTCTACCCTATACCCTAAAACACGACCCCCTACACTACACAAACACGACTGCACTACCCTAAACCCTAAAATACTACCCACAGCATGACCCCCTACACTACACAAACACCACTGCACTACCCTAAACCCTAAAACACTACCCCCTACAGTACACAAACACCACTGCACTACCCTAAACCCTAAAACACTACCCCCAGCATGACCCCCTACACTACACAAACACCACTGCACTACCCTAAACCCCCTACACTATACAAACCCCACTGCACTACTCTAAACCCTAAAACACTACCCCCAGCACGACCCCCTCACAACACAAACACCACTGCACTACCCTAAACCCTAAATCTACCCCCAGCACGACCCCCTACACTACCCAAACACCACTGCCATACCCTAAACCCTAAAACACTACCCCCAGCATGAACCCCTACACTACCCAAACACCACTGCACTACCCTAAACCCTAAAACACTACCCCCAGCACTAACCCCTACACTACACAAACACCACTGCACTACCCTAAACCCTAAAACACTACCCCAGCACTACCCCCTACACTACCCAAACACCACTGCACTACCATAAACCCTAAAACACTACCCCAGCATGACCCCTTACACTACACAAACACCACTGCACTACCCTAAAACACTACCCCAGCACGACTCCCTACACTACCCAAACACCACTGCACTACTCTAAACCCTAAATCTACCCCCAGCACGACCCCCTACACTACCCAAACACCACTGCACTACCCTAAACCATAAAACACTACCCCCAGCATGACCCCCTACACTACACAAACACCACTGCACTACCCTAAACCCTAAAACACTACCACCAGCATGACCCCCTACACTACTCAAACACCACTGCACTACCCTAAACCCTAAAACACTACCCCAGCACGACCCCCTACACTACCCATACACCACTGCACTACCCTAAACCCTAAAACACTACCCCCAGCACGACCCCCTACACTACTGCACTACCCTAAACCCTAAAACACTACCCCCAGCACGACCCCCTACTCTACCCAAACACCACTGCACTACCCTAAACCCTAAAACACTACCCCCAGCACGACCCGCTACACCACCAAAACACCACTGCACTACCCTAAACCCTAGAAAAGAAACCCCCACCCCATGCCCAATCCCCCTTACCTCTCACTCCTCATGGTTCCTCTCTCCTCGTGGTTCCTGCTTCACGTCGTCTCTGAGGGGCGGTGCACGTCGTTGTGAGGAAACGGAACAGCCTCTGTTTCCTTACAACGACGTGGATCATCTACATGTTTTTAGAACGCATGGTCATTTACCATACATACCTTTACAACAAAATTTGTTGTATAGGCATGCATGGTAAATGACCATGCGTTCTAAAAAAATGCGTAGTAATGACTTTGCGATGTACAACGCATGCGTGGTAATGCATGCGTTGTAATGGTATCGCGAAGTAAAAAATCGTTGTAACGGCTGCTTACCGATCGAAGCTGGCCCCTGTTCTTCAGTGAGACGTTTATTTGATTAATTAGGAGGAAGGAATGTGGTTTTTGTACCGAAAAGTGCATTCCCGGCTGTTGTATTGTGAAAGTGTCCGCGTGGCCTGGTTTCACTTCCGGTGAGAGAGTGAAAGAGTCTGTTTGGATCTAGAGGAGTTCTGTTGTTGGACGGGGCCGGCGCGAAACATCATCAGAAAACATAGCTAATGGGAAGCGTCCTCCCTGAAGTGTGGAGCAGTGCCATGAGAGGTCAACGAGTGTGCGTCCCACCGCAGTATGACCGTACCGCGTGACCCATGTGCCGCCTCCAGGGTACGGAAGGCAGAAGCGGCATCGCAGGTCCTCTTGAAGACCGTTGTAGCACTAATTCTACATTTTGGTACTAGGGCATTTTAACTTCGTTGTTCCTGCCAGATACAAAGAGAAGATCCTGTGTTATTCAGTGCCCTTGTTACCTTTTTTGTGGGTTGTGGTGCTTGTCACTTCGCTGCCCCGCCGGTGCACACGACTGGGCACCCCACCTCGTGTGCCATCTGCAGGGCCTCTGCCCTCTGATCACTGGTTTTGGTTTCTGGAGTGGCAACATAAACAGTTGCTCCCAAAGGACTAGCCTGAACACTTAGGTGAATATCCCCTACACCAGCATTCCACGGAAATTCTTTCCTAGCTCTCCCACATCAACGAGGACGTCATAATAGCACGGCTCCGCTCGCGACACCGTATGATGTCATCGGAGCCATAAGAGGACCTCGTCGGCGTGCTGACGTCAGTTCCACCCATTTTTCCGTGCCACCGAGGCAAACAGGCGGACCGAGACATTTGCACATGTATACATAGTATAATAAATATATATATATTCACTGAAAAAACCATAGGTTTCAGGCACGTTATAGTTAGAAATTAGCATTTAAAAAACCTTAGAAATTCACTGAAAAAACCATAGGTTTCAGGGGCGTTATAGTTAGTTGGACATTTCACTCGTACAAAATCATAGAAATTCCCCCGTTATAGTTAGTTCAGCTAACTATAACTCGCGCGCTCCACAATGCACTGCCGATGACGTCACATATTACATCACTCATGACATGGTCAGTGACATCACTCATGACATCACTGATGACATCTCAAATGACATCACTGATGACATCACTGATGACATCATCCTTGTGATAGAGTGGCAGACCTCCTCTCACCCTAATATAACCTTTGATACACACACTCAAAAATACAAACTGACATTTTCAAAACAATGGACATACCAATACCAGTTACAACACACCAATTCAGTAATTCCAAGATCTACACACACATCCACTCATTCACCAACAGTCCCTATACAGTCACTCATACATGTACTCACTCATCATGTGTACTCATACACCTATACATCCTGTTACACACCGCCACTCATCCTTAGAGTTACTCACACACATAGTCACACATGCAAACAAAGTATCAAACATCCATTTACTTGCATATACAGTTATACACACACTACCACACTTACTTCTTTAGAAACTTACACATACTTACTCTCTTAAACAATCACTTATAGAAATACCTACTTATTTGTACAGGAACTCTTCCAATATCTCACTCTCACATATACTCACTTATATACACCAATACTCACATATACTAGTTTAAAACATATGTAGTTACTCATAAAGACACTATTGAGACAGTCATTCACTCACTAACACACCCATACACACACTCATCCACCTATACAGTCCTGCACACATGCTGTCTTCAACACATACAAACAGTGAGTCACTCATTCATGCATCTATGCACTAAGTAATACCCCCACCGAACCATACAGACACTCAGACACTCATACTGATACTCAAAAACCAACTAATAACCCATATAGACACTCATGTAGCTACTCACCAACCCATGCAGCCACTTATACACAAAGTGAGAGACTGATACAGATATTTTCATATTTAAACATTACTCACTAACCCATGTATTCACTAAGATACACTTAATCAGTCAGTTATACAATCAATTTTACAAAAATAAATCATCCATTTAGGCACTTATATACCCATTTATTCTTCCATCGACCTTGAGATATACATATATAAAACATATTTAATTTTCAGAAAAACACACATTCACTGGATGATGTCATCAGTGATGTCATCAGTGATGTCATTTGAGATGTCATCAGTGATGTCATGAGTGATGTCACTGACCATGTCATGAGTGATGTAATATGTGACGTCATCAGCAGTGCATTGCGGGTGCGCGAGTTATAGTTAGCTGAACTAACTATAACGGGGAATTTCTATGGTTTTGTACGAGTGAAATGTCCAACTAACTATAACGCCCCTGAAACCTATGGTTTTTTCAGTGAATTTCTAAGGTTTTTTAAATGCTAATTTCTAACTATAACGTGCCTGAAACCTATGGTTTTTTCAGTGAATATATATATATATATACACACATATACATATATATATATAGTTTTAAGAGTAGTAGGAGTTTAATATATATACAAATTCCTACTACCCTAAAACTCCTTACAATTACTCACTCTTACCCATCCCTGAATCCTGAACGTACCTTACTACTCCCTACTCTAACCATCACTGAACCCTAAAACTCTTTTCTCCCCTTTACCATTACCCATACCTGAACCCTGAAATGATTACAAACCCTTACCTTTACCCATCCCAGAATTTTAAAAACCCTTACCACCCTATACCATTATGTATCCCTAAACCCTAAAAATCCCTCACTACCCCATACCCTTACCCATCCCTGAACCCTAAAAACCCTTAAAACCCCGTACCCCTACCTATCCATGAACTTAAGAAACTCCTTACTACACCAAACTACCCCTAACCTTACCCATCCTTAAACCCAAAAAATCTTTTCAAACCCATATACTTACCCATCCTTGAACCGTTAAAGCCCTACAACCGCTTGTGTCCCCTTAATAAAATGCAATTAAAAAACACTTACCTGCATAGTAAAGTTCTGTATTGCAAAGTGCCAGCAAAATGGCTTGCGTGGTAAAGGGCGTGTTGTAAATGTAACGCATGGTAACGCCTGCGTTGTAAAGACTGTATATCTTCAAATGCAATGTATTGTATGGTGAAAACACTGCATCCATTACATCGATCTACCTGTACACTGAAAGGTAAGTACATTACTTACCTTTAATAGCTCCACTTATACCTACCTTCCAAAATAAGTATGACTGGAGATAAGAATAGTAAATATATGCTTACCTTACAGTGGAGGGGTATATGGATGAAATCTTATTGTAGGTTAATAATTTCAACGTTGATATAGTAACATAGAACTGTGTATGCTATTAAACGTACCTTTTTAAACAAATTAAATCAATGACCTTCACACAACCACAAAGTGACTAGTTACGGTATTGGACATGCATCTGGTATTCAAGCCCTACTTAATACTGTCAAGAGAGATCATGGCAGAGCATTACAGTGGAAGCCACAGCATTCACATCCCAAGTCACTGGACCAGTAAATGGAAATTCCTGGATGCAGAATTAAAAGAACATAAGCCCCTCTGTGGAATAATATCTGGACATCAGTGTTACAGGGCCTGTTCCCGCATGTGAACCCAGAATGTTGGGCCTTTTTTGGGGGACAATTTCCACCAGCTTTGCATTAGTAGATTTGTCCCCAGTATTCTCCACGAACATATCGACTGCAGTAAATAGTGCATGCAGTATTACCACATGCATAGAAATACTGACTAGGATAAGCGCTCATTTTCCCTCCTAAATTAGTATCAAAAGCCCACTTGTAATTTAGGCATAAATCAGGAGAAACAAGAGGGTACCGAGATGGCGAGCACACAGCTGAATCACACGGAGGCGTTACTCTATTCCCTAATATGGGCAGTCTTCACAGATTCACAGTTTAGAATTTAAGGAAGATGGCCTCTGAAGAAGGGCCATTACAAAACAAACATACAGATTGCAATTCCAAAAAGTGCTCTGTTTACAGTGAAAATCCCAATCCTCTCACTGAGGAGACCTCCCGTGAAGACGGGCTTTGTGCATAAATGCTTACCTTCAGGGAAGGCTTCGTGCGGAATCCGGAATACTTTGTTGTTGACTTTAACCTCTTCTCTCCTATATGTAGGAGAAGGAAGCGCATTCTTTTTGCATAAACTTTCGAGGATCTGTGTAGGTTTGAATGCGTCCCTCCACTTGTTGTAGCCATCACTACACAAAAGGAAAAGAGAATTCAACTGTTGTATATTGCACAAGTGTTTGTACTTTAATACAGTAGTAGTAACAAGTAGTTTCTAGAAAATGTAATAGTTGAGCGCTCTTCAAGATGATGAGGGGTAGGAAACCAGGAACCAAGTTAGTTTCTTCGTGGTTGTGAGAGGGTTGCAGTGAGCAGGTGGTAAGAAATGAGGATGCATGCCAAAGGGAAGACATGGTTGGTGTGGGTGAGTGGGTGAAGGTTAAGCTGGGAGGGTTGAGGCATGGTTTGTGAAAGTTTTGGGGTCCTAATAGAGTGAAGATTGTTGGGCGTAATTTAGTGAGGTTGGAAAATGGTCACACTTGGATCCTGAGAAGAGTTGCTCTGTTCCAGAAGGGATGTGATCACTCGGTACTGGATAAAGGTTCTGGGTCATGATCAAGGTGGATGATGATGAATGGTGGTGATTTTGAAGCAACTGCAGCGAGGGGGAGAGAGATTGTCAGAGAAGATCAGGCCGCTTAAAAGGGCGGTGATGTCAAATGGTGGTAAGAAGGTGTCGCAGACCTCCAGGTTGGCTAGGAGATATTGTGTGTGGGTAGATAGGGTTCCAGTATTTTGTCTGGGGGGTAGGTTGTGTCATTCCCTGTGTATCATGCATTGTTTCTGTGCTCCCCACCCGTGTATGTAGTTGTTCCTCATGTGTCTGGTTGGTGTCTGTGATGTGACGGACATGCGTGTGTGATGTTATGCAGTGATTGAAAGGAAAGGGATGTGTTATACAGTGTAAGTTGTGTTGGACACTGTTTTCATGTTTATAGTGTCTCCAAAGGGGGTTGGAATGTGAGAATGTAAAGGAAGGACTTTGTGGTATGGGGATGTTCCGGGGTGGTTGGTTGAGACATGGCAAATGAGCTGCTGGTGTCTGGCTCATCGGACATAGGTTTTTTCCTTACTGTCATTAAACGTGAAGTTGACTCATTACAGAAGACTCCGGTGATTACTGGGAGAGCAGTACAACAACTATCTCTCTCACAGCTTCAATAGAGCAGTGTGTGGCCCCCAGACCCTAGTAGTCTTATCTTTTTATAAGGGTCTTTTGATTATCCACTAAATTCAATATATGATAGTCGAGCTCCAATTAAAACAATAAAAAAATAGGCAGGCATGAAAGGAAAATAGCAGTTTTGTCCTCTTATACTGGATGGGAAAATCCAATGTCAGTAATTTGAGCGTGCATGGCTTCACTCTTATTCAGATGACGTCTATCATATCTACAAGAATCCTCTCTGAAACTATAAGAAGCTAAATGTGCAATCAAAGTCAAAGTATCTGAGCTCTCAAACTAATAATGCATCCGCTTCAACTCAAGACGTTTTCAACATTGTATAAGATTTCTCTCAATAACCCTCTTTGTCCAGTCTCTGACTTTGCATAGACACTGGCAGGTAAAATCACAAATATTATTGCAGAAACTGTATTGTAAAAGCCTCACGTAAATCCTAATCATTCTGTGAATTTCAGGCCTATCTCCCTTTTTACGAACATGACCAACCTAGCCAAGAAAGCTATGACTCGGAGGACCATGAAGCATACAGAATAAACACAACTGGGTCTCCTCCTTAATTGAAGGACTATGATGAGGCAAAAACAGATGATGGATATCTATGATGGCAGCCATGCTGGTGTGAAAGATGGATGCTCGCTCATCTACAACTACTATATTTTTTATTTCTGATGAACAAGAAAGGCAGAGGCTTTAAGGACAGCAAATATATTTGCCAAGGCGTCAGTTTGGATCCACCTCAATGGAAAGGCACATCCGCTGGATCCTCCTTGGGATTAACTCATTCTCAACATCTGGGGCAGCAGGTGAGCCTGCAGAGGACTGGTGCCGGTGCCATGGTGACAGAAAATGTGTGTCTACCAAAGGGTCAGAATATATGTTTGGAACCACTGACCCAATTGATAATGGCCTGCTGGATGGCCAAGGAATTACTTCACAAACTGCCTTCCTTACCTGTTTGTAATTTTCATCCTGTGACCTGTCCTTAGTACAAGGTAATGTAATGAACTGTAACTATATTTGTGTTGTAACCACTGATGTAAAGCACTCTACCATCCATTTAGGTTGCTATATAAAATAGCAAATAAATAAATGAATAAATAGGCACAGTTTGACCTTTTCCACATAGTTTCCAGACAAGATTATGAAACTTTTTAACCAAAGCTCTCCTAATAAATTATAAAACTGAACTATGGGTATAGGAGGCAGTGGCTTGCCTTAGCATGGCTTCATAGGATGAGCAAGTGGAGTCAAGACTGCTGCATTATCTTTAATATCAGATTTGGAGGTCATTTTAGGATTTGAGGGCTACTGTTGTACCAAACATATGTGTGATGAGCACCAGTGTCACACTGGGACAGAAAAGAGCCCTGGGCCTCCATTAGTGAATCAGATAGCTAGAAGAAGTTGCCCAAATTTGCATTTCAGGGTAGTTTTGATCTTTTAAAGACACGATGTGCATGTGTTTTGCAAAGGATAGCAGAATTAATTCATTTGTGCTTTATGCTAACAATGTTTGCGTGTTTATATCAGGGCAATCAACAGTACAAACCGGCCCAAGAGATGACAAACCAGGCCCACAAACAACCAAAACATGCATTGGCAAAGCCAATAGGTCTCGCCTGTGGGACCTATTGGCTTTGCAAATGGTTTTAGCATTATGTTACTGTTTCTGTATAAACATTGCCTATTTTAAGTAAAGACTTTGAATCTGTTAACATTTATAAACTCTCTCTTTGCTTTATGTAAGTTTGTATTGTAATTTGAATTGACTTTACTAAGTATTGACAAAGCCAAGAGGTCTGAACTCTAAAAGGCTGAACTATTGGACTTTCAAATGCTTGTATGGTACATGTTAAGTGAGTCACATTTAGGTGTCAAGGAGAGTTCTGGTTGTGGGAGGGTGTCCATGAAGGGCACGATTGAGAGTTCTAGAGCTGGAGCTGAAGGCAGTGTGAGTTAGTGGGCCATAGCAGTTTTCAGATTACAATCCTTGGACTCCCTCCAGCGCACATATAGTGATGGTCACATATGTACCATTTGTAATTACCAATTCTAATTATTTATAAGGAACTAATTCTTTTTATTCATTAATATCAAACTGCGAACAAGTACTCATAGAGAAAATAGGTCTGGCTTGTTGTAGGCATATGTCTAGGGTTGTGTGATATGTCTGGATGCAATAGCAGAACTCTCACAAAGAGGCACCTAAATGCTGGCCTGGAAACATGTTGTGTAAAACACAGGATTGTAGTCATATGTTTTAAACCATGCCCTTACACGCACATCACATTTTCATCCCACTTAAAGCACTGTGGTCCACAAAAGTCTATTCCTACAGAAAGTTAAAAGCTGTCTCTTAGACAAGAACTAAACATTGCGCTGTTATAAAACTATGAGGTCCTTGGAGTCAAATCTAAAATTTGTGGAGCAGAAAGGAGGAGAAACTGTTTTGCTCCTCTGCGACACACTCTGCAACATCTCGGGGAGGGCAAAAGCACTGCTGGTGTTAATGTGCCAGAGGGAGGAGTTGTGCACTTCAGTGAAAGAAAGATAAGGGCCTGACCTCCTTCATTCAGACACCCCAGGCTGTCATTGTAGGTCACAGGGCTCTTGGTGCCGAGTGCCCCATGAAGAAGTGGAGCTGCAGTATCTGTTCCCCAACTAAACTGATCCAAAAGCCATGCAGGTCATTTGGTCCCTGGCAAAGCAGATCCTAATAGCCTCAGCTTCTCTGAGAGTCAAGCTCAAAGGGAGAAGTACAGGTGAGAGACAGCAAAGTGGAGCACGATGGAGGGGAGTGTGGAAGCGATACAAAGTGCAAAGGGTGGAATCATGGAGAGCAGAGGGAAATGAACAGGAGGGTGGGGGAAGCAACACAGAAGCAATATGGGGGTGCAGGTAGGGGGAAGCAACACAGAGGACACGGGGAGGAAAGTAAATTAATGGAGAAAGAGAGAAATGTGGTGTAGGGAGGGAGGAAAAATGTATATGTGAAAGAGTAACGATAGGGGAAAAGCATACGGTCAAGAGGGCGAGCGCAATACGAAGCAGGAAAGAGAAGCTCAATAGGCTGAAAAACACATGCATTCTCATAGAGTGGTGTGGGGATATTAAGAGGAAAAGCTGACAAAATCATAGACAACGTCATGGTAGGAACTCATCGTCGCCTGTTCAATTTACCCTAGCAGGCTTCACAAGCCCAAATCTGTTTAGAGTTTGGCCTCAGGAGACAGATTATAAGCAGCCTCAGAGCGTATTTGAAATTTTGTTACAAGTTAAAAAATTATACAGGATCCACGCTTAGTACAATAGTGTGGGAGGCAATAAGTGACCCTAGAAATTCTGCAGCACATGAATATTTTAACTTGGCTGTATCCACTTTTAAGGCAGAGAAACTCTGGGCTTTATCCCTTTCTCAAATTGCATTTAATAGAGTCATTAATGGAATTGGCAAAAAGGTTTAATCTTTGATGGTTAGAGAGGTGTTAACTAATAGAGCCCATGCATGGATGGTCATCGCTACATATGGCCCCTTAAAATTTCAGAAATACCTAGGAGGCTTGAATGGATTGAATTCAAAATGAAAGCTTCTGTGATTCCGGCTTGAAAACTTCCAATTTTGTTTTAATACACCAGCTTGGGAGAGACTGACTAAAGAGACTTCATGCAGTCTTTGTTATTATTATAAGGAAGATATTTGCCATATTGTTTGCTGCTGCCCAGCTTTAATGGAAGAGCGTTAAATATTGTTGAGACAGTTTTTAACCAGAATATTATACTTATATGTTGGTAAGCAGTTATAGCTAGTCTTCAAGAGGAAGATCTGATATTCTGTGGACAATATTTGAAATTCCATTGCTGAGGGCAAACTTGAAAAGTGCGAGCCATAATCGCCATTGATAGGGGCACATGTAGAGTGTATGAGCTGTAGTTACAATGAGTTGGTTTTTTATCCACAATGGATTTTTCTGATGTATGATTAAAATATGATGGTTTTAACTATGATCAATGTTTAGTACTAGGATAAGTAAGGACTCCATCAATGGCACATTGCACTTTATTGACTATCTTGCACAAAGCAAATTGTTGTTTAACCATCAACAGTGTTAGTAGCATACTCCTGGCGCAATGGTAGTAAATAAGTGCAATAAGGTTTATGAAAAGGAAAAATTGTAGATCGGTGCCCTTATAATTAGCTTTGGCATCTGATTGAATGTAATAAATATGACGGTTTTAGTTACGATTATTACTTAGTATTAGGATGAGAAAGGATTCCATCAATGGCACATTGCACTTTATTGACTATCTTGCACAAAGCAAATTGTTGTTTAACCATCAACAGTGTTAGTAGCATACTCCTGGCGCAATGGTAGTAAATAAGTGCAATAAGATTTATGAAAAGTAAAAATTGTAGATCGGTGCCCTTATAATTAGCTTTGGCATCTGATTGAATGTAATAAATATGACGGTTTTAGTTACGATTATTACTTAGTATTAGGATGAGAAAGGATTATCAATGGCACATTGCACTTTATTGATTATCTTGCACAAACCAAATTGTTGTTTAACCATCAATAGTGGTAGTAACAGATTTGAGGTGCAATGGTACTAAAAAAGTTCAATAAGGTCTATGAAATGTAAAAACTATAGATTGGTGCCCTTATAATTAGCTCTCACCTTGAAGCTAATTAATGTATTTTGAATGTTTTTAAATGTTTGAAAATGGTTTTAAATTGTATTTATTGTTGACATGCTACTTGGTGATTTAATTGTATTATGTTGTAAGTTTTAAATAACTGAACAATAAAGTATCATTCATTTATTCATAGAGTGCTTAAACAAAAAGAAAAAAAATAGCACCTGAAAAATGAGCAGTGGAATGACAAAAATAATGTGTCAATGCTCCAGGGGAGGGGCAAACACAAGAAGAGGAAAGAAGGACCATAAAAACGAACAAATAAGAAGCAAGGAAATGAAAGTTACAATGAGGCCAACTAATAATAAGCAATGGGTGGACTCTAAGCCCAATGTAAGTTAACAATTTGTCTGACAATAGACAGTGCATGCTCATTTTAATAGGTGAGACCTTAGATCAGTCCACATACTCACTTGTCATACTAGCCCTTCTGGCACTGCCAAACTGGTCTATAAGCTAGTCCGACCAGGAAGAGCATGTGTAAAGAGCACAGTGGTAGGTTTCATAGTTCCTCTGGTTTTTAAAAGTGAAATGTCATTCCCATTGTCAAAATAAGATAATACATAGAGTATAATCAATCAGGTCCTAGCTTTCTTCATGTCATCAGTGATGTGACTGATGAGGGCATCTGTTAGTTCTTGTGTGAGGTATAGTTCTTTGCATTTGGGGGCAATGAACACTTTGTGTGAACCTGGATTATGTAATTTCACTAGTTTAAAAGTTTTGACGGAGTAACATTATTGTTCCTAAACAAAAGGTTTTCACTGACGGCTTTAAATTTTTTAATTCATGTTGCGAACTATCCTGATAAAGATGTTATACCATCAAGAGGTGAATCCAGAATCTAGTGTAGTAAGGACATGTAGCATAGTGGCACTTAAATATTTAAATAAATTCATTGGTTTATCTTAAATACATTTTTTTTATCCGGCATGTTACATAAATATTTTCATTGTAATTGTGATTTATTTATATATAATTTTATATTTGTGTAGCAATAGCATTGTGTATCTGTTTGAATTTATTCTTGTAGATTTATCCTGCAGTTTGAAATGGGCTAGAGTTGACAGTTTGGTACTACACATAACACCTTGATGTAAATAAATAAATAGAGCAGAGTGCATGTAGCAGAATATTATTTGATTCCTATTATTCTTGATTTATAGTTGTTTTTAATTGTCCGTATTCATTATAAATATTATTATTGTCATCATTATTATTATTATAAGGATCCTTTCAAATTTCAAGACTGACATTTTACAATTGGTGAAAAATATTGCAAAACTATTGTGTCCATGTATATAAAAAAAAGCAAATATTTGTAATTTCTAGTTAGTATTTATTATTATTGTTAATGCACATGCATTTCAGAAAGGTGGCGCATATATTTTAAGAATGAAGTTGCACTTCCCACTGAGGTAAATATTTCAAAGCATTTTCTTTTGTATGTACAAGTGTACAGATTGTCGACGTCAAGCCCATTAAGAAGTGAATTACGAATTATGCTGGTTATGTCACTTACATTGTTTATAAATAATTATTCAGATTCATCGGACCTTATATTGTAGGTTTATCATGTGCAATGACATGACCTTTGGAGGACAAGCCAGCACTACGCAAAACAACTAATAAATAAATGAATATATATGATTAGGCACATGTTGTGAAATACAATGTTACTGCAATTACTGTGTTGCATTATGAACGTTTGCAACAGTAACATGTATAATTATTAGTATTATAGGTAACATGAGAATGTTCTAACAATATTGATGTTTTATAATTGTGGTAAATACTATAATATTATTCTATTATTGTTTCTTAGTGTTATTATTTTTTTATAATTTTAAATTTCAAAAATATATTTTACTGTTATTATTAAATTCACTTACATTCCAAACATATGGCACATATGCATTCCAAGTATCAGAAATGTAGCTGTGTTTTCCAGAGATTTGCTTTTAAAAACATGTCCCTTGTATTTGCTCTTGCACACATGGGCAAGGAATTAGACCAAGCCCCATAAAGGAACCAACAGCCAAAGGATGCCTCTGCCCTAATCCCTTCAAGGAATCTCACTTGTGGATAGGTTTCATAAAAACTGCAAAACAAAAAACTGAAAATGGATTTTTTATGAACAACTAATGCTACTTCTTCTAATAATTCTAATGTGTCTACTAATGCTGGTGTGGTTATCAGTAACAACACTAGCATTAGCAGAAACATTAGAATTATTAGAAAACGTATGCACGACTATTGCATATATTGAAACTATGCTAGTGGTAAAACTGCAAGTGTTGTTCTAGAAATACTTCTATATATAGTGTTTCTTCTATTATTAGAAGGTTAAGCACTAATAATGCGCCACTACTAATACAATTCCAATAATACTAGAACTATGACTATTAGTTATTCACCTATTACTAATGCCTCTTTTACTGCTACTGTTTCAAGAACTACCAAACATTTTACTACTACTGCTAATACTACTAATGCAAAGGGTACTGTTACTGATGACACGGATATTAATAGTGATACTTTTAGTGCTAGCACTACTACCAATAGCATTAATACTATTGGTACAATCACTACTACTGACTGTTCTGCTACGACTACCTAACTGCTATTACTGCTGATATGTTTTGTAAGAATTAGTTTGAGAAAGATTATGCACTTTACCTGCACATCTGAATAATTTGCCTGTCAAACCTTTTGCTGGAAACATTTGAAATTCTAGCTCTACATATTCAAACTATTGATGATGTACCCAGTGAGAGCAGTGCCTCCTACTAGCTCCATTAAGAAGATCATTTGGTAGACTTACGTATCATACTGAGAAGCGATGCCACAAATCGCTCTGTGCTTGCTGTAAAATCGGTTCTCCAAGTCAATCTTAGTCTCTCCAATCAGATCATCAGAACCAACCATGTCATGATCGAACACAGATATCAGGATCTCAGTTTCCAAGGGGAAGGACACAGTAACTTCAAAAACCCTAAACACAAAAAAGATCATAGTAGACAGAACAAACTTTGAGTCATGCACAAGCAGCATATAAATTCTTTAATACATACATATAAACACATATGTCCCAATTCACAAAGAATCCTATTCATGTGTAAATCTGGCGTGCTAGCTACTGAGATAATTTCAGCTTTGCACCCCTCATTGTTTTTCTCAGTACTATGCTCTAAGAATGGCTTACACCTGAAAAAGGTTTTATGTTATACATACCAAATTTATTTCTGTCTCACAAAGCATGAAGGCATTTAGAAAGCCCGTAGGTCTGGCTTCGGCTGCTAGCCTTTTGAGTTTGTCAATGCTTGTTTTGTTTTTTCATGAGTTTTTTTTTTTAAATATTATTTTTTTTTATTACTCATTTATTGGCATTTAATCAAGAATCTCCACACAATATACAGGATACAGTAATAATCATATTTGTGCAGTGGATCGACAGACACATCCCATTATGTTTAAAATGGCAATATTTTGGTAGCAGATCATACAATGTTATGAAGGGTATAGCGGGGTATCAAAAAATAGAAAAAAAATAGGATCTTAATCACCCTGTCTTGTAGAGGAGTAGTCAATGTATGCATCACAAAATAGAACAAAACAGTAACTTTTGAAACTCTCTGGCTGGGGCTGCCATAGGCATTAATGGGAACTGCGGTAACATGAGTGGCAGGAGTATGCTACAACATGGGGGTAAAAAATTGTTGTTGGAGAAGCTGCTGGTGCCCTCGTCAAAATAAAAAAAAGATACTGGCTAAAAGAAAAAATATGTTTTCTTTCTCAAAAATCAAACACTGACAGTAGTCCCTGGCACTGATAGGAACTATTTTGTGTATGGATGTGTTGGTTCTGAAAGATCAGAATGCTGTCACTTACGGTGAATTTAGCCAATGGCTGAAGTGGGCTGATCCAGTGACCCATGCTGCACTGGACAAAAGAAAAATGTCAATGACACAACAACAGGTCAATGGATGAAGACACTGGGTCAAAGCCCCTATAGCTAGGTATATTCTATAAATAATTCTAGTAAAATCAATATGTCTAGGCTAACGCCACATCAAACGTGGCAATGAATGTAATATTTGTCTACGTAGATCAGTCATTCTTGCATAGCTTTTCTCAATGCAGCTTGCATGGAGGATGATTCTCTGCAACTCCGGTAAACAGCCAATCATTCTTAACCTGGTGTGAGTCACAAACCGTTGTCGATGCATGTCGAACACTTTGTCAGCACATACTGCAGCATGTACTGCAGCACTTTTCCTACTATGGTACCTTTTGACTGAGAATTCCCGTTGCAGTGGACCATGGACTCCGTGAGATACCTGGGTATACAGGTGCATACTGACTCGGAGATAGTACTGCGGGACAACAACGGAAAAGCGATAACTAAACTAGAGGGAGACATTGAGAAATGGATTAGGTTGCCACTTTCCCTTGTGGGTCGCAGCTCGCTGATGAAAATGATTGCATTGCCTCGATTATTATTTCTCTTCAACAACATCCCTATGGTAATCCTGAAATACATCTTCAAAGGGTCGAAGGCCTTGATGGTCCGACTGGCGTGGGCGGGGAAATCTCCCCGGGTCAAGATGGACACACTTACACTCCCATATTCTATGGGTGGGCTTGGTGCTCCGGATCTCGAACTATACTATAGAGCAGCGCAGAGCTCACACGCCTACTCCTGGTGTCATGGCCCACACACTCTTCCCCACCTCCACATCGAGAGAATAGCGGTTGACCCCTCCCCGCTCCCTAGGCGACTCACTCAACCTCCCAATAGACACTATGGAGTACTGGACTCTATTAATTCGACCGTTCATGCGTGCCATGAGTTATTAAAAAGACAAGCAGGTACTCTACTATACTCCCCGCTGCTCCCATTGGGCTGGTGCCAATGGTTCCTGATGAGTGCGGAGGGTGCGGTGGTCATATCACTCAAGGACGTTCGGATCCATACTATGGGGGATTTTTTTTCCGAGGGCAGGGTCCGCACTTGGGAGGAGGTTGTGGCCGGGGGGTAATGTGCTAATATTCTCACACAATTTCACTATTTCAGGGCACGTCATACCATGGAGGCATTGTTGGGTGATGAGTATCTGGAGCCCCCTGCTCTACCCTTTTTCACCTACCTCCTTTGTGATAAATCTCCGTATAAGTTGGTGTCTAATATATACAATATGTCTCAGGAGTTCAGATGCACAAATTATTCTCCGTCTAGAATATAGTGGCAGCTCGACTTAGGCATTCCTATAGATGACAGTAAATGGAGGTACTGTTGTGAGGTCACCTAAAAAGTGTCGGTAGACACAGATTGATCCACTTCAAGTATCTTAATAGGGTATATTATACTCCGGAGCGACTGCACAGGCACGGTTTGAGAGAATCGGACTGCTGTGAGCGCTGTGGCATAGGCGGCGCAGACTTTTTCCATGTTGCGTGGTCTTGCCCCCAGATTGCTGCCTTCTGGAACCAAATATTTCAGGAACTGGGGGGAATAATAGGAACTCTACTCTCCCCTGACCCTCTGACAGCCCTATTGGGATATACAAAGCCCCTGAATTAAGATGTAAGGAAACTCATTGGTTTGGGTTTGCTCCTAGCAAAGCGTCGAATTGCATTGCGCCGGGCACGCAGCCCCCCTCCCTCAAAGTCTGAATGGGAAAAAGACATGATATTCTGTAAAACGCAGTCTGAAATATACAGTGAGCTAATGCCCCCGCAGAGTCGCCCGAAAAGTTTCTGGGGCCTGTATAAACAATATCTTATGGTAAGAGATGTAGGCGAGACTAACGATGATTAGTGTCATCGTGCCGAATTATGACTCTCATGTATGGGCATGACAAGATGGGCTTTCTAGGGGCACAATGCCAAATAAGCCTATTTCAAATTTGTGATGTAGATCTGTTTGTTAGGCTGTGCTGCTAGATATGAGGATGTGTTTTTGTTTCCAAGCTGAAGACAATGATGTAACACTTTCTTGCTGGTCATTTATTTACTCTGTCTGCTGTAATCTCAAATGATATTGAACCATGGTACACAGCTGTGAACTATTGAATAAAATTCAATAAAAAAAAAATGTACTGCAGCACTTTAATAATTCAGACAAAGTGCCTCAGTACATGCTAGAAAATGCACCAAATTCAGTAGAAAAATCAAGGTGGGCATTGTAAGAAGCTATGATCCGGAGCAAAACACTTGTCTGAAAATGAAAAAAGTCAACCAAAAGATAAGATGGAAAAGCCCCAGCCCTTTTCATGAGAAGACTGACTGGAGCAGACAGATCTAGATTCAGGAAAACAGGCGTTTATCAGATTTAGAAGTGAGATATATGCATTTACATGACTTGTAACATGCATAAGTTCAATACGAGTAAGTTTGAAAGATTTGAGAATTAGTTAAAAAAAGGTGCTACTTACAATCGCAAAATAGATAATTGCAAAGAATATATTCCATGCAGCATATCTGATGTATTCACAAATGGAGCACTCTTACAATGCAGTGAAGGTCAGCTAGCAAAATCAGCAGTTGGCGTAGGATGTCTTCAAACAAATGCCACCTGTATGAGATCTGCATTTGTGCTACTCCATCAAGTACATGATACCAGAATATTGTGGACGAAATATCGTCTGACAAACATAATGTGTCCTAAATCTGTTTACCGAAATATCGCCCCATTGGCATTGAAAATCTACACCCAATGGGAAATATGTTTTTTAAGCAATATTTAGGACACAATATTTACGTCATTCGATATTTTTAATCAACAATATTTCGACGTACAATCACAGGGGAGTACAAAGTGCAAGGTGCAGCAAATGCATTTCTTTCTGAATCAGGAATGATTCTCCTGTTGGAATCCCATTCACAATACCATATTAACTGGAAGAGAACCCACAGGTGATCCTTCTTTCACCAGCACTGTGAGAAGTTGGCCTGGTATATGCTGTTCACTAATTAAAGTGGACACCTTGCACCAGAACAATTCGACTCTTATGGTAGATAGGTTTAAGACAACCTTTATAGAAAGCTATCCTAGTGGTAGCTGTGGAGAGCAGCCTTCAGGCTAAGTCTTGAAGGAATGTAAAGCAGCTTGTTTTACCACACAATCTCTTGAATCACCAAATGAAAAGACACCACACAGGTATATATATCAAATATATATGTATTTATTAATAAACACTCTCTACTAATCTCTTTATGAGATTAGAAGTCAGGAACATATGTACAAGTCAAATGTTATCAAAATAAGTTTAGCACAATCGAATATCACAATCTTAGTTTGGCTAGACCTAGGTCTAGGGCATCTAGAATCGAGGGACCCCCAAGAACCACCCCAGGTAGTTGTAGGAGACCCACAGGGGACGGACGCGGTGTCCTGGCACCGGTGCGAGTCCTGTACGAGTCTATGCGCACAGACACCTGTGAGATTTCAATGTTAAAGGTCCCTTGCGTGTTCGAGGCGAACACACCGATCGGTCCTTGTACGAGTCGAAGGACGCGGTTACAGATAGAGTTGCAAGGAGATGGACGCGCTGTGTCTAACACAGACGCGAACCTTGTGCGAGTCAGCGCAATGGAGATCTCAATGTTACAGGCCCCTTGTGTGTTCGAGGCGAACACCGATCGGACTCAGTACGAGTCGAAGGACACAGTTCTAGATAGTGTTACAAGGGAGATGGACGCGATGTGTCTAACACAGACGCGAACCCTGTACGAGTCAGCGCAATTGTCGCACTTAGAAAATAAGAGTTTTAGGGCACTTCTAGGGTAGCTACAAGCAAGTCACTTACAGGGTAAGTAGTTCTAGGGCCCACACCCACAGGAGCACCGTAGTGCTGAAGTTACCTCACCCAGGGGAGCCGGGTGCATAGGTGTTCTTTGGTGTCGGGTCGCGGCGTCGTTTTCAATGGGAGCCAGTGAAGACTTGCTGCTTGCGGCGACAGGAGAAGTGTCCGGAGGAATCCAAGCCTGGATTCAGAAGATGGAAGACCTGAAAGCAGAGGGGACAGTGTTCAAAGTCACTTGGCAGTGACTCGGGCCAAGGAAGATGGATGCCCACCGTCGTCGCAAGATTCAGGTCGTTCGCGGGTGCCTTGACTCTTCAGCCACGAGGTCCAGGAGGTGTCGACGATGACCAGGAGCTGGTTTCGGCGTGTCCCACGATGTCTGCAGCTTACTGCGGTGTCGGCGACTCGATTGGAGCCAACAAGCCTTGGTAACAGCAAGTCTCGGGGAAAGTGTAAAGAGGCAATGGCGCAGACCAGCAAGGTCTGTGGGACTCACCCAGCGAGGGTAAGTCAGGGCAGGCCTGGAGCAACCAGGGGAGCCCTTTGGTTTCTTTAGAAAGTCTTCTGGGGACCCACAAGCCGGCTGGCAAGGGATCGCAAAGATGCCTCAGGGATGTGGTAGGCCTCTGATCTTCGGAGGGGTTCCTGCTGGAGGCTAGGACCACACGTGGTCCAAAGCACAAGTTCGTGGAACGTTGTGAAGGGGTTGCACTCGACAATAGTGCACGGTACCCAGGGGTCGCGGTTCCTCGTCACTCTTGGGGTCCACTGGCCTCAGCTTCGCTGGGGACTCACGATGGCCTTTGAGAAGTCAGGAAATCCACTTCTTGGGCTGCAGGGACTTTGGACTCTGGCGGGAGCGGCATAGTTTGCGACCGTCGTTTGTAGTTTTTGGTGCCTGCCAAGCAGGGGAGTCACTCCTTGACTCCAAGGGAGATTCTTCAGTCTTCCAAAGGTAGTGGAACGTCGAAGGTCCGGGATTCTTCTTCAGAGCGTCGTCCAGGGAAATCTAGTTTGCAATGCACAGGTTCCCCCTCATACTAAAAGAAAGGGAGGGACTAGCTCTATGACCCTACCTATGGGAGGGTCAGGGGAGTGGGTGGCTACACCCACTTCCCTTTGTCCAGTTTCGCGCCAGAGCAGGGGCAGGTAGCCCCTGAGCCGGTTTGAACTGGGGTATGCACAGAGGAGCCTTCTGCTCCCCCAGTGCAGGACTTCAAAGCACTCTAAGAGTGCACCCACCCAGCCCCAATACACTAAACCCTGTCTGGAAGGTGGTCACACCCCTTGGGACAGGATATCTATTGTTGGGCTTCCTCCACTGCGAGTGTTGGTCATCAGCAGGAGGGCAGCCCAGTGTCTGTGACTGGTGGCATCCATTTTGTGATGCCAGGGCTCTGCAGGATTCTACCGCGTTTCCACAGTAGGTACATGTCTATCCCTCTAGAAGGGTGGAATGCTACCCCCGCCGCCAGGACTGGCGGGGGGGTAGTATTCCAAGATGTTTGACACCAAACACGACATGTTTCGATGCAGCCATTCCAAAGTTAGCATTCTACCGCGAGGATATAATGCACTTAAAAGTATATGGTTTAACCGCATCCACAAACAGCCCCAGAGAATGGACTCTGAGAGCTGCAGAGGGGCCCTGCTCAGGCAGAGGCACCCCCTCACATGGAAACTAAGCACCCTGCCCTCAGCATTGATAGGGCCTGCTTTAGGGGTGACTGATAAGTCTCAATGTGTGTGCAGGAGAGATATAGGGGACCTATATCTCAGTGAGGGGTGCTGGCACTTCCTCACCCAGGCTGCAGTAGCAGGCCTGTGGTGTCAGATTTATTCTGCTTCCCAGGGGTGGCATAATACATGCTTCAGCCCCTGGTAGGCCTGTGAAGTACCTATGCCCTTGGTACCTAAGGTACCATATACTAGGGACTCATAAGGTACCACAGTATCCAATCACTAGTGCACCTAGAGTGCAATCCAAATCGTTTAGAGAGAACAGAGAGGCTGGGGCCCTGATTGGCAGGGTCCCAGCCAGACTATAGCCAGAAACCAGTGTAAACATCAGGAAAAAAAAGTGGGGGCAACATAAGAGGCAGATCCTACTCTCCTACAAGCACCATGGCCTCGGAAAATTCATCACTGAATTCATTTTTCGATTTATCCCTTCCTCTAGGAATCCAGGGAGTTTTAAATTTCCACCCAGCATGCACCGAAGTTAGCTGTCCTGCAGATCTCTGGGATGGGAGCTCTTAGAAGAGTTGCAGAAGCTGCACTCCGTGTACTGTAATGAACCAGAAAGTAGCAGATGCTCAGCAACATCATCAGTCAATCACAAAGAACCCGGCATCCATAACTGCTCTGGCTGTCCTATCAGAAGGCTATACTCATTGAAACATGCAGATGAAGTCACTCTGAAGGTCTATACAATGAGTAATCTCTCCAATAAGGATGAAGTAGAACTAGTAAAGGTGCAATCAATGTGATGTAATTTGTTATTGAAATAACAATGATGTTACTGTCACCTTCAAGTAATAGTGCTTACAAACAACCCACTTAAAGATTAGAAAGTGTGTTTTTCTAGTTACAGCTGATGACAGAAATAACAAATATTTAGTGCAATCTTTCCCTTTAATTATTAAACAATATTTATGGTTATTGGATCATGCCGGTTTCTAAAAATATTTTAGAACATTAAATCAAAACCATATTGACAAAAGGCATCCTCCTTCCACTAGAAATATTATGTTCCTCCCTGCCCCGGGGCCCCAGTTAGAAAGAAACACCTGCATCCCCGTTGTATCCCATCCTAAAACATATTCTCCCACCATTATCAGCAGCATTCTAGCTTGCCAGCCATTTTTAAACTTTATACATCCCAATCAAAACATACATACATATATACATATGGGCATACAAACATTCAACATATACAGCGCATGCATTCACAAAATGCTACTTCATTCATTTGGTAAATTTCTTTGGAAGTCCCAATACATACCTACAAAATGTGTGACGGTAGTGTTTACATTTAAAAAAAAAAAAATATGATGAAATGGGTCTTAAACATAAAATACACTTAAAGCGAGACTGAAATATATTGGCCTCACAGGAGGAATACCGGGCCTGATTCATAAACTGCACTTTGTAGTAAGTTAGGTAGCACTACAGTAGTCCTACAAAACTTACCACCAGGTGTTATTTACAAACTGCACATTTGTAGTAACTTACACTTTTGAGTAAGTTTACTACTTTCCAATATTCACAAACTTCACAAAGGTTTTTTGAGGTAACTGACACTTTTGTAATAAGTCCCTACCTCCGTTATTTCCTATTGGAGAGTATTGCAATACCAGTGTGTAGTGCTGGACTTACTACAAATGTATAAGTTTATGAATACCAAAAAATAGTAAACTTGTTTGAAAGTGTAAACTTACTCAAAAGTGTAAGCTACCTTTGCGAATCAGGCCCTCCTTATACCTTGCCATCGTTCTATTCTTAACCTTTTTCATTTTTTTTTTTTAAATGGAAGCTCCATCTTTACTGTTGGACAGTCTAGATTCATTCCGGGGTGCAGAATAATTCAAAATGGTTTAAGCCCTGGTGAGCAATCAACAAGTAGATCCATGTATTTCCTCCCATTCTTGTCCTTGCACTGTGATCCATAGAATGTGTCTATACTCTTCTAAAGTCATTACTTCATCTGAACTCAGAATATGTATGAAAATTGCACATAAAGGGCTTGATTAACAGCAAGTCACTATAACCTTTCATTCTCGTAAGAGCAATAAACATGAATATAATCTCTGGGGTTGAAAGGTAGTTTCATGACAAATGCTATAAAACATATTGACATGTATGAGACAGATTACGTGCTATATCATTAGAGTTGTCATTATTTTTTAGTTATTTTCATTATATGCATCACGTTCCTTTTTCACATCCTTTCTCAGTTACAAATCTAGGGTACTTTTACACTATTTTACCAACCACCACTTTTAAAATGACAAAGAATACAACTTTAAAGCCAGAAATGAGTGTTGTGTACATCTGAAGACATGAGCTGTTTGGGGTAAAGAGTTCTAAAATTAAATGGTGGCAAAATGTAACTTCTAATCATAGATCAAACCACTCCTTCCCCCCACTTCAACATCTTCTCTTCTCTTGCTTCACCCACAATTACCTGGAAATGCATTGTTCTTAGCAAATTTGCCAGAAAACTATCTCTAGCCCAGGCTTCTGCAGAGAGAAGCTTGTGAGTTATTGGTAGCTCTCCAACTACCTGTAAGTAGTTCTCCGGTATGCAGTCCAGCCAAATGAATCAGAAGCTTTGCTTGGATCAAATAATATATGTCTACAAAATTGAAAAAAGTGTACTTGAGATGAAAATGTGCGCATTTTCAGAACACGCAAGCTGTTGTTAGGTGAAAAATGATTGAATTTCCACAAGAAAATGCATCTTCTATTGATTGATAATCATGTGGTGTTGCGGAGACTACTTAGTAACATTATTACCTTGAAGCCAGAGGCACTGCAGCTATGACTGTTATATATTGCCATTGATAAGGCATTCCAAATTGGCAAAGCCTTTTTTACATTACTGCTGGCAACCCTGCCTGATGCAAGGGCATGTTTACTGCTGTTATACTTGCAGAGGGTGGTCACTAATGTAATCTGGTTTGATGTGGTCACTAGACTTAGGGGCCGATTCCGATTCGGGCCGGAAATCACTCCGACCGAGTTGGACCCGGAGAGATTTCCGACCGAATCGGACTCTGGCAGTCCGACCGAACGAGTACGATGCGCACGCATGCAATCGGACTCGAGTCGGTCGGACTCCCATTGAAGTCAATGGGAGCCGGACGTACAACGCGTAAGCGGGCTCCCATTGACTCAATGGGTGCGAGGCGAACAAGGGCGCCCCCTACAGCGGGTACGCCTTGATGCGACTTGCGGCGTACATGCACAGGTAGGGGGGACCCATGGGTCCCCCCTGTGTGCGACTCGCGCAGCTACGCGTACAGGGGGGTCCGACACGGACCCCCAAAGTCCGGCTCCGACTGCTCTTTCGAGCCGGACGGCGCGAGTCGGTCAGACTGCTCGAGGCGCGCATCGTACTTGCCCGGCCGGGGAACGTCTCCATTGCGCGGTGCGAGTCGTGTCCGTGCGAGTCGGTCGGAGCGCTTCGGACCCGCGAACGAGTCGGTCGGCGATTTCGCGTGCGCTCGCATCGTACTCGCTCGGCCGGACACACGTACGAATCGGTCGGGAAAGAGGGCTCCGAATCGGATCCGGTTACGCCGAATCCGATTCGGTGCCCTTCCGGCCGAGATCGGAATCGGCCCCTAAGTATTAGAATTGTGGGATGATTTTCAATGAACATAAGTAGCTCGTACTGCAGAAAAGGTTGGATACCCCTGCTCTAGCCAAACTGTCAGTCTGGTAATGTCGAATAAGTGAGTGATCCACAAAAATGTTTGAAAAATGGGTCAACCACGAATAGTCATATTCCGTCAATACTGGGAGAATAAAGCATTTGTTTTATAGGAAAACTGTTATAAACTTTGAGTAACAAATGATCATATTTTCAGTAACTGTGAATTTGTTATGTGATTGAAGCAGCAGTCATATGCCATATACTTAGTACAAAAAACTCTTTTTTTAAATAACAGAGCCAAAGAATATAGGGCCTGATTTAGATCTTGGCGGATGTGATACTCCATCACAAAAGTGATGGATAACATGTCCACCGCATTACAAGTGCCACAGGATTTAATGCACTTGTAATACGGGAGACGGGAAATCCTTCACATTTGTGACGGAGTATCTCATCCACCAAGATCTAGATCAGGCCCATTGTTGTAATATAAGTGAGCCTACTTTGGGCTTATTTCATATTTACTTCACATTTACAATTAGTGAATAAGGAATAATGGGAACTGTTGTACTCAGTTCTCTGGTAGCTACATACATGATACAGAAGCTAGTAATTAATATTGGTTGTTTCAAGCATAGAGTCTTTGACAAGTGAAAGAAAATGGTATGTACTTCGAGAAGTCCAAATGAGGAACAATCAAATATGACCCTCTTATTACAGTGTGCCCTTAGCATACCTGAAATCTCAATGAAATGTCAATGCATAAACAAGCCACTGGGATTAGAATGTGTGAATACTAATTTGTCTCAAAGTCATCAAATAAGAGGTTGCCAAAAATATGGACAAAAGCACCAACTTTTGATAAGCATGATTCTCCACCTATGGTGACAATCACAGATTCAAATGCTGTGAGGAATTTTCCTTAAATGTCAGATAAGAGCCAATGGCACCCTTTAATAATAGTAGTTTAAAAATGATTCAAACATCTCAAAATGCAATGCCCCTTCCCAGGGTCCTAACTTATCACTTCATATCCAACAATGAAGGTAGCCACTGAAAGGCGTAGAAAAAGGCCATCCTTACTTTTGAAAATACAGTAGTTATGTCATATTACATCCAAAATACTAAACCCCATAAGGGTGCAAGACACAACATACCTAATATGATGTCTGTCCAATGACGAAAATATTTTAGAAAATGGAATACCAATCCTCTGGAAAACATCTAGCAATGAAGTCCTAATCTTTCAACCTAGCCAGCAGCCAAAAGACACGTACAAGGCTCTCTGAGTAGAATGGAATTCTCCAAAAACATGCATGGATCAGACAAAACCTTTCAATGGTCATCCCCGACTGGCCAAGAAAGTGAAATCAATGCACTCTTTGACATTAGAACCAGTGACCCTCTCTCTGTCCTTCATGAGTACCCAAAGAAGGATTGGAAAGGGTTGGCAGAATGCTGCCCATGTCTCTGTACTTGGGCTTGTGACATTTTAAAGTGGAATTGGCAAGCACTTGTCTGCATGTGACTCACTCAGAAGGAATCTCGCCAATGTGAAATGTCAGGTGAGTCACTATAATGACAACCCTTGGTCTGCTCAGGCAGGATATGATCACTGTATTACCCGGACTACAGATTTTAGCTCCTTCCTATTTGGCAACTGGGAGAAATCCAGCTTTGATAAAGTGTCAAGAGACAACTCATTTAACTGGAATCTTCTGTCACAGATTGTTGATCTGTTGAACGTGACAAAGGAAGGTCTTACATAAGGTATAGTGTATTCAACCAATAAATGAAAGATTCCTGGATACCTTGCAAAACTGGAACTATGCCTTCAAAAGCTAAAAAAAAACTGGGAAACCAATGCTGAAGAAGATGACTTACCAGAGACCTCACGTTGAAAGTAAACTCAGCGAACTAGTATGTCACAATAATCTGAAGATGAAGAAGGAGGAAAAGATCACAGCATAGCGTGAGAGCCCTTTCTGCCAGCAGAAACACAGACACAAGATCTGCCCTAAACAGAAGCCCAATGAAGTACATATTATAGAGAACGCCATGCTTCTTAAGAATGTTTTACTTAACTTGAAAGTCATGAATTGCTACATATGAGAAAGAAAATATATCAGCTCCAAAATGGATCAGCTATTCCTTCTAATATAAGTAGTGGTTGTGTCTGTGTTTCTTGGGGCAAGACAACATTTTGAACAACTTTATAGAGCGACCTTAAAAGTCTGAAGAGTTCTTGCTACTGGAACCAATTATGGACCCTTATGCATAAAAAAGCTGCAACTGCTCAAAAACAACAATTGGGACAACCCACAAAGCAGGCAGACAAAATACCTGAGAGTATTTTTCTTTTAAATGCCCCTCACTAAGGAGCCATCCCTGAAAGTAGAATGCTGATATCAAGGCCTGAAGCGACATGACAGTAAGTCCTGGGCACCTCTCAATGAGCGGGATCTCCTACCTAACTGTCCCCTGGGAAACCATCATTCGGCTTCAAAGGCAATGTCTAACAAACACATACCTTTGCTTGATTCACTGCAATCAGGAGGAAGCCTGATCCCCCTTTGACATTTGAGGTTTAGACTCATTATTCTTCTATTTATTTGTACAGCACTTGGATACCTAAAAGGACTTTATGAGACTGAGAACTTCCAATCATGATACTACCCACAACAACCAACTGACCATCCTAACAGAATATAAACATCTTTCTAACAGCTGTGTTTCTTGATCTTTTTGCATAAATAAGAATTTCCCTGTTTGTATAAGAATGTATGTCAGAAGAGAGGCATTTAAACTGCAGTTTTGTCCAATGCAGTCAGTGAAGCACCCTATGAGCTATGGACATCTGATCACATTTTGTCAAATTGGTAACCACCATCAGAGCGGAGTTTTGAACCCATGGGAGGGAGGCCCACAAGTAACCTGGCAGCTCTGTATAAGGGCTATTGGAACAGTCAAATCTGGAGTAAGTGTAAGGGGTGTCTATAGAGGCAACACTTTTCTACACACCCAGAGTATCACCAAAGAGTTCACTTGCTTTTTCTGTAATACCTTTAAATGAAATGTGCGCTTTAAGGAACAAAACACTACCTTCAGGGACCACTGGGGCTCACTCATAGGGTGACCATAGAGTATCCTCCTAGTGATTAGTGTTACTTCCTATGTCAAGTATCTCAGTCTTACTCGCAATGAGTTTCAAAATGGTGAGCCCCATCAAAAGATGAACTGCCTCTAGGCAGTCTTACAGTCTCAATGCGATTATGGGGCTAGTCCTCCTAACATAACAATGATCTGCATTTCATCTGTGTGGGACTATGCTCAACACCAAAAGTACCTGTTAATATCAGTTACAGGACAGATATAAACATTAAACAGGGGGGGCATGGAAGAGCCCTGTGGCCATTTAGCCCCAAGTAGCGCTCCCACCTACCGACCACCATGTGCATTAAAAATGAAAAACTCAAAGACAAAGGTGAAATGAAACAGCTTTTTCAGCCAACTTTTACACCTGGCAAATCTTAATATGAGCTTCAAGTGCAGTTCAAGCCAGAAACCCACCTGCTCCAATAAAACACAGAAAATACAACATTTTTAATCCTCTGATGAGAGGCATCGGTTTCCATCACGCAGGGGTAGGTGCTGCAATGTCGGTCACAAAAAATGGTAGCACTTCCAGGGCACACTATTTATCTGATGCTCCTGCACTAGACACTACATTTAATTTTGTCCTTTCCATACTTATGTGGAAGCATAACCATGGGCTCAAGTTGTTGGACCCACAAACACAAAGCAATAGCATTCATGTAGGTCTGTTGCCTAGTAAAAAGCTAACTATAAGACAATAATGATGGAAAAGCCCGCCACATTAATTTATTTTAGAAGAAAGCAAGACATTGTTCTTTCATAGGAACCAGACACAAAATATGAAGTTGATAGCGGCGGCTGCTCCATTGGGCCGTCCACCCCTGCCACCAGCTGCAAATAAAAACGAAAATAAAACGGGTTTCTAACCCGTTTTATTATCTTTTTATTTTAATCCCACTGGAACCGCCCCCAGGACTCTGACGAGTCTTGGGGGCGGGTCCATGGGATGACACTGTGGTGGGGGAGTGCTAGTGCACTCCCTTGTCCCTTCACTGCGCATGAGGTGTTTGGCCAGCCGTTTTAGGCCGGCCAAACACCTCATGCACAGTGAAACTTTCTCCAGCCCCAGCTGTGTTGCTGGGGCTAAAGAAAGCAGGCACAGGCTCCCAGTCTGCCTGGGAGCGCAAAGTTGTAGCGCTCAGGCCAATCCTGACGCAGCTTTCCTGCAGCGTCATGATTGGCTGCATTGCAGTCTGGGAGCCTGTCCCAGAAGCAGGAGAGTGGGATGGAGCGGACGGCGGACGGCGGCGATCAGGTAGGTTCATTAATTTTTTTATTTTGATCCCCGAATCCCCCCCATCCCCCTCCCCCAGCTCCCTCCTCCAGCCCGCCCCGCCACTTTGGCAGGGGACGGGCCGTGACTGGAAGTTGAGGGTCTCGGATAGTCCTATTTGTAATTACTTGCAAGTGTAGTTGCTTACTCAAAATCAGTAAAATCAAGGCAATTAGGGACCAATGTGCATATTTTGAAGTGGAGGTAAATATCACAAAGTAATGCTTATAAAGAGGGAGAGAGGGAAACCGGTACTATAGTTTACTGGAGCACAAATTACATAATACACAATTGGGAATCCAACTGATATGGAATTGATATTAATTCCCACATTTAAGATTCCTATTTTCAGTTGTGAAATTCTTTTGCAGGTGGAAAGTTACATTTTATTTTGAAATATGTGACTTACTCTCCAAAGACAGGGTTGAGCTGTTTGGGGATGTATCTTTCTTTGCTGTCCTTCAGCTGATCTCCAACCTTCACGACAACATATGGATCTGCCTTGCCATTAGGATCTGCTGGAGCTAGGTTGGTTGCCTAGAAGACAAAATGTATGTCAAGAAACAATGATGCTGAATAATATATCTCTAATACTTTTTTGTACACGTCATTGTGAAGTGGAGACATGTCAGGTCCATGGTCAGATTTACTAATCTCTCATATTAGACATCAGTGTTTTTCTTGGCTCTCGCACTGAGCCAAAAATCAAATGCTGTAAATTTTAGAGGCATCATGTCTAAGAGTGATTGGCTATATTTATTTATACGCCCTGTTGTGCCCAATACATCCATCACTACAGGTATCTCATTTGAAATGTCATGCTTTGTTGGTCTCTTATTGAATATTGTGATGTTTCATAATCTTTTGAAGTTTACATGAGGAAAACTTTGCATTTATACAATTTTAGACCTATTTATATTATTTCTCTGTCATCTTCTATGCTTGATCGCAGGCTTGGAATAACCAACACTGTTTGTGGCATTTGTGCAAAATGTTTTTAAGCAATAATAACGGAAAGGTAGGGCTTACCTAGTGGATTTGTCAGCTATAAGATCAGTTGAGCAAGATAAGCATGCAAGCATTATGCTGTATGAATTGATTTTAGCAACTACACAATAGTTGCATTGCTAGAAATGATGTTCTGACTTTCCCCAAAACTTTAAACACAGCTACTTTGTGCACTCCCTGTTACAATACAAAGATCCATTGACAAAAAGTTACTGTTTCCAGGGAGATATAATCTCTTTGTACATGGAAACTCTTGGAGCTGTGTAATTTAGGCTCCACCCTGTATATGTAATATATGTACATTTATATTCTCATATACAACATTTATGTTCAAGGTGGGGTTTAACTTCATTAACATGTGAGGTACATTTAAGTGAATTAATACTATTTAACCATTGTAATCACTAAGAATTTACGCATAACTGTAGTATGCAGATCAATAGACTGATGTAACCATCTTCATTATACATTCACGTTTAACATTGATTGTTTGCTTCCTATTGATTTACAATACTGTAACATACATTCATTTTGATTCTCGAGTTAACTTAGCTTGACATTAGGCCTTAACTGAAATGTTTGCTAAAACGCTGCCATTATGCTGTTTCTTCCCTCTGCAGATGTGCTATGTTGAGTCTCATTAGCTAGTGAAAGGCCTATTGTTATGCATTAGACTGCTGATAGTGAGGCCTGGGAGAGGAAAGTTTGCAACGACTGTGAGGAAGACGACGGAGAGAGAAGGCCTCCTGTCCACGGTGTTCCAGGAGGATACAACATTTAAGGTTAACAGCTGCGTACCTAATTTCGTGGCGATGGGAACTTAGAGAGTATGTCAACTCCCTTCAAATGAGGTTGCTGGTTTGGTCCTCAGTGGTGAGAATGAGATATGGATGTCTAGAAACGGTAGACTGCATTTTTAATTGGCGTTTCATAGTTAGTTAGGCCGACTTCAGCAGTGGCGGCCAGCATGACTCGCGAGTGGGGGGCTGGGAGGGGTTCACACGGGGGGAGTTTAATATATAAAAAAGAAACGTACCTTACCGGGTCCCGCGATGTCGCGGCTCCTGGCCGGGTCCCGTTTTCCTGCTCTCCTGCTGAACAGGAAGCAGGCAGCCTCCCTCCCCTCCCCTAAACCAATCACAATGTGCTGCAATGGCAGCATTGTGATTGGTGGGGACAGCGCCCAGCCGGGCGCCTATGGGGAGACCATTTTCTCCATGTAGGCTGCATGCAGCCTACATGGAGAAAAGGGAGAGTGCGCATGACTGGTTTGGTCGGCCCCAGAGGGCCGACCAAACAGTCAGGGCCCACAACATTGGGCAAGCCACTCCTCCACGACTCGCCCACCCAGTGTGAGAAGCAGAAACATAAAATGGTAGTTTTACCATTTTATGTTTCTGCTTCTCGCACTGTGAGAAAGAAGTGGGGCGACGCTCCTCCGCCCTAATGGAGGAGCTGTCCCTGGACTTCAGTCTGACTTTGAGAGGGAACATATCTCCCTCTCTGCTGGGCTTCTCTGAGTGTAATATTTATGCTGAGCACTATTCTCATTTCTTTCGAACTTCTACTGAAGTTCGAGCTCATGCTGATTCATTCTATGCTTCCCATTTAGAAATCCCCTTTAGAGAGTTTTAGGTTCAGCACATGCTTGGATAAGAAAGGGAAAGTTTCTTTATAGAACACCTGATTGCGACAATCTGTTTTCTTTGCATTGTGGCTGCTACTGCCTTGTATCTCATTTTATTATGATTAAACTTACTGGCTCAATTTGGTCTTCAGACCATGCTATTATATCTTTTAAACTTGTTTTTGCTTTGCATATATACTGGTTGGATTAATGCTCTAAATTAAACCTTTATGGTTGAAGTCATTGATTTTTGGTCTTTATTGTGGAGTCATGTTGGCGTCACAGAAACGGAAATGAATTCCCAATGCTAGCTCCCTAACTACGCTTCAAGTTGCATGCAGTAGCATAGAGGAGACCGAACTACATGTATTCTTCTTTTGTCCTGGATATAACAAAATAAGGCAAAGATGGTTGATTCAACTGTGCAAGAACCTAGGTACAAGGCGATATGAAGAAGCATTTAGACTTCTGAAATTTAACAGACAGTGGCCAATTGTATACGCCATATCGTGTTTTTTAATCTCTATGTGGCGGGCATGTAAGGTTTTTATAGGAACTGACAATTGATTTCACACTGATTAAATCTTTTACATGTGTATAGTATCAATTTTATCCAGTTTTATTGGGTTTTAAGTCTTATAAACCTGTTTTTATATATTGTGCTTTTACTATGCTATTTACTATGTCAGAAAGATGGTATCCCCTTCAGTCAATTTTTACGGTTGCGTAGAAATTGCACTAACATTCCTGATTTCATTCAACATGCGAACATCCTCAAGAACAAACTGTTAGATCGTGGCTACCATAAAATACTGGTGCGTGACTCATTCAAGAGAGTCAAATACTACGATAGGGACACCATGTTCACTCCCAAAAATAAAACCACCGAAGACAAACTGGTATGCGTTACCCGCCATTCTAATCTTAATCAGAAAATTAAACAGGTCATATATTCTGAATGGTACCTGCTCAACATCAGAGAAGATAGTCCCAAGCTTCCTAGACCCACTTTCGCCTTTAGACGTAACAAAAACCTACGAAACTTTCTAGTGAGGGCCAAACCCATCGCAAAAGATACTTTCCTGCAGAAATCCATCACTGGCTGCAACCCCATTAAAGGTAATCATAGATGTGGTACATGCCACGCATGTGAGAACGCCATCGTGGCAGACCATATCATGATTGGAGGTAAGACTATTGAACTGAAACATATGACTAATTGCAGGACTTCTAATGCCATATACTGTGTTCTCTGCCCGTGTAACCCTTGCTATGTGGGTGAAATGGGGAGAGAAGTTAGAACACGCATTGGAGGACACAAATCCAACATCCGCATTACCAAAAACCCTGCCCCTCTGGTCCAACACTGGTTAGAAGCGGGACAAACTGAAAAGGAGCTAAGATGGATCATCCTAGAGAAGATCACTGCCACCAGAGGCCAAGACGACTACAAATTTCGAAAGAGGAGAGAGGTATTTTGGATATTCTATCTCAATTCTGAATGGCAGGGACTCAACGAAATCACACCGTGGGAACAGGTACTCTAAATGTTCCTCTTGCCGACTCCTCATATAACACCCTTATCTGGACCTCTATATTTTCTGTCTCCCTGAGCTCCTTTCCATTCTTCCTAGTGGTTCAGTACTTTTGTGGAGCTTCTCCATATCTTCTTGGATTCAGTTCCCTTCTCTCCATTTGGGCAATTTTGCTTACGTCTCATGCTCTAGTCCTTCTGCCCAGTTTGGTCTGTGTTCTTCCTGCACCTATTCTGATATATTATCGGCTCATTCTTTGGCTCCGATTGATTTTTGCTCTATTTTAGTCAGTGACTCTTTGTAAGCCTATTGATAGATGTGGATGTTTTTGATTTGTCATCAAAAAATGTCTTGTTTGATGCCGAACTTATTCTGCTCAAGTATTTTATTATGTCTTGTTTGATATTCCCTTTCAGCTTTAGGGCCTTCACGTACAATTCTTTTTAATTATCTAGCGGATTCTTGAACATCTCCCCGTTTTTACTTTCTCTCCTTGACTTAAATAATTCGGCATAGTGTGTGCCGGTTTTCTTTAAATTATCTCGAGGCTACGATATACTCTTTATATGGCCGCCGGGCAATGCTTTTGTTGCAGGATACGCTCTAGTTTGCTAACCTGCGCGAGTCACCTGATCTGGGCCTGTATTTCAATTCCACGCTCCGGACCCCAATCACGTGACTTCTTCCCGTCATACCCGGGGATCGCGCCAAATTGAGACGCCGAGTCGGATACGCTGCATCCGTTTAGATTCCTCCTCGCCCGACGACTTTCCTCTCAGACTCTGAAATCCGGCCTTACGCGAAGAGAGGGAAGGGGCGTCCTGCCCCAGACACGCTCTGGAGGACACGGAACCTCTTCACCAAAGGTAAGCTCCACGGCCACTCGGGGCACATATTTGGAGTTTTGTGGCTTGACTAGGGTTTAGCCACCTTCTTGTCCTCATTAGAGCTCAGCATGGATTTTCTGATATCTGAGTCCCTTTTGCCCTATGTATATGGATTTTCTATGGGCTCCATATGAACTCTTCGGACTTGACCATTTGTCGGGTTTTGTAGCTTCCGTTAACCTATTTTTGGAGACCCTTAACTCACTGTTTCCCTTTATCCCCTTAGGTCCTGATCGCTGCATCTAGTTTTGACCATTGCTCTTCCTTTATACTGGACCTTCCTGGACCTTGATACCTTTGGACCTTCAATTTCTCTATCCCGTTGCCGCATTCCGAGATTCTGGACACTAGAGCTTCTTATAGCACTATAGCATCCTTGCTGGTCCTATATTATGTTTTTGGGACCGGTGACATCCTTAATTCAGGCATCAAAGAGGGGCCTATTAATTGACTCTTGGCCTTTTTTCACTTCTGTTCCATACCAGCTGTGACCGCTTTTGAACCTGTCCTTTGCTACCGGACCTTTTTCATACGGATGGCTTAAGAGTGTGGACTATGCCTTGTAAGTTTTTATTGCTAGAGAATTTTTCTCATTAGCATGTCTGCTTTTTATCACTTCTTCGACTTCTCGAGCACGTTATTTTTATTTAATATCCTTCTTCTGATTCTGTCAGCACTTATTTCGGGTATATGGTCAGAAACCAAACGTATTTGGTTCACTTTTTGCCCATTTCGTTAGGGGCCTCTTGATTGCACTTTGTAGGTGACGGTACCATCTAGTACTACCTCTGTAAAGCAATTTGTGTATCTTTTTCTTTACAACTTTCTCTTCTGGCTTTGGTACTGGATCTATTTTCCCTCCATTGATCATGCTCTTGTGTTGTGCTGGCTGCCCATTTAGAGAGCAAGATATGTCAAAATATATTTTTCTGTTTTGTAGAATGGAGCTGTGGACCCCACTTTATATTTGATATATATATATTGTTTGCCCTCCTTCCCCTGATTGGTTGGATTGCCTTTAGATTTGTGCCCTGAAGAAGGTGACGGCTAGACCTTAGCCCACACCGAAACGCGCGTCGGCACTGCGCTGGACAGACACCATACGGTGGTATAAACACAAGAACAGCCCCAATACCTACTGTACAAAGTATATGTTACCTTATGTACCATCAACTGCCATAAATGCATTGCTAAATAATGTTAGCTGTAAACTGTTCTAGAGTTCATGGCTGTACCAGAGATGTTTTCTTGTTCAACTTAATGTATTAATCATCTTCATACCACTGTATTTTTGATTTTCTGGCATCTATCCTCACATTTATGCAATCTTTTTTATTGTGTGTATGTGTTGACAAGATAGTAGTATGAATGGGAATTGGATATGAGTGATTGTATAGATGGTTAGGATGCAACTGGCTTGATTTCTTGTTATTGCCGTGACCTATTATGTTGGGGGAATTTTATCCTCATGTGTTCCTGTTGGGACTTTAAGAATACTATAGATCATTCCTTTGATATCATTTGTATTGCTTGACAATTTATGTATACATATGTAAAATGTATATACAAAAAATAATTCATGTTTGTCGTAATTTTTATATACTTAATAAATTGAATATATATTTTTCCTTATTATTTTCTTTAGTTTATTGTTTGATACACCTTTGACTCTGCTCCCCAGGCCCAGCACTTATTTTCAGCCTACTAGAGATGCTAAGCGCTCAGAATTATCCCTAGGCAGGTGTTTTTCTTCCCTTTTGGTGAAGTTTCCTTTTTTTCAGTGCTTTTATGGTTCACGACCAAAATAAAGATTTATATGATGATGATGACTAACAAAGGTCTATACAACCAATGGGGAAATATATTTGATGATTTCACTAGGAGAGCAAGGTACTGATATCCACACTCCATCACTCTATAATTGGGCACAAACAGTGTGTGTGATAGTTTTCATAAAGGAGGCACAGCACAAATTGCGAGAGGTCCAGAGCTTTTGCACACTCAAATTTCCTCCAGATACTACCTGAAAAATGCTGTGCTGTTACCATGCAGAAAACCTGGAACCGGGCACAAAAGATGAACTGAGACCATGCTGTAACAATATTTCCACTGGCCAAGCATAATGAAGGATCATGTGCTCTGTTTCAATGGAATTTACACTCTACATATATTTAGTGCATATATTACAATATGCATATCATTAATGTCCAATTTATATTATGTAAATATTTAAACTATAATTCTCAACAGACTGCTGGTTCTCCCACACAGGATGGAGCCCTACTTCAGCCTTTTGTGTCCCTGAGGCAGTACAAGTGGGCAGCCAACTGACCTCTCACAAGCACTTCCAGCCACCGTGCACAGGATGAGGTGTGACCTGCTGTCCACGTTTACCCAGACAGCAAACAGCAAGCAGACTTTCTTCTTCTTCACCTCCTTTCTGTCCCAGAGTCCTGGAATACTCTGATAAGCTGGAGTTGAGGTGCCATTTTCATTCAGTTCAATAGCAGGTGATTGGTGATTTTCCTGGGCCCAATCAATACAATTTTCGACCAATGGACATTCCACGTTTTTAGCCCTTCCTTCTTCATTTGACTGTAAACTGTCTCAGAATCTGACCCTATTCAGAGCTGAGGCAAATGTCTGTGAAGACTACCCTGATGAAAGTCTTCAATGACAAGCCGTCCCTGACATATTTCATTAAACGACATGCCGCTGACCAGCGTCGGATTGGTAACGCGGGCACTCGGGCAATGCCTGAGGGGCCAGTGTCCAGTTACAGCTGTGGGCTTCTTTTTTTAGCAGCCTGGGGGGCCGATTTGGGTGGTTTCTGCATTGTTCGGATACTGCCAGCGGACCAGAGGGTGCCCGAGTGGCCTTTCTGGAGGCAGATGGGCGGCCATTACCTCCCTTTTACCAACGGGCCGGCCCATTAATGTGTGCATATTGAGCGGGGGCAGGGGGCCTGAGCAGAAGTGGCCACACTTGTTTTCAGGTGTGTTTCACCAGTGTGAACTAATCCGTGCATTTTTTTTTTACCCCCCCCCCCTCCCCTTTTCATAAAATTTCGCCAAAGCAGTGTTTTGCGGAAAGACAATATGCAAATGTGGGCCACTTTTTTTTAGCGTGCCCGGGCCGATTTTTAATCCCAATCCAACCCTGCCGCTGACTAAACCCTTTGTGATACTATACATCCAGTCCACTCAAAAACAGCACATCACAAATAAGTATTCATTGATTGCCAGACTTTAGGCTTCCTGCCTTTAGATTTTGATGTACTCTTTTCTGGCAGGGCACAGTTTCACACCTCATCAGAATGCTAATTACTGCCATAAGAGAGACGGGAAACCAGTAGTACTGTCTTACTAGAACCGGGCGCCCAGAAGGCAAAAGTATGATTTCTAAAAGTTACCTTTCGACTATAGCTTCCAAAATTCTACTTTCACCACTGAATTAGGTTTTTGACAAATAGTAAACAAATAACTTATAAGCAAGTCTGCAGTATTCTCTGAACTGAAATTGCAAAAATGGATTTGAAACCACAACCAGGCTATTTGACAGCAAAACAAAACTTTACCTACAAAGCGAAAACTGCATTTTGTTTTCCTTTTCACTGTAGGGAAATATTTCCTCTAGCAAGCCCCACTTTTATATATGAGTTACCAAAGTTTTGGACTATGGGCCACAATAAAGATTCATATATTTAATGTATAAAAGTGTTTTTTTTCTACCTGGCAGACCACATTACTCTGATATGTGATACTGCAGTGTTTGAAGCTTCAGCCATCCAGGTCCACAACAGCGAAGAAGGGGCCATGCATTTTTAATCATGTGTGTGGGTGATGTAAATGCAAAAAATATAAGGGAGAAACCCTAATGCTAAGAAAAGGGACGGGTTTGTCAAGCGCAAAAACAAAGAAATCCCTTTTTAACTAAAATGATTGTAACTGTGATGGATATACGAGTAAATATTATAACCTTCTTCAGATGCGGATCATGTGGTATAGGTACTTAACATACATATAAGCAAGCAATAACATCTATAGTTAATGCAAAGAATTGAGAGAAAATAATCAGTGTTGAGGTAGTTGAGATTTTATAACAGTGATTCCAAACAAGCAACACAATTGGAGAACGGAGGCAGGTAACGCACAACCGGCAGAGCGTGGACACGATCAGAAGTTAATGACCGGTGTATTTGGTTACCTGCAACAAAGCCACACAGCAATATTGAAAAAGCATAGTGGCAGTTTGGCAATACCGAGGGGATTGCCAGGGTGGACCAAGGTCAAAAGATTACACGGCCATCCTCTGACAGGCATTACGACCATAGACAAACCGCCTGTTTGAGGTTCTTTTATTATTGATTTCAAACGCTCTACCAAAGATATTGTGAGTGACAATATTCAATTGGAATTTGGGATTAGTGTTTTTAAGACGTTGAAGTGCGGGTCACGTAAAGTTCACAGATGACCACATAGAATTTTATCAGCAGTATACCACTGGAGGGAAATAGGACCCTTCCATTTGGACGTGGAGCCAAGAGACGACTTGTTGAAGGGTCTCAATATAACTTTATTTGAGAAACTGAAATAAAATTTGTTTGTCCTGAAGAAGGCGAGGAACTACTAATATCTCTAGTTTTTCTGTTTATATAATACTTGTATTTTGTGTTTTAAAAAAAAATCTTTCTGTATTTGTAATTTACCTTTAGATACAATATTACAGCTAAAGGTAAAGAGATGTAATTGGTAATGAAATCACTGTGATAAATGTTTTTAATCATTGGGTTTTAAATGTCTGGTTTACAACCAATAGTGTTTTAATAAAATAATTGGAATCGAAGCACATAATTGTTTATTGTCCTTTAAGGAATTGCTTGCTTGGAATCACTGTTATAAAATCTCAACTACCTCAACACTGATTATTTTCTCTCAATTCTTTGCATTAACTATAGGTGATGTAAATGTACACTGTAGCGCACATGTGCCATTTAATTATCCATGTCACTAGTGCACTTCCTGCACCAACTCACTAGGGATTGATGTCAAAATATGCCAATCAGGTGTAGCCAATTTTACTTCATGTTATACTGGCAGGGCACAGGTAGTCTCAGACTGGCTGGTGTTTTAGTGCTCAGTGTCACCACTCACTCAACACACAAGTTTCCCAAATAATGAATAAGTACTTTCACTTAGTCAGACTGACGGGCTATATCATTGATTTTTCGCTTGGCCCTTGCTGGAAATGGCCCTTTCTGCAGGGTCACCCCCAAACTTGTTTCCTTCACCTCCCCTTTTTGCTGTCTTCGTTTTTGTTGGCTGTAGGACTCTAGGCATTTACCATTGCTAATCAGTGCTAAAGTGCATGTGCTCTCTGCTTAACACATGGTAAAATTGGCTTATCTACAATTAGCATATTTAATTTACTTATAAGTCCCTAGTAAAGTGCACTACATGTGCCCAAGGCATGTAAATTAAATGCATCTCTGACTTGCGTTGTTCGGATCTGACACATCACCTACTTCCGAAGGGATCCACAATGACACATCACCTTCTCTGCTCCTCGCATCTCATCCTCAACGCAACCACGAACCAGGGTACTGTTTCAGTGGGCCAAGGCTGGTCTCTATATCCGACCTGTGCTCCATCACAGTCAGCCTGAACTTTTGGATTTGACCAGATAGCCCTGGATGACGCTTTATGCTTTTAAGCACTACATTTCAGTTTACACTATACTTCAGGCTGGGGAGGCTTCTACTTCAACTGGCTTACCTTCAATGCTTCTACATAGTTGCTGCTGAGACCCTGACTCTGAGACTGTGGGAACTCCCATGGAGGGAGTGGTGAGCTGTTTGTTGTTTCCCCCAAGTTTGTTATCCATATTGACCGGGAGGCCTTCTATGCAGCAGCCTCTTCTCCCGGGGGAGGTACTGGAGCTGTCCCGATATTTGTGAGATACCTGTGCCCGGGGCAGACCTTCATCACCTCTTGGACCCTGACTGAAGATGGTTACGATACTAAGGGCCTGATTACGATTTTGGCGGATGGGATACTCCATCACAAACGTGACGGATATCCCATCCGCCATATTACAAGTTCCATAGGATATAATGGACTTGTAATTTAGAGGATGGGATATCCAACATGTTTGTGATGAAGTAACCCTGTCTGTCAAGATCGTAATCTGGTACTAAGCTATAATGTCCGGGGCCTCAACTCGCCAGCAAAAAGGCTGGCCCTCCTGGCTTATCTTAAAGACTCCCACTGTGACACTGCCCTACTACAGGAGACACATATCTTCAAAAGAGACTGGGGAAGGCTCTGCTCCTGCTGGTTTGACAGGCAATACTTTTCTTCTGGTCCGAGTAAGACAGCGGGAGTCGCCATCCTCCTCGCCAGCCATTTCCCCGTCAAGTAGTGCAAACCCAAGCGGAGGTCCCTGGGAGACTGCTCTTTGTCTAACTCTCTGTCAAGGCATACACCTTCACACTTGACCTTACTTACTATCAGGAGCAGTTTGTGAGGGCCTTGGGTTTGGTGACATCTACTCCCGACCCAGCCGTAGATGAGGGGGGCAACTTTAATCTCATTCATGACAACTCCCTCGACAGCTCTTCACAGAGAATCAGACAGGCCAGTGCATTTACATACTCTGGACAGCACTGGCTTGCAGAGGTTGGACTAACTGATGCCTGGCATGCCAAGCACCCCACTTACAGGGGATACACATACTTTTCTGAAGCCCACCGGACATATAGCTGTATGGACTACTTCCTAATTTCTGCACGATTCTTGGCAACTCTGACCCAAACAGACATTGAAGTGGTGGCTCTGTCTGATCACTCATCAATCACACTCACTTTCACTGTCCCTGCCTGAGGGGCTCATGATCACCATTGGCAGATTAATGACAAACTACTTACATACGATTCCATTCACAAAGAGTTACAGAGCGTCATTGTGCACTCCCTTCAATATAACAACATGCCCGAAACACCCATTTCCCTTTTTTGGGAAACACTGAAGGCAGTGGTTAGGGGGGCTTTCCTTGCGATCTCTGTGAAGCTTAATCGGGAGCGATGGGAAAAAAGGCACAAATTAGAGGCCCGGGTCCTCGAACTAGAAGAGGCCAACAGACGCACAAGTGCACACCGACTGCGCGGACAGCTGACCCTGGCCAGGACACAGTTTAAGGCGCTGGACCAGGACACAGCAGAGTACGACCTGCTTTGGACCAAGCAAAAATATTTTGTGGGAGGGACTAGGGGGGGGGGGGGCTCCTAGCCCGTATATTGAGGGCCCAGACACAGAAACACAGAATTGCAGAGATTAGCCTGGCAGATGGTAGCAAAGTCCGACAGGATGGGGACATTGCATGGACCTTCGAGAGCTTTTATGCTACTCTATACAAAGCAGAGGAGCTGCCTGAGGCGGATAGCCAGCAGTTTCCGCCCCTGGCGCCTCTTTCCTGCATACCTGATAGTGATGCCCTAGGGCTTGAGACGAATATTCACCTTGATGAGGTCCTTGCTGCTGTAGGAAGCTGGCTCTTTATATAGTATACCAAAAAGAGCTATGCTGATTAAAGTGTCTAGGTACCTGCTGTACCCATGGAAGCCACGCCCCTATGCAGTGCGTCCTGGGCCCTGGTGCAAGGGGAAGGAAATGGGCCTGTGGACTCTGGTGCCACAGCACGTACTGTATTTCACTATACTAATTCTCAACTAATCCTTTATGGGTTCCGGAGTAGCGTGCTACTCGCTGAAAAAGCGCTTCAACACCCCATCAGGGGTAACAAGCACTATATATATATATGCAAACCTTTGTCCCTCTTCTATCCCTCTGCTACCCTTCTCAATACAAATAACTGACTAACATATCCACCACTCAAATTACTTTCATATTTCACTATACTAATTCAACACTAATCCTTTAATGGGTTCCGGAGTAGCGTGCTACTCGCCCCCCAAAAAAAAAAGCCCTTCAACACGACATCAGGGGTAACAAGTGCTATATAAATGCAATCCTTTTTCCCTCTTCTATCCCTCCGCTATCCTTCTCAATCCAAATAACTGATTAATATCGACCACTCAAATAACTTTCATATTTCACTATACTAGTTCACCACTAATCCTTATGGGTTCCGGAGTAGCGTGCTACTCACCAAGAAAGTGCTTCAACACCCTATTAGGGGTAACAAGCGCTCTATAAATGCAAACCTTTTTTCCCTCTTCTATCCCTCTGCTATCCTTCTCGATCCAAATAACTGATTAATATCCACCACTCAAATTACTTTCATATTTCACCATACTAATTCACCACTAATCCTTATGGGTTCGGGAGTAGTGTGCTACTTGCCAAGAAAGTGCTTCAACACCCTATTAGGGGTAACAAGCGCTATATAAATGCAAACCTTTTTTCCCTCTTCTATCCCTCCGCTATCCTTCTGAATCCAAATAACTGACTAACCTATCCACCACTCAAATTACTTTCATATTTCACTAATACTAATTCAACACTAATCCTTTACGGGTTCCGGAGTAGCGTGCTACTGGCCGAAAAAGCGCTTTGACGCCTCGTATGGGGTAGTAAGCGCTATATAAATGCAGTTACAATACAATACAATACAATTATAAGTGGACAGGGGCTTGCTTTAACAATCCCAAGGTGCTCTATGTGTGGTAGTGTTGTTGAGCAGCCTTAGGCTTATCAGAGGGGGTGCTAGGCATTTGTTGCATAGACAGAGTCAATAAATGATACACACACTCAAGAAGGAGATCCACCCCAATTTAGAAAAATAACTTTTTTTATATATATATTTCAACTAGGCCTGGGCGGTGAACTTCGCTCCGTTCGCGGAGTTTTCTGCACTCTGCAGAGCTCGCGGAGTGCAGAAAACTCTGCTTCGCAATGTGCAGCGGAGTTTTTTCCCGCTCGCGATCGGTAAGTTCGCGAACGGTAGGTTCGCGAGCGCGAGCTGCCGCTCGGGTAGAATTTCTACCCGAGCGGCAGGAATACCAGCACAAACTGCAGTTCACACTGCACTCCGCGGCTCGCGGAACTTCGCAGAGTTTTTTTGTAACTTCGCGGACTTCCGCGTAGCAAAACTCCACGAACTATGCCCAGGCCTGATTTCAACACCAAGAACTTTGTAACTGGGTAAGTACATTTTAAGTTATTATTTTTACAGTTTTTAGCAGTGTTAGCAAACAGTGCGCTTTTACGCTGTAATGCTTTCCTATAACGAGAAGAACATTTACTGCATACAAGTATTTGCAAAAGGATTTGGAGGCTCCTCTTTAGGTCGTGAGGTGTTAGGAGGCCAAGGTCCCAAATTCCACCAACAGTTCGGGTTTACCTACCCCGGTATGTCCGGGTGCAGAGGTGCTGAATGGGTTGGTAGCCTTGCGCTCTACACTGTTGGAAAAGAGGGGGGCCACCTAGAAATAGGCTGCATAGCGGGACTCGGGGACAAGTCCACAAGTGACCAATGGGGGGTTCAGTTCATGTGGGACCTGGGAGCAAGGGGGAGCAGTTGGTGTTCATGGACCCGGGCCGGGACGCTCAGGTGCAGATGGTTTTGGTCGACTGGCCCTCGTGTGTCATAGGAGGTCACGGTTCTCGGTCTGGACCTGCAAAGGGGGACCAAACAAAACAGCTGGACCACTCTCAGCAAGGGCCTCTGTGGAGTTGACATCCCTCACTGGCTTGCCGGTCTTCGGACTGTTGGAGTCTGGACTGGACTCTAAACAAGCGTTGATCGCGGCAAAGGGTCCGGTATCCCGGGTATTGGTGCTGGGATAGTCTTAGGGGTCCTAAAGTCTCCAAACTTGGTAAGGAGATGGATCTCACCTCTTTGAGTATGCTGAACTCCTCCTATGTGCTACTGCATTGGTCAACCCAGTGGTCAACAGCTTCTTGGAACAGGACGTCGCGATTGGTGCCTGCAGGATGCGGGGCAGTGGCTCTGCCACTCCAAGGGAGATGCTGGCTGGTTTTCAAATACTGGCAACCCTTCAAGGCTTTTGGAGGATGCACAGCTGCAGGACGAGTCGGGTCTTTGCAATTGTTGAGTCTGGAGTAGCAGGCAGAATTTGGTGCCAAAATTCCACAGCAGTCTTCAGTTCTCAGCTCTTCAGTGTCCTCTTCTTCTTTAGTCAGGTGAATCTAAAGTTCTGGTGGCAGGGGCCACCTAAATACTCAACTTAGGGTTGGTAGAGGGGAGTTTAGAGTAGTAGCCAATGGGCTACTTACCCTTGGGGTCACTATGCCCCCTATATGACACTTCCTATGGGAAGTGGGTATAACCCTGTCCCAGTGTTCCTAAGTCTGCCATCACAAAGATGGCAGAATTTTCCTTGAGTGGGGCACATCAGGCAGCTCTCCCTAGGGGTGTGTCTGATCCGAGTGAGCTCCACGCCTCCTCGCATAACTAATTTCCTGCCTGTCCTGGTGTCCAATGAGCTTCAGGGCAGGGGGTGGCATCTCCCAAGTCTGGGAGATGCTGGGGTCGCATATCAGAGGCGGCAGAGGTTTTGAAGCCTCTGGCCTTGGTATGTTGATTTACTAGCCATCCTGCTGTAGGAGGTGTAAACACCTCCTGCCAGAGCAGGCATTGTTCCTGACCTCTAAGAGCGGTGCTCTCACATCCTAGAATATCAGAATCGTGTCTGTGGTGGCAAGCTGGGGTGTACTAGTCAGCCAGCACACTAGAGGACTAGTAGGGTTCAGGGGCTACCTCTAAGGTACCCTCTGGGTGCATGCATTTATAAATCAATCATTGGAATCAGTGTGGGTTAATATGACATGTTTGATACCAAACACCTTTGGTTTCAGTGAAGCCATCATTTAGCTGGGGAACGCGTAATCACTAGTGCCCAGTACATATACGTAAGATGGCTTCCCTGTTCACTTGAAATGACTGAGAATCGACTGAGACATCACAGGGGCATATCTGCTCATGCAGATATGTCCACACATGTAATATAATGCACCCTGCCTTAGGACTGTAAGGCCTGCTGTAGGCGTGACTTACATATATTGCATGAAGTGTCTGTAGGCATGGCACACAGGATGTGTGCCATGTCGTGTTTTCACTTTTGTCTGCACCATTTCATGCAGTCTGCATGTGTGTGTTGAGCGGTCCCTTAGGTTGTCACAATACATGCTGCAGCCCTTAGGGACCCTCTTTAGTACATATGCCCTAGGTACCAGGGGTACCACTTACTAGGAACTTACAGGGGTGCTAAAGGTCTTGCCAACTGGGGCACAATTGTATAGTTTTAAGGAAAGAGATCTGGCACGCGGGACCTGGATACCAGGAACCCAGTGTACTTTTGTGAAAATTGCATCAGATACAGGCAAAAGGTGGCAGTGACCCTATAAAAAAAGGGGCACTTTCCTACAATTACCATTTCCAGATTGCAGCCGGGAAAGGCCCCGGGTTCTGACGCCTTCACCTCTGGCATTCTACTGCCTTCCATGAGAGCAGCAGTCATTACAGTCATACCCAAACTCGGGAAAGATCCCCCGCAATGTGAATCATACTGCCCCATCTCCCTTTTAAATGTAGATGCTAAGCTATTCACTGGGGTTTTGGCGGCCTGGTTGAATCCTTATATGCAGGGGCTGATTGATCCGGATCAGACCGGCTTTATCACCGAAAGGGGTTGCAGTGATAACACCAAATGTCTTATCCACCTCATGGACAGGACAGCCCAATTGCGTGTGCCAGCGCTGCTCTTGTCCATAGATGCAGAAAAGGCATTTGACCGGGTGCACTGGCCGTTCCTCTGAATGGTACTAGAGAGGGTGGACCTGGGGAGGTGATTCCTGATGTGGCTCTGTAGCAACTACACACAGCCGACTGCCCAGGTGCAGGTAAATGGCATCTTGTCACAGCCTTTCATGATCACTAGGGGAACCAGGCAAGGTTGCCCCTTGTCCCCGCTCCTCTTTGCGCTCTACATGGAGCCCTTGGCAGACTGGATATGGGCGAACGCCTTGATTAAAGGCATCCCCTTTGGGTCACAAAATCATAAACTGTCTCTTTATGCCGATGATGTGATGCTCACAATTTCCCAGCCACTAACATCCTTCCCGACCCTTATGGAGGACCTCAAGGCCTTTGGAGAGGCCTAGGGCTTTAAGATGAATGCTCATAAGACTCAGATCCTCAATCTTACCATCCCCCCAGCAGACCAGGCCTCCCTGGAACAGAGCTTTCCCGCCAATGGTCAAGTGGAGGCATGCCCTACTTGGGTCTGACCTTGTGCTTCTTAGTCGGTGAGACAGTGGCACGTAATTATTGCGCACTCCTGGCCAGATCCACAGGGATCTACAGAGCTGGATCTCAGGGGGGCTGTCCTGGATGGGCAGACTTGCCACTATAAAAATGACTTTACTACCGAGGCTCCTATACATAATGCAGATGCTTCCCTTAGCCCCGCCGCCACACATGCTCATGCAACTACAGTGGAAGTTAGAGGCTTATGTCTGGGGTGGTAAGAGGCCCCGAATGGCTAAAAGGCACATACCTCTCAGTCGCAGAGAGGGGGACTCGGATTACCACAGCTCACGCAGTACTTCCTGGCCGCCCAACTTCGTTAAATGGTTGAATGGAAAAGGACTCTCACTGATAAACACTGGTGTTTCATGGATCAAGCCGTAGCTGGGATCCATATATGGAAGGTAACGTGGCTCCCTAAAAAGCACCACCCTACTGGGGCTGACATCTCCCCTGTCACCAGACAAACCATGATGGCTTGGGACAGAGTAATGGTGAAGAAGGGACTGTCTTCCCCCATCTCCCCACTCACCCCCATTATAGGGAACCAGGCAATCCAGTCAGCACTCACGGGGGCAGACTACCAGACATGGCAATCAGCAAACTGCAAATGGATGGGCGACTTATTTGACCACTTAGGGGTGTTTGACTTCCGTCAGCTTCGAGAACATTATAACCTCCCAGATGGTGATTACTGGCACTATGTCGCAGTTAAGCACTGGGTCTCACACCCATCGGTTCAACCACTGGCCAGTGGGCCTCTCACCAACTTCGAAAAATGTTTGCTCACTAAAGCGGACAATAAACACTTCCAACATTTACACTTTTTTTAATGCACCGACTGACAATAGCAGGTCCGCAGCAGATTTAAGGTGGGAGACCGAACTGGACCGCACTTTCACATCCTTGGAGTGGGCGGACATCCTAAACAGAGCATGCACCTCCATCAGTGCAGCTGGGAAGGAGTCCTTATTGAAAATGGCTCACTACTGGTTTTATACCCCTACCAGAGTGGCGACCTGGAAGACCAGTGCCACGGGTCTCTGTTGGCGACACTGAAGCCAGATAGGCACTCTCACCCACCTCCTCTAGCACTACTCCAAACTTCACTGATATTGAGAGGAGATCCTCAAGGATGTAGTAGAGGTCTTTTCCAACAATTTCCCCCACTTTCCAAGTTACATCTTGCTGGGACGTCCCAATACCCTGACGTACCCGCTGAGATTGACTAGGAGCAAAACACCTGCTCTGGCCCTCCTTGAGGCGTGCCAAGCTCTCCTGCTGAACTGGGGTAAAGATGTCATGCCCACGGGAGAGGATTACTGCATCAGTGGAAGGAACACTACTCCGGTTTGATAAAATGTGGGGCTCCTGCCTTCAGTTTCTAGCTCATGACTTCGTTAACTCACCTACACTCGATATATATGGGTGCTTTGATTAGCTGATGATGTACCCCAGGGTTATTGATGCCCTAGACGCCTCTTTGATTACCTGAGCTCTAGCAGCATCTCTGGTTGTCCCCTGGGATGAGTCTATTACCTTCAGGTCTACCCCTTTCATCTCTACCCTGCCCCCCCTTCTTCTCCCCCTCCTCCCTTACCATCCCTGTTGCACTACCTCCCCCACTCTCTCCCTTCCCTCTGGCCCATTCTAGTCATGGTTTTGCCCCTAGGTGAGCGTATGTGATACTTCTTACACTTAATAAAGAGATTTGAACTATAAATTAAGCTCTATTTTCATAACCAGGTGAGGTTTCTTTTTGTGTGGTGTTTCTCGGTTTTACTGTTTGAAGTGTTGCACAAATACTTTACACATTGCCTCTTAAGTTAAGCCTGACTGCTCTGTGCCAAGCTACCAGAGGTTTAGCACAGGTTAATTTAGGGTGTGTATCTGATTTACCCTTACTAGGATTGTGGTTGCTGCTTGGAGAGGGTGCATACCTCTGCCAACCAGAAACCTAATTTCTAACAGCCCTGTTTCTTATTCTTTGAGATACATGACCCTGCTTAGAGAAGCAAGTTGTTTTCCATCACAGTGTTGTGCTTGCACAGGAACACACCTGTGCCCAGTAACTGGACTGGCAGAACCCTTTAAGTTCTTGTGGTTGTTTGGCAAACAGACCCAAGCTCAAGGTTTTACCCATTGTGACCATCTGATGTGCTGTGAATATTTGCAACACAGGCCGGATAAGAAAGGACAGGCTGCTAGAAAGTCGCTTTAGCAATCAAAAGAGCTACACTGATTCTGCTGTTATCCAAGAAATGCCTTTTTATGGTGGAGACAGCATGAGGATTTTGAGTCACGACATTGAAGATGGGTCATAATGTTCACAGTGTACTGCATCCTGCGTTTCAACATTGGCTCAGAGGAAAATAAAAACTGTGTGAATTTCCAGTCATTCTCCAGTAGTGTTGAGAACCCTCACCCAGTGTGATGTCAGCAGGCACCAATGTTGAGGTGGTGGTTGTCAACCTGCATTGGCCGAGCATTTGAAAATGCCTCATACCAATATTATTTTCCCTCAATACAGTTGTCTTCAGGCACTCAATGTTTCCAGTGCAGATGATGCATAGATTTGCATGAATGCCATATTTGATGTTCCTACGTTGTATTTAAGAGAAACACCTTTGCTGGTGGCTCCATTGTGATGGACCTAGGATCTCCTTCCTTTGGAACCAGCCCTGGATTCCTGCAGTGTGTTTCTCATCCTTTTCCTTGTCCCTCTTCAGTGTTCCCCACATATCTCTCCCAGCCTTGCCTGCTCTCCTTCCCCTTATATGAAACTCAACATGCTTTTCACTTTAGGTGGCCATAGCACTGGAGCAAAGGTGACCAGAAAGAGTGATGGGGGAACTCACAGGAGAGATTTGATTAGTACGTTGAAGAGTTTATACATAAGTCAATGATCCTGTGTCCAGGTTTTAGAACCAAAGACACCTGCTAACAGGGGCATAGAAGTGATAAAGAATCATCACCCATAGATCCATGCAGTTTTCATGGCAGGTAGACCCGTAGGCATGCACACAAACATGAGAACAACAAGTGGCTGCTTTAGTGCTATTAACATACGAATACACACTTGTTCCCCAGTGTGGGGAGCACTTTATGGGCAGAAAGTGTATACAGAGTAGTGCACACAGGACATAGGATATTATCCAACCTTCTCTTTGAACATAGGGATATAACGGTGAGAGTGCTGTAGTTTTCTCCAGGTCCACTGCTCAGTTTTATAACATACGAATACACACATATATTACAAGTTTGGGGTACCGTTAGTGGCATGATATAAACAAGCTGCATCTGGGCTGGCCTAGCACCTTCGATAAAGATGTAAAAAAGCTGCATCTGGGCTACCTTGAACCTTCAACAAAGACCACTTACCTTAACCACATACAATCGTGCAAGCACCTTGATGGGCCTGTTTCTGGGGACTCCTTGCATGATCTTGTAGTCATTGTTCCCTTCAGCAGCAGGGTAGATATAAAATGAACCCTGAAAGACAGAGAGATGGAGATTATATCCAAAAGGAGTGTTCACAGTGAAAGTCTTTGGTTTTCTTCAAAACGGGACAAATTTGCAAAATTGGCAGAGCGGCGTAACAGGATTTTTTGCCTGTTTTTGCACTTACATCCAATGTTCGATAAAAGAAATGGTGACAGTTCTTTTGTGGCTCCACATGTAAAACACACGTGTCTGCACAATAGCATAGGTCAGTGGTTCTTAACCTTTTGACCTCTGTGGACCCCCACCTATCCATTACTGGAATCTGGGAACCACCACTGAATAATTATTGAGATCTGGGGACCCCCACTGAGTTATCACTGGAAGCCAGGGACCCCGACCTAAGCAATTTGGATGGTGTCAACCAGAAAACAATACATAAATGATGAAATATTTTATTTAATTACCAAATAAATATGAAAAATCCCAATTTTAATTTTAATGGGAAGGGTGGTGCTTTTCTAAATCCAATAAAGGCAACCCATCGCCGATAATATATTCCGTTTGACACACTTGCACTGCCCCACAAATCAATCTGAGGTTAACAACAACATTTTTAGCCTCCAATTTCAAATTCCTTCACATTTACAGAACATTTAAAAATTAATTTTGCTTCTTTATTTGAATGCACTTTTATAATATTTCATTTTCTAAGCAGTCGCGTACCGCCTGAGTAGGCTTTGCCGGCCCCCAAGGGACCCCAGACCACGGGTTAATAACCACTGGCATAGGGCATAGCTACCTGCAAACTTTGCAGGGGAAAATGTTGAATATTATTGAAGCATGTGCACCAGCAACAAACATTGAGAGTATTTTAAATGTGTAACAACAGAAACGTGGTGCATAGCTAGCATCCCTAGCCTAACCAGTGCTATTTAATTGGGCAAGATCATATCTCAAATCAGCAAAACAATAAGCCATTTTGTAAACCATACTCTTTACAAAGGATACACTAAGAGTACAAACGTACAAAGAAAAGTAACAAGAATACGTTTGGCAAGCTTTTGCAGAATACTTACTAAATAAACATATCTCGTCAGGCCAGACACCACCACCTCCATGGTCCTAACCCAGCTAGGCAAGCAGCACACACCAGGCCTGTGATTACCATCCTCCAAGGAGTTTTTGTCAAAAAATGTAATGTGTTCCAGCTGTGGCCCTCCCAACAGATGCTAGGATGCTTAGTGAAATATACGCTCGCCTTTGAAATTTTATATGACCTGCAGGTCACACGTCTGAAATTTGGTCAATTGAGTAACATTAAATTGGGCAATAGTAACACTGGTTATTTACACCACATAGAAAAGTTAAAAAAATATGATATGAGACTCTATATAACATAGATGCTATATCAGTCAATTACTTTAAAGTTAGGTCTGGGAGCAATTTTAATTACGCCAGAGTAGTTGGAGTAATTTAGGTAATTACGCGTTTCTCTTTGACACAAAATTACGGATAATTACGTGATCACACCCGCTCACTGCAGCGAGGTTAGTGGGCTAATCACTTCAGTTGAAACTCCTATATAGTGCACATGTGTGCGCAGGCGCGGTGTTGACTCAAGGTACTGTGGTCCAGCTTTCTGCTTTTTAACAAGCATCTTTTGTGTTATTTTTTTTTAAACTATCTTTTTAATTGTATTGCGCCACACTAACTGTTTTAATTGATTTTCCTCTGCCTCCTCAGTCCGCCACGACTGATTAGCAGCCACTTGTTGTGGAGGGAGAGTAGGTCACGTGGGCTGCCCACTTCCTGGTTGTTGCAGTGAGGTTAGTGGGCTAGTCACTTCAAGTGGAACTCCTATATGGTGCACATGTGTGCATGGACGTGCTCGGTCCGCGCTCAGTACACGACCCCCTGCCGGTTCTGTCGTCTATTCAGGGACCTCCATCAGGTATTCAAGGGAAAAGCTGCTTGACCTAAATCTCCCCGGTTAGAAGTGCTCTGGACTGTTGCTGGATCTGTTAGATTACATTAATAGATCCTTCTGCCCGACTTGTAATCTTTCCTTGAGCCATGCTAAAATCAACCCACATAAGCCCTTTAGCATGGAGCAAGCCAAAAGCTTGCACAGGTTCTGCTGTACTCTTATTAATGTCAGATCTTTGATAAAAATAAATTCGAATTTGCTGATTTCCTAGGTGCCCAAAATTTGGACATAGCACTCATTACGGAAACTTGGGCCGCCGCCGCAAGTCCTGACCTGGTTTCGGCGATTCCAGATGGGCTTTCCCTCTTGAGGCATGACCGTAGTGCGAGAAAAGGTGGAGGTTAAGCAGGTATTTACCCCCAACAACCTTAAAGCCACCTTCTCTGCTCTTCCTTCCCCGTTTGAATGTGAAGCATTATCATTCAAAATTAAACTAAATAAAAATTACACCTTCAATGGCCTACTTATTTATCCTTCCCCAGGGTCTAGAGTGGCCTTCTCTTAGGCCTTTAGTCCACTAATGACAACTGTGGCAAATTATACACATTTCACAATTCTTGGAGACTTTAACCTCCATCTAGAGAAAAGTCTGGACAAAGACTCTAGATTTTTTGGATATGATGGCAAATCTAGGCTTATCTCAGTTGGTCAAGGGCTCTACACATCAAGGGGGTCATTTAGTTGATGGCATTTTTTCAGATAACCCCTTTCTTCATCCTGCTACTTCTCTTCCGCTTATTTTGTCTGATCACTTAGCAGTCATATTTGAAGTTGTGACGGTGACTAAAGCCAATAATACTAATTCACTCCAATTAAATAGGTTTTCAAGTTCAAGTTTATTTTCATTATGCGTAGTTACTAAAAACCATTGCACAGTTTTGTGCTGTCAGTAAAAACATTGATACAAATGATAAAAGTGCTGTGCGGTGCTTACTTACAAATATACAAAAGGCTCCAATTAAATAGGGCAATTTGACCTTGGCATAAGTTAGATTCTAATATGCTTAGATCAGCATAGATCAGATAACCCCTTTTTCATCCTACTACTTCTCTTTCGCTTATTTGGTCTGGCCACTTAGCGGTCTTGTTTGAAGTGGTGACGGTGACTAAAGCCACTAATACTAATCCACTCCAATTAAATAGGGCAATTCGACCTTGGCACAAATTAGATGCTAATGCTTAGACCAGCATTAGCGAGGACTCTGCCCTCTTCTTCAAATGACTTAGACATGGTCATCACCAATTACCATTGGTGACTAAAAGGTAGTTTAAATCAATTAGTGCCAGGAAAAGTGTGTAAAAGCCATAGAGCCACCACTTCTGAACCCTGGTTCTCAGAGAAACTTAGATTACAAAAACAACTTTGCCGCAGGCAAGAAAGAATGTGGAGAATTAACTATGACAGTACAGAAATGGAAATCTACAAAACCACTATCCAAGCTTATAAAGAATTGATCTTTCAGAAAAAAGACTGTTATTTTACTCACAAAATCAAGTCACCAAAATACTCTTCAAAAGATTTGTTCGCTCTCAGATAATAAAAACAACATGACCAACCAAGTCTTCTGCAATTTGCTAGCTTCTTCCTTTCAAGCGAAGGTTAAAGATATATATAACATCTTTTCTGCCAATAACAAGCAACCTCCTTGCCTGTGAGCTGAAAATCACTTAGCCAGAGGCCCAGTCTTTACTGATCCACCCTCAGGGTCTTCTAACACCCCCAATTCGGCCCGTGACCCCACAACTTTGTCCTCCTTTTCTCCTCTGACAATGGATCATGTCCAGGACCTGCTCAGTATTGTCCATTCAGGTTCCCCCCTGGACCCTTGTCCTCCAATAATCATGCATATGATTACACAAACTGTATTGACTCATCTAACTGACATCTTTAACTCGATGTTCAGAATTGGCTACATTCCTAAAGCCTTCAAAAAAGCCTCAATCTTGTCACTTCTCAAGAAGCCAAACCTTGATGCTTCAGATCTTAACAGCTACATGCCAATCTCACGCCTACTCTCCCGGCTAAGGTGGTAGAGAAGGCTATTAACCAGAAACGTAACACCTTAATAAACAACAATCACCTTCTGGACCAGACTCAGTTCGGCTTCAGAGGGGAACACAGTACCGAACTGGCTTTGATTCCTGCCTCAGAAGATATCAGACAGATGCTTGACAATGGAGGTAATACTCCCTCGATCCTATTAGATCTCTCCGAGGCCCTTGACACAGCTAGCCATGACCTGCTTATTAATCGCCTCTACTCCATTGGAATTAGAGGAGTCGCCCTTGCTCTTGAGCGAATTTACATCACCCTGTTTTCTCTACCATGTGGTGTGCCGCAGGGCTCATCTTTAAGTCCAACCCTTTTCAACCTTTATGTTGCCTGTCTGGCATGTTGCATCAAATCGTTTGCCTTTCAGTGGTATCCTATGCCAATGACACCCAGATTGTCATCGGCATAACCAGTAATCCTGAGGATACCACTAGTTGGTTCCATAACTGCATGCAACAGAGTAGCAGGTGGATGAACGAATATGTTTGAAATTGAACTCAAGTAAAACTGAGATTCTGCTGTTCGGAAGGAATACCTCTTTTGGTGCCCGAGCTGGTGGCCACAGGAACTAGGTAACCTACTCACTCCAGTAACAAAAGTTAAAAAGCAGGGGATGATTTACGACAGCAAACTTTCATTTGAAAGTCAGATTAATGCCGTCACATCCTCCTCCTTCTTCATTTTGAAACTTCTAAGGAAAGTCTTTCCTTTCATTCTGAAAGAGTTGCAGAAAACTGTGGTCTCTGCCCTCCTGCTGTCCAAACAGGATTACTGCAACACTTTATTTATGAATTTGCAGAAAAGACTCTTAAACAAGCTGCTGATAGTACAGAACGCAGCAGCTCGCTTATTACTGAGGATGCCCAAGCATCAATCTGCCTCACAAGCCCTGACCAAACTTCATTGGCTCGCCATAAAGAAACACATTGATTTTAAGGCACTCTATAAAAGTTTTTTAAGGCCCTGTATGGATCTGGCCCTGACTACTTGAAACGAAGCTTCCAGTGATACACTCCCTCTAGGTCCTTACGCTCATCTTCAGCGTTTAGTGTAATTGTTCCCAAAGTCAGAAGATTGAATTGGGGAAGCAGAAGCTTCATTATCTGTATTCCAAAATTTGGAATACTCTTCCCCTGACCTAAAGAAAAAGACAGGACTGATGCCCTTCAGGAAAGGTCTGAAAACATGGCTTTTCAATCAATGGTCTTCAGGAAAGATCTGAAAACATGGCTTTTCATTCAATAGTTTTCAGGAAAGATCTGAAAACATGGCTTTTCATTCAATAGTCTGCTCTTATTCATATTTTTAGTACAGCTTTTTAGGTTACCTCTTTATCAGCTAGCGCCTAGATGCCTCCGGGCAGCAGTGTGCTTTATAAATCTTGGATTTCATTTCATTTCACTTATGAGTAATTTTGGGGGAAAATAATTATAGAAACAACTCATTTAACAAGCATGAGTAGCTGCTCGCAGTCCTCTCTGTGTTCTTTTGCATTTAGCGCTATTTTCTTAGTGCAAAATGTATCCTCGTATCCATATTTTTATGCGAGGGTGCATTTTACGCTATGAGAATACCAGTAAATCCTGGGAATAAGTTGGGGGGGGGGGGATCCTACCACAAGAGCACATTTAGCAAGTGGCTGCTCACAGTGCTATTCGTGTTCAGTTGCATTTAGTGCTATAACTTAGTGCAAGATGCATCCTTAGGTCTATTTCGGATGTGAATTGGCATTTGTGCGTTAAGAAAATAGTGTTAAATGCTGAATTACTCTTCATGCATAATTATGCAGAATCTCACGTAATTTGGCAGTAATTCTGCATGATTACGCTACAGCTAATTACTCGAGTTACACCCACCCCCATTTAAAATGTTTCTCAGTCCTTTTTGGCAGACTCTTTAAACATGAGACTTCAAAAATTAATGTTGAGCTCTGGTCAGACCTTTCAAAAGTTGGTCTGATTAGCATCTTATGCTAAGTTGTTACCAGTGTAAATGGATAACAGGATGATTACGAGAAAGGAAATATAAATATGTGGGCAATGCCTGTACAGATTTGTATTTGTATAAATGAAATGTACCACAGTCTTCCAGTTAAACAGCACAGATAATAAAAGGTTTTGATACAGCCTAACTCAGTTGTTCTAAGTTTGCCTATCTTAAAAGAATGCAAAGCTGCATAGTCAACATTGAGATTTTAATCTGTGCTGCTCATGTTACCTTCAGATTTCTACAACTGAAACATCAACACAGTGGAGTTATTAACAACTATGGGCCATATGTAAAAATTTTAGGAATAGCAATTACCTTATTCCAATTTTCTTAAAGGAAAATGGGATATGTTTAAAAAATAAAATGAAAGGTTTAATTTTCATTTTTGAGGACTAGGCAGTGGTCCCTTATACCACTGCCTGCTCTTAAAAATATTTGTTTCAACATTCAGAAAGGGTAAGGGGTCCATGCAGACCCCTTCCAATTTGCAAACGGTTACCACCACCCTTGAGGTGTTGGTAAAAAAATGAATGATTTGCGACTGTAATTCGGTTGAGAAACGTTCATAAATAGCACTGCAATTCGTGATGTCCTAAACACGCCCTTCCAAATACTGCATTGTTAAACACAAATTGTTATTCGGTAGCAAGCAATTTGTGTTTATACATATGAAAAAGTATTTTTTGCAGTCGGGAACGGCCCGATTTTGCGAATGCTTTTGTACATATGACCCTAAATCCGCTATTCAGGAGTATCAGCTGAAAAAAAATCACTGTAAGTGTGAATGCACCCGGTGCAGATATCTGGGTGTATCCAGTGGGTCTCATCTTCCTATACTCGTAAATAGCTCAGGTGGTTGATGTGTCTGCTGAAGTGCACTTTGTTAAATCAGGGGGTGAATCCTAGATGACTGTTCAGTGGGTTTGTGCCATTTTTGCAAGAACCCAGGAATAACCAGCTTCAAATTCTGGTAAGATAGGTCAGTGAGTTTTACACCACTGCAAAGACCTCTATGTAAAGTACAAAGCATACATTTTAATCACTGGAGGACAATCTGGGGAGAGGATGTGGTCTGACGGCTAGATTGCCGACTTTGGTGCTGGAAACCAAGGTTCGAGCCTTGGGGTCACGCCCACATCCTGGGATTCCGGGCAAATCACTTAATCTCCACGTGCCTACCAAAAATAAAATGAATGTGTCCTTGTGTAACCTAACCGGTGCTCATGTAAAGCGCTCCAATACCTTCGGGTCGAGTTTGCGCTATATAAATCTGCATTAAAAAAAAAAAAACTAAAAAAAAATCTCAAACTTACATTTTTCTGAGTGAAGAAAAGAGCACCTGTAAGTATCGTGATTAACTAATAACTTTCATTAAGCACCAATCAGGTGTGCTTTATTATGCATGGTCATTATTAGGACCATTATACACGTAGATATAAAAATACCACTATTGAACATCCAGGACACGTTATTTTTTATTGAATGCCTTTGTAAGAAATTGGTTTACTAGTTGAGGGGGATGAAACCCTACCACAATTCTCAGTTAGGAGGAAGTCACAAGCAACTAAATTAACCTGTGTTCAAACCTCTAGTAGCTTGGCACAGAGCAGTTATGCTCAACTTAGAGGCAATGCATAAAGTATTTATGCAGCACCTCAAACAGTAATAAAGGGAAACACAGCACAAGAAAAATCCCACACCATTTTAGAAAAATAGAGAAACATTTAACAAATAATTTAAAACCAAAATGACAAAAGTCCAATGAGTAGAACCGGAGAAATGCAATATTAAGGATTCAAGTGAAAATAGCACCAAAAAGCACAAAGCGTGAACTATGGTTATCTGGTCATGCCGGATTAAGACAAAGTCACAAGTTCAGGCCGACCGTAATGGAGTGTGGGCCGGCTACAGGGACTCGGTGAGGCCAACTGAACAAAAGTACCTTAACTCCTGGTTGCTGACCGATGCGGAGTGCCGCGTCAAGGATGCACCGTTCAACAGTGAATCCTAGAGGCTGCAAAGCTGCGATGCAAGGTCCTGCATCGTTGTAACGGATGCCGTCAATGAGGGGCTTGCAATGCGAAGTCCTGAGTCAAGATGCGTCACGCACGGCCTGGTTCCGAAGAAGCTGTGAGACTTGCAATACGTCGTTGTCGAGGATGCCGTCGACGAGGGGCTCACAATGCAAAGGTCTGTGGTGAGGATGAGTCGCACAATGGCGGTTCCTGGAGAGCTGCGGGTGGCAATGTGTAGTCCTGCACCGGGGTTGGGTCATGCAGCGTTCCCGATGAGGAGTTTGGGGAGGCGATGCATTGCACTGCTGCTCCAATTTGAAGTTTTGGTGAGACGATGCGTTGCGCAGCAGTTCCGATGCGCCGATTCTGCTGGTACCACAGTTGGGCTGGCAGAGCACCTTCAGGCCCACTTCCAAGAGTCCAGGAATGGGGTGGCACCCCTTGGGTGGGTCAGACTCACAAATGGCAGCGTCCAGGTACTGGGTTGAAGAAGGAGGAATCTGTTCTGTCCCTGAAGCTTCTGATCAGGAGGCCAGCCAACTAGCCCTTAAAGTCACTCTGGTGGTCCCGGGTTCAAGATGCAAGTCCAATCCTTCTTACTCAGTCAGGAGGGCATCAGGGCAGCAAAGCAGGAGGGAACAGAAACAGCAGTGAAGTAGAGTGGCAATCCTTGTTGCATCAGCAGAAGACAGCAGTCTTCTTCTGAGACTTCCACAGGTCCAGATGTGTATTGCTGAGCTGGGATCTGAGGTCCAATATTTATATCTGGTGCCCACTTTGAAATAGAAGAAGCTGCTAGAGCGTTCCACCCCACAGAGGTACTCCCTGCCGTGGTCCAAGTTTGTATGGGGTCACAACAGACTAGTGCCAAACCCCTTTGTGACAGCTTTTCCCTCTTGTTAACTCAGAGTGACCCATCCTGCCAACACCTAGCTTCTCTTTGTCTCACTGTCTGGGAGCAATACACAAAGAACAACTGCCAACTACACCTAGTCGTGTGACCTAGGATACAGGCAGCAGACACCAAATGGTTGGGACAAAAGTGGCCTTTTCAGAATTGTGACTGAAAACCCTACTTTACCATTTAAGCGGGCTTTCAATTATAATGTTTTAGACATCAAACTGGACCTGTCTACCTGCTTCCAATTGAAAGTTAATACTTATTAAATGTAATAAGGAAACCCAATGTTATCCTATGAAAGAGGTAGGCCTTAAAGTAGTGAAAAATTGATTTAAGAGTTTTTCACTACCAGGACATGTAACACTTAAAAGTAGATGTCCACCTTTTTAAATGCACTGCACTCTGCCTTCTGGGCTGTTCAAGGCCTACCCTCAAGTTGACTTGTCTGTATTAAAAAAGAAAGTTTGGCCTGGCAAAAGGTTCATTTTGCCAGGTCGAAATGGTAGTTTAAAAGTGCACACATAGGATGCAATGGGAGGACTGATATATGTTTGCAGGACTACTGAAGTGGATTGCACAATAAGTGCTGCTGCCCCACCAGTAGTATTTAATTTACAGACCCTGGGTATATGCAGTACCACTTTACTAGGGACTTACTAGTAAATTAAATATTGCAATTGGGTGTGAGCGATTTCTACCATGCTTAAAGGAGAGAGCACAAGTACTTCAGCACTTGTTAGCACTGATAAATTGCAAAGAGTCCTAAGGCCAACAGAAACGTGATCAGCAAAAACATAAGGGGTGAAGGCAAACGGTCCTGGGAAGACCATTCTAAGGCTGACAGGTCTAACAGCCTTCAAACCATGATACAGCATATAATCTGCAATTCATGCGGTCTCCTGTTATTCAATACAGATTTTGTGCTCCACTTTCTTAATCTGGACACCATTTTTAAAGTTTTGGGATCTGTTTTCCTTGGGAAGAGAGGTATTGTGCTAGTTACATTTACCAAAATTGTGTCATAATAGTGCGCAAAACACAATCTCCCTTTGGTGTGCACCCCATGCATGAAACAGCTTAAAAGCAAACTCGAAACCCCTATTAAAAAATACATAATACAAAGCCAACCTCTATTATGTTCAGCTCAGCTGTGAATTGTTGGCAGGTGTTGTGCTACTGGTGCCTTTGTATTCACTGAATGTGGACAATTACATGGCTGCCAAGTTTTCAGACTGCTTATGTATGACACTTCTGTAGTTTCAATGTGATTAGGAGTGACATTCTGCTGCCAAATTTGTGACACTTTGAGCGACACTTTCCCACAAGTCAATCAAAGAAAAACTAGTATTTGATTGCTATGAAGAAAACAGTCAGTGAGGGTAGAAACAGGTTAAACCATTCTAAACCCCACTAAAATGCAAAGCTATGGTTAACCTCAGGGGGCAACGTGTTCTTTGCGATTATTGCTACTGCCAGCATGTTACCTGAGGAGGCCATCATGGTGCACAGCATCAGGTGAAGTACATGAAGGCAGGCTGGGGCCCGGACACGCAACTTAAACCCGAGCGGCAGTCCAGAGTAGAAGGAAAAGGCCCAAATTAGTACCAAGAGGCCGAACATATTGCCAAGTGGCTAAAACTGCTGAGCAACTGTAAACCCACAAAGGCACTGTGCCTAGCAGAGCAAAACTATGTTCAGTCCAGCAACCCAGCATGGTCGAACAGCAGCAGCAGGCTCCCCATCTCAACACTAAGAGGCTAGATGCTGCTTTAATTCAAAAGCGCACAGTTGTAGTAGGAGCAGCCTGGGCAGCGAGGAGCAAAAACATGTGTGCAATGGTGGCCTAATGTGGTCGTTTTTTAGTAAGGGGCAAAACACAGTCGAGCAGACTTAGGGTTGCTAACTTTCCAAAAGGAAAGTACCAGCCATTTGTTCAAGTTTTAAGAGTCTGCAAATCCCAGACGTGATACTTAAACAGAAGTCCATATAAGATCATCCCTATTAATTTTTAACTATGAATGATGGATCATCAAGGCAGCTCTAGATCATGTTTTAAAGTGTGTTCTTCTTATATTTGCCACTTGAAGTATGTACTGATAAGGGGAAGAAATACCGGATTTTGGTGATTTTTATGTTATATGGCTCGGACATTAAGATACTAGTCATGCTGGCCTGGTGGTAACCTTAAGAGCAGTATGGCCATGTAAACTAAATAAAAGAAACCCAAAATGACCCACAGAAAGATGAGGCTAAAAAAGACAGCTTGCAGAATGGAGTTACACAGTCGCTCACTTCTAGGACAGTACATCACTCATCACCATCACTCTCTGCTTACTTTCCGGTACTGTTTGTTCCCTCTGTCTCTTCTGCAGCTTTCCTCTCCTCTTTCACCAGGAGCTGGTTGTGCCCCTTTCCCACAGTCTTTACTTGCACCCCCACCACCATCCTTACTGCTGCTGGAGTAAGGGGCGAGCCATGTGATTGCTCTCCCTGTGGCACTGCAAAAACATCCTGCGCCCACTCAAAAACCTTTAAACAGTATACTGTGAGTTGTCATGCCACCTTGTATCTAAATAATCAAAAGTGTTATTTTAATCTGGCCCAAGAGTGATGTGGACACCAATACTAAAATGCGTTAGTATAACCCCTGATGCGTAGTACTTGGCAGGGCTCCAATTTTGCTGTATCAGGACTTCTATCACATCAAAATGGAATTACTCTGACAACAGTTGTGGCTACAACAGGGAAAACATTTGGGTACTGGCAATGACAATCCGCTGCAAAAAAAAGTGTCATACATTTGGACTGCTTACAACTGCAGTGAACAGAACAAGAAGAAAGAGATCATGCACTCCCTCAATGTGACAGAGGAAGTGGAGTGAGGGTTGCAGCCATGAGGGGAGTCACCGGGGTCCTACAGCTCATATGTATGCACTGGTAGGGTCTCGACCTCCGACAGGGGCATGTGTCACACTATTGGGGGTGAAGGGGGAGGTTAACAGGTAGCTTTAAGGGGATTTGTCTAGGCCCTGCACATCATCACAGAGCTTCTCCAAGAGTGCATCCCAGGTATCAGAAATTGGGTATTTGTGGACACCTTTCATCTCCTCCCAATGTAGAGCTGCACTCTCCATCTGTGCCCAGACCATCATGGATAACACCCATGGAGAAGTGGCAGGGAGGTTGCCGCCTTCCATTTACGGGTGATCAGTCGCTTCACCAAGATAAGAGCCAGGTCCGTGAATCGTGTCGCCGCCCTGTTTTTATTAGTGCGAAGACTGAGACCCAACAGACAAACCTCCAAGGTGTAGTCCACAGTGGTACCCATGAATCGTGTCAGGTGTGTAGAGACACCCCTCCAATATTCTGCCAGCAACAGGCAGAACCAAAGCATATGCCAGAGCTCCACATCAGAGGCAAGGCAGCAGGGACAGGCAGAATTGATACGGTTAAAATGTTGATTAATTTTACCGGAAGTTAAATAGGTTCTATGCAATACATAAATTTGCATGAATTTAAAAGGGGCATTGCGGGACACTAGAGGAGGATAAGCTAAAATCACCTGCCATTCTTTGTGCAATTGTGTTCCAGGCCTGTATCCCAGTGCTGGTGCAGCACAGTTAGGGGGTGGCTGTGTGTGTATGTAGAGAGCTAGCCAGGTACCGAGTCAGGTGGCTACCCATCCCCAGTATGTGAAAGTATTGCATAGTGAGATGCTGCAGGGGCTCCTGCTGTATGTCTCCCCAGAATTGACCTAACACTCGAACGAGGGAAGCATGCAAGAGGAAGTGACCTGGTGGAAGCTCAGAGTCAGCTAGCAGATCCTCTATGGATGGGAGGGCCCCATCACGATATAAGTCGCCTACACTGTGTAGTCCAACCTCATGTCAGGGCCTCAGTTTCCCTAGGGAGGTCTACGTGTGTTCCTGCAGAATATCCAAGTATTGGAAGTGCAGGGGCGTAAGGCATAAGTGAAGGGGTAAGAAATAAGGTCCTGCAAAAGCATCGGCATGCAACCCGGAGGAGAAGTGTGCCTGGTAGTGGTGCTCTGGTGAGGAGGTGAAAAATGTTAAGCAACCGTTCCAGATCCCAGTGGGGGAGGAGTTTTTCTGTGTCCTCCAAATTGCAGCCACCAAACCAGCACGCCACACACTACAGGCGCAAGGCCAGGTAACACTGTTTAAAGTTAGGTACATTGAGCCTGCCGCAGTCCGCCGGGAGATAAAGCTTAAAAAGTGCTACTCTGTGGCGGGTATTGTGCCATATAAGATCACCCATCAAGCGTTCTAAGGAGTGAAAGAAGGGCCTATGTTTAAGTGGGGAAGATTGGCAAAGTAGTATAGTAATCTCGATAGTACAACCTTTTTTGCTAGGGCAACTCTTCCCGCAACTGATACCAGCAGAGTTAGCCAGAATTATATCATCGCACGTATAGCTGTGACATAGGCTTGCACAGTGTGTTGTGAAGAAGTTACCTTATATTTCCCCATGAAGTTGTCTTCATCATTATCATCATCATCTTCACTTGCTTTCCCCCGAAGAAGGTTGAAAATAAACAGCCAGTCTTCAAAGTTGTCAAACTCTGACTCCAGTTCTGAATTATAGATCTAGAATAAAACGGCCATAGTTTCACAGTGTACATAGGTCTCCTTTCAATATACATTTTCAGAAGAAAAAACATGAAAAGGTGAGCAGAGAGTATGAGCAAAAAACACACCCCAGCCCTGGTCTTACATTCATTTTACATACAACTTGATTATTACAAAAGGCTCAATTGCCCTACTGGTGAAGAACTGACTCGAGAACAGCACATCCCTCTCAAACAGAATGGGACTATATGTCTCGATGTCAGAATGGAGAACAATTTTCAGTTTCTAACCTTTTGTTTTACAAATTGTGGTACTCATACATACATGTGAATCATGGATAGAAATCCAAGAATGCATCAATTTGCAAACTGAAAGTCTTGGGCGGAAAGCTATTGGGGCTAAACAGTTACTACCATATGCAAGTCACAATCCTATGGGCGGAGACCTCCGCTTCTCCTATCTTATTTATGCAGAGCTCTCCATCACAAGTGCAGAAATCTCCACACGCATAGCTCTGTGTTTCAGTGGTAAGTGTTGCAGAGGCATGAGGAGTATGGCTAGAAACCGAATACTTATGCCTAAATTGGGGGGTGGGGTGATACAGGAGTAAGGAGAGGTTTAGGGAGGGACGCCACACAGACAAAAGTATGCCCATTGCTATTCACAAACTGCACTTCTAAAGTCCCTACAGACAAAACGTCCCAAAGTCGTCGTAAATGTACTTCAACCCAGCTTTGAAGTAAGTCCAGCATGCACCATGGCCACTCACAGTTTCTGCAAAGCACTCCCATAGAAGACAAAGGAGGTAGGGACTTAAAATAACACCCCATAGGAAATAATGTTCAAATAAATCAAATTATTGTAACTTTTAAAATAAATATTAAATATATAGGTGTGTGAACAAGCTTGCTTGACAAGCGAAACGTATTACTGAATAAACCAGCATCTGGCAGTTGAACAGACTCTGAGTGATCGCTTTATCCAAAAACGTTTACAGATACGATGTCTGGCACGCTCCGCCGGCTATAGCGATCCTCTGCCAAGGGCGGGGGGACAGAAGGAGCACTGTTTTTGGATATATATATATATATATATATATATATATATATATATATATGAGTTTCTGAACACACATACATAATGCTATCACATACAAACGTTTTATCTTTGGTAAGAAAAGTCAATTTTCTGAATTATTTCCTAAATCTGTGAGTAACATGGCCCCTTGAAAAAAGGGAGAGCCCTGTACATTAAATGAATGAGAGAGAGAGGGGTGAAGTTCCTCATTAGCCTCCAATTTGGGTGCAATTTTTATTGACTCCTGCTGTAGAATAAGAACAATGAAAGCATTTGAAGGTGTAAAAAGAGCAAAAGCAGATTAGAGGCAGAGAAAGGTAAAATGTTCTTCTTTGAAAAATGGTAATATAGCCCCCCACCAACCATCACTTATCAGTATTATCAGAATCAAGTTGGAGTTGAAAGATATGTTTGACCTCAAGACAAGTAGATAATATATGTAGGAAAATTGAAGTACCCTTGAATGATAAAAGGGTTTGCTCAGTGGCTTAGAATTATAGATGTGAAAATGGCAAAAAATATTTCTGGACACTTTAGTACAAGAGAGGAGAGGGACTGTATTTATGCAATCATATTGCAAACGTAAAAGTGTGTTTGGCAGAAGTATATTTGAGGAGCTGGTACATGTTCATTTGCATATGTTTGTATGACTTTTTTTTTTTAATAACCATTTTTCTAGGATGGGCTGCTTCCCTTCATGCAGCTACTGCTGTCTGAGACTGGATGCTATGTTTCTCCTGTTAACTGTAGAATTAAGAGACTGCTTCGAGCCACAGGAATCTTAGCAACGTGCCTCCCAAAACTGCCCCAACAAGACAAAAGAAAAACAATTTATTAATTTACAGTTTATATATGGCTCATGCACCAAAGGGTGTTAAGGGCACTTTATGCATACATCAATGTATTACTTTTTATTTAGCCAAAGAAGAACATTTTGAAAAACAGAATGTTCAACAGAAGAAGTATGGCTCTTGTAGGGAACTTATAAAGCCTATCATTATTTATAATTATATTTTGGTAGATCAGTGGTATTGTGTAGTCAGACAACTACAGCGCATGGGACTTCCAAGATGGCAGACTATATCGACCAAGATGACAAGAGCTGCAGCTACGTTTCTGTATAGACTTCTGTCAATTGAATGCCATATCAAGGTTTGATAACTATCCCATGCCCCGGGTGGACGAATTGGTAGAGAGGCTGGGAGGGTAGGGGTCATGTCTACAATTGACCTGACAAAAGGGGTATTGGCAGATCCCCCTTGCCCAACAGCATGAGAAAAGACAGCCTTTTCAACCCCTTCAGGGCTTCATCAGTTTATGGTTTTACGATTCGGCCTTCATGAGGCCCCTGCTACCTGCAAGAGACTCTTGAATGTGTTATTGCGGGCTCATCAAGCCTACGTGGTAGCATACTTAGATTATATATATTTGTATACAGTCCTGGTTGGGAAACACACCTGCAACACCTGGGACAGGTGTTACAAACCCTGAATCAAGCAGGGCTCACTTTAAACCCAAGGAAGACCACCTTTGCCACAGAACACATTGAATATTTATGGTTCACCATACATGTAGGGGTCATCTGACCACAACTTAACAAACTCGAGGCTGATCAAAAGATTCAACAGCCCACAATTAAAAAAGAGACACGCTTCTTCCTGGGACTCGTGGGATACTATTGTAGGTTTGTGCCTCAGTTTTCTGAGATCGCGAGTCCCCTCACCGACCTCCTAACACACATGTATACGGGGAAACACATGCCCCTGGTCTGAGGTTCAGGAGCGTAGCTTCCAGAAATTGAATGATGCCTTGCGTCAGGCTCCTGTTCTTATGTGTCCCAACTTTTGACAAGACATTTGTACTGCAGACCAATGCCTCTGATCGAGGACTTGGAGCCATTCTGTCACAACCTTATCTATGCTCCATCCTGTACCTGAGCCACAAGTTGTTTTCAAGGAATGTATATCTGGTCACCATAGAGAAGGAATGTCTAGCCATCAAGTGGGCTATGGAGGTTCTGCAATATTATCTATTTATATTATTATTCTCTCGACTGATCATGTCCCCCTCACCTGGTTGGCGTTGCATAAAGACTCGAACCTTAAAGTACTGCGCTGGTTCTTGGCCTTACAGCTTTTTCCATTTCAGGCATTCCATGTTCCCGCAAAGCTGCAGGGTAATGTGGACTACCTATCCTGAAGCTTTCTCATGGAATGGTCCGAACATCCATTCCTGTTGGAAAGGCAATGTAGTCAGGCAACTACTGCACCCGGGGATTCTGAGATGGCCAACAATATCGCCCAAGATGATGAGAGCTGCAGCGCTCCAGTGGCTTGAGAGGACGTCATGTAGCCTCAGGACCATATGGACGCCATAAAGGCAGGACTAGCATGGTTCAGGGAGAAGCGCATCTTGTCAGTGGTAGTGGTTCATGGTGGAAGTGCAGGTGAGAAGAAGTCATTGGACGGAGGTTGTCGGGAGCTGAGCGAGGAAGGAGACGCCGAGGACGGGTGCAGAGAGTATGCAGGATAAGGTGGAGCACAGCCAGTACAGGGATCGGGAAGACCACTGTACCAGCACTGTCCTCAAGTCCAGCAGTCCCAGAGAGGAGGCGGATGCTATGGCTCCATACGCTGTGCCCTGGAGGGCCGTTGCCTCAGGCTAGTCCCGGTTTTTAATGCATCTATCATACGGAGGTGGTGGGCTAGTCTCCAGTCACCACAGGGGGATGCACTTGGGTAAAGGGAAGCACTTGTGTAAAGGGAAACACGTGTGTTTAGCAGGCTTCACTGGATTCACGAGCACAATGATGGCACTGTAGACAGAACTCCCTGAAAAGCCTTGGCATTACTTACTTCTGCCACATTATCTGTTTTGAGTGCTACAATACCCCTCATCTCTGCATCAGAAGAGGATGGGGAGGATTTGGAAGGGGAGCCAGGACCTGCCCGGGATTACCACCAGTACAGAGAGAAGAAGAGGAAGAGACATAGGAGAACCTTTAAGGCAACAGAGGAAGTGGCTGTGAAACCTGCCTTTAACTGTAATAATTAAGAAGCAAACTCTATTCACAACAAGGCGTGTCTATCCAAGGGAAGGGGGGGTGGCCACATAGGGGTTAGGTGGGAAAGGTACAGTATATTTAGGAGAGCTGGAAACATTGTGTCACTGGTTTCTGAAAGTGAAAAGGGTACTTTTTTCCTATATCAAGAGGCAGAGAATTCCAGGTGGCACATACTGCTCCAGCGAAAGAATGCTTCTGTGTAAAAGAAGTCCTGAAACTTGGTACTTCCTTGTGTGGGGAGTTTCAGCATCTTGAAGTCTTTTTTTGCTACGTTGTATGAAGAGCAGGTATAAGTATGGGGAATTGTTCAGGTGTATGGCTCTGTAGGTGAGGCAGCATAATGTGAAAGTGTTTCTTGCTTCTACTGCAAGACAATGAAGGTCATGAAGTAAGGAGGGGCGATAGATAATATGTTTGTGCCAGTGATCAGTCTGACAGCCAAATGGAGTATTATTTTTAGGGGTGCAAAAGATGACTGGGGAACACTCACAAGGATAGCATTTTCAAAGTCCAGTCTGAAGACAACAAGAGCTTGAATTCTGTTTTCAACCTCTCTAAGAAGATTAGGTGATTTATTTTTTTGAGTGAGTGAAAGTAGAAATGTGTCAACTTGGCCATCTTGCTGATGTGTAGCCTAGCCCTGAAGCAACCAATTTATTTTATGCTGTAAGTTAGAGAGAGGGGGAGAAGTCTTTCAATTTCAATTGGTGCAGCAGTGATGGGTCAAAATGATTATTATGGGATGGTGTAAAGAGGGGAATCTGTTGCTGCAGGCTGACCAGGAGGGAATTTTCCTATGTCCATGTCTGAATTTCACAAGGCAAGTGCGATGAGTTGAGATGTCCGCTTTACATAGTTTTGTGTGTTATCCACATACTGGTACATACAGACACCAATAGTGCATCAGATTAGGTTCACTAGCCCAGTGTATAGATTGAGTATGCCAGGCAAAAGGAATGAGCCATTGGGGACTGTGTGTGACATTTCAGATAATCTCAATATGCATTTCCTCTTCTTCCCTACTATTTGTCTGTTGGTGAGAAACGTAGAAAACCAATTCAGATTCTGACCACAAAGCCACATGCAGTGTTCCAGAGTTTGGATCAACCTGTCATGCGATGATCAACTGTGTCACAAGCTGCTGATGATTCTATATGTATGGGTTAATAGATCTCTCCTTTGTTCAGAATGTGGTGCACATCAACCAGGGTGTTTACTTTAGCTGTTTCTATGCTGAAAACCGGGACAAAAGACAGATTGGCCGTGTGCAAGTACATGGCAGTGCTTAACTCGAGCCAGTGGTTGCCAGTGAGGACAATAGTACTTATTTTTGGGGCCCAGCACTTATATTTTTTGATCAGACATTTCCAGAGAACAAGAGAGAGAAAAACACACAAAAGGAAAAGGACAAGGAAGTGAAAGATGGAAAAAGCATCACAAAGGGAGAAAGCAGGAACCTTCACTAGTGAGATAAAGGGAAAAGGGGGGCCTGGTAGTGGATTAAAGAGGCATGAGGTGGATTGAAGACTATCAGCCTAGGTATTTGGCACACTGACATTTAATAGCACTGGCCGCTGGCTTCTGAGCAGAGCTTTGGGCACTGGCACTCAATCTTTTACATAGTAAGCACTGGTACATGGTTGTGATAATATTCAATTAAATTGCTATACATCTCTCCATGGCCATCCCTCACCAAATATTGTCGCGTACGGTTCAAAAGTTGGACAAAAACACTAAATCGAGATTCGGTTTTTTGAAGACGGTGTAATTTGGCTGTTCTTTGAAGTCTGGGACAGTTCTTTGAGTGAAGATTTTCTTGATCAGGCCACACTAGGTGAATTAAAAAATGTGAAAGCTTTCTTTGATGCTATTCTAAGCAAATGATGTAGATAACAAATTGTTGCTCTGAGTAGCTTAATGATGGAGGACAGTTCATTACTGCTGATGAGAAGGAATGAGTCCTAGGGATAGTATTACAGTAAGAGCGCACTATCCCTGTTTGCGCCATGGGTCACCTTTAGCTAGGAGCACAAGGCGCAAAAGGTAATATTGGAAGCTCTAAGGATTCTTAGGTCAGATACCATGGACCTTATTGTAATTGGCATGGCAACATTTTTGAGCTGGGTTTGGGCCCTTCGAGCTAAGAAAATGGGGGTAGAGTAACCTTTACTGCAATGAGGGACCATATATTAGTCTAAAAATTTCTTTTCTCTGCTAAAACAAGGTCTATGTACAAATGATGGTATCTTGGTTTCAGCTTATGTGATACGATAATTGTTGAACGCCATGCTGTATTTTAATTATTAATTTTAGTATTGACTATGTACAATCAAGAGTTTTAATAATGGATACATATTTATTGACTAATTTATGATGAACTATGACTACTGTTGATTTTATTGTTTAATGCTATTAGGGAAAAATGCTAAGAGATGAATTATCTTTTTTATATATTTTTAATACTGTAATATTCTGTCTTTTGTGATTTAATAATCGAAATAAAGACTATATTGATTGATTGATTGATTGATTGATTGATTGGTAATATTGTCCCCATTACATATAATGCACTTCCCTTAGGGTAGCTGTGAACTTGCGTTGCCCAGGGGGCAGTGCATTAGTAAAAGATGGACCCTCTGATTGAAGCAGGCAGTTTATCTTTCACAGTGCAGGCGGCTCTAGCCTGCACTTTCAAGGGGGACAGAGATCACCCTGAAGGAGAGCACAGTGAGTGACTGAACCTGCCTGAAAGGGGAGGGGGTGTCTGGGAGGGGACAATGAGACCTCCTTCACCCCCTTGAGCCTTCAGGGGGTGTACCGACTGTGCACCACCTCTTTGTGGTGTACAGTCAGTTCACATACTGATGCCTCTTTGCCTCTGCGCCCGCGCTCATAATGTGATACAAGCGCAGAGGCAAATGGGGCTATCCACAAAGTTAACCTACACTTGTGAGTAATTTACACATGTACATTTACTCTTACACGTTTGAGTAACTGTACTGATTTTGGTAATTCAACATTTATAGGAGTAAAGTTACTCAGAAGTGTAGACTTACATGTCTCCACTCCCTGAAAGAAGGAGTGGAGCAAAATTTATGTGTGACTACAGCCAAAGAGAAGCCAAAGTAAGTCCAGCACCACACTTACTGCATCAACCACCCATAGAAAACAATGGATGCAGGGTCATAAAATAAAACCCCATAAGAAATAACGTTAAGTTAAAATAGTTTAATTTAATTATTTAAAAAATATATATATATAGATTAAATTGAATGTCAAAAATGCTATATATTTAAAAAATAAATATTAAATGATAACATATTTTAATAATATTTTTGCAATTTGAAAATATATGTAACTAATGTTTTATATGAATGACACTTTCATCGAACAATGGGTGATGAGTGTGGAACGACACTCCTCTTCCATTTTTTCTCACCACATGAGCTCTGGAAACCAGTTAAAGCTCTCTCTAGGCTACCCGTGTGGAAAGTTACACAAGTACTGAGCAATCAAATGCTGTCTGATGATGGCTAAGAGGACTCAAACAAATCCCACACTATATAATGTTTTTCATGATCACCTTAGCTCTGAAACACAACAAAAAAACTGCCTCTAGGCCAGTTCCTATGAAGCAACCAACCAGTCAAAGGTCCGATCATTAAACACTAACTATAGGCATCAAACACAATCCTGTGAAACAAATAAATACAGCCATAAAGCTGCACAGTAATCACAGTAACCAGGTTCATGGGTGATGACTTCCTGGGTCATGGTAGTGCTTTATCCAACGTGTTTTATTGACATGTACCATCAGAAACTTATTGTGAATGCTAGTATAGTTTTTGTGTGCTGCCGCTTACAAGGATTAAGGGCCAGTTCCAAACACTCTGAATCAAAGTTTGCGACTGCCAACACTTTTTCAAACTGTACTAAATCCATTTTAGGAGCGGGTAAAGTTGTACTGATTCCTAAAATGGGTTTAGAAATGGACAATGAATCACTGTTTGGAAGAAGTGTGGACCACTGCCAACTCTCAAAGAAACTTTTCAAATAGGAAAACAGGCTAATTTTAAAAAAAAGTTTCTTTATTTAAAGGCAATCACAGATATGGTGGTCTGCTGAGCAGGCCACCATCCCTGTGATAGCCACCAATCTGAGTGAGTTTCAATTTCGACCTACCTCATGAAAATGAATGAGGTAGGTCAGATTGGAACCCACTCCAATTCTGAATTTTGTGAACTGACCTACTGGTGCATAGGTCAATATGCAAAGTTTCGCACTGGTAACAAATAGCAATGTGACCAGTGTATTAGAACATCTGCCCCCCAGTGCTGGTGTGCATACCTTAGTCTCTGAAAAAACGTTTTGGAAGGCAAAGGTAGTCTAATTGGTATGACCAGTCAGACATGTATGATTTGGATTCTGTTTTATTAAAATATGTGTAGAAATGGCCACAGGAGGACATACAGTTACCAAAAAAGAACGCACCTTTAAAGTGGCTATTGCTTTCCTTTTAGGTTTTGCAGTGACAACTTCATTCAGGTAATCATCTTCAGCTTCCATATCCAATGCTGCTTCAGCTGCATCTGAAAATATGTGTGATTCAATTACTGTGAGATTCTGTAAACTATTATCAATTATGGGAAACTTGCCTTAGGGTAACTTAGACAAGATTATTGAGGTCCGTTTTCACTCTTGCTTTAAAAAATATCAATGCACATCAGATTTCACAAAACATTACCTTATTAATTGTATTACCTTCTGGGGGGTATTTGAAATATTCACGTTAATTAGTAAAATGGTTGTTTTCCCCGGCCAACCTTCCAATTTGATGTCACGCCTTAAGTGGCCATGGGTACACCCAGACAGTCATTTGCTCACTGTGCCCCCAGGATTCAAGCAATCCCTCTCTAACAAGGCCTAACAGCCATGAAACGGTCAGGGGCTGCTTGTGTTCCCTTCTGAAGGGGGCCTTGCCTGGCAGTTGAGGATGGACTGCTCGGATGAGTAGCTGGGTGAGTACTGATTTGTATAAAGTGGGTGAAAAACCATGCATTGCAATGCTACCAGGAGAGATTGCCAGTGGTTTAAACTATTTGCAAGAATTTCTACCATTACCTTTTGTATGTTTGATTTCACCTTCTAAGTCACCCATCACACTATGGAAGCCTACATTCTCTAACAAACGTGCTGCTGGTTCATAATCCTGCTTCTTCCTGTGCCATAGCTGCCTGCTCCCTTGTGTCTTCTGGAACATATGTGCCTGCTCCCTCTTATCTTAAGGACATCACTACCTGCACCTTTATTTTTAGACACAAGTGCCTGTTCTCTCTTGTCTTAATGGGCACAAGTTGCGACTCTCTTCTTCTGCTCATCTGTGACATCAATGTATGCTTGCCTTCTGTAACATATGATTGCTTTTTCTTGCCTTCCATCATGCCAGTACCAGCTACCTCGTTGTCTACAACATCAGTATGTTTCCCCCTTGTATTGTGGGACATCAGTTCCTGATCCCTCTTGTCATATTGACAATCAGTACCCGCTCCCCGTATCTTCTAAGGCATCAGCGTCTTCTCCCTCTTACCTTCTGGAACATCACAGCCTGCTCCCTCTGACAGTCTGTTTCTTTTCATCATCTGTGACTACAAATGCATTCTGTTCTCTTCCGAGACATCGGTACAAGTCCTCCCCTGCATTTTGGAACATCCATTGTCTTCTGGGGCATTGATGCCTGCTGCCTCCAGTCGCCAGCTCTTTCTTGTCTTACTGGGCATTGATGCCTTCTAACCCCTGTCTTCTGGGGTATGAGTCTGTACTCCCTCTTGTTTTCCAAGGCTTCAGTGCCTGCTCCCTCCTGTCTTCTATGGCATCAATAGCTGTGTCCCATTGATTCTTTGTGAATTCTGGGCCTGCTGCTCTTGCCTTCATTGACATAAGTGGCTGCTTAGAATTGCCATTTATGCCTTCAGTGCCTGCTCCTTCTTATCTTCTGTGATATCAGGGTCAGCTGCCTCTTGTCTTAGAGACATCTGTGCATGCTTCCTTTTGTCGTCTGGTAAATCACTTTCTGCTTTATGTTTTCTTTTGTGACATGAGTATTTGCTTACTATCAACTTAGGGATCAACAATGCCTCTTCCCACTTCTGGGCTATCCATTGCGGCTTCGTCTTGTCTTATGGGAATGGTTGTATGCTGTCTCTTGTCTTCTGTTATATCAGTACCTTCTTCCTTCTGTTTTCTGGGACGTCAACACCTGTTACCTTATGTCTTCTGCAATATCAGAGCAAGGACCCTCTTGTCTACTCTGACACCAGTGTTCATCCCTTCTTGTCCACTTTGGCATCATTGTTTGCCTCCTTCTTGACTAACACGCATAATAATATTGGATGCCTTCTCAGTTGGGACATATGTGTCCAGTAGAGCTTTTTCCACAGAGACACGAGTCCCTACTACCTCTCTGCTATTGCAGCATCAATACTAGGCCTGGGCAAAATTTTAATTATGCCGGAGTAATCAGAGTAATTGCAGTAATTACGCATTACTCTTGTGATGTGAAATTACTGATTTTATGCAATTACACCAGCTTCAGTAATTGAAAGTAATTTGGGGAAAAATCGCACCACAGGAGCACAGGAACAGTGATCTAAAAGAGAGCGAGCAGCTGCTGGCTCCTGCTGTTTGTGTCCTGTAGCATTTAGTACTATGTTCTTGGAGCAAAATGCATCCATCCTCTGATCCAGGATGCGAGGGTGCATTTTGCACTAATAAATAGCGCTAAATGCTGGATTACGCTTCTCACATACTTACTCATAATTACAAGTAATTTTGCTGTAAGGGGGAATTGCTCCAGATACGCCCACCCCTAATCAGCACCAGATCCCTATTGTCTAATGCAATACCAACGGCTGCTGGCTTTTGTCGATTGTGGCATTGCTGTGTTCTGCCTCTTAGTGTCTGTCACATCAATACTTGCTCACAGATATCTCCTGTGTCTTTATTCCCCACTGACTTCATTGGTTGTTACTTCTAGTCACTTGCGTCACCGTTGGATACTTCCTTTTACCCATTTTACTTGCCTCAGAGCCCCCTATCTTCTGTCACACTAGTGCCTGCACCCTGTTATCTTATGAGACTTCTGTGTCCACTCGTATCTCTTAACATTGGTGCCAATACACTTATAACCTTTGTGACATTTGCTCACCATTGTTATGTTGATTTGTATAGTGCACTAATCACCCGAGAGGGTATCCAGACACTTGGGCAGCTGTGTAGTCCCTAAGGTGCTCATACGAAGAGCCAGTTCTTCAGTTTCTTAAAGAACGCAAGAGGTGACGAGGAGGCTCTGATGTGTTGAGGGAGGTCATTCCATGTCTTCAGTGCGATGTAGGAGAATGAGCCACCTCCAGTTTTGCTTTTGTGCACGAGGGGAATGTCTGCGAGTGAGAGTGAGGCAGAGAGCAGGTGTCTGGTGGGTTGGTGAAAGTGTATGCGGCTGGTCAGATATTCTGGTCCTGTGTTGTGTAGGGCTTTGTATGTGTGAGTGAGAAGTTTGAATTAGCTGCACTTGTGAATGGGGAGCCAGTGAAGCTTCTAGAGGTGCAGTGGGATGTGGGTGCAGCGTGGGAGGTTGAATATGAGTCTTGCGGTGGTATTCTGGACCGTATAGAGTCTGTGCAGGAGTTGTTTGGAGATTCCGGTTAGAGAGTGTTGCCATATTCCAGCCTGCTGGTGATAAGTGTTTGGGTGAATTTCCCCATTCTTTCATATCCTTGGGTTTACAGATAGAAACATACAAAATGAAAGTTTTCACTGCGATCTCTGTAGCGGTAGACGGCATTCACCTCAATATCCTCCTTCTGTAGCACATATTTAGTGATTCCTTAAAACCCTCCTTCTGTAAGCCTCTTCACAAGAACTTCTCAGAAGGCTAGGATCCCATTGAACAGCACCAAATCTCATTCTCAGTTTGTACCCATTCTCCTAAACACTGGGTCTCTGTCCTCTGATGCCTTTACTTTGCTTGTGTGTGCCATGATTTGCTTTTGTATGCCGCGGCAGGATACAACCCACCCCAATATGAGACGCATAAAAGACAGAAACCTACTGTTTAAGGGTCTTTTAATTTGTCCCAACCCTCAACAAGGTCACATCCTTATTAATGACCATATACATTGTTTATTGTTACAACTTTTGGGTAGTTCCTCACACCATGAAAGAGTCCAATTTTTGTGGCTTATTAACATAATAATATTTGTAAAGTACACATTCATCCGTTTGTGCTGTTTAACAGGGTTTTATGGTTATGCAGGCCAATGGTACTTATTTTATCGACCTTGGAAGGAGGAAGGCTGAGTGGGACTGACTGAATTTAAACCAGGGACCATGATTTCAAACACAGATCCTGGAGCGGATGCATTAAGCCACTGAACCACCAGAATGAATAACAGATATGGTGTTAGTGTTTATTTACTTTGTCTTTCGTATGCGACCCTCTCACTATTATATGTGAAGCAGTTGACTGCTTATAGAGAAATCTAACATCACATTCATCCACCGTGAACATTGTTTTATGATGTTTCAGCTCTATTCTTCCCAAATGTAAACTCTTTGCCAGCTGCATTTTACATTACTGCATCTTCTTGCTACACAGTTTTCAGCTCAACAGATCACGGCCCACCCCACCATTCTATTTCCTTATTAATAACATCTCCATAGACACAAGAGTTCATATGCTCCATAAAATGCTATCTATATTGTTCATTCATAAGGACTACGAAGGCTCGCTATTTTAGTCGCCTTTTCCAACCTGTTTCGGACACCAGCCCACATCCATAGTAGTAGCCTGTGCCTAATTTTCCAAAATTGTATCAGCCCATCTGGTTTAGATCTGCTCCCTGGGTACAATGAAGGAAGTTAGGCTTCGATTAACGGCAACTCTATACCTACACTGTAGCCAGAGGTCAGATCGGGCTCTGCCATGATTATGGAGGTCTATCATGAATCAAAAAACTTCCCCCCCCTTACACTTCTTAGACAGAGGTGATTAAAGGAAATCAAAGAATGTTGATCATTACCCCTGGTACAGGAAAAGAGAAAGAAGTAAGAAATCTGACAATTTCCCAGAGAATCAGTAAGATTTCTGGATTTCGCATGAGTATCAAACAGGAAGGGTAGTGGTCTCTGACGGGTGCAACTTCACACAGAGACACAGCTTTCTACGAGCTCTATGCAGGGATCCCTAAGAGCTCAATGCAAGCATCCCAAGGTGTTTAAGAAACATAATAAAGCATCAGGCACACCCATCGCTCAGGTAAGTTATATTGTAAATATCGGACGTCAGGATGCAGCTGGGTTGTTTGCTGGCCAAGTCTAAGGTCTGCAGTTCACTTACTGCAGCACTGCAGCCATCTTTCCAAACACCTGTATTTGACGTTGGCCAGTGTTGTCAGTGCAGGCTGAATGAACTCCATGTCCCATATTAAGAGATTTCTTAATGACGTGAAATGTTTGCTTTGTCTAAGAGCGCAGTCCTACCTGTTTCAGGAGGTTCATCATTGTCAGCGTCTTCGTCTTCAACTCTAGACTAAAAGTAAAAAGAGGTCATCTTGTATGTAATGAAGCGGTATCAACAGGATTGAGGGCAACAGAAAGAGGTGGCAGAGGGGAAGGGGAACGGGTTAGAGAAACCAAGCATAGTGTCCTGTTGTCCCCATTCCCTATTAGTCATAGCTGGTGTCTGGAATGCTGAGAGTGAATGGTGGAATGGAATGCTGGTGTGTGGTGCGGAATGGAAGCTAGGACACTGAAACAGTTGGATTGCAATAACGCACTGACAGGACTTACCGGCTGTTGCTGTGACCTAAGGGCTTAACATGAAATAAAGACCTGACCTCTTACCTGAGTGGTTCCATACTCTTGGTGAAGCCGCTGCCCCCCCTGTAACATGAACACCAAACCATGAAGAGGTCCTGTTAGAGGTGGAATGGAACAAATGGGAGTACTAGGGAGGTGTGCATTAGAAGAATGATGAGAAGGTGGACCCTTTTAGCACAGAGGGTTCTGAGGTTGTGAGCTCCTGCTGTGTCATTTGAGTTGTTTACTTGAAAAGGAGTGTTTTCTTTAGTTTTCACTCTTTGGGCATTTTCATTTTAAAATTCTTTTAGCTTGTCGGTTTAACAATTAGTGTTTGGCAGTTTCTTTTTTCTTTTTTCGCTTTTCTGCACTTTGGTCTTTCGCAAATATTGGTGTTCATGGGGTTGATTCCCCACCATACACTTCTTTGAGCCTGATTTGCTAATGGCGTTCACCCCCATAATGGACAAAACCCCATGATTGACAAACTCTCACATGCCCAATGAGACCCTTTGCACACCGCACAGAATGAATTTCTCAAAATGAAATTTGCAAAGTAAGCACTATGGCATTACACCTGCAACTTCGAACACTTCAGCACTCACTCCCGACCCGCACCCTGAGCCTACTGCAATAAAGGTTTTTCACAACAAACTTCGTTCTCATCACTTCTGAACATATGCACAACATGACGGCGTGACACCCAAGCTCCTCACCATCATCTGACCGGATGTCCGAATATAACGCAGCTGAATCAGAACAAGTCGCTGCAGACGATGGCTCATTTCCATATGCAAAGTGGCCCTAACTAAAGCTCCATCTGCATTACCTAGAAAGTCTCCGATAACAGAAGATGAGTTTATCGCTTCGCAGATCCCACAACATCTGAACCAGTTACACTAAAGTGTAGTCATGGAACAGGAACCCGACGCAGCACACACCCTCCTCACAGTCAACACAACAAACGTGAAACACGAGGCCTCATCTGCACGAATCCATTATAGCAACTTATATGTTCTTTTTATATCGCGGGGTATTTACAAGCTCACACTTCCTGCTGCAGCAGGGCACACCCTTCCCTCCGCCACATCATCTTTGGTAACACAGAATTTCCTCTTCCCAGACCCTATCCTCGTCTCTCAAAGGCAGGCCATGTTTCTGTTCCTGCAGCCAAGAGCCCACCTCCTGCAGGCTTCGAGGCATGATTTCCCTGTAGCCTGACTCTTATATAAATGAAGGCTAAAAAAACCTACGGCAAGCTAGTGCACGATCAAATGAGGGGTGCTGCTATCACCACGCTGGCTACTCCCTATAGTAGTGCACACTGACACCACTGTGTCAGATGTGGGGAGCGGCAGACAGGGCCAGCCTGGGGAAACAAAAGCAGCCCTGGCGAAAATGCTCAAACCATCCTGGCTCACTTCGTCTCCTCATGCAATTTTCCTCTATCCATCCATCCATTTTCTCTCTCCTTCTTTCGCAGGACCATCTCTAGGGCGGTGCGACCCGTGCCACTGCACCGGGCGTCTATTTCGGGTGGGAGCGCCCTATATTATGGTTTAAAAAGCACCTGCTGATGGTTCCTTGCCTCCAGCAATTTTCGGGCAACAATAAAAATGTCAAGATAACTCCAGTGATTAATGTTCTTCCTGGGAGAGAGATCAGAGTTTTGTCTAGTGGAAGTTTTGACTCATCTTAAAGTAGCGCAGAGGGTTAATATGCCTTCTGCTAAGAACGTGTACCATACAGATCATAAAGTACATATAATGTAAATAAGTCAGTGGGTTACTGCTTTTGTCAGAGAGATCCTTTTGTATAAGTTAAAATCCTAATGTAGAACAGTGAGTAATTAACTTTCATCAGACAGCTGCATAAAAACTGCTAGGTAATAGTTAGAGCGTTATGATTTTTCTCCAGTCTTTCATTATCCTAATGTTGCAAAATGAATTTATTTTGGTAGTAATCAATTCTTCTTATTAAGGAGAACCCCTAACCAGGGTGTAACATTTTAAATTTTGAGTTTGTGCTTCTGCAGATTAAGCACTCGTAAAATATACTGCCTATTAGTATGGATGGCATGTGACTCCTACACATATATAATCCTCTGTCTTATGTAACATTTACTATACACTGATATGCACATGTATGATTTATTGTCTCTGTGTAATGTGTGTGTGATCTTAAGCGCTCTGACACCCTACACTGGTATGAGTGCCGGTATAAAACTCATTAAAAAAAATGCATCTGAGAGAGAGTGGTTATGGAGACTTGAGAGGCACTGTTAAAGGATAATTGTGAGGGAATCTGTGGCGGAGGTGGTCATTGGTAGGGCGCCAACAAACATTTTCACACCGGGCAACACCAGCGCTAAAGCCGGCCCGGTTGTTTCGTCTCTCTTCTCCCTCTCTGATCGCTTTCTCACTACCTACGCCATCCCTTCCTCTCTTTGTGTCTCGAAACCTCCTCTGACTGCTGCAATTAACCGGAGGGAGCTGGGAAAGTGGCAGGGGCACCAGGAGCAGAGCTGGGCTTTCGAAACCTTCCCTTGAATTATCAAAATCTGGAAAAACTCAGGAGGAGAGATTTTTAAATGTGATGTAGTAACAGTATCAGGGCCAATAAATTGTGTTCCCTATTACTGTGGGGGAAAGACCTTCCTTAGGACAAGAACCCTCACTCATCCTAGGGTGACATGCTTCATCATAGGGTTCCCTCCTCACACCAGGGCCGCAAGGTCCATGGTGTAGGCTACAACTCTTCTGGACCAGAAGAGGAGCTGAGGTGTTTTAAGTAGAGGAGACAAAAAATATGATGGTGACGGGCAGAGTGCAGAAAGAATAAGTAAGGATATTAAAACTGTCTCTAGGGGACCAAATGTCTTTATTGTGCAGTACCCTAGGGCAGGATTAAAAAGCGTAGAGGACTAGGGGTTATCAGCAAATATACCCCTATATTAGGTCAACATGTTTCTGCCCTTCAAACGACCCCAGGAGGGGTTCATGGGCATTCTTCAGGACCAAGACAAAGTAAGTCACTCTGCAATCAAATCAATGAAATAACATTAAAAAATTCTAGAGATGTGTATACTGGCTATGACGTGATGGTGGCCTGTGTGTATGAGTGATGGCCCAAATGTAGCAGATAATAAGGGTACTCTGTCTCATCTGATCAATAATATTCAGTTACCTCTCTTCAGCCTTATGGGTACCCCACTTGGTGCACGGCCGCATAACAGTCTGTGCAATTCACAAACATGGAGGTCCCGGTGAGAGCTCCATGTTTGTGAATTGCACGGACTGTTATGCCCATGAACCCCGCCTGGGGTCGTTTGAAGGGCAGAAATATGTTGACCTAATATAGGGGTATATATATTTGCCGATAACATTTTTGTTGGCTTTTAGGACTCTGTGCACTTTACTCCTGCTAACCCGTGGTAAAGTGCTTGGGCTCTCTCTCCTAAACATGGTAAAAATGGCCTACATTTGATTGGTACATTTAATTTACTTGTAATTGGTACTACATGTAACCAGGGCCTCTAAATTAAATGCTGCAAGTGTCCTAGGATGCTTGTTTCCGGTCCAGGGAGGACCTGGCTTGGCAGTTCGGGCTGGACTGTTCCCATGAGGCACAGGGTCAAGACTGATTTGCATATGGCCAGGTCTAAACTGGGGTGGCATGGTGAGCAAAAGAATGATGGATTTAACCCAGATCTCTTGACTGGGGGTGAATGTTTTGATTTGTTCTGCATTCTGTCCATCAAATGTGTGTCTTTTGCTTCCTCGCCCTAAGTGCGCCGGGTATGCCCAGACGTGGGTCCCGGGCTCACTGTGCCACTGGAATCAGGCTATCCTGGCTGATGAGGGGTGAAACCCTGAAACCGGTCCTAGGATGCTTGTTTCCGGTCCAGGGAGGACCTGGCTTGGCAGTTCGGGCTGGACTTTTCCCATGAGGCACAGGGTCAAGACTGATTTGCATATGGCCAGGTCTAAACTGGGGTGGCATGGTGAGCAAAAGAATGATGGATTTAACCCAGATCTCTTGACTGGGGGTGAATGTTTTGATTTGTTCTGCATTCTGGCCATCAAATGTGTGTCTTTTGCTTCCTCGCCCTAAGTGCGCCGGGTATGCCCATACGTGGGTCCCGGGATCACTGTGCCACTGGAATCAGGCTATCCTGGCAGATGAGGGGTGAAATCCTGAAACCGGTCCTAGGATGCTTGTTTCCGGTCCAGGGAGGACCTGGCTTGGCAGTTCGGGCTGGACTGTTCCCATGAGGCACATGGTCAAGACTGATATGCATATGGCCAGGTCTAAACTGGGGTGGCATGGTGAGCAAAAAAATGATGGATTTAACCCAGATCTCTTGACTGGGCGTGAATGTTTTGATTTGTTCTGCATTCCGTCCATCAAATGTGTGTCTTTTGCTTCCTCGCCCTAAGTGCGCCGGGTTTGCCCAGACGTGGGTCCCGGGCTCACTGTGCCACTGGAATCAGGCTATCCTGGCTGATGAGGGGTGAAACCCTGAAACCGGTCCTAGGATGCTTGTTTCCGGTCCAGGAGGACCTGGCTTGGCAGTTCGGGCTGGACTGTTCCCATGAGGCACAGGGTCAAGACTGATTTGCATATGGCCAGGTCTAAACTGGGGTGGCATGGTGAGCAAAAGAATGATGGATTTAACCCAGATCTCTTGACTGGGGGTGAATGTTTTGATTTGTTCTGCATTCCGTCCATCAAATGTGGGTCTTTTGTTTTCTCGCCCTAAGTGCGCCGGGTATGCCCAGACGTGGGTCCCGGGCTCACTGTGCCACTGGAATCAGGCTATCCTGGCTGATGAGGGGTGAAACCCTGAAACTGGTCCTAGGATGCTTGTTTCCGGTCCAGGGAGGACCTGGCTTGGCAGTTCGGGCTGGACTGTTCCCATGAGGCACAGGGTCAAGACTGATTTGCATATGGCCAGGTCTAAACTGGGGTGGCATGATGAGCAAAAGAATGATGGATTTAACCCAGATCTCTTGACTGGGGGTGAATGTTTTGATTTGTTCTGCATACCGTCCATCAAATGTGTGTCTTTTGCAAGTGGGCTGCAGCACCCATTGTGCCATCCACTAAAGTTCCCCGGTAAATCATGTTTCAGTCCTGCCACTGCAATCTGTAGTGAGGTTATAAACTGCCATTTTGAACTCACAAGATAAACCTTTTGCCAGGCCTAGCCCTTCTTTTTTTAATACTATAAGTCACCACTAAGGTAGACCCTCAAGCTCATTGGGCAGGGTGCATAGTATTTAAAATATATGACGTGTGTATTTAGGTTTTACATGTCCTGACAGTGAAAAACTACTAAAATAATTTTTCACTGTGGTAAGGCTATGTCTACTATAGACTAACACTGAGTTACCTTATTACACTTAATAAGTGATAACTTCAGTTTGGGAACATATAGAGAAATACTTCTTCCACTGGTCTGAATTGTAATTTAAAACACTATTTAATAGTAATGCCAGATTTTAAGTTACTATTCTGAAAATGTCCCTTTTAGAAAGTTGACATTTTTCTGTCTAAACCAAATGTGCCTTTCTGCCAGTGTCCAGGGACACATGACTGTGAATGGCACTCTTGTGGTGTGTTATGCATTCCCGCCAGATATTGGGACAAAAGGGGCCTGGGTGTAGAAGGAGTGGGTCATCCTGACAGGATGGCTGCGGAGGAGTTGTGCCCTGCCCTGATTACATTTCAAATTACCCTGCCGGCAGCACACACAAAGGAACCTGACACCAGGCCAGCCCTTGCCTTTGCCACCTTATACAGTATGTTAGTGGTCCCTAGACAAGGATTAATGAGAGCAAACAATAAATATAGACCCAATCAGTACTATATTTTACAGCTGTCCAGCCGGACAGGTGTTTTTAATATATAGTTGCTTAAATATACACAAAATTCAGTAAGAAACAAATAAAGTGGGACACAAGCCTGTATCCAACTTAGTGGGAAGGACGTACAACATGAAACAAAAGGCTCAGGCAGAGTAAATTGTTTGTATAAGACACATTTTGGTAGGACAAACAAATTATAGTAGAGACACCATTACACATAATAAGTATTAAATAAAGAGGTGTATATGGCGTACAACAAGTCAACGGCGTTTCGATCCTTACAAAAGATATAGGATCATCAGGACATTAACAATGGTATGCCTGTATACATTTAGCCTAGATCCAGGTCAGATTGACTTGGAGGAGGTTTGTTTCAGGCGAAGACCGAGTAGAAGTCCAGGCCAAGTACAAGGAGAGTAAAGGATGCAGACAGCCGCGGCCTGTGCAGTTGGATGCTGGGTCAGAGTCGACCTAATAAAGGCTGTAACTGCTTAAAGGAAGCGTTTTAAATGTTCACGCCGCGGAGCGGTCTCGAAATCAGAGTGGCCTATTGCATTGGGCTGCTGTATATCAGGGACGGCAAGCCAGTAACCTGTGAGCCGCGTCCGCGGTCTCTAGTGACAAGGAATGGGGTCGAGGCCAATCTGTGAACAACCTCTGTTACAGCATGTCTTGCCTGTCGAGATCGGGCATATGAAGGCCTTCAGGGACTGGCTTACTTATTATGTGTAATGGTGTCTCCACTATAATTTGTTTGTCCTACCAAAATGATTCTTATACAAACAATTTACTCTGCCTGAGCCTTTTTGTTTCATGTTGTACGTCCTTCCCACTAAGTCGGATACAGGCTTGTGTCCCACTTTATTTGTTTCTTGCTGAATTTTGTGTATATTTAAGGAACTATATATTAAAAACACCTGTCCGGCTGGACAGCTGTAAAATATAGTACTGATTGGGTCTTTATTTATTGTTTGCTCTCATTAATCCTTGTCTAGGGACCACTGTCTTTAGAAATAATTGATTACCCAAGGTCCCTGACCAACCTTATTTGGGTTCCCTTGTTCTTCATAACACACCTTATACAGTTTGGGCCATTCCCAGGAGAAGAAATGGCCAGGACCAGTTGGGGAGTAGGCCAAGGATTGCCCACCACCTGAAGGCCTGCACCGCAAGTAAATGTGGCATATTCAGAACCTCTCACCAGAACACTCCTGGACCTGTGGAAGATTCAGAAGAAGGCCTACCCTGCTGTCTCAAGAAGGAAGATTGGACCTGCTTGCCTTGAACCCAGGCTTCCAGAACTGACTTCAAGGGTCAGTCGACTGACCTCCTGTTTGAGCTACAGGGACACAATAAGCTTCCAGAGGCATCCCTCCAACTGCCCAGCACCAACTGAACCCAACTGGACCTGCCTGAGCCCTAGTGCTGGCCTCTGTTAGAGGGAGTCTTGATCCCCAAGAGGTGCCCCTAGAGGTCCTGGACCCTTGGCTGGCATCAGAGTGTACTCGTCCAGCCTCAAAACCAAATGTCCTGAGTTCCAGTCAATTATTTAGAATTTTTTGGGCTTTTCACAACCACGAAAGAAGTCCTTGCATCGTCCGATGACCATCTGTGATGCCCGCTGACGAAAATCTTCAGCGACAACCTGCTCTTCATGTCCCCTCTGAGAACCAGCACCAATTGCATGAATCTGCATCGACCGCCAATGAGAAGCAGCTGCGACTAGAGACTCTTCGCGATGAACAGCGACTGTCCGCGATGCCCAACATTTCCCCTCGAACCGACAAGGGTCTCAAGCGTCAACCGCAAATACGAAGCTCTGCTGCAGCTCGCAGAAGGTAAAAACCTTCAGCAGGACAAACCTGCTTCCTGTCTTCGACCATCACTCCATCGCCTTGCCTCAGCTTGTGACTTTGACACAGACCAGCGCGACCTGATAACTGCAATTACTGATTTGTGCTTTTCGGCACTGTTTTAACTAGAAACTTTAAATAATCATAACTCCGGTTCTACTGATTGGATCTTAGTAATTTTGGTGTCTCATTTTATTTATTAAAATGTACTCTAATTTTCTGAATTGGTCTGAGATTTTTCTTATGTTGTGTTTTCACTTTATGACTGTATGAGTGCTGCATAAATACTTTATACTTTGCCTCTAAGTTAAGCCTGACTGCTTTTGTGCCACGCTACCTGAGGATTAAGCACAGGTTTATTTAGTGACATTTGGTACACCCTGACAAGGATTGCATTTATTTTTTGAGTGGGGCTTCCTACCCTGTCAACTAATAACCCAATTTCTTAAAATGCTCAACCATCTTGAAATCACCCTGCTACACACTTAGGGCTCGATTCCGATTTCGTAAGGAAAGCCCTCCATACGACTCGGATCTGGAGGGCTTTCCGAGCGAGACGTGCTCCGGGAGTCCAAACGACCGAATACGATGCTGCTATGTGCTTACGGACTCAGCTCGCTCGGACTCCCATTGAACTCTATGGGAGCCTGTGTACAGACGCGTACACAGGCTCCCATAGCAAAAAAGGGGTGGGCGGGGAAAAGCGTACTCCCTGTGGCGGGCACTCCATGTGGCCCGCCACACTGTGCATGCTTGGATCGGGGGGACCCATGCGCACCCCCGTGACCAGATCGGAGGGCTCTGGGTAAAAGGGGGCCTGCTATGGCCCCCCAAAAGTCTGAATCCGACAGCTGTTTTGTCTCGATGAGACCGAGGCGATACAGCTGTCTGATTCAGGCATCGTACTCGCTCAGCGGAAAACGGCTCCATTGCGCAGCACGATTTGGCTACGAAGGTGTCGGACGGACAGGTTCGGGTTCGTAAATGATTCCCACGGCGCGCACAGGATACTCGCATCGTACTTGCTTGTTAGGAACGGGGGACGATTCGGGCGGAACAATAGGCTCCGAATCGGATTTGGTCTTTACAAATCCCGTTTGTAGGCCTTCCTTACGAGATCGGAATCGGGCCCACAGTGTGAGTGCAGGTGCTAGTCTCAACATCCACAACACATCAGAAAAGGTAACACCCCACTGCACCTCCGTTCCGTGGCATTTGCCTTAATATAGTTTAAATTAGACTCTAGTAAAATCTTGTTCCCCAGCTTAGCTAAATCTCTATTAAGATGCATGCAGAGGAAGAAATAAAGAAAGATGGAGAATGTGGGATAAAGGAAGCATGGAGGAAATAGCACTGGCGTAGCTAGCCCTGTGGCCGCCCGTGGTGGTCCCTCCATTTGCCACCCCGCAGCGGGCGCATTGAAGAGCGTGGGAGGTGGTGCTGGCGAGATTCCTCCGTTTGCCGCCCCAATGCGGCGGATTGCAGAGCGGGGGGTGTTGCTGGCGAATGGCGTCCCGAGACGGCGGGTAAGGCCGGGGGAGGCCGCCGCCCCCACAATTCGTGCCACCCGTGACTGACCACGCCCCCTGCCCCCCCTGCAACGCCACTGGGTAATAGAAAGGTGGAAGAGAGAGAGGGATAATGTTACTTACCCAGTAGCATCTGTTCTTTCACGGGGTAAGGTGACTCCTCCTTTCGGTGACAATGTGCATGGTCATCGACTCCTTTGTTAGATTGTTTTCCCGCAAGAGGGTGAGAATGGAGTAAGTAAGTGTAGTGTAGAGATGTCCATGCGTATAAATGTACAATGAACAACTGCAACAGCTACAGGTACCCGGGGAGGCGGGTGGGCGCATGTGAATCTACAGCTCTACGTGCCAAGAACAGATGCTTACTGGGTAAGTAACATTAGCCGTTCGAGGCATGTGTGCTGTAGATATACATGCTTTGCATAGACTACAAAGCAGTATACTACCAAAGCGGTGGCTAACCTGTAGATGTTGCAGTTGTTTAGAACAGTGTTTTAAGTACTGCTTGGCCTACATTAGCCTGTTGACGTGCTAACACATCTACACAATAGTGTTTGGTAAATGTGTGTGATGTAGACCATGTAGCTGCCTTACATATGTCAGCTAGGGGAATGTTGCCTAAAAAGGCTACTGAAGCCCCTATTTTGCGAGTGGAATGTGCTCTAGGGGGTATGGTTAAAGTCCTTTTAGCCTTAATATAGCATGTTTGAATGCATTTAACAATCCATCTGGCAATACCAGATTTTGAGATAGGATTGCAAGCGTGTGAAGAGCGCGTTCTGCTACAGAATAAGGTTGAGAAAAGAAAACTGGTAACTCAACTGATTGGTTTATATAAACAGCAGAAACTACTTTGGGAAGGAATTTAGGGTTGGTGCAGAGAACTATCCTGTCTTTGTGTAGCTGAAAGAAGGGTTCCTCTAAGGTTAATGCCTGTAGCTCACCAACTCTCCTCAGTGATGTGATGGCAATGAGGAAAGCAACCTTCCAAGAGAGAAATTGCAAAGGGCACTTGTGCAATGGTTCAAAAGCTGGCCCAATGAGCCTTGTGAGAACGATGTTGAGATTACATACTGGGACAGGAGGAATTCTTGGTGGTATTACCCTTTTTAATCCTTCCATGAAAGCTTTGATTACTGGAACTCTGAATAGTGACAGATGTTGTCTATTCTGTAAGTACGCAGCTACCGCTGCTAGGTGCAAACGAATAGATGAGTAAGCCAGTCCAGTTTGTTGTAAATGTAAGAGGTAACAGATAATGTTTTGTATAGAAGCATCTAAAGGATTAATTTTGTTGTTATTGCAGTATATAACAAATCTTTTCCATTTTGCTGCATAGCAAGCTCTGGAGGTAGGCCTTCTTGCTTCCTTTAGAATATTCATACAGTCTGGTGGTAAGTTTAAATAAACACAAGGAGATGATGGACAGAGCGCTGAAACTTTTCAGACACTCACCCCCAGTCACAGATCTGGGTTGAATCCATCATCATTCTTTAGCTCACTTCGCCACCCCAGTTCAGACACAGCTATATGCAAATCAGTCTTGACCCTGTGCCTCATGGGAACAGTCCAGCCCGAACTGCCAAGCCATGTCTTCCCTGGACCAGAAACAAGCATCCTGGGACCGGTTTCGGGCTAACAGCCCTCATCAGCCAGGGTAGCTTGAATCCAGTGGCAAAGTGAGCAAGGGACCCACGTCTGGGCATACCCTGCCAACTTAGGGCGAACAAAGCAAACACAAGGAGATGGGGTTTTTGACCCTCCTCTGTAAAAGGAGCGACAAAAGGAGCCTCTGTTGGATCTAGTCTGGAGTGTTCCCATAGATTTAGCTACTTCAGTGTCCTTTTTCATTTTCTCTAACGCCTGGTCTACATTAGGACCAAATAGGTGTTCCTTATCAAAGAGTGTGTTAAGGATTGATTGTTGGACCTCAGGTTTAAACTCTGAAATCCTTAACCAGGCGTGTCTCCTGAGCAGGATGCTGGTGTTAACCTCTCTAGCTGCGGCGTCTGCAGCATCTAGAGCACATCGTATAGAGAAATCAGAAATGAGCTTACCTTCATTTACTAAGTCCTGTGCCTTAGCCTTATGCTCATCTGGGAGATATTGGAGCAATTGCTCCATTTCGTCCCAGTGTGCCCTGTCATACCTGGCTAAAAGGCCTTACGTATTTGCAATGCACCATTGATTTGCAGCCTGAGCAGCTATGCGCCTGCCAGAAGCATCAATTAATTTGGACTCTTTATCTGGCGGAGGATCATCTCCTGATGTCTGAGAATTTGCCCGCTTGCGAGCATTAGATACTATTAAGGAATATAATGGTAACTGTCCCTTGATAAATATAGGGTCTGTAGGAGAGGCCCTATATTTTTTGTCCACTCTAGGAGTCAAGATGCGTGCTCTGACTGGGTCTCTAAATATCTCATCAGCATGTCGCATAATGCCTTTAAGTATGGGAAGTGTCTGTGATGACCTGTGTGTGTATGCTAAAGTCTCAAACAAAAAATCTTCTTCTAGTGATTCTTTGTGTAGTTCTACTCCATGGTAATGTGCAGCCCTGGCAATGAGTTCTTGGTGTGATGCATTGTCGTCTAGAGGAGAAGGTTTGGCTGGGCAAAGGTGTGGATCAGTATCACCTTGGGGATCAATTGTGTAATCTGTCCATGGATCTATTGGGAGATTCATCCCCCCATCATATGCATCGTCATCATCATGGTGAGATCGTGGGGAATCCTGAGGTGTAATCTGCAAAGGATTCTCAGGTGGAGACGGAGGTGGTGGAGGTGATGGTAGATGGAAAGGACTTGTAGCTACATATTTTTTCTTCAAGGGGATCTTGTAAGAAGTGTCTTCATCCTGAAGCTTGGCTTTTAGAGGTGGTTTTGTGTGAATATGGCCAGTCTCTGGGTTAATATGTAGCCTCTTTTGCTTCGTATCAGGTGTTAACAGGAAAGTGTCCACTTTCGGATCCGAAGTGGTCTCTTTGTGTTTCAGCTCCGAGATTTTCGGTGCCTGTGTCTTCGGTGCAGACGGAGGCTGGCCTTTTGGCACGGAAGGTTTCGGCTCCGAAGGTTGCTTGGGTTTTGGCACAGAAGATTTCAGCTCTGAGCAAGATTTGTACTTGGAACCAGAGGGTTTTGGCTCTGAGGAGGACTTTTGCCGACCAGGTACCGAGCCGGAAGGCTTGACTAGTTGTTTCAGAGCCGGGGCGTCGGAAACCTCGTCTCGGTGCCGACCTTGGCCAGAAGACAGAGGTGTGCCAAAGCCTTGTGTTTTTTCGGAGTTTGTGGGGGCAAGGGGACTTCGGTACTCACGTCACCCTGTCCCTGCGGCAGTTTTTCAGCATCTAGGTCTATCTCAAGCTCCGAGTCTTGTTCGGAGAAGGCTTCCTCCTCCTCTGCCGCTGATGCCTCGATGTTTTCTTGGCCGGAGTCTTCGCAGAAGATGTCCGGCGTGTCTTCAATGCTTTGACACTGCATCTCTCGACGTCGAGCCCGGCGATCGCGAAGAGTTTTCTTTGATCGGAACGATCTGCAAGCCTCACAATTTTTTTCCTTGTGCTCGGGAGACAAGCACAGGTTGAACACTTCGTGTGAGTCGGTGCGCGGATGCTTCACGTGGCACTGAGGACAGAATTTAAACGGAGTCCGATCTATCGACGGAGAGCTGACCGAGCGCAGTTAGGCCTTGAAGGCCGTCCACGAAGCTTTCCGATGGAAGGTCGATTCCGATGTCGAAATGATACGCAGAGAAGGGAACGCGTATGGAAACAATACCGTAGAGAGGATTGCGCGTCGAGGCGCAGCAATACACGTCCGAACCTGATGGCGGAAAAAAACAATCTAACAATGGAGTTGATGACCATGTGCACTGTCACCGAAAGGAGGAGTCACCTTACCTCGTGACTAGGAAAGACTTCTTCTAAGAAAAACCACTTGCAAACATCCAGAACCAACACTAGATGGCAGGAGTATGCAAAGCACGTTTATCTACAGCACACATGCCTCAAACATATGGAAATCATGGAAGGCGAAAGAGTAGAATGGAAGGACATGGAGAAGGAATGGTAGTGGTGAAAAAGGTTGGTGAAAGGTGAGGAAAGCTGGAAGGTGATTAGGGTTAGAGAGGGATGGGGAAGAGTGGGATTAGATGGAGAAAGATGTAGAAAGATGTAGAGAGGTGGGGAACAATCTTAAGAGGTTAGGAAAGATAGAGACATTTGTCAAGAATAGAAGAGAAGGATGGGGCATATAGGGATAAGAGGAAGCTAAGGGTGACAAGCATGGAAAGCGTATCTGCTATATGTTTAAACTGTTAATCAATGCATATCACTAAGAATATTGGCAGAAACATTGGTTTTATTCCCAAAGTGTTTGTATTCTGAGACTACCCCTTGCTGCACAACCATACCTTCACTGAGCAGGGAAATGAATGCCATATTATGTGGGCACCCACATTGTGTATGGACACTTATGATGTTTTTCAGAGTCGTGGGTGCAATAACTTCATCAAAGTTTACCTGCTCACTCATTTCTTTCAAGGATTCGTAGTATTTCGACCACCAATCAAGTTCTTCCTTCTCTGGCTTTTCCTCTTCAAATTCTTCTTCTTTCTTACTCAATTTAGGAATGCCAAGTTTTTTTAGTGGGTCCTAAATCACACAATAAATGGGTAACTCAACTGTGAGAATAGCATATACAAATAAGGTGGACTAAATATTAAACCAACATTTACAACTGTGCAATTCGAAATTAAGGAAATACACCACAATTCAAGCAGGGACCTCAATATTGCAGTAAGCGTGAGTAATCCAATACAGAAATTGCTTGCAACTGTGCCTGAGGTAATTATTTATCAAACGATGTCTCGATATAGGTGAATATCAGAATACTGATTACAAGAATATCATGCTACGAAATATAATTGTCAAAAAATATATTGTCGAATTAAATATATAAATGTAAATATAAATATAAATTTATGATTATATACTCCACATCTGTATACATATATATACCTGTGTGTGTGGTCAAGGTATGTATATTTAGAGTTAAATATTGTAATCTTTTACTTACCTATATATACTATCCTTGTCGATTTTTTGGCCATCAATACATTTTGCTATTTGTAACACCGTTTTTTGTTATATTTTTATAACATAATATTAATCCTTGATATATTGGTAGAATACTGTTAGGATAGAATATTGTAATTACCTTTGCATTCAGATCAATACCATTCAATACGTGGTTGGCCTTAACTGAGCAGTCTAGAGCAAGATGACCGTCTACGTCCCAACACATCTCCAGCTTAGCATGCTTTCACGCGCAGCCTTGTTGGAGGACCCACGCTGCAGAATAAAACTCTCCACTGCCTCTGCAATCCTCTCTACACTTTCCACCACGGATAGGTCACCTTCTTGCTTACTGATGATGAGATGTTGTGTTAGGTCTCCTGGTGTGATACAGCTTCCAACAAGTGGTGGAATGTGCTTGAGTGGACTGTGGTAAATCTATGGTTGTGTAGTAGCGTCTTGAGATATGAGGTATACCTTGAAACATGATCACCTTCCAAACATTCACCACTTTGTGTTTCTGGTGTCAGAAACTCTTCTGGGGGAGTAAGGTGGGCACTAGAGTGCAGACTCATTCTTTGAAGGCAAGAGATTCATAATACTAGCATTTCTCATGCTGTGCTTCATATTGCACTTCTGCCATTTATAAGGACTGTCACAAACCTTACTAATGATAAACACTGGCCTACACATAATCAGGCCCATGTAAAGCTTTTGGTTTGTTGTGCAAAGTCTTTTTGTGATTGTAAACCCTGGGAGTCACAAGATCCAGCAGCTGATCCTCCTTTAGGGCGGAGGAGTGTCGCCCCACCTGCTGCGAGGCAGCCGCTGTAGAAAACGTAACTTTAATGAAACGGTTAAAGGACATGACTATTTAAAGTGCACTGTGTCTTTCTCAACTCGGGAGTGGGGCCAGGAATGACTTGCCTAAACATAAAGTGCGCATTTCAGATTGGCCGGCCATCTTGCGATGGCCAGCCCAACATGTGCACTTCAGACCGCACCAATATGAGTTGTGAACAGATGTGCGGACGGCAAGCACCGGCTCCTAGTCAGAAAAGGAGCACTGAGTTAGCCTGCTCAGACCAATCATGGTGCTACTCCCATGCTGAAAACGGTATGAGAGCAGCTTCAGGACTGGTTAGGTTCATTGGCTCTTCACTCGCGAGTCAGGTTCGGAAGCTCTGTGGTTTCTGGGAACAATGGATGGTGGTCCTGGCATCTCCGTCTCTGGGGTCTTCCCTGCACACTGATGTCTGTAAGTACTTTTGTTTTTATTTATTTAAACAAAGTACATTTTTCCGACTCTTAGTTAAACTAATTTGACGGGGCAGATGTGTGAGACTGGAGAAGGGCATGAATCTCAAACATTTCAAACCCTTTCAAGCTCACGCACTGCGATCAGCCAAGGAAGTAAAAATGCGTTTCTAATGAGAAAGTTTCCATTTAGAGAAGTACATCGCCCTGCATGTCAAATGTTTGCTTAAGCCTCAGCTCTCTAGGTGCGGGTGATAGGCAGCCTACATGTCACCCAGTGGCAAAATGTAGAATGCTAATGAGCAGTTTTAGTTCTGTTTGCTTTTTTAATTTATCTAGCTTTCAAATGAATCACACACCAACTGGTGAATCACACACAATCATGTGCACACAAAGCAACTGACCCATTAGGAGAAATAATTTCAACCAACTCCCTTTTCATGATTACGGCTCTGTTAAATCTGCCGGAATGCCTTTCATGAATGTCACTTTTAGGTATTAGATGTCAGTTGTGTTAGACTGAGAATGCGTCTGGCTGACTCCTAGCATTGTGCGAGTTAAGTTAGCATTTGCGGCACCATTTTGTATTCAGCCGCCATTTTGTACCATGATCGAAATGAAGCTTCTGTCTCATATTGTCTGCCTCAGCAGAAAGCAGCCTCTATTGTTTCTCTTTATTATTCAAGGTTGAGCTTCGCTGCACTAATGAATAGATCATTCTGTTTTTGCATGCCTTTCCTCGTAGGTAGCCTGCTCCCACTCTCTTAGAGAGCAGGGCCCGGGCAGAATAACCTTGAAGGTGAGATAGCATGTACCCTGTCCCAGGAGTGTAGCTCATCCTTCTGTGCCTCCTTTGTTAACCAGCTCCAACTGGAAATTTCCAGTCTGGGCGGGTCCTGTTGGGTATTGGAAATGTATAATATCTGATGTTATGTTGGTAAGGGTCAGTCCCTCTGCAGCTATCTAAGGAGGCTGGTCAGACCGGACTCCGCTCGAGCGCATACTAATAAATAACTTTGGTTTGTATTCTCTACTGTCTAACCGACTCTTCATTTGTTTGGAAGGCTGAGAGGTGGTCACGAGTGACCCGGGTGGCCCTAATTGGGTCACTTCCTTCAGTTGGCGCCCGAACAGGGACCCCATTGGGCGAGTGACCCATCTTTGCCTGTGGACGGGTGAGGAGGACGGGGCCACGTCGGGTCGGATGGGTGGACCGGAGATCCCTGCATGAGAGAGTCTTGCACTCGCAGCTGCCCCGTCTGTCTGACCGGGCGGTGCCTCGCCCAGTGGTCATCCCGGCTGGGGTCCTGAACGGCGAAACCCTTGGATTTGACCATTTGGTCCGAAGAGTCGGCAGTGCAGAATAAATTCGCCTGACCTGTGTGCACCAGGTGAGTTTGTTTGGTTCTTTGTGGTTATGGCGCCCTTTTGGTTTGTGTTTGGTACGGTCTGAGGATCGCTTTGGACAAGCACTTTTGGTTTGTGTTTGGTACATTCTGAGGATCGGTTTTGGACAAGAGCTTGGATTTGTTTTTGGGATCTTTACTATTTTTGACTTGCATTTGATGAGGTCTGCGGACCAATTTTGGCGAAGGTATTTGCTAATTATTTGTCTGGCATGAATAGTGAACTTGTTTTCTCTTAAGATGCCTTGCCTGAGCAGGTTATGCTGTGTGGGGTGCCGTTGTTGTTCTGCTGATGCTCGATTGGAGGAAAAGCAACCTGCGCCTCTGGAGGGCACCCCGAACTTTGACATGTATATTAAACATGGCCTTGGCCCTATTATGTTTAGTACATTATGGCACAAATATACAAGGGACAATGCCGAGTTGCAGTGGCCGTTAACAGGTACCTTTGATGAACAAAAACTGAATTTCCTGCAGGATAAATTGTTTGCAAAACTAAGTAGGCAGTCGATATTTGATTATCTCCAGGTATGGCAGAAGGAAGCTAAGCAGAGGCGAATGAAAGCAAAAAAAGAGGCCCGAAAAGGGAGAATGCAGACAGTGACTCAGAAAGCAGTAGCATACGATAGAGAGAAATAGAGAAAGTTATAGAATGTGCTGAAAGAAATTTTTGTTTGCAATGTGACAAATCTTATGTCACCCGAGAGGAAGGCGATCCCTTTGTGGAGGAGTTGTTAGAGACTTGACCTCCACCCCTTACGCGCCACAGAAAATATAACCCGTTGTCCCACAGTCTCTGCCATCTGTTCTTCCTGTCCCTGTTGCTCCCATTCCTTCTACTGCTGACCAAGCTGCTTTGGCCACTGCGCACCCTGCCTCTTCTTTAGCCTCGCCTCCGGCAGTTACAATGACAGCTAGTCTCCCTGCTACGCCTATCGTTACGGCATCACGCTCCCCAGCCCTGACAGTTACTATGCAGCCATTACTAACTCTGATGCCCGCTCCTTCGGCTACTGTGTCTTCCCCGCTTCTCCATTCCCCGACCTTGCTGAGTATTGGGACGCCGGTGCGTGGACTAGATGACGGGGACTGGGCGACTGCAAGGGAGCGATTGGGGCGGGTATTGATCCGATCTGATGTGGGAGATGCAGAGAAAAAGATGGTAGCTAATCAGGCTGCCCAGTGGGCACGAAATCTGATTTACAGTGTGGAGGATGTGTGGAGTGTGTTGAAAGAATATGAGCCGTTTGTACAGCAATATGCCCTTAAACACATGTCGGCTACACTGATTGGATTGTGGGAACAGTGTTTCAATGACGTAGCACCCCAGATTATTTATGATATCAGGGACAATGTATATGCTGCCGGTATGGCACCTGGGGAGGTTTTCGGTAACGTTGCGACGTTGGTAGCTTACCGAAGTAGGCTGTTTGAGAAGAGCCCCAAGACAGTGTCCCAGTTTCCGATGAGGGAAGTCCATCCCATATATCACCCTGAGTTACCGGAGCTCCGAGATCAGCAAAATGCTGTTAGACCAAGGATAGAGGCCCGTTTTCAAGAACAGTGGGTCTATACCCCATGGAAGAGGAGTGAGGTGTTATCCCTTAAGACTCAGTTACCCGACACTAGGAAAAATCCTACTGCATACTATAAGGAATTGATGGAAGTCGCTTCATCGACAGTGATGATGCTTGCAGATATTGAAATGTTCTTTGGTTTATTGGTACCCGTTGATATTTGGAGCAGGTACACGCACAGGACCACGGTGCGGAATTGGGTGGTACATGGGAGCAGATTAAGGCATGGGATAAGGAGAGGAAGCCTGGTGAGAAGCCTAGGGCCGAGATACTAGCTTTCCCTGGCCGAATTATCACATATATGCATTCCCTTATTCCACCAAGGAGAGTAGATTGGGACAAGTTAACGGCATGTCGTCAGAAGAAAGATGAAAGTGTGTCTGATTTTTTCCAGCGGTTCGAGGGTGTGTTTTTAGATTTTAGTGTGCAGAATTTATCAGTCGAAGGGGGTGTCTGGTTGTTCGTTAATAGATGTGTTGCGAACTTACTCCCAGAGATTGCAGCTTGGTTGCAGGCTTCAGAGAGCACTTGGACGACATCCTCTCCTTCCGTTATATTGAGTATGGCACAGTATTATGAACATAGGTAAAATTAGGAGAAAGAGAAGGTGGAGAAGAAGCACAAGTAGTTGAAGACGAAGGTGTTATTACAGCAGGCATCTAGGAGAAACGATAGGGGTCGTGGTGCTGGTCCGGCCCGGCAGCTTCCCCGTGCTAGCAGGAAAGCTGCTCCTGTGGGGCCGAATCAGTGCGCGTACTGCAAAGAGGAGGGGCACTGGCATAGCGAGTGTCCGGTGTTATTACAGAAAGTCGCGGCCCCTAGAGGACGGGGTTCTCGTGGACGGGGTCATGGAGTAAGTGATCAGGACAGGACTCAGGAAGGTGGGACATTGCAGGGTCGTTCTGACCAGAACTATTTCAATGATCCTCAAGGAAGACAATATTATCATGATGATTATGATCTGGACGAGGTGACAGGGATGTCTCACAGCTAGGACAGCCAGGGACAGGGTGAGGGACCAGTCCAGATTTCTGTAGATCAGTGCGGTCCTTATGTCACCGCAGATTTGCAAGGCTCAGTTAAGAAATTCTTAGTGGACACAGGTGCAATGAATAGCTCTGTTTCTGGTTCGCTGGTCCCCGGGGCAGCTCTGTCTGGCCAAAATAATGTTTCTGTACGCTTTTCTGGTGTGCCGGTTGTGAGCCTCATTTCTAAACCCCTTGCCTTGACTATCGGTCCCTTTACTGTGGATTCACCGTTTCTGTTGACGTCTAATTGTGGGGAACATTTGATGGGCTTGGATATATTAAAGAGACTACATGCTACAATTTTTTGTTCCCCGGATGGTGTTTACATGACGATGGGCCCGAACGTTGGTAGCTCTAAGCAGTGTTTGTCCAAAGATGCACCCCTCCCAACTGAATTTACGGATGTGCTGCACACGTTGTGGGCCACTGGGGATACAGATGTGGGACGGTTGACGATTCCCCCGGTTTCCATTATTGTTAAAGACAATGCTATTTTGCCTCGTATTCCCCAGTACAAAATTCCACAAGTGGGGGAGCGAGCTTTGCTGTGAATGATACAAGATCTCATTGAGTCAGGTGTGGTTGAAGAGACGACTGCGAATGTGTTTAATAGCCCTATTCTTCCAATTCTAAAAAAGGCTTCTTCAGACTCTCCCGATGACCACCCAGATGTTTATTGTTTTGTGATTGGCTTGCACGCAGTTTATAAGATAGTGGTTCCTCAGTTCCCGGTCGTCCCTGATATCACCGCTTTTCTGACAAGGATTCCTTCCTCTGCTAAATTCTTCTCTGTCATTGATTTGAAAAACGCGTTCTTTAGCATTCCGATTCATCCTGATAGCCGACATCTGTTCGGTTTTACCCTAGCTGGCAGAAGCTTTAGATTCTGTTGGGCTCCACAAGGCTATACAGAGAGTCCCAGTATATATAGTCAAGCCTTGAAAGCCCACTTGGACTCCCTTTCGCTTTCCCCAGGTAATGTCTTGCTGCAATATGTGGACGACCTTCTTATTGCTTCTGACACTGAAGAAGGTTGTAGAAAAAGTACAGTGCAATTGTTACTGCATTCGAGCGCATACTAATAAATAACTTTGGTTTGTATTCTCTACTGTCTGACCGACTCTTCATTTGTTTGGAAGGCTGAGAGGTGGTCGCAAGTGACCTGGGTGGCCCTAATCGGGTCACTTCCTTCAGTTGTGGTTTATGTAAATAACACCAGCTTATATGTTCAGATATGGCGGCTTTTGATGCCATACAACAAAGACTTTGTATCTCACATGTCTGGAAAGAAAGTTGAGAATGAATAGAAATGGGAATATTGACTTATGTGCCATTTTTTCCTCCATGCTTTTGACTATTTCTTGTTACAACTTGTGCTTACATAAATTTTGATCTATGTACTAGTACAATGCAGAAAAAATGCAAAGACACTGGGTACAGGGCTTTTTTTAAAATATATCTTTATTGGCATTTATCGTAAGCATTACAGAGTCAACATGTATTCAATATTCACATATTATTGAGTGTCAAGGCAACATATACATCAGTCCGAAGCCTATTTACATTATAGTTATAATCAGTGTTTCACCTATTAACCACACGGTTTTACTCGTAGGCACGTGTCTCTTCGTTGCGAGTCTCACGTGTATCTACTATGGTCCATGTCTCCGAACTTGGGAGCTATTCCTTATCTATTGACCCCGCCTCTTAACCCCCTCCCTCCCCCAACTAAACCCCCCCCACCCCCCTCCATGTCTGATGTATGGCCCCAGATTGTGCGTCTGTATCAGGTAGCCTCCCAACCCTTGTCTAATCATTGCCCGGCATGTCCTCGCTACCCTGTCCCCCCTGCCTCCTGTTCACCCTCCGGCCCACCTCCAGATGATACGCTTTCCTCGGCTTCCTCTCCATTCTTGCAATTCACCCCTCCGCTTGTTAGCTCTTCCACCATCGTCCTCCAAGCCTGTAAGTCCTCTTCTAACTTTTCATCCCGTCTAGTCTGCTGCATTCGAATCACCTCAGCAGTCGTCCATTCCTGTATGTCCCGTATCCATTGTGCCACTTTGGGTGGCCGGCGGCTCAACCATGAAATGGCAATCCGCCTTTTCGCAAGTACCAGTCCCAAAAGGACAAGTTTCCTGCTAAGATTCTTATTCTTAGGTCAGGGTAGCAAACCCAGCAACACCACCCGGATCTCCCTTGCTATCTCCCACCCTGTTGCTCCCCTCAACGCAGTTAGCACCTCTGTCCAATATTCCTGCATTTCAGGACAAGTCCAGACCATGTGGACAAACGTAGCCTCCGCCTCACCACATCTAGGACACTGCCCCGATCGCTCTGGGTAGATCTTATGTAGCATCTTGGAAGTCAGATACGTCTGATGTATACAATTAAATTGAATTAATTTGAACCTCGTGTTCGCATTCACTTGTTAACCCCTTTGTGGATTTTGGTCTATTCCCTTCCCGTAATCTGATCTCCCGTCAGCGCCTCCAATTTCGCTTGGATTGGTAGCGCCCCAACCACCCCATCGTCCCGTATCCCCCGGTAGAGAAGTGAAATCACTCTGCGGCCTTTGCCCATTTCTATCAGAGTCTGTAATACTTTTGAGACCGGAGGTTCTTCCGGGAACATAGGCCATAAATCCCTCGCCACTTGCGCTATTTTTTCATATTGCAAAAACTGTCCCGGGCCCAGCTCGAAGGTTTCCACTGCCTGCTCTCGCGTGATGTGTCATGCGTTGACATAGAGATCACCCATGTTCAAACATCCCCCCTCCTGCCATCTCCGCACTGACATAGATGCAGAAATCTGTTGAAAAGGTCGAACAACCCACAAAGGCATATCCGGAGCATATGGGGCTTGTTTCAGTACTCTCCGGACCACCAATTCCCATATCTCCGCCACATGGCGAACAATGTATGGGCAGGATGCGGATACCCTGGCCCCCATCATAAGCAACTCGGGTAGCTCCCTGTCTCCAAAGGTCCCCGCCAGCAGGGCCTTCTCCCAGTTGTCGTCCCTGTCCAGCCAGTGTACCGCATGCTGTAATTGCGAGGCCGCGTAGTAATATTCCAAACATGGGACCTCCAACCCTCCATTTTCCACCGTTCTTTGCAAAGTGGTCAGACTGACCCGTTTGCGTTTGGGTCCCCATAGTAAGTCCGTTAGTAGCCTATCTAGGTCAGTGAAAAAGTGTCAGGGGATTCTAAAGAAAGAGTGTTGCATTGCGTACAAGCATCTAGGCAGGACCACCATTTTGATCAGAACTATCCTCCCCATAAGTGACATAGGCAACTCCCGCCAAAAACGCATTGAGCCTCTCAACCCCTCCAGCACTCTACCAATGTTGAGCGCCAAATATTGGTTGGCTGCCTCCGCTAATCTGACCCCCAAGGATCGGGGTGCAGTCCTCACCCACGGGAGCCCTACTTCTGGTAATCCCTCCTCTAGGCGCAGGGCCAATTTCCCCAGTGGGACCAACTTGGATTTCCCCGGGTTGATCCGTAGGCCTGACACGTGGCCAAACCTCTCCAGGGCGTCCATCAAGGTTAGTATTGCAGCTAACGGGTCCCGGCCATACACCAAGGTGTCGTCCGCATACATGGACACCACATGATTAGTCTCACCCAGCTTGATCCCAAATATCTCCATCTCTGTTCGTAGGCCCGCCGCCAGGGACTCCATTGCCACAGCCAAGAGTAATGGCGATAATGGACATCCTTGCCTGGTGCCCTGTTGTAGAGGAAAGGCCCGTGATACCAGCTGACCCACTCTGATCCTGGCACAAGGTTCTGAGTACAAAAGCTGCACCCATTTCAAAAATTGAGACCCTACCCCCATTGCCCGCAAGACTTCCCAAAGATACACCCACCCCACTGAATTGAATGCTTGTTCGATATCTAAAAGTTCCAGGGCGCAATCCTCCTGGTATAGCATGGGTGAGTGCCAAACGTGGGACAATCGTCTTAAATTAAGGGCCGTACTGCGTTTGGGGATAAATCCCGCCTGATCAGAATGGACGAGGTGCTGCATACACGGTTGCAGTCGCGCTGCCATGATCCCGCTAAGGACCTTCATGTCAATGTTCAATAGGGATATGGGTCTGTACGACCCCGGAAGCTGCTCATCTCTATCTGCCTTAGGGAGCATGAGCACCACCGCTTCATTCATGGAGGGCGGAAGTGTCCGGCGTTGGAATGCCTCATTATACACCTCCAAAAGGCAGTCTGCCAGAATGTGTGCATATTTCTTATAGAATTCGGCCGGAAGGCCAGCATTTCCCGGACTCTTAGCCGACTTCAGAGATTTGATACCCCCAGTATCTCTTCTTTCGAGATTGGTTCATCCAGCATTTGGCCAGCTTCATCCTCCAAATGAGGGAAATTCAGAGCAGCAAGGAAGTTCTCTACCTCTTCCAGGGCCAGGGTGGAGCGCCCTGCGTAAACCCCGGCCAAGTGATCTGCCAAAGTGTCCAAAATGCCCTGCTAGGCCTCCAGCTCCCGGGATAGAAGCCAGCCGCTGATGACGAGCGTGTCCCACCTCCCGCGGCATACAACTACGTTTTAACCTCCTTCCAAAATCATAAAGGTGCAACAGGAAATAAGGTAACAGGCATTTAGCAGGACAATGATATAGAGTCACTTATCTGTGTGTCCATAGCCCCGAACAGCCTCCCAATCCCCTCCAGGGGTTCAGCCATCGTTAGTGTCAGGGATGACCTCCGAAGAGGCCAGATCAGATTCCGGCAACCTCTCCACCACCTGCAAGGTCCCGTCTTTACACACCCGGACTCTCTCAGAGTCACTTGTATCCCTCATGTTAATTCCTCCGGATGCTCTGCGTTGCCGTCCCGTCTGGTCTGTAGTTTCTACCCTCGAGGCTGCCAGTGTCTGTGTCCTCCTCCGAATCTCCCGGTCTCCTGTGGCATCCATCCAGTCCGAGGCCTCCTCTGCTGATCCAAAGATCAGAGCCCTGCCCTTATGTTCCACCCGGAGCTTGGCTGGATAGAGAAGGCTGTACTTCAACCCTGCCTCTCTCATGTGTCTCTTCACCGCCAGGAAGGTGCGTTGTTGGTCCTGCACTCTTTGTGTATAGTCCGGGAAGATTGCGATATGATGCCCCTCGTGGTGTAGATTTGGCATGTTGCGAGTGGCCTGCAGGAGCATGTCTTGATCCCGGTAATTAAAGAATCAGGCTATGATGGCCTGTGGTGGCGCCCCTGGCCTCGGCGGAGGGACTAGCGCCCTGTGGGCCCTCTCAATATTAAAAAACTATGACGGTTTGACAGGAGCCAGGACCTTTGTTATCCAGTCTTCTAAGAACAGTTCTGCAGAGGGGCCCTCCGCCCTCTCCGGGAACCCCACAAATCTCAAGCTGTTCCTCCATGAGCATCCCTCCTGGTCCTCTGCGTGCTCGTCCAGCTTGATCGCCTTTTTCTGGAGGTCCATAACCGTGTCTCGTAAGGCCTTGACCTCCACCTGGAGGACATCCACATTCTGTTCCGTTGAGGTGACCCTGTCCGAGACCTTGCGTAGGTGACATCGGAGTAGGTTAACATCGATCGCCACAGCGTCTATCCTGGTCACCATCTCATATCTAGTCGTCCGTACGGCCATCAGGATATTGTTCAGCGAGGGGCCTCGTGTATCCTCCCCCGGCATCGTCCCAGCCTCTCCATCACCTTCCACGTCCCGTTGGTTCAGGCCAGAAGTAAGGGGCTGCGCATAATTCAAAATTTTGTTGGCTTGCGCCCGGGCGCATTCATCCTTTCCCATAATGTACGGTAGCGTCTCACCTCTGCGCTCACCAGCACGAGTTTGCCCCGGGTCCAGCACCCGTGGTTCCTTCCCCTCGTGGTTTGTGCACACCTGCCGTTCAGGATCCCAGCCAGCCCCTATAAGGATGGGCACTCACTATTCAGCCCGGGTATCTGGTACCTCCAACTTATCACCAAAGTCTGCAGGGCACTCAGGTCTCGCCGTGCCCCTCCGATTTGTAATAGGCTTTTCCCAGTGTCCAGGGCCTGGCGCAGGTGCGGTAGAAAAGCAGCCCGTCTACCACACCCCGATATGCAGCAACTGGGCCCCAAGGGTCAGCAACACCCCATCCGTCGATATTGGCCTCAGTCGTCTGTCCGGTCCGGGGGACGTTTGCAGATGCCCCACTGCAACCCCTTCACCACAAGTTAATGGCTCCTTCTTGTGAGGTCCCCCAACTCGCTCTCTTATTCTCTCCACCCCACGTGTGGGCCCCAAGTCCTCAGGCCTCCCGATGCAGCACCCTATCAGCTGCAATTAATTACCACCGACTCCGGGCCCCCGGCGATCACCCTTCAGCAGCCCCCAGTCAGTGGGCTCCGCCGTTCTCCTCGTTATCCCCCGATATTTCTTTCAGCATCCCCAAACCGGGTTTTATGTTCACCTTTCCATGTGCCTCCCCTGTTTGATTACTGCTTCCCCGGTCCGATCATGTTGGGGCCTCTGATTTCCCCACAGCACTTCTCCTTCAGGAGTAACCGGCCCTCCGCGGAACGCCTGCGTTCCTGTTTGCGGCCTGTGCCTCTGGCCGTGTGCAGCGCTCCGCATATCACCCACCTCGTGGGCCCTTGGGCCGTTTGTCACAGATTTGGCGTGTTCAAGGCTGTCCTCTCCTCCGCTCCACACTGTGAGCCAGAGACGGGTAGGGGAGAACCCCCAGGACCTCCGTCGGGCCCCTAGCAGTCTCCTCGCCTGTCAAGATGGCGGCCGGACCCAGGGACGCTCCGATCTTCGGCGCCTCTTTCGCCAATCCGTGCCTCCGCACGGCGCGCGACCGGCTCAGGGGACGCACCAGTCAAACTGGATTACGGGGTGAGGTCGGTGCTCGTCAGAGCCTCAGGATAATTACGGATTTCGCCGCGACAGGACGGAGCTCAGCAGCGCACATCCTACTCGGCCATCTTGTCGGACATGCCCCCAGTTGTTCCCTTAGTTGTTAACCCCGAGACCTGCTGCTGCTGCTGATTTGCCCCATCACTTTCAAATGTCACTAGCTGCCACTGACAAGATCACAGTGGTTGCTATCTCAAAAAGGCTTTTCTTTGTGTACAAAAGCCCTTTTATAAGCCTGAAAATTCATTCTGAATTGTAAAAGGACTTTTATGATGGTTTCTGAATCACAAATTGATGGGGGCATGAAAGGGGAGTCCCCCTCGCATTTCCAATTTGCCACGGAATGTATCAATATTTTAGAACCGTAATAGCAATTTCAAACCATTGATGAGTGATTAACGCCGAAATGGGGTGGTAACTGGTTTGCAAAGGGTAAGAGGTTCCCTTAGAACATCTCCCCCTTTGGGAATTCTGCGGACAGCCTCAGGACTTTTATATGTGCCTTTAATCCTGCTTGATTTATTTATCTTTGCTTTGTCCCAACTTCCTCTTTCCTAGTCTTTAACATCCTATCCTGATTTCCCCTTCAGATTATGTACTTCCTCATCATGTAACTGAAAGAACACATCTAACATTACGGGGCGTTCCTTTTCCTTTCCTCATGAATTCCTGAACACCTTCTTGTTTTCCCAAATAGATTTCAATCTTTCCAGAATCTTGAGCACTGGCTGGCTTCTACGTCACTGTAACTTTGTATCTTTATTCCCATTTTATATAGTTACTCCTTTACCAACAAGTCATTTCTACTGCTCAGAGCTCTCTTTTGAGTTCAGCAGAAATGGGCTCAATATCCCGCTCTTCCACATTACCCTATACCATAGGCCTCTGTAAATTTGGAGTGAGACAGGCCCATAACAAGTTTTTGAGAATAATGTGCACAGATTGAATTTTCTGCTCTGACTCCTGCATGCTTTCTCCCAGTATTTCACACGGACATTGTGGCTGCTTTCAGCAGCTGAAGTGTCCCTGTGAAAGAATCTGAACCTGCTGTGCTCACATAAAACTTGTAATCCCAATGGGGTTGGTAACTCATATTAGTTTTCTAGAAGCCACTATAGTCAAGCAGGTTTCTAGGAATTTAAGGCTATTTCCAGTGGCGTAACAAAGGCCCCCCGCTACCCCCGAAGTGCTGGGGGGGCCCTGAGCTCAAAGGGGCCCCCTCAGCACAGTACCCTGGCCAGAAAGCTCCTGAGTGAGTCCGGAGGGGGGCCCCTCCATGTACCCTTGCAGGGGGGCCCCCTCAAGTTTTGTTACGCCACTAGCAATTTCAGGACCAAGGCATAGCTTTGAGTTTCACAAGCACACCAAGGGCACAGCACTTGAGGTGGGCGATCCACAGGCTGACAGACTCAAGCAAGATGTCTGCCTCTGACTCAGCTTGAAGTCTTCTGGGAGCCTTGAGCCCAAAACAAGCCAAAGTTTCACGGGAGACAATGTGGCCTAGTGACTACATCTGCCAAACAGATATCTAGTTCGAATCCTGACCACGTCGTCCCATGAATCCTAGAAAATCTCCCGGGCCAGAAAAAAATATATAATGTAGTCTGTGTCTATTGTTAAGAGCTATTATGTCATTGGGCAAGGTTTGCGATATGTAAAACTGCCATAAATAAAATGCAAATGCTGCCTGTCACACAAGCTTTAATCTCATCCTCCAAACATTATGGACAAAGTATTAAACTTTTTGATCTCAGAAAGAGAGCCATCTAGTCTGGGGTCAGTCCCAGTTTCCATGCTTGACTAATCTGTGTGATCCTAGGCAAATACTTAATTTCACTGAGCTTCCTTTGTGCTCATTATCTCACAAAAGCACCTTCAAATACGTGAGTTCAGAATGTGCTCCACAAAAACATGGCTTGTGTTTGATTTAATGTCTATAAAGTTCCTCCTTTTATATTAAGAACCTAGACAACATTTAAGGTATACATGACAAATGACTTGCCTCTTAGTTCACTAATAGCATTGTTGTCAGAGCGGGGGCAGACTCTGTGAGGGGGTGAGTTCTTGAGCCCAGTTTCAGAGTTACGAACTCGCTCTGATTCCCTATCCTCCCCCGCAATAAATAAAAACAAAGCCTACCACTCTTCTGATTCTTCTGAAAGACCCGATTTTTATTCCTCTTCTCCATCTTAAAAGATATTACCTCTTCTTAATAGTCTTTTTACGTTAGGTGAACATAGACCGCTCACATACCTCTCACTATCTTTTTGCTACACTCCCGCCATTTTCGAAACAAGTGACATCTTGAAATCTGCATTCCCATGAGGCATAGCGCGTGAGCTGCACAGCAAAAGCCCCAGATTGGACACGTGGCCATGCCCATGAGTTAGACAAGGCACTCTTCTAAGGTATGTCTCTGTACTGAAGGAAAGCAGAAAAGAAAAGCTAGTACGTGTCTGAAGGAGGAATTCCTCCGAGAAACTCTGGAGATATCCCTTCAGCTATACATGCCCCTTTTCATGGGCCAGATTTATCAATATTTTTCATACATTTTTCAGGTTTAGTAAAGGTGTGTCTTTAGAGCATAATGTGAAGGGCCTGGCAAGATAAAAGAGAGAATGGAGGATTGCAACCCTGCCCTTCTGACCTGTCTCACATTATTGCATCATGGCCTTGTCGCATTTTAGGCAATCTGGGCGATTTTCCACATGGTTCCGAGGTTTCTGTCGCTCAAGTTCTCATGCATTCTTGGGATCACTAGACACGCCCACCCCGTAGCAGACCCAGGGGGGGTACACAGGAATACCGCCTGTAGAGATGAGGACCAGGGGGCTGCTTATAGATTTTGGTGGAACAGGGGGTTGCCAGCTTGGCAACAACATCGAGGTAACGAGCACGGATTTATTGTAGAAACATATAGAATTACACCCACCTGTCCCCCGCCGCCCCCCCCACCCAAAAACACAATTGTCCTGGCGACCGTAAAGCTTACTTGCTGCTCTTACTCGGTAAACTACAGAGTTAGTATGGACGCATTTTCCACATTTTCCAGGGGTGCTGTTAGCTTCCAGGCCCTCACTGGGTGGACCAGCTAAAGTAAAGTATAAATATATGTTATTTGCAAGTGCCACCTCGTTGACTTCTGACCACCCCCAAGCTTTTCTGGCCAATTACCTTTCGGCCGTATCCGACCACAAGAAATGTGCACATCAGTAACGTAATGCAGAATGATTGGTTCCCTGCAGAACATGAAGAGGGGAATCTGCATCGCCATATTCATTGGTCTTGGGTTGAACGTGGGCTCCTTGGAAGTTTGGGGCCTCTGAGGGGTTGGGGCCCCCTGTGCCGCAGGGGCTGCAGGGGCCTATGCTATGCTCGTGGTGCAGTTCGAGAGATGAAACCCCTCCCAAGAGGCGAGTCATCCCCCCCTTCCCCAATTTCAACTGCGTCCATCTCACTCTCTAAATCACACCACTGACAATTTGCTTTTGTGCCTTAAAAGGTCGCAGTTTATTCAAACATAACATGGTTATACATTTTGCAATTTTCATGGTCATTTATAACATCCATGTAACTCATTTTATTGCCTTTGCAATCATCACAGTATAGTGTTATCATTCTGTGGTCTCAGTCAGCCAAATTCTAGGGAGGGGGCCCACCTGTCTGGGCCTCTGATTCCGGGTCTAGGCTTCAACTTGCTACCGACTTGGTGGGTGTCCATCAGGACCTACCCGGGCTGCAAGTGCCGTCCCGCTTGCCCTGGACCCCTTCTTGGCCCCTCCCTGCTCCTACAGGTCCCTCCGTGTGGCATCCCAAGGACCCTGTGTGAGCATCTCTTCTATCCTGCCTGAGGATGAGTCATGACATCTCACTCCCTCGGTACCCCTGCCGTGAGGCATCACAAGGGCCCTGCGGGAGCATCACATCTACTCTGTCTATGGCGGTATGCCGTCACTGGCTCCCTCAGTGCCCCTGCCGTGAGGCATCCCAAGGACACTGTGTGAGCCTTCCATCTAACTCTAGTAATTTATCTCTTTTGTCTATCTTTCTTGGGTTTCTTCCGCCACGCTACCTACGGTTCCACGATCGGAGGGAGCTCCCCCTGTCCGGTTACCCCTTCTTTCCCTTATGCGAAACCGACCTGCTCTAGTACTCCCACGATGTTTATTAGGAACATGTCCATCCCCACCCCGGTCAGGTGCACGCCGTCCTCCACGTGATAACCCGGGGACCTCAGGTTTATGAAACCATGTCTTACGAAACCCCAGCCGTTGGCCCTACATATCTTTGCCATGGTGATATTCAGTTTGCGTCTGGATTTTTCCACCGCCCCCAAATCCATGGCCCCTCTCCATGCCCTGCGCACTATTATTTCTGAAAAAATTACTTCGGCTGGGCGTACTAGATTTGCCAAGGCTGAGAGGCCTTCCTGCATTCTTTCTAGGAGGCCCCTCCTCCCTAGTGCTGCCAAGTCGTTACCTCCCAGGTGGACCACCACCGCATCCGGTCTGCCACCTTGCCCCAATGCTCCCCACACAGCGGGGAGCAGCTGTTCCCATTTCATTCCCGATCGCCCCAGCCAAACTATTTCAGTGACTTGCAGCCAAATTCCACCAAATTCCCGTCTGGCCGCCGCCCATCGTTGCGCTCATGTTATGTAGGAGTGGCCTACGATCCATACTTTCTTGCGTTGCTCGGTAGGACCTAGATGGAGGTGGGGGAGGAGAAACCGGACTCAGTACATTGTGGGGCGTATGTAACGCTTAAACGCGCCGGATGCCCAACGCAATATCCCCTTGATTTGTTCGGCGCCCAAGCCTAACCCTGCGGCAGTTGTGGCTGCCCCGATTCTGAATGAATGGGACCCGAATGCCCTGGCAGGGAACCCAATCGCTTCTAGTGCCTTGCTCATCACCGCTATGACTTGGAAACGGCTGAGGAATGGCCCATCCCTATGTCTGAAAAGTGGCCCGTGGGTGTGTTCCAAGGGACCCATGTACCTCAGAACTAAGCATACTGGGCAGCATGATTTGTCCTTAATGCAATTTATTCTAGTCCATCTCCCTCTGCCTGCCTGGTCCGTTTTCGACCGCCGCAGCAGGATATTCATGTGCCCTTCTCTTATCTCCATGTCGGTCCTGCGTATGCACGCGGTCCCTGGGTCACCCACAGCTGGGGCCACCAATTCGCTGACCCAGTATGCCCCAAAGAATGCCAGCGCGAACGCTGCTCGAAAGAGTGCGGTTTCCGGCTCAGAGGTGCATATCTCCCCTGGGGCCCCCATCATACGCTGTAGTATGTCAAAATGGATGGGCCGCCTTGTGTCCTTTGTTTGTTGTAGCCTGCCCAACCTTTCAAAGCCATTCTACATTGGAAACCTATAGTCGGCTCCTTACCCGCTGCCATTTTTGTGTAGTAAGCTACTGCATTCAAGTGTGCCAAGGCCCAAGATTTTGTCTTTCCTGACAAGAACACCCATTCTATGAAGTTCAGGAGCTCCCCCTGTCCTGCCCGCCAGCCCCCTGCTAGCCCTTTCATGGCCGCAAATGTTTCCCAGCACTTATGGTAACGGATCTCTGTTTTAGGGGCCAGTGTGTTGGCCAGCATCTTCTTTAACCCAGGTCCACCCATGCCCAAGCCTCTTCCGGCACCGGGGTCATCCCTCGGTCTGCGTCCGGGGCGAGCTCTTGGAATTTTGCCCACTGAAAACGAGAAATGGCATCGGCAATTGAGTTGTCTACCCCTGGGATGTGTCGTGCCTTAAGCGCGATGTTAGCCCTCAGCTGACAGTCGACTAATTTTCGCCGCAGATTGACCACCGCCGGACATTTTGCTGTCCCTGTGTTAATTGCCTGCACCACAGCGTGGTTGTCAGACCATAGTAGTATCTGTCTGTTTGCCAGCCGTTGGAACCAAATGTGGAAAGCCACCATGATGGGGAACAACTCCAGCAAAGAGATGCTGGCAGTAACCCCCGCTTTCTGCCAGGTTGCTGGCCAGGCACCCGCCGTCCATGCTCTCCCCAGGATGGCCCCGAAGCCGAAGCCCCTGGCCGAGACTGTGTACAGCTCTAGCTGCTTCGCCTGCACCCATGGTTCATGCCACATGAGGGTGCCATTGAAATTCATCAGGAAGTTTTCCCATTGCCCCAAGTCCTCCCTCACCCCTTGTGTCAGGCGGACCCTATGGTGCTTCTGTGTCATGCCCTTGGTAATCCAGGCCAACTGTCTAGCAAAGGCGCGCCCTGCGGGAATTACCCTTGTAGCGGAATTCAATTTCCCCAGCAGCTGCTGCACTTCACCTAGCGTCGCCTTCTTCTGTCGCCTCAATCTACCAATGATTTCCTTAAGTTCTGCCACCTTATCGGGCGGCAGTTTGCATGTCCCAGCCATCGAGTCTAGCTCTATCCCGAGGAAGGACAGTTTCGTGGTCGGGCCCTCTGTCTTGTCTTGAGCTAGGGGGATTCCCAATTCCCGGGCCAATTCCATGAAGCTTTGCAGTAGGTTGGTGCATTCCCCTGTGCCTGCCTTGCCGATAAAGAGGAAGTCGTCTAAGTAGTGGACCCGTTCCCCCATTGGGGCGCGTGTCCCTAGCTCCCACTCCAGGAATACGCTAAACGCCTCAAAGTATGCACAGGATATTGAGCAACCCATTGGCAAGCATCTGTCATAATAGTATTGTCCGTCTAGCTGAAAACCTAGCAAATGGTAGCTCTCTGGGTGTACTGGCGAGAGGCGGAAGGCTGATTCTATGTCTGTCTCCGCCAGCAGGGCCCCCCCGCCTGCCTTATCAGGTCCACTGCGTCATCCACCGACGTGTAGGCTACTGAGCAACTCCCTTGCTCCAGCCAGTCGTGTATGGAATTCCCGTGGGGGTGTGACAAATAACGCATCAACCTGAATTTGCCCGCCTCTTTCTTGGGTACCACCCCAAGAGGCGATACCACCAAGTCCTCCATTGGGGGGGAAGCGAAAGGGCTGGCCACCCGCCCCAGCGGAACTTCCTTCCCCACCTTCTGCCGTGCCACCCCTGGGTTGTCTTTTACTGAATTCAGGTTCCGGCTCTCCCGGGCGCCCCTGGGTCCTTTGTAAGGAATTGGAAAACCTTGTGTGAAACCTTCTGCTTGCCTTTGCCTGTCTGCCGCCTTGGGATAGTGTCCTAACAAATATACCAGCCTGCTTGTCTTTATGGGGGTTGGTAGCAGCTGTCCCCTGCCCGCACCCCCTTGTTCCCCATCCGCGGGGGCCTGATCCTCACCTCTTTGCGCCTGCTTTATCCTTGCTGGCCCCTGACCCCTGAGCCTGCTTGCAGCGTACGGCGGGGTGGTTTCCCCCGCAGGACCAGCAGGACCCCACTTACAATCGTCCTTGTCGAATTTCCAGCATGACTTTCCTGCTTTGTTACTGCCCTGGTTCTTTCCCTTGAACCCTTGTCCTTGTCCTTCATATTTACCCTTACTCCCGTAGGGACAAAAATCGTGCTCCCTTGTCCTGACCCTTTCCCTGGCAGCCACCATGTGTGTCGAGAAACCTTCCATGTCCTGACAGTCCCATTCCATCACTGGCCATGTCTGCATCTTTTCCCTGACGCCCTCATCGTATTTCAACCATGCCTCCCCCTGATACTTTTGCTGTGCCTCGTGCACTTTCTGCTCATACAAAATAAGCGCCACTGCGCTCTGGGGGAATTTCTCAATAAAAACGCAAGCTGGGGTCCTGAATGCTTTCAGCCAATTCTCAAGTGATCTCTCTACCCTGGGTTTGCGTCTGTCCCTCCTGTCATCGTCTTTCTTGCCTTGCGTTGTCAGATCCAAGCCTGCCTGACGCACTTCTAGCAGGGAAAAAATGTCTCTAAATTATTTCCTCCATATCCTTTCCTTCACTGTCAGTGGGATGAGATTGGACAACCCTAAGAGTTTTGTGGTTGTGGGATGATTGCCCGGGGAAGGGCGCAGGTACGCACTGGCCGGCTTCCCTTTAGGGTCCAGGCGTTTCCCTGCCCCGCTTTCACCCGCATTGCTAACATCGGGGGCTGCTGCCCCCGTGCGGTCTCCTCAGGTCTTTCTGTCCCGCTTTGTTTTGCCTTGTGGGGGTTCTCTTTGCCCTTGCCTGTTGCCCTTTTCGTGCCCCCCCCCCTCGGTCTAATCTTTGTTCTGGCTCTTGGCTGCCCCCATGCCTTTCTGTGTCCCATGGGGGGCCCACTCCAAAGGGGGATCCTGCCCCAGGCCATTGCCGACAGGGCATCCAAGCCGGTGGGTGAGGAACCCCTTGTCCCCATGACTCCCCTTGGAAACCCTGTTGGTCCCTCCCTTGCCCTGCCTGCCAGGGAGGATGAATGGGCCAGGGGCCTTGCATTGCCAAATTGCTTACTCCCAGCTGCGTACCCAGGTTTATGATTTGCCCTGGCCTCCCTTCTGCTGGACCATCACGCTGCGCCCTTTCCCCCCCCCCTAAAGCCTTGCGTGCGTTGCTTACCCTTGTCCATGTTGGCTGTGTTGATTCGCCCTCTGCGGGATTCCTGGGAGGCCGCCGTGCTGGCTACAGACCCCTCATTATCACTGCTCCCCTCAGTATCTGAGCTGGACACCAGCTCGGGAGTCGTCGCCCTCCTGTTCTTGGCTTGCATGTTCGTAGCCCCGCCTTGCTCTGCTTTCTGGACCACCGGAGTTTTTGCCCCTGTTTTGGGGATCTTCGCGGGGCCGCTGTCCTGGCTGCATGCCCCCTACTTCCAGGTTTCCTGGTGGGCGGCACCGGAGGGGATGCCCACCACTGTTTTTTCCCTTTTCCGTGGGCTCCCTCCTTGATGTGCTGATCCATCCAGGTTTTCCCTTTTAGGGCTACCAATGCCCTGGCTTTATCCAACATCGCCTGCAGATCATCATCCAAATCTGGCCCACTGTCTCCTCTTTGCCTTTTTTGTCCCTTTTGTGGAACTTCTGTATGCCCTTTTGCTTCCCTGAAGCGTGCAGGGAGCCACGTCTCCCTCCCGGTTGCCCCACGTCTGTTGGCCCTCCTGCTGTACCTTGGACGTCTGTTGCCTTGCTTCTGGGGAAAAAAAGGGGGGCGAAAACCCCTGTGTGCTCTGTCCTCTGTAAACAAACAATTGCAACTAGCCAATGATAGGTAGAGTGTATCTCTTCCTTCTATGCCCAGAAATGGTCACCGAGCAGCTGCTTCTCCCAAACCTCCTGGTAGCAGTGCTCGGGTGAGGTGTTTGTCCTTTCCTCGGGTGAGGTGTTTGTCCTTTCCTCGGGTGGGGTGTTTGTCCTTTCCTCTCCCCGTGTTCTGAGAGTTCCGATGTGGGAATTAATTAATTAATCCTCGATGGGGGGCACTCCCCTGACTGCTCGCCTTCACTTGGAGCGGGTTCGAGCGCAGTCTCTCTTTCGTCCCTGTTGTTTGCCGGTGCGGCCTCAGGGCTCCTGCCCTTTTAAGGCGTCTGCTGGAGACTCTGTGATGCAGGTGCAGCCTCAGGGTTCCTGCCCCTTTAAGGCTGCTTGCTGTTGGCTCCGCCTGGCACCTCCAGTTGCAACCTGCGGTCTCAGCTCTTCCCGCCGGAGCCTGCGAGCGCCGGGGAAAAACCACCGTAGGCTCACCGGTTCCCGAGGGAAACGAGCTTCGGACAACGGCCTCCACCTGAAACCGGTCCCAGCTGCTTTCCAGCCGCTCCGCACTCGATCCGGCTCCAGGTTACAGGTCCCTGCCGTGGTCCACCGAAGGCAAGGCGGGAAGGCCGGTTAGATCTCCTCCTGGCGACTGGAAGCTGCAGCAGGTAAATCCTCTTTGTCCGGCGTCCAGGATCCACGTCGCCTCGAATTTTACGACTACCTTCTGCGAGATGGGGAGTGTGCAGATCTTGGGCCTTGTGCCCCTTCTTATTCCCCCTCGCCGCTCACCAGCTCGCCCCCGGATTGGGGGGGCCATAGCTTGCCCTGGGGCGCCCAATCCTGGTCGCCCCATTTTTGCGGGCTATGTAAATGCGCAGGGGGCCTCCCGCCTCCGGGCGGCATTTGTCCCGGGCCTCCATTGGGTCCGGCTTTGCCTTCCCCGGCCCGGACTCCAAACAGACCATGCAATACTCTGGGATTATTAAAAAAGCTACACATACTCTATGCACAAAGTATTTACTAAATATTCAAATACATTTCATAAATGAGAGAAATAAAGCACAGTTTGCGTAAACACATTGATTATATATATTTTTTTTATCAGATATACACCTTTGTTTAAAAAGATTATATTGGGAGATAGAATCCCGCAGCGGAGATAACCTTCCACCCACGCTTTAATTTCCAACTTCGAGAATTTCGGGGGGGAAAGGTGGACATAACATATGATAATAACAAAACATGGCTGTGAAAAAGAAAGAACACATTGCTGTTCAGCACAAACGTCTGACATGGCTTTATCCAAATTCATTCATCATCACCATTCATTTTACACAATTATCGATTATTAATGACAACAACGCGCCCAGACGCACACACTGACACAGCGGCAGCGCCTCACTCAGCCGTTCACTTAACATGGAAATGTTTTACCAGACTCAGAGGGCCCACTTTGCTTCCGGAGGGCGCAGCGTCTGCCTCAACGTTTATCACTGCGTCATCAGGTTTGGTGACTTGGCTGATATTATCTTTTGCTAAAAATAAAGACAAAATATTCTAAATAAGTAATAGATATATCATAGACTCTATGACATAGAGCAATAATGGACTCGGCGTGTGCTCTGTTGTGTGAACAGGAATGCTATAAATATTAACACACTTTTTTTACTGTCTGCTGCCTGAAATCACTCACATATATTAAAAGCAGATGAATACAAATCAGAGGCAAGCCGCGACAGACAAGAAACACTGTGAGCGGATGCCAGACTCACTGCAACGATCATCCCAAACATAAGGTAGACCAACCCTCCCATCGCAAACATAAGGAAGAAAAACACAAGGCAGCTTAACCATCTCATGCAAAACAAAAAAGCAGACTCACCACGTCATCCTAAACATAAGGTAGACTCAGCCTCTCATCCCAAACATAAGGCAGACTCACCACCTCATCCCAAACATAAGGTAGACCAACCCTCCCATCCCAAACATAAGGGAAAAAAACACAAGGCAGCTTAACCATCTCATGCAAAACAAAAAAGCAGACTCACCACGTCATCCCAAACATAAGGTAGACTCAGCCTCTCATCCCCAACATAAGGCAGACTCACCATCTCATCCCAAACATAAGGAGACTCAGTCTCTCATCTCAGACATAAAGCAGATCAGCCATCTGGTCCCAAACGTAAGGCAGACCCCTTCTTTCATCCCAAACATTAGGCAGAACCTCCCTATCATCAAAACATACACCAGATCCACCCTCTCATCCCCAAAATAAGGGAGAGCCATCCGCGCTTCCCAAACATAAGGAAGACCCACCTCTTAAACAAAAGGTAGACTCACCCTCCCATCCCAGACAAAAGAAAGACTGACCGTCTCTTCCCAAAGACCCTATCACTCAGCCCAAACATAAAGTAGGCCCACTCTCCCATCCAAAACATAAGACAAACACACTCTCTCATCCCAAAGATCCACACTTGCATCCCAAACATAAGGAAGACCCACCTCTTAAACATAAGGTAGACTCACCCTCCCATCCCAGACAAAAGAAAGACTGACCGTCTCATCTCAAAGACCCTCCCACTCATCCCAAACATAAAGTAGCCCCCTCTCCCATCCAAAACACTCTCTCATCCCAAAGTTCCATGCTTGCATCCCAAACATAAGGAAGAGCCGTCTCTCATTCCATACATAAGGTAGTCCCACCCTCTCATCCACAAACATAACCAACTGTCTCATCCCAAAGACTATTTGTCTAACCACTGGCAACGACTCGGGGTAGCATCCCGACTCATCGTTCTTTTGCTCAGCATGCCACCTCAGTTCGGATCTAAACATATGCAAATCAGCTATGACCCCTTATGGCAACAGCCCAGCCTGAACCGCCAGGCCAGACCCTCACTGAACTGGAACACAAGCAACCTAGGACAGGTTTCTCCCTGCTAAAGGCTCATCAGGCAGGTACAGCTTGGTCCCAGTGGCACAGTGAGCACTGGCCCACATCTGGGCTCACCCATGCCACCTCGGGCAGTAGATCAAATACACAAAAGTTGACGGGAGGAATGCTTGCAATTTATCTAACTACTGGCAATCACTTGGGGTAGACTCCCATCACCTTTTGTGTGTTTGATCACACCAAAGACTTCCCCTCTTATTACAACCCTATGAAAGACTCATCCTCACTTTTGTAGTGATCTATGAGTAGCATGGCAGTGAGACACAAGGGCATGTAGCAGAATGCTATTTAGGGGTTGCCAGGAGTAGTAACTGCTACCCACAGTCAATCCCTTTCTATAGCTGCTGTTCTGGCACTGCTCTCTAGTTCACTGCATCAGGTGTAGCAAGATAAAGCTGATAGGCTGTTAATCCATAGGCTTTACTCTGTGTTGGTACACCTTGCTGATCCATTAAAGTGTCTTAAAACGCTCTGGGCCAGATGTATCAAGCTAAATTGCGTTCGCAAACGCTGAAATTCTCAGAATTTCAGCGTGTGCGATAGCAATTTAGCTGTGTGCTATGTAGGTAAGTTTAAACCTACTCGCAAAATAAGGAATAGCAAAAATTGCGATTCCCTATTTTGCGCATGCATTTAGAGAATCGCAATTTGCGATTCCCTAAATGCTATGCTAGTAGGCATTGCAAATTGCAATATTGCCTTAAGGAATCGCACATTACCACCAACTTCAAGTTGGTGGTAATTTGCGATTTCCTAGAAAAAAGCACTTTTTTGCTTTTTTCAAAGTGCCATGTGGCACACATACATGCCCTTAGGGCATGTATGTGCATCACATGTGCACACATGCACATTTCAGGGGTGCAACAGGGTGTCCTTTTGGAACCCTTGCACCCTTGAAATTGCGTGCGCAATTTGCGAGTTCATATTGGGTACTCGCAATTTGCGCACGCAATTCCCTTTCATTCCTATGGACCTCTTGGCCCATAGGAATGAATGGGAAGGGATTCCTTAATTGCGACTCGCGATTTGCGAGTCGCAATCATGGAATGCGTAGGAATCGCAATTATTATTGCGATTCCTACATACATAGCAGTTTGCGAGTCCTTAATAGCGATTCGCAAAAAATCCCTATTAAGGACTCGCAAATCTGTTTTTTGATACATATGCCCCTCTGTGACTTGTACCTTAAACCGCACACTTAGAATTCATATCATCCTTTACTTTTTTATCCAAATGCATTTTGTCATTAAATGGCCTGAAATTACAATACCTTCTCCAGTGTCCTTGCCAAGTAGTTCTGACTATACTTTGAGCACTTCCCCTATTAGGTATTATTCTGTAATGCAATTCCTATTGGAGACAAGTATACATTAGCCAAGAAGAATTCAGTCAAAATTGTCTTCCCATAAAACAGAACAACTGGGAAAATGATCAACCACCATCTCAACCAATATACCAAGAATATATATAGAATCCGAAAATGAGTTGAGAAAAGAAACACTTACAAAGCTGGGAGAGAATGTAAAAAGAACGATTGAAATGATCTGTAATTAGGAGAATGTGGAAATGTATAAGCATAGATGGATTTCAAAGCCATTGAAAGCCATTGAAAAATGAAGGAAAGAGAGTTATGTGTGACTCTGAGTCTGATACTGTGGAAGGAGAATTTCCTATGAAAGAAGAGCCAGGAGGAGCTTACGCTAATGTAACTTGGAATAGACAGGGTTTATAGACTTTTACGTGAGAATTTCCAAAACTTAGAGAAGAACCTGAGAAATGGTCTACTGAAGTGGAAATAACTGAAACTTTGGCAAAGGTATTATGGGAAGACTTGGATGCATTATTTTTAATCATACTACAAATGGATATATGGATTGATTGTAAAGGGTCAGATGAAGACCCGTGTAGGAATCCACCAAATTGTAAGCCTTTATCAGTGGCAATGAAAGATTCTGTAAGATTATTGAACATTTGAAGGGAAAGGTTCTGGTGAAACAGGTTAACTAGTCAAAAATCATGAGAACAACACAACGTACATATCAGTCTATTCAGGCATATTATGAAAAATTGACACAGATTTACGGGCAATACAGTTGAACTGAAAATCCAGTGAAGGAAGGCATATCGGGCTTTGTTTTAGCTTCTGTGATGGGTTTGCATCCAGAGTTGAGTTCGCAGCTTTAGGAAAGTGTGATGTGTTGGGGGCGTGGCTTGATGCCGAAGAGGATGGCGGCTGGCTGATAGCGCTCCGCATAGGAACCCGAGAGGGATTGCTTTCTCGGATGGTGGCAGCGTCTCAGCACTCTCCTTCACCCAAGGGTTCTTGTCGTGAACTCTCTCTCCCTCTCAGGATGCCTTCTACTATCCGCGGTAAGGACCGGATGCCGCACATTTTTCTCTGAAGTCGGCGGCGCGTCTCCGTGACTGAATTCGCAGCCGCCATTTTATTTTCTCGCAATTCTCCTCACGGTGCCGGCTCTATGAATACCCATAATTTACATCTTCTTGAGGGGAATATATAGAGAAATATGCTCCTGCACTGTTTCTTGGCACCTGACTTTATGTCCCACAACAAATGCTGATTTCTTCTATACTTGGTGTACGACTGCCTTGTTATCGCATGGAATAAATATTACTATCATTTTTTAATTACTTTTGAACACATATCTACTTATAAGATTTGCCATAATTACAGCTAGACATACTATCTCAACTCTACTCTCTAGTTGAACTGTTTGGCGCAAAAAACAGGTGGAAAACCACGAAAATCGCAGCAGACGCAACAATCTGCGAATTTATAATTTAGCTGAAGGATTGGAAGGCTCCAATCCCATCTCTTTCTTTCGCAGGTCCTTGAGATTCCGGAATCCCTGCATTTAAATATACAAAGAGCACACAGGCTTGGTCACATTCCTCATGCTTCATCGTCCCAACGCAAACCAAGAGGTGTGATATTGTACTTTCTAGAGTACACTGATTTGCTGAAAGTTTTACAGGCAGTCAAAGTCAAACATCGCATATCCTGGCAAGGTTCCCAGTTGCTTCCTAGCCATGCGACCAGCATTGCGAGACTTGAATGCCAGATTTGGTTTAATCCATCCTTGCCTTTTTAAAGTAACTTACAAGAATAAAACAACTACTTACGAAGACCCAGTTCTACTTCAACGTTTCCTCGACAGTTGTAAAGAAGAATCCATGGAGTTTGCAAGATCATCTTCTACTTGATAACAATTTTCTTTTATTATTTTAAATGCAATTTTATTATTGGTCCTTGTGTCTTTTTGTTGTCTATAATATGTCTTAAATAATTGTCTTTTTCCCCTTATGTTTCTCCTTATCAGGTGCTGCTTCTTTGTTTTCGCCCACTGTTGTATAACTCGTCTGGAATATTTCCTATCTCGTGGTTTCTTCAGGAGTCTTTTGACTGTCCGTCCCGTCTTCTCTTTGTGGCTTCAACAGCCTCCATTCATGTTTGAGTCTTTGGTATGTTTTATTGTTCTTTTTAATTATTGTTTCTATTTCTTCTCTTCCTTTTTCTCATATCACTCTTTTTCCTTCTTTTCTGTCTTTTCTCCCTTCGCTTCTTCACATCTTCTTTCATTTCTTATCATATGTTATTTCTCCTTGAGCGTTTTACTTTTTGTCATTCTATTTATTACAAGTTTTTCTATTACTTATGCTGTGATTTTCTCTACTTTCTCTTTATCTTCTGATAAATGACATTGTGGGTTTTTTCCTGGAATAGTAAAGGTTTGGGTACGCCTATTAAAAGGCAAAGAGTTCTTACCCACTTATCTAACCTTAAGTCAGATATTGTATTTTTACAAGAATCTCATATAGTTGCTTCAGAAGTTTTAACGCTTAAACGCCAATGGGTAGGGAATGTTGTCTCCTCTCCAGGTATGAGTAAAAGGAATAGGGTATTGATCTTATGTCATAAAAAGCTTAAGGTTTCCCTTATATCTCAGAATTCAGATGATGAGGGACGTTGGTTGATAGTTTATATTAAGGTTAACGATATACCTATTTCCTTGTTTAACGTGTATGCTCCCACTAAACCTGACTGTAATTTTTGGCCACACATATCTACCTTATTAATGTCTATTTCTACTCCATATGTTATTTTTTGTGGCAATTGTAACTTAGTTGTTGACCATTACATTGATAGCACTTCCAAGGCTCCTTTTGTCCCTTCCCCTATGCATCAACACTTTACCACATTAATTACTCATAGATCTCTTGTTGATTCGTGGAGACTATGTAACCCACAATTACATGAATATACTTTTTTCTCACCTACTCACCTCTCTCAATCACGTATAGATTATTTATTTGTATCCAAATCATTAACACAACACACATTACAGGCTGATATTGGCTCTACATTGATGTCTGGCCATGCCCCAGTAATTTTAGATCTAGAGTTACTCCCTATTACTATGACCAATAAAAGGTGGCGTTTCAATACTTCTTTATTAATTGACCAGACTTTTACCTCTTCTTTCGAAACTTTCATAACTGAATTCTTAAATCGCAACATATCCTCCGTTCTCTCTTTTCCTGTCGTGTGGGACTCTTTTAAAGCTTCAGCCAGAGACTTTATCATATCCTACATTGCTAAAAAGAAAAGATGTAACTCGCAAAAAGCACTTGATATTCTTAAAAATATTAAATTATTAGAGTCACTCTATACTACTACTAATTCTATGGCTGATCTTAAAGATCTTCTTGTAGAAAAATGTAAATACAATTAATTATCTACAGAAAACGCAAATTACTACCTTCTTAGAGGTAGTGCTCGCTATTATGGGGGCCAAAAAAAAGCAGGCAAACTCCTTGCTTCATATCTTAAAATAAAAAAAGAATGCATGAATATTGACTATATTTTGAATTCTAACTCATCCCCAATTGTTAAAAAATCTGGATATTTTAGAGGAATTCAAGAAATATTATACTTCCCTTTATACTCCCGAAATAATTCCGAACTCTATTGACATTCAAAGTTACCTTGCTTCGTTACAAAAACAATTTCCCGCCGATATTGATTCCTCATCATTGGAGGGGGATATCTTGGTAAAAGATATCTCTCTTGCATTAAAGCTCATTAAAACGAAAATGGCACCTCGGACAGGATGGTTTTCCTGTCAAATTTTACTCTCACTTTTCTAAATCTCTCCTTCCACATATTCATTCTTTATTTATGTATTTTATTTCATCTAAAGCTTCCAGTGGTACCTTTCAGGAGGCTTGTATTTGTCTGATCCCTAAAGGGGGCAAAGATCCCCATTTTTGTAAAAATTACAGACCGATCTCTTCAGTCAACTCCGATTATAAATTATTTGCCAAAATAATTGCACTTAGATTAGAACCGTTTTTACCTTCCATTATCTCCAAAGAACAATCTGGCTTCATCAAGAGTAGGACTATCTCCGATAATACAAGAATTTTCTTTAACATATTACATAAATCTAGCAAATATTCCCAATCTTTGACAGCGATCTCTCTAGATGCAGAAAAAGCTTTTGACCGTATGGATTGGTCCTTTATTTTTCACACGCTTTCCTGGTTTGGCTTCGGCCCTAAATTTATTTCTTTATTATGCACATTGCCTAAAGCTTTTATTTTTGCTAATGGTTCTCCTTCTGATTCCCTCTCCCTACATAGAGGTGTTCGTCAGGGTTGTCCTCTATCTCCGCTCCTCTTCATCCTTGCATTGGAACCTTTTCTTGCAAAAATTAAACAAAATCCAAATATTTTCGGTTTTCAGCATGTTAAAACTCATATTAAAATGAGTGTCTATGCGGATGATATTTTATTATATTATCTAAGCCAGAATATTCTCTCCCAGCTTTCATTGCAGAAGTCAATATTTTTTCTTTACTTTGTGGTTACAAATTAAATCATGATAAATGCGAAACCCTTCCTCTAAATGTTTTATGTTTTAAACAAGATTTTGTTTCTACTAATTTCACATGGAACTCCCCAAAAATTAAATATCTAGAGCTATGGTTTTCTTCTTCTATAAAATAGACATTATCATTAAAAATGACACGAGTACTTTCCACGCTATCTAATTCCATTTCTAAATGGCATCCTTTATTTCTGTCTTGGTGGGGCAGACTCGACACTATCTAAATGATGCTTGCTCCTGTTGCCTTCTATACTATTTCTGCTATTCCTTTCAATATTCCCACATATTTTTTCAAAAAACTTAATTCTATTTTATCTACCTTTTTATGGAATAAAAAGAAACCACGTATGTCCCTAGTCATGCTTAAACGCAATAAATCGTTTGGTGGTGTAAACTTCCCTGATTTCCAATCTTATCATAATGCCTTCCTCCTTAAACAACTTTCTAAATGTTTGAATCAGTCAGTCTCGGATTCATCTCCATTGTGGAAAGACTTTGAACTCTCTTTCCTTTCACCTTTTTCAATTCAATAAGTTTTTATTAGTTGTTCAAAATGTACAGTGACAAAAGCATAAGTATAAAAAAGCATAAGTATAGTGCACAAAAGAAAGGAGGGTACAAATCAAAAAGATAATAGCGTACAATATAGGTACCTTTGTTCAATACAGTACAATACAATACAGTGCAAACAATACTTAAGATAAACAAAATTGAAATTAAAAAAGTATCGCCTAAGTCACTCCAAGAATCTCTCACTTTTACTCATAGGACGCATTTTTCATCTTCACCTATTCATAAAACTACCCATACACTTTTTCAATCTATGCTCATTTCACACCTCTCAGACAATGATCGATTTCTTAACTCTTCAATCTGGCATAATCGCCATATAAAAATTAATAATAAATCTATTTTCTGGAAGACTTGGCGGGATAGAGGCCTGCTTTGGGTTCATCAACTTTATCTGATTGGAACTTTTCTTACCTTTCTTGAAGCACAATCACTTTATAATCTACCGAAGTCCTACTCTAACAAATTTAAGACTTTGATTCAAATTGTATCTTCTTCTTTGTCCTCGCTATCTTCGATCCGTCCACCTTTACTATCTAATTGTAATATTCTTCCTATTTTAGGTGCCCAACCAAGTGCCTCATCTATTTACAAGTTCCTTAATAAACCTACAGAACATAGAAATAAGACTAATATTGAATTACAATGGGGACAAGATTTTAATACTTCGTGGTCCACTGCGTTTTGGAACAAATTATGGCTAAAAATTCGTAAGACCTCAAGATCGGCTAGTACAACTCAAACACTTTTCTTTTTATACAATTGACTTATGTTTACTCCAACTTCTTTACATACATTTAACTCTACAATCACCCCAAATTGTTGGACATGTAATAGTTTAAACGCTGATTTATTTAACATGGTTTTTTCTTGCCCCTGCAACTCACCAGTTTTGGTTGAAAGTATTGTCTCAAATTAATACAATTTTTCGCACTCATTTTCCTTTTTCACCTCTAAGCATTTTTCTAGGCACACTTTCTGAACATTGGCAAGCCCTTACATGTAACACAGCCATTGTGGATTTACTAATATCAATTGCTTTCCAGCAAATAACGAAAAACTGGAAGCAGTCCACACAACTTTCTTTTCAGGCTTGGTGTTATAGTGTTTGTTACAACCATCAACTTGATCGTGCATATGTCTCCCCTTTAACTTTACTTATTAAAAGAGAACATATATGGTCCCCTATAACCCTTTTCTTAGATGCTTCTGCTAGAAAGTCCACCCCTCACCGCCCGTTCTTGGAAGAAGTCCCCAAACCACCATGAACTGTTGTATTTTCATAATTTTTATTTCTATCTTTTTTTTCTAAGTTTACTTTACAGCCATTATTTTTCCACATATTGATTCTTTTTTAGAACAAATGTATTAAGCTCTCCTGTTTTCTTTATAAGTACATTGCAATTTTAATGATTGTGTATACCTTGTTGCACTCTTTAAATAATAAAATTCTCTTTTAAACTAAAAAAAAAAAGGAAAGTGTTATGTGTTGGCAAGCAAAGTCACTGGATCAAATCGTAGCTTATGCAAAATTTGATAGTAATTAATGTGTCTAAAAAGAAATTGTTGAGGGAAAAACTTATGTTGGCACAGACTGAATTCTTTCAGCAAGGAGGGCAAGTACCTCAAGGAGGTAGTGCACATTTTCAGGGTCCTCCAAGAGGTGGTAGTTTTCAAGGTAGAGAACGTTTTTCATAATCTTATTAACAGTGGTATGGTGAGATCTGGAGCTTGCCACATTTGTAGTAAAGAAGGTAATAGGAAGAAAAATTGTACATTTATTTTAAAGTCAAACCCAGGTGAGACACAAATGGTACCTCAAAGGAACCCTGTGCAACAGAATATGATGCGCACGGTCCAGAATGGTATGAGAAAGTCAACAGTCACAGCACTACTGGCTTCAATGCAGAATGTGCAAAATACTGGAAGTTCTACAAAACTGTGCCTATGGGTCCGCCTCTTCCATCTTAGATGAAAAATGGAACAACTGAATTTCCAGGGAATTTCAAATATCAGCTAAATGCAGTAAACCTTAAGCAAGAAAATCAGTGATTAGGGGTTTGTTTCTACAATTTGCGGCTACTCTCCGAGTTTCAAAAGGACCGATTCAGGCACAATGATAGTGCCTGAGAGCGGAGGAGGATTGCATGCTTAGTGCTGTCCTGAAGATAGACCAGAATGTGCCATTTGTAGAAGAAGAAGTTAATGGCCACCCCTTTGATTTTTGATACTGGTGTTACCCAATCCACAGTTAGACCATTGGAAGTTCCAAACCTACACCTTTCTGGAAAGGAAGTCCAAGTAGTAGGACTTTCAAATAAACAGGTGGTTAATAAGTTGACAGTAAATGTTCCAGTAAAAACAGGTTCAGCCCTAATTGAAGATGAATTCATGATTAGTGAAATCAGTCCAGTGAATCTGTTGAGTTATGCCCTATTGTGTAAATTGAATTGTGTATTTTATTGTACCACAGATGGTGTTTACATTCAAACTAAAGATCCTGATTTTCACATCAATATGAAATCAAAAGAAGTTTGAAATGGTTTATTCCCTTTTCTCACTGATGAAGACTTACCTCCAGGTTTAAAACACACAGTGAAAAGGGAGGTTTGGTATTTTTATTGGAAAAGATGTTGGGCTCATAAAAAGGTGCAATGCCAGTGCAAAATTACTATACAGTAAGATGAGGTGTTACCACATATTCGCCAATACAGACTTCAGTCGCGGCCGGCATGACTCGCGGGTGGGGGTCGCGCGGGGAGGGGGGGTAATTTTAAATTAAAAACTTACCTTCGGCGGTCGGGTCCTGCGTCGCGTCGTCCTGGCAGGAAGTAGCCGCAGGCAGCCTCCCTCCCCTCCCCTAAGCCAATCACAACGCTGCAATGGCAGCATTGTGATTGGCTGGGACACCGACCGCACAGGCGTCTATGGGGAAGCCATTTTCTCCAGCCTACATAGAGAAAACGGGAGAGTGTGCATGACTGGTTTGGTCGGCCCTTAGGCCGACCAAACAGTCAGGGCCCACAACATTGGGCAAGCCACTCCTCCCCGACCCGCCTTGCCCCCAACCAAACCCTTCTTCTGCTTTCTTGCAGTGCGAGAAGCAAAAACATAAAATGGTATTTATACCATTTTATGTTTCTGCTTCTCGCACTGCGAGAAAGCAGTGGGGCGACGCTCCTCCGCCCACATGGAGGAGCCGCCCCTGATAGACTTTCTCAAGAAACTGAGGAAGGGATTACACCTATGATTGAGAAAGCCTAATGGGAAATGCTAAATTGTTCAAGATTTGAGAAAGGTTAATGAGATGATAGACCCATATTATCCTGTCATACCAAATACAGCAGTGATTTTGTTTCAGATTGCAGCAGATGCAGAATGGTTCACGGTGGTTGATTTGAATTCTGAATTTTTCTCCGTTCCTCTACACCAATATAGCTAGTATCTTTTTGCATCCAGATTTAACCGGTTAAGTGCTTAGAACGTTCCGCGCCAGTGCAGAACGTTCTATTAAGCGGGCGGGGCCGCGTCGGCCAACGGACGTGCGCAGCACTACCGAGGTAGTGCTCGCGACGGCCGTTGGCCGACAGAAGCACTTAACGGGTTAAAGATAAGGTGCTGGTTTGGGAAAGAATCTGCTTGGGTATACAGAGAGTACTTCTATCTTCTCCCAAGTGCTTTAAAAGATCTGGATACAGTTGCCTTGTGAGCAGTGGTGGCAAGTGGATTATTAAAGTGGTGAGGCCCAAAAGCACTACCCAGTACTGTAGCTCGGGCCTGGCTTGCCCTGGGCCAGACTTTCACATCGCGTGTACACACACACACACACACACACACACACACATGCGCACACACGCACACACACTTCGGCAGGCATGCACACAAAGACGTTCACACATACACACACATGGACTCCCCAGCACAGAGACAAACGCATAGTCATACTTTTAAACACAAAAACGTACCTGGGCAAGCCCACACATCTAAATCCCATCTGTCTGCAGCAGGCAGATGCACACCCACGAGCTTCCACCCATTCAGAAGGTGGAATAGGGTTAGATAAGATCCCCGGGGATCTTTATCGAAATGGACCCAGCGTTTGGGCTCCCTACCTATGGAGTATTTTTAACGCTATACTACAGGGAATGGAGGTCCCAACAACATGGCTAGGGGCTGAAATCATCCCCATATTTAAGAAGGGTTCACCCTCCATCCTGCAAACTATCGGCCCATTAGCCTTATTGATGTTGCACAAAAATCTTTGCTCGAGTGCTCCTGGACCGCTTGCAGATTTGGATGGAGGAGTTTTCCATTCTTACTCCCTATCAGGCCGGTTTCCGCACAAAAATGTCCACAATCGATCAAGTTTTCAGATTGCAATTATTGCACTGGAAAACAGTAATCTTGGAGGGTGGCAGTCTCTATATGATCTTTGTGGACTTGAAATCGGCCTTCGATTTAGTCCCTAGAGAAAAACTTTGGGCTATTCTTTCTGACCTAGGGGCGCCTCCGTATCTGTGCGAGATCCTGAAAAAATTGCATGTGAACAATTATGCCCAAATTAGATATGGGAAGAATGGAGATCTCACTGATCGTATACCCATAGAGAGAGGGTGAGACAGGGGTGTGTTTTAGCCCCAACCCTCTTTTGTCTTTTTATAAATGGTCTAGTGGGAGAATTGGCAGCGGGAGGGGACATAGATGCGCCTAAACTAGCGGGCACGCAAGGTACCTGCCTTGATGTTCGCAGATGATACCCTCCTGCTGTCAAAATCACCGATGGGTATTCAAAGGGCTTTGGATACCTTTTATCTATTTTGCAAGAACAGGGGCCTGGCAATAAACACCCAGAAAACAAAATATATGGTGTTCAATGCAGGCCACTCAAAACGTCCTAATCCACAACTTGCCGGGGAATTTCTAGAGAAAGTCCCTGCTTGTGACTATTTGGGCTTAACCATCAACGAGAAAATGGAGTGGGGTGATCAAATCAGGAAGGTCAGTCTAAAGTTGACGCAAACATCAGGGGGCCTTGCGAAACAACAGAGGAAGTGTGTACACAAGATGCTGGGGCCGGTGTTGGAAATTTATAAGGCCCAAGTTAGAGGGGCTGCCATGTATGGAGCCGAACTATGGGGACATAGGCCAACCGAACAACTTGTAAGGATTGAAAACTCATTCCTTAGACAGTTGGTGGGTCTTCCCAATAGCACCCCTTTAACTCCGCTCCGAATGGATCTGGGCGTCAGCCCAATGGCACAGGAGGTTGCGCTCAGACCCTTACTTTACTGGCGCCGCCTATGGAGCACCCCAGAGCTATCCATGTATAAGGAGGAGTTGAGGGAGGTGGCCAATATCAGGGGGGCAAGTAAAATTCCTTGGCTCACCTATATTAAGAACTCTTTTGTAGCCATTGGAATGGGAGACCTATGGGATCGCCCGGAAGAAAGTTTTTTGGTGACATCGAGAAAGGTCCTGATAAAAAATTTCAAGGATCACCATCTCAACTTACTCCAGAGGGGGCATAGGATAGGTACACTTACTACATCTTTTCTAGACGTCAAATTTCAATATCTCCTAGAATCCAGCATTGATGACATACAGCCGTCCCTAGCTAAAAAACTCTACATGCAGTTCAGGCATGGCGTACTCCCCTTACGTGCTGTTACCTACAAGTGGGGGGGAAGTCCGACGAAAGATTGTCCGTCTTGTATAAACTGTACGGAGACCGACCTGCATGTGTTGTTTTTCTGCCCCACCTACAAGGCTATTAGGGCTCGTTGGTTACGACAGCTTTGTAGAAACCTTGGAACTTCCCACTGCCTACAGGCCTATAGAATCCTGAAATATGATACCTGCATGCCAATTGTATACTCTGTTGCCCGCGTTATTTGTTCTCAATGTGGTGCGCTCGCCGCGTAGTCTTAAAGAAAGATCAAGTTTAAATTGCCTACTCTTTGCATCTCTTAAAATTTAGGACATCGTTTTTTATAGTTTTACCTTTTATTACATTCGATTTTGTATTTTATGATTGAGATACTTAATGTTTATTAAGCTATTTGATATTGCAATTTTGCTAACTTTTTAGATGTTTTTATCTTTTTTATTAGCATATAAATAATGTTATATTGATAAATTTTGATGAACTTGTAATTGTTTTATCTTTGCTTTTAAGGTCTTATAGGCCGAAATAAAGTATTTCTTTGACTTGACTTGACTTGGAATAGGGTTGAAGGCGCAGAGGGAGACCTTTTTTCTCTATTCTACCTTCTGACTGGGCAAGAGGGCACGTGATTGACAAGCCCTGAAGCTCCCTTACCTGACATGCTGCGCTGCGTGATGCTAGCGCAGCATGTCAGATATGTTTTGTGTATGTGCAATACATCTAGTAGAGCCCTCTTCTGCTGGAAAGGCAATATTACAGCTTTTTAATGCAAACAAATGATCAGTGAGTTCGTATGCTTTCGTATGCTTTCATATAGCACGCTTCCGAAAAAAAAAAAACTACAATCGGGCCTTCTCTGGGGCCGCTCCAAGAATATGGAACTCTCTCCCGCCCGCCATCAGAAGACTTTCCTCTTTGGCACGCTTTAAAAAGGAGACCAAAACTTTCCTAATGGGCAAATACCTCGCCTAATGATGGCATTACAATCACCTCAGTGACTTTGTTCCACCCACCATTACGGCATTATCCTTAGTTCTTCCGGATGATACCTTCCCGGCTCTCCTGGACTTCCCACCCGGGAGTTGAGACTGCTTGCTCTCTTGTATAATGTATCTACCTGTTTTTATCCCAAATGTATCCGGGATTTGAGACTGCTTGTTTTTCTTGTATAATGTACCTACCTGTTTTCATCCTAATGATATCCTCCCCTCCTAAGTCTTTTGTATACCACACGTCAATCCTGTAAAGCGCTCTGATACCCTCACGGGTCTGGTTCGCGCTCTATAAAACTTTAAAATAAATAAAAATAAAATATAAAAGCTGTAATATGCCAAGCAGTAGTGGCAGAGGGAGGCAGCGGGTCGACGCCCTAGCGCTCTCTAGGGGAAGCCTCAGCTCTTTGTGAGTTAGGTTTGGTGTAATGCATTGCTGATTTGATGATTGCTGTAAAAACAAAAGAGGGCTGTAAGTTGAATGCCATTGCACTATTGAATCATTTGTCTGATAATGGGCATACAGTTTCACCTACAAAGTTACAGTATTGTCAGACAGAAGTTACTTATCAAATTCAGAAAAGAATGAGGAATGTGTCTAAGGATTGCACCTCTGCTATTGTAAGAATGAATCCACCAACAACACAGAGAGAAGTAAGGGGGTTTCTAGGAACGGTTGTTTACTGTCACCAGTGGATTCCCAACCTTTTTTTGAGTGCAAAAGTTGACTCATAGTGATGTCATAGATCCGGTACCTAAGAATGACAAATGCATGAAAGCCTTCCTGGAGCTAAGATAGACTATGTGTATGGTACCCACTTTAAGAATAGTCAATTACAATAAAGAGTTTTATTTATACTGTTGCGAAAAAGAAGAGTGCTCTATTTCTGTTCTTGCACAACAATATGGCATTGCAAAGATACCTATTGCTAATTTTTGTAGAACTGTTGTTGCTGCATTGACTCGAAGTATAAAATCTGCAGCAGCGACAACCATTGCCATAGGTCAGACTGAGTCAGACTGAATTCTTATGGGTCACATGTTACATGTGTTAGTGCCTCATTCCTTGGAGACACTTTTAACCCACATGAGAATCCAGCATCTATCAAACAGCAGATTGACTAAATATGAGCAAATAATATTACCTGCTCAAAATGTATCAATCAAAAAAATATGAAATATTGAATCCGGCTACTCGTTTACCATTGCCAAGAGATGAAAGTAATGACGAGGTGGCTGATGTTGATCATTCTTGCATTGATGTAACAGAATTATGCAATAAGCCAAGACCTGATATTCAAGATGTACCACTCGATTTGGCTGATTTGGTGTTATTTGTGGATGGTTCATGTTTGAGAGATGTTCAACAAGTTTAAGAGTAGCATATGTAGTTTGCACCTAGAGATGTGCTATGAAGGCATCATACTTGTGCAGTGTAACTTCAGTAAAAGTGGCTGAAATGATTACCATGACCAGAGCTTGCAGGATAGCCAATCCATTGAGTGGTACAATCTACACTTACAGACAAAATTGTTTTCGAGTGGTGAATGATTCTGGCGAGTTGTGGTCACTGGCGGGTTTCATGACTTCTGTTGGGACACCAATTTACAATGGACCACACATTCTTGATGATTTGCTCTATGCTTTGAACTTGCCCATAAAAACAGCCATTGTAAAATGTATAGTCCATGAGACTTGTGGTGACATGATTACAACTGGCAATAGATCTGCAGACTCAGTTGCCAAATATTGTGCTATGAAGAGTCCTACACAGCTAGTGGAAACAAATGAAAATTCAGAATTTGTAGAAAATGCAAATGCCTTTACTTGTGTTTCAGTGCAAACACTTGGTGAGTTAAGAGATGTACATAATGAGATGTCAGACGAAAAAAAGAAAAAGTGGGAAATGGCAGGATGCAAATTAGAGCAAGATGATCTGTGGAGATACACTGCAGGCCACTGTGAAGTGGTATTTATCGCATTTGTAACATTTATTTAAAAAAACAGCTTATTTTACTCTTCCACAAAGTTGCCACGGTTTCTGTTATCTAGCTTTGGTGTTTCCTAAAATCTATCATAATGTGCATCATGGGACAGTGAAAATAGAAACTGTAGGTCATCAAGTATTAAATGTGTTTGATTGGCTTGATTCTTTCTACATGGATTGCTTTGAATGATGCAAAGATTAGAGAATTGTCCAATTTAGTAGAGTATTTAACAGATAACACAGCTGGAGCTTTCGCTAAAATGAATGAAGAAATACTTGCGATTAGATCGATGATGACCCAGAACAGAATGGCTTTAGATATGCGTTTGGCTAAATAGGGAGGTGTCTGTCATGCTGTGAAAAGTCAATGTTGCACGTATATTTCAGATAATAGTGAGAGCTTTTAATTGCTTTTATTACTAAAACAAAAATCTCCTGAAAGGTTCTAATTGTGGGGTGGATGTCAGGGGCTGTTTTTACTTTTTTAACTTCTCATGGCTGCATTCAGTGCCACATCCTGTTTTGCACATTTAGACAACTAGAGCCGCCATCTTGACTCAGCACTCTACTTGTCTGGGAAAGTCCGGCCCAGTTATAAAAAGCACAACAGGGTGCAGACGCGCAGACAACATACACGCACCGGTAACCTGATGCACTTTATTTCTTGTTGCTAAATTGAACTTTCTAACTGCTAAAACAGAAAACTTAAATTTTAATTGTTTTTAATTGTTTTTATTATTAAATCAAAAATCTCCTATAAGGTTATATTTGTGTGGTGGAGGACAGGGGCTATTTTTACTTCTTGTGGCCACGTTCAGTGCCACTTCGTGTTTTGCATAGTTAGACAACCAGAGCTGCCATCTTGACTCAGCGCTCTAGCTGTAAGGGAAAGTCCGGCCCCACACCGGGGCGTGGGCGCACAGTGGACGCACACAGCGGGCATGCTGCTGGCACGCCAAAGGCAGGCCTGCCGGCACCCGTCCACTTCCAGCTGGGGCCAGGGACCATAAACTCTGCCCGTTTTCACCATGCAGCAAGTTTACACAGCGGATGAACGGTTTCAACTCATTAAGATAAAAGGTAAGAACTGCAGGTATGCGCCGTGCAAGTTACCCATAATTTGCAAGGAATGCAATGTCAAGGTGGGAGACTTCAAATCACACCTTACGGGCCACAGACTGCGAAAGAACTCACATCACAGTCACAAGGTGCACATGTATCTGCTTAACTGCAGATCATTGCAAAGACAAAGCTCACAGCTATTTATATTCTTTGAAGATAAGAAACCAGAGGCTCTGTTTCTCAAAGAAACATTGCTTAAAAAGGAGTCAACGCCAGACATAGGGATGTCCCTCCCCCAATGTTATTCTATAGCGAGGTGCAATAGAGTGGATAGAACAGGTGACGATGTAGCCATAACTTTTAAGTAAGAGTTGAAAGGAATTTTTTCACCCATCAACATTACCGGAAGTGAGAGCCTTCAATTCCCAATTGAGCTCTCCCCTACTTTCACCTTCTCGGGTATTCTGATGTACTGGCCCTCTGGGGCTGCCTCTCAATTTACTCAAGCACTACCGGACATAGTCACGGAATGCAGTCTTCAGAAAGCTAACTTTACACTGCTATGGGGCCTAAACCTACATTTTGAGGAGGACGGATGTGACACTGCCAAAATGTTAGCTGAAGATCTAGCCGCTATACAACTAACGCAAATTGTTAAGACACTAACACACAGTCGAGGTCACCTTCTAGACCCTTTCTTTACCAACAACATTAACATGGCCACAGACGACGCAATTCCAATACTGTGGTCGGATCACTGCATTGTCCCCTTCTGGCTTGACATTCCCAGAATCACATTCAAGCAGCCCCTCCTCCAAGACACAGACGGTTCTGGTCTAAACTTGACCTTGGAGAATGGGTAAGCGAACTCACTGACTCGGCCCCCATGATGAAGGGATGCACCAAGGAAAGGTACAGCAAATTACGAGTTGGCTAAACAACTAGCTGAATCCCCTTGTCCCATGCAAACTTCAAAGGTCCAATTGGATAAATGCTGGGCTCCTTGGTTCACACCTGAGCTGATAGGATTTAAAAGGGACACAATAAAAATTGAAAAAATGGAGAGAAACATATGATGATCTTAGCAAAGAAATCTACAGGAAAACAACGAGAAAATATCAACATGCTATAAAACAGGCTAGAATCTCATACTTCAGGGCAAAGATTTAAAACGCCCCTAACTCATCCAACTGATGTTCTTAGGAGAGGCGGCAATACCTTCCAGCCCATTCTAAAGGATATTTTTAATCACTCCCTGGACAATGGCAATGTCCCCCCTGCGTTCAAACACGCTATTGCCAAACCCTTGCTGAAAAAACCAATCCTCTCCTGGTGGAAAACTATAGACCAATTTCCTTACTCCTGGTAGCAAGTGAAGTACTAGAAAAGCATGCGAACAAACACCTTTCTGGCACCTCATGCTATTCTCCGTTCCACCAAAACAGGCTTTAGAGTGGGCAGCAGCAGTGAGACTGCCCTGCTAGTAGCCACTGGGGAACTACGGTCATTCTTGGACCTAGGAGGTTCAGCAGCCATAATAATGCTACACCTGATAGCGGCCTTTGACACCATCTCACATTCAGTCCTCATTCAGAGGATGGAGGAAGATGGACTCTCCAGGGCCGCACTAAACTCCTGGAAAATAGGAGCTTCCAGGTCTGTAAAGAAGCCCTTTTCTCAGCCAGCCACCCCTTAAAATGCAGGGTCCCATGGGGCTCCTCCCTGAGTTCTAAACTATTTAATCTATACCTTCCCCCCCTGGCGGAGATAGTGCGAGCACATGGCCTTGCACTTGTGTGTTATGCAGATGACACTCAGATCATCATATCTCTCACGCATAAACAGGGCAAACATCCAACTAACTTAACTCCTGTGTAAAGCAGGTAACTGACTGGATGTCCACAAGCAGCCTAAAACTTAATGGCGAAAAGATGGAAGTACTAGTCGTTGGTAACAACCTTTCAAGGTGGACAGAACTTTTGTGGACAGACTACCTTGGAGAGCTTCCTCAGCCCGCCCGAGCAGTCAAAAGCGTAGGTTTTTGGGTGATGATAAACTTTCTATGGAAACTCAGGCCAGAAACTTGCTGGGACCTGTTTTGGAATTTTGAGAACTGTAAGAATACTGCTACAAAAAAATAGTTGTTTAAAATATCGATGTTGTAATTAGTGTTACGTATTTTAGTATGAAGTTTAAAAGTATGTGATCTATATTTTTTATATAAGTATTGCTTTTGTTTTTTAATATAAGTGTTACATTTTTTGTTGTTATTCATTTTATTTTAATTAAATTTTGTGTTTTTTTGTTCTGTAGTGGGTTGTGGGTTTATAGGGGAATATGGTGGGAAGTAATTTAAGTATTTATTTAATTTAGATTTTATAGTGTTAATTGTGGGAATTAATTCATTATTAATTAATTATTTGGTTGTTAATTATTATTAATTAATTAATTGGTAATTATGTTAATTGTGTCATTTGTTTAGGAGCGGGTTGTGGGTTTATAGGGCAATAGGGTGGGAAGTAATTTAATTATAATAAATGTATTAATATTTTGTATTTATTAATATTTATTAAATTTATATTTTATACTGTTAATTGTTGGAATTAATTTATTATTAATTATTTATTAATTGCTTGTTAATTATTAATTAATTGGTAGTTATGTTAATTGTGTCATTTTTTTAGGAGCGGGTTGTTGGTTTATAGGGGAATAGGGTGGGAAGTAATTTGATTATAATAAAATTAATATTTTGTATTTATTAATATTTATTTAATTTATATTTTATAGTGTTAATTGTGGGAATTAATTTATTAATAATTATTTATTAATTGCTTGTTAATCATTATTAAATAATTAATTGGTAATTAATTATGTTAATTGTGATATTAGTTTAGGAGTGGGTGGTGGGGTTTATAGGGGAATACGGTGGGAAGTAATTTATTTATAATTAATTATTAATTATTTGTTAATTAATGCTAATTAATTAATTAAAATTTAAATATGGCAATTGAGTAATTAATGTTAGATCAGAGTTGTGGGGTTTATAGTGGTAAAGGGTGGGAAGTAAAATCTTTTAAATTAATTAATAAGTTGTTAATTGATATTAATTTATTAATGTAAAATTAGTTATGGAAATTGTGTAATTATTTTTAGGTGTGTGTTGCAGTGTTTATTGGGGTAGAGGGTGGAAAATAATTTATGTTTAATTAATTAATCATTAGTTGATCATTAATATTAATTCATTAATTTGCAAAATATTTATGGTAATTGTTTATTTTTATTTTGTGTGTGGGTTTTGGTTTTATAGGGGTAACGTTTGGTGAGTAAATACATTTTTATCTGTTTTAATTTTTTTTAAATTAATAATATTTGTTTAATTGATAATTAATTATGTTAATTATGGAGGTACACTTTTTTTTTATTTAGATGTGTGTTGTGAATTGTGTGGTGTTATAGGGTAGGAAATGAAAAAGATTACATTTATGTAACAATTAATGATTTTGATTATAAATAATTTCTATTAAAAATAGTTATTTGTTTGTAAATTATTTTTAAAAAAATTAAAATAATCTTTGTAGGTATTTGTTAGCTTTTATTAACATTATATGTTTCTATCTTTTGTAATTTTTTATATTTTTATATATGTTTTCTTTTTTTGTTTTTTAAAATCTTTTGTGTTGTAGTTGATATTTTGTTTGTTTTTAATTTTGAATTGACTCCAGTGGGAATATTAATTTTTACCCCTCCGCTATCCAACACTTTCCGTACTGTTGCACTCACTGGAGTAGGAATAGTAATTTTTACACCTCCGCTATCCAACACTTTCCCTACTGTTGCACTCAATGGAGTGCAAAATCTAAGTTTAAAAACTATTAAATATTTTAATGTTTTCATTTATAATATAATGGTTTTTATTAGATTTTATGTTATAGGTGTATGTATATATATATGTATATTTATTTGTAAATTTTTATATATTAATAACATTTCAAAATAAATTAAAATTATAATTTTTTTTATTATTTTTTTATAAGGTATGGTCTGAAAAAGAGTTGGCCCTATTTCTGAGCCAGTATGTTTCAGGGAACGAGAGATTTAAAAAAAATCAATACGAGAAGCAGTTTGAAATTGGCGGGAGTAAATACAAGTTTTTCCTGATGGACTTTACGCCACGGATCGATTAACTGATAATTTTGTATTTTGTATCATTGTATCTAAAATTTGTTTAGTCTTAGGTTTTAATTGTTTCTTATTTTTGTTGGAGGTATCCTTTATCAAATCTTGAATATAATTAAAATCTCCTCCAAACATAATCTGCCCTGAAGACCCTCTAAGTAATTCATTAATCTTTATCACGGATGAGGGATCATCAGTAATTGGGCCATAATAGTTAACAAAATTTAATGTAGCCCCATTCAAATATGCCGTAACCCATAACCATCATCCGTGAGGATCCCTCTGAACTTGAAGAAACTCCCATTCCAGACCCCTACAGAAATATATAGCTACCCCTCTCATTGCCAACCCTGCAGAGGCAAAGAACACTTTCGAGAAAGCTCTTGGGACAAAAAGTTTCGGTGAATTTGATTTCAAATGCGTTTCCTGAAAAAAAAGAACCTGTGGTGCAAATGAGGCCAACCATCTTATTAGCCTTCCATACTTTTGTTTGTTTAAAATTCCATTAACATTAACAGAAATAATTTGACATTTGATGCCCATCTCTATGATTTAACCCTAAAAATCATGATACTTAATTCAAGACCCTGTTTTCCTTCCACCTCACCTCACCACTGTGCTTCTGCTTTTTTTTAATACCATACACCCCCCATCTCCCTCCCTTAAACCCATCCTCCCCCCTCCCAAGAGATGTGGCAAAGCCCGCAGGCCACATCTCAACCGCCACTAGTGCTCTGTGGGGTGCCCTGGTACTGCATCCTAGGTGACCCGTCCACCCCCGTCTTAAATACCCTGCATAGCAGTCTGACCTTCTATTCTATTTTCCAGAGGAGATTTCACTCAGCAGATCCTGTGCTTCTTCTATATTAGTGAACATGTGAAACTTGCCTCTTACTAGTACTCGTAGCTTCGATTGCTGAGCTATTGAGGCCTGCGCGCCCTGAGCCTTAAAAAGATAGAGCATTTTTACAAACTCTTTACGCCTGCGTGCAGCTGCTACCGACATGTCAGCAAAAATCTGGCAGCTAGAGAGTTCATTAATCGCAAATTGCCTCTGCTGGATTGCCTTAGTTAAAATCTTTTCTTTGATACAATAATCTGCAAAATTGATCTGAATTGTGCGTGCAAATTTTGAGTTTGGTATCGGGTGAGCGGGGACTCGATGGGCCCTTGTTATGGTGAGGTCTCCAGTAAATTCAGGCAAAACATTTTTCTTAATGAAAGTCTCGACCCACCGAAGTGTTTGGGACCCCTCACTCCCCGCTGGCACCCCAACTATACGTAAATTTGCACGCCGTGAATGATTTTCGAGTTCCTCAAGCTTATTCTCCAGGGCGACTTTTTCATTTTTCGCTTCGCTCACTCTCTGATGCATCGTAGTCATTTGGTCTTCCAAATGTGCAATCCTAGACTCCGCTTCTTGTATTCTGGCTGGAAACCCAGCCACTGCTTCCTCAATTTTCCCGAGGCGCTGGTGGAGGGAGGCTATTTCGTTCACTTGAGATATCTTCATTTCTCTTATTTCTTCTAAAATGAGATTCAACATTCTCTTTATATCCATTTGATGCGTGTTATCTTTTTCTGGGGCTTGTTCCTGTGAATTCTCTTGAGTTTTCTCATCTTTCTTCCGGTTGTCAGCTTGTGGTCCTAGAATTTCCGATCCTCCTTTATCTGGCGACTGCGGCTGGGCCTGTGACTGACTCTGACTCTGCGTTGCTTGATGTGTCAGACTTAGATCTTGTGATGCTACCTGGAGCTGGGCCTGGAGCTGGGGTTGAAAATCCATCAGGGTATTCTTTACCCTAAAAAGGGAAGCCTTTAAAAGCTTTTCTTCTGGAATGGTTGCTTGGCATGAAGGTAATTGCGCACTTTGGATAGAACTGGCTAATGCATCCTCCGCGGACCCCTCCAGAAGTTCTTGCAACTTTGCTGGTGCTTTTCCCGGTGTAGGCTGAGATGCGTTTCCTTTTGCAAATAATGGGAAGTCTTTTACGTTTTTCAAACCTAGCTCGCTTGCCTCAGGAGTTGAGTTAAAAGTCTGTTCTGCCTCGGATCTTATTTGCTCTCCCGGAGCTCCCCCCCCCCCCCCTCCCTTCTCTGTGCCTAGATTTTTCACTCTCAAATCCTGCTGGAGTTCTGGCAGATCTTCTTCCGAGCTTTCAAAACTTGAATTTATGCCAGATCGCTTTAAATTATACTTGGCTTTAGCTGCGGATGATACAGCTTTTGATTGGGCCAATCGTGTTTTGGCCTTAAGACCTGCCGCAGAGTCCACTTTAGCCATTAGGTTTGATTGTTTTAAATGTTTTCCCATCTTTATTTTTTCCCCCATATCTGGGAATCTCTCCCGGCTATCATAGTTCTAGCAGCCTTCCAAGCCCAGCCTTATGTTCAAATTGCCTTGCCCAGTTTTGAGTCCGAACTTATATTGCCAGGGAACAATTTGGCTTTTCTCGACCTGGTCCTTTTTCTAAAAAAGAATCCAAAGAGTCCGCAAACAATAATCAAATCCAATCAACTTGCCAGCTGCAGTTCCTCCTATGTCAGCAATACAAGTATGAAACTATGTAGCAGCAGTAGCAACAGTTGTATCCTCCGTAGATTCCCTTTAATGCGCCTAATTTTTTCTTTACTTTTTTCCATTTTCCTCCTTTTCCTTCCCTTCAAAGGGAATACCTTAGCTTGAAACCCAGCTCATTTTTTGCCATGTATCCCAGCTTCTCCCACTGTCTTGAATTTAACTCTTTCTGCAGCCCCCGACCAAAAACTGAAACATCAATGCCCCCGCAGAATCACAGAGTCTCACCGTACAGGCTTTTCATCAGAGTCCTTTAAGGCACACACGGCCTCTCCCTCAGCCTCTCCCTCAGCCGTGGGAGAAACTCAGCTGGACCGCCCCGCTCCTCTCCAGCCAGCGGGGGTCAGAGCACGCGAGTGGAGCAGACAACACAGCAACGGCCATCAGACCGGCGAGCCGAAACCCTGCAAAAGCCTCGCCCGCGATTTGGAAGCATCAGGGGCACCACTGGTGAGTTTCCCGGTCTAGCTGCGGACTCCGTTCCATTTTTCTCCGGGATCGAGGTGCTCAGAAAATTCAGCAACATTCAGGAGCATGAATCGGCAGCTCCGTAGTGGACTCCATTACAGGGGGAGGAGCAAAAGTGGTCAAATGTGGCTACGCTATTTTTAGTTTATCAATTGTCTTAAAGTAAATATATATATTAATTTTTTTAATTAAATGTATTTCTTATATTTGTTAAAATGTATATTAAATCTAAATATTTTTTTTAGTTAAGTTTATTATTTAATATATTTAACATTATTTTTATATATATAAAAAACGTTATTTTGTACATCGATATTTTTTACATCGATATTTTTTTTCTGATATTTTTATACTTACCATTATAAGTATAGGATGTCGATATTTTGACATCGATATTTATGAGTCAATATTTGTGTATGGGGATATTTTGGGCGTCGATATTCTATCAGTGAACCATTTATGGAAACTCCCTTTATCTGGGAAGTCCCAAGTATGTGATAAAAAGACAACAAGTCGTCAAGAATGCCTAGCTCAGACTGTTCAAAAAATCCCCAAACACCAATCGGCTGCATCAGCTTTAGCCACCCTGCACTGGCTTCCGGTGGAGAAAATATTAAATTTTAGGGCATTTTGCATTGCCCATCTGGCAATGCATGGGAAAGGTCCACTCCTCATTCAGCAACTACTCAATCATTACATTCCTAGGAGGTCTCTACAGTCTGGGCATCTGAGGCTGCTGACAGTGCCTAAGCTTAACAAGATAAGATGCTGCAGTCAATCCTTCTCTTACCTAGTCCCTAAACTGTGGAACGACCTCCCCGCTGTCCTTAGAATGAACCATTCTGAATCCAGTTTTTAAAAATTCCTGAAAATGCATCTTTTTTAGTCTCTTGTTATTATTTGTAAGTACATCTAGCAAGCTAGTAGGTGTGTTGTCGTTAGCGCTGGGAGGCCCGGTTGGGTAGCTACGCTCTATACAAAAATGCCATAATAGAATAGTATTTATAGAATTATTGATAACCTTACTAACATTGTGAATGAGATTCGTCCATTAGAAGAACCCGGGAATTGGTAAAAGACAAATTGATGGGTTAGAGGTATAGATAAAGATATTCTAATAAAGATTATTGTTTCAATAATAATAATAGATATAAACATAATGAGTGTTGTTTTAATGTTTAAGGTTTGTAAATAAGTTCTTGTTAGGGATTTTAGATGTAACTGCATGAACCAGAATAATCACACAACGTGATGAAGGGAGAGGTTTCTCTTAGTGAACAGAAGGCTGAAATCTACAAAAAAATTAGAGCGTTGCAGAAAAAAGATTTGATAAAATTAAAAGCGATGACAGAGTTCTATTAGTGTGATGATGTAAACATTATCAGAATGGCGAATTGTTGAAGTAGAATATTTTATTAGAAAATAGTGCCTGATATAGGTTTGGTTTAGTTAGCGTAATTAGGGCGCATTAACAAGAATGCCTCTCATATTGCAGAAAAGTGCAAGTTTATTTGATGTGCACAAGCTACACACGTTCATGTGTCTTATTTAACTTTGCAGCATACTTTGTGAACCGCTTGACCAGGTCACAGAGTGGAAAACACTAAGGGGCCGATTCCGATCTTGGTCGGAAAGCTCTCCGACCGATCTGGATCCGGATTGTTTTCCGACCGAGCCGGACCCCTGCAGTCCGACCGAACGAGTACGATGCGGCCGTATGCTGCCGGACTTGGTTCGGTCGGACTCCCATTGAAGTCAATGGGTGCCGGTCGCACGACGTGTACATGGGCTCCCATTGACTCAATGGGTACGTTGCGCACAAGGGGGCTCCCTGTAGTGGGTACGCGTTGGTGCCATCCGCACCGTACATGCATGTATAGGGGGGACCCATGGGTCCCCCCTGTGTCCGACTCGTACGGCTACAGGTGAAGGGGGGTCCGGCACGGACCCCCGAAGTCCGCGTCCGGGTGCTTTTTCGTGTCGGAGGCTCCGACTCGATCCGGCTGTCCGGATCGTGCATCGTACTGGCTCGGTCGTAAAACGTCTCCATTGCGCGCCGCGGATCGAGTGCGAACGAGTCGACGGAGCGGTTCGGACCCGGAAACGAGTCGGTCGGCGATTTCGCGTTCGCTCGTATCGTACTTGCTCGCTCGGACGACTGTACGAATCGGTCGGAAACACAGCCTCCGGCTCGGATCCGGTAAAGCCGAATCCGATTCGGAGCCCTACCGACCGAGATCGGAATCGACCCCAATGTCTCTATTTTATTTTGTCTTATTCGTTTTCATAAAATGACTGAAATTCAGCAGCAAACCATGGGCTCTGTGCTTGTGTGCAAATGTAACTTATCAATCAATCAATCAATCAATCAATCAAGCATTTGTATAGCGCGCTACTCACCCGGAGGGTCTCAAGGCGCTAGGGGGAGGGGGGTCCGCTACTGTTCGAACAGCCAGGTCTTGAGTTGCTTCCTGAAGGAGAGGTGGTCTTGGGTTAGGCGGAGGTGGATGGGTAGGGAGTTCCACGTCTTGGCAGCCAGGTAGGAGAAGGATCTTCCTCCCGTTGTGGCTCTTCGGATGCGGGGGACGGCGGCGAGGGCGTGGTTGGTCGATCGTAGCTGGCGGGTGGGAGTGTAGAAGGTCAGACGGTTGTTGAGGTATCTGGGGCCTTGGTTGTGGAGAGCTTTGTGTGCGTGGGTGAGGAGTCGGAACGTGATTCTCTTGCTGACGGGGAGCCAGTGCAGGTCTCTCAGGTGTCCGGCGATGTGGCTGTGTCGGGGGATGTCCAGGATGAGTCGAGCTGAGGCGTTCTGGATGCGTTGGAGTCTTTTCTGAAGTTTGGCTGTGGTTCCGGCGTAGAGGGAGTTGCCGTAGTCCAGTCGGCTGGTGACGAGGGCCTGGGTGACCGTCTTCCTGGTTTCGGTGGGGATCCACCGGAAGATCTTCCGCAGCATGCGTAGGATGTTGAAGTCTGGCTATCTCAGGAAGGAATGTACTTGTGTTGCAACATTGCATAGCTATGAGATAAACTTTGCCGTAATGAATGCGCAGAGGTAATTCTTTGTTCTCTTAAGTTTTTGCATTAATAAAATGTATGATTTTGTAGTGTACATTGGAAATTGCTTGGATACGTCACAGTGTGGAAAATCCACTGCCTCCAGATTGTCTTTTCCTCTCCGGGGAAAACGCTTGATATAATTTCACTGTACAGTGCATGGGCGATAACATTGATATCATGTTGCCATATTAGATGCACTTTTACAGCAGATGTTTAAAAAGTTTCTAAATATTACCTACTATTTCAGCTACATACAATAGGCAAGCAAATTATGGGGAAATATAATTAAAGCATAACATAATGTTTGGCTCATCTCAAACTAGCATGCAAAGTGATCTCTTCTTCAGCAATGTAGGAGAAAGTAAGGAGCCCTAAAAGGCCTGCCCATAAATGGAGGAGGAGGAGGAGGGGTATCAGGCTTGAACACCAGCAAGATGGGGGATCAATGACGATTATACATGAAGGAATGAGGCTGCCAACAAGCATGGAGGATGCATTGTAGGTATCCCAAGGAAGAAGAGCAGGTAAATGAGGAACAACGGCAAGTGGACCCAATGGTGATGATCATAGGGAAGGCATAAGAGGACTGAAGAGAGAGGGGGAAGGGCCAGCATGGAACAGACGACAGTAGGAATGGTTACAGATCTGGAAGCCAAGAGGGTCTGAACGCAGATGGGAATAAGAGTGAAGAAAATGCAGCTAAGTCATACAGGGGTGTCAAGTATTTATTTGGGGTTTTCATAAAGTGCTGCATGCCACCACAGTAGCCTCAGAGTGAGAGAGACAACTCTTTCTGATAAGAGAATTGCGTTTGGCAGTCTTGCCACACCCTGAAAATCTCTTGGCAGGTCAAGTCCTCCAGTTCCTCAATATGCCTTTCTTAAGGTTAGGGTCAAGAGTAGATAACTTAGCTTTCAACACCCATAGATGAAAACATGTCAAAGGGAATTTGGCATCAAACACAATCAGGTGCCTCACCCTAGAGAAAGATTATGGGTCAGGATCATGCTATAAAAACCATCAAAAAACATCTTAAGCCTGGATCAGCTCAATAATAAATGGAACCCCAATTGTCACCCCTCAACAAGCACCCTCTGCCTAATTACAAGTGCATTATATTCTATGGCATTTGTAATATGACTAATGGGATATCCGTCACATTTGTGAGAGAGTAACTGTATGTCAAACCTGGCCCTTAGTGTCCAAGTTCCACAGTTTGACATTTAGGAAAACAGGAGGGCTATCAACTCAGCAACTGCACTTACTGACAAAGAAACATTAAAGTAAATGCAGCAGCCCCCAGGCTCCTCTTTTTGTGTCCATCGGTGGTCATCTGTACTATCTGCCTTGGCTTTAGTGTCTTGAACGCGCATTATAACACATGAAGTCCACAGAATTCATGGAAAAGCCTCATCATGCTCATCTGACTCAACCATCCTGCATGAACAGGGACTGCAAGACTTTGAAGGAGTGCTTCACATTCTCTTAAGTCAAGGGCAGAGAAAACATCAGAGAAAGCAAGTTGTAGTTGAAGAGGTAAGGTATCAGCCAACAAAACAAGCATTAGCAAAGTCATTAGGACAGACTGATGTGAGGGTTATTTTTATTTTTTTAATACTTTGTTTTAGTTGCAAGAATGTGCCACAAAAAGAAGAAAAAAAAGAAAACATAGCCATTTAAACATGGCTGCCATTTGCTTGCATTTTTAATTTTTTAATTAAAAACACAGGTATTAAAAGATGGGCTCGTTATATCTTACTCGTGTCAAACGCTGTAGCCAGCGGAGGCCCAGTCCCAGAGTCATGGAAGGGGGCAGAGGTGGTCCCAATATACAAAAAAGGAGATAGAGAGGATCCCTCCAACTATAGGCCCATCAGCCTGATCCATGCCCTCCAAAAGGTTTTTTGCAGAGCCCTCCTGCAGAAGATCCAGTCATGGGCAGATGACAACGTAATTTCATCCCAATACCAAGATGGCTTCAGGGAAAAGATGGGGACAATCGATCAGGCATTCCGCCTCCTACTTCTTTACTGGAAAGTTGTAGTGATTGGTAAGGGTAGCCTTTACCTGGCTTTCATTGACCTGAAGACAGCCTTCGATTTAGTCCCCAGGTTTAAACTCTGGCAAGTACTCGAAGGTATGGGCATCCCGCTGCCTATACTTAGTCTGGTAGTCCGACTGCACGAAGGCAATTATGCTCAGCTCAGATGGGGTTCGCAGGGGCAACTCACCGAGCGCATTCCAGTCAGCAGGGGAGCCCGCAAAGGCTGTGTTCTGGCTCCCACTATGTTCTCTTTGTGTATGAATGGAGTGGTGAGCTTTTTGCAACAAGAACCTGCCGACGCACCCAGCCTGGGGGGGAACAAGGTACCAACCCTCTTGTTTGCGGATGACACCCTGCTGGTGTCGAAGACACCGGCAGGGCTACAGCTTCTACTAAATAGATTCCAGCATTTCTGTGACATCAGGGGGTTGATCATTAGCACCACAAAGACCTAATTTATGGCCTTTAACCCCCATAAGTACTACAAAGGTAATCTAACGCTAGGAGGGACGCCCCTGGAAAGAGTCAGTACTTTCGACTACCTAGGCGTCCGTCTCTCGGACAAAATGACATGGAAGCCCCACCTGACCAAGCTGCTACTGGGGCATAAGCGAGTTACGGGGGCTCTGGGAAAGGAACATCGCTCCTCAAGCAGCAGACCCATAGCTGCTGCCCTACAGGTCTATGACTCAAAAGCAGTCAGCACAGCTGTGTATGGCGCAGAGCTGTGGGGATTTGAGAAGATACCCGAGCTCAGTAGATCTGAGCATAAATTTCTCAGGAGCCTGGTGATGCTGCCTCAAAGTACCCCTCTTACCCCACTAATGCTTGATATGGGCAGGAGCTCTATCAGCGATATAGCGAGGCTCTGCCCGTTGCTTTTCTGGGTACACATTAGGAGGACCCCAGAGCTTCTGCCTTATGCAGAAGCCCTATCAGAGGTCATCCGTTTAGACACATGCAACAGGGTATGGTGGATCAGAAATTTTAAGAAACTGGTGTCAGATGTAGGGCTCCAGGCCCTTTGGGATAACCAAGATCCACTCCTGCCCCGAAAAGAGGTAGTAAAGCAAAAGTATTGGGAAAGAGTTGAGCACAAAGAACTTTCTAAACCCAACAAGGGGAAACTGACAACAGAATTTTATTTCCACTAACAGGCAAGGCTACTGGAACTCTGCCTAGACTTAATTCAGGTCCCCCAGGATTGGATGCTATACATCCAATTTAGGTTTGGTACTCTCCCTGTGGGCGAGGTAACAGCTAAGTGGCATCCAAATGTTTCAAGTCCGAGTATCTGTCCAGGATGCAAGGCACCAGTGGAGTCTGTTGCCCATGCATTGTTTGCATGTCCGGCATATGCGCACCCCAGATCCAAATGGCTAAAATCGATCTGCAGACAAACGGGCATACGGAACCATTGGGAAGCCTTGCGTATCTTAAAATCGGACCCTAGACCACTTTTTGTATGTGGAGTGGCAAAGTTCCTAAGCCACATGTGAGGCATCAGGAGGAAGGCACTAATGAAAGAACCCCATGGGTAAATATCAGGCCGTCTCCCGGACCAAGATGTACAATGGATTACCAGCTCCCCCCCCCCATGTAATCCTGGATACACGTAGATACAACGCACAAGCACTTTAGCACAAAGAACTTCTGTGCAGCTCCCCCATTAGAGGGCCCAAAAGTAAAATAAAAAAACATGACAGTAGGGCCCGTAAAGTAGACTACCGCATTGTTATTGCTTTAACATTCTGATTGACCCTTTTTTCCATTGAGGCCGTTTTAAGTATAATTTATCTTTTGAATCAACCAGTTTGCTGTTTTAAAAAAATTTGTTTTTATCTTTGTTTTTATTGTTATACATGTTGTATTTTTAAACTAAATGATTTTCATTATTGTTTGCAAAAAATGAGTCTGGATGATGAACTGCTTTTCAACTGGCTCTTGATGATAGAGCATGGCACATTTTCACTAGCCTATGCTCAGGATCGTCCTTCAGCTGAGGTGTTGCATGTAGTTGCATCGCGCCTCCCAAATCATTGCACAGCGTCCGCTCTGAGGTCCCATTATAGGAAGAACAATGCTAAATAACATTGTTGTGAAGGAAGAACTTGCATGTTCATAGTAATGCCTGTTCTATGTATAGCTCATTCTCATTTTTTTATCTGTATTTAAACAGTTTTTTTAGCGTTTATGAAACGTGTGTCGAAATGAAGCTTATACAACAACAACAAAAAACATTACTGATATGGTCGTTTTAATAGTGTTTTTATATACTGACTTTCAGCTGTGCTATGCATTTTATTATTAGCTATAACGGAGGCAAGAATAAATCACCTGCTAACCAAGCACTCGAATCGCAGACTGCTTCAATGATACAATGTCACCTAAACACTTTATAAGGAGACAGAAAATAAACTGTCAACTATTCAAAAAGCACACTTGGCATAAAGTTTATCATTGAACCGGAATTAACTATTTTAGATGGATGTGAACAATTTGCATAGGATTTGTCAGACACTCAAAGTGAAGGGGGCAAATTGCTAAAGTGGGCTAACCTGTTGCCCCATGCTGGATGCTGTGATGGGCTGAAGCCAAAAGTGAATGACAATTTAACAGATAAATAGATGGAGCTTGCTTTAAACAAGCCAGTTTCTCAATTGTATTATACATTTGTTTTTAAAACCATCCTCTGGAGAGACAGCTAAAGCTGATCTAACTGCAACCGTGAATAAGTGGGTCTGTTATGATACAGAGCATTATGGGATACTAATGAAAACCATTAGTGCCAATTTTAGATCCTCCCTTCTAATGACATTTGTTAGACCTGGCAGCCTTGGCGTGGGTTTCCCCTGCATTTTTGCCTTTACCTCCTGTATTTTTACTGTGTGATGGATTGCGCTTTGCTGGTCTAGATGCTTTGGGCATTTTGCCACAGCTAATCAGTGCCAAAGTGCAAGTTTTCCCTTAGTAAATTGTTATTATGGATTGGTATTTCCATGATTGGTTTATTTGGTTTACTATTAAGTCCCTAGTACAGTGCACCATGTGTGCCCAGGGCCTGTAAACCGAATGCTGATAGTGGGCTTGCAGCACTGATTGTGCCACCCACACAAGCAGACTTGCAACAAGGTCTCAGGCCTGCCATTGCAGTGCCTGTGTGCAGTCTAGTACTGCCATGTCGACCTGGCAAGTGCACCCACTTGCCAGGCCCTAACCTTTCCTTTTCTTACATGTGAGTCACCCCTAAGGTATGCCCAAGGTACCCCTGTGGGCAGGGTGCAGTGTATGTGAAAGGTTGGACATGCCCTGATGTGTGTGGCATGTCCTGATAGTGAAATACTGCCAATTTCGTTTTTTCACTATTGTAAGGCTATCTGTCCCATAGGATAGAATGGGGAGTTTGCTCATAACATCTTATGAGCATTACTGACCATGGGAACAAGATGGGAAAATAAAGTTTGATATGCCTGAACTCAGAATGTTAAGATGCATCTTTTAGTGAGAGTGATTTTAACATTCTGGGTTTGAAAATACCACTTTTAGAAAGTAGGTGTTTTCTTGCCTAACCATCAAGGCAGCCTCTGCTAGGCTGTGTATTGACTGTCTGGTTTTGGAGTGACAGGGGCTGGGGATGTGCATTCTGTTCAGACAGCCACTTGGGGGGGGGGGGTAGTTGAGACCTGCCTTTCCAGGTTGAGTCAGGGCTGGGCTGAATAGACCTGGGCTGCATTCAGAGTAGGGGGAGGAGATTTCTTTCACACCTGAATGGGCCTGGCCTGCAAGGACAATGCTGTCTTCACCTCCTGCCAGGAAGCTGCACCAGAGAGGATAGAACTGGTTTTGGCTGGGCAAAGAGGTTCTCTGCCACAGAGAACAAAGGATTGTGGGTTATAAAAAGTGGAGCCCAGACCCCTGAACTTTAGATTATTTCTGGGAATCAAGAGGAACCTTTGCCAAGGAGAAGAGCTGGAGAACCTGTGAAGGAATACTGCCCCTGTGCCGTTTGCTGTCTGGGGTTGGCCTGCAGTGGCTATTTTCTGCCAAGGAAAGGAGAAGGACTTTGCTGTGTCCCCTACTTGAGGAAGATCTCCAAGGGCTTGAAATAGAGCTTGCCTCTTCTGCTGTCTTTGGGTCCCTAAGACTTCACACCAGTCCCCCCTGAACACCTTTGCTGGGAGTTCTTACCTGCTGAGAGGTGGCTGCCAGTGTTCTTGACCTCTGGAGGTTGTTTGGGGACTGGAAACTGCAAGAACTGTAAAAATCGACGCATCGCCTGTTTTCTGACGCAGCGCAGTGGTGTGAGAAGAATTTTCTGACGCATCGCCGCCACTGAAAAATCGACGCAGCGCCTGCTTGCAGGTGAAGTGTCTGATGTGTGACGAATCATGTGCACCGATCTCTGACGTCCGAGATCACCGCACCAATTCTGACGCAGGCCCTGTTGTGGAAGAACTGACGCATCGAGGGGACGGGGCTGAAATCAGTGCAGCGCATCACGAGTCTTCACGCATCGCATCGTACCGGATTGTCACGCATCGCATCAAAGCGTCAAGTCTGTCGCATCGTTGGGAGATGCAGTAAGAAACCGATGCATCACCTCCCCACACAGTAAGAAACGGACGCATCACCTGCTCTCCGGTAAGGAACCGACGCATCACCTCCCCTGCGCAGCAGTAAGAAACCGACTCCTCACTTCCCCCAGAGCAAGGAACAGACACATCACCTTCCCTGAGTGTAAGGAGCCGACGCATCAACTTCCCTGCGACCCTTTTTGCTTGCATTTTTTCGACGCATCCAAGGTACTTTGTGTAAAAGTGTTGCATATATTTTCTTGGAACAGAACTGTTTCTACCTTTTAAGAATCATATTTGTAGTACTGTATTGTGGATTTTTGTTGTTTTGGTCTTGTGTTGGTTTAGATAAAGATTACTTATTTTTCTAAACTGGTGTGGTGTCCCTTTGTAGTGTTTTCACTGTATTACTGTATGTGTGCACAAATGCTTTACACGCTGCCTCTGAGATAAGCCTGTCTGCTCGTGCCAAGCTACCAAGGGGTTATTTTAGAAGTGTATCCCCCATACCCTGACTAGGAAGAAGGGTCCCTACTTGGACAATGGTGCAAGCATTTCTAACAACATTTTACAGTGTGAAATGGCAGTGCAGTTTCCTTCAGACAGTAGTGTGGAACATGGAAACACATCAACCTGCAGAGGAACCCATTCAATATGAAGATCCTTCTGATGAGCCTGTGTTGGGTTATCAGGCAAAGAGGTTGCTTTAAGTGTAAAAGACACATTTCAGAAACCAGGACTTTTGGCACATAGCCGGAATCAGGCCTAGCAATCTGGCAATGCTTGGCTGAGTAATTAACAAACTTTCATGTTTTGGCCTCTCTCTACCAGAACATAGAGGTGCATATTACCCAAAGTGAACACTAAGAGGCCTATTATGAGGTTTTTGGGAAACAGCCAGGCATGGGTAATCCCTTGCAGTTGCCTATACCAAGGGCATCAGTAATTTCAGTGGGTGGAATAAAGGCCTAAGCAATTATTATCTCAATATAGAAATAAGCCAGTCTTGACCCTTGTACCCTTAATCAACTTCTGATCCATTGTGCATATTCCTTTTCTAAACAATCACCATCAAGAAACCAATCACCATTCAATTACAAAACTGAATAATGAAAATTCTCTCCTTCTTGAATGATATTTAAGCTTTATACAAAGCACTGAAGACACAACTAAGTGTTCCCAAGCACCATTCTTGTAGCAAGACAGTGGAAAACGCTGCTTTCGTGTTCTGCTTGAACTCTTGGAAGCCTTCAAAGCTATTACCCATCTACCCTTCTGCACATCATGTCTACCTGTATTAGACCTGTTGTCTCTGTTTTACAGGTGTGCATTAATTCTATTCCATACAAGAGGATCCAGACCTGAGCAAAGTGCAGTGAATTTCAGAGACTCCAGGCCTCCATCCTTTAACGGGTGATCTTAAAACCCTACATGGAACGTAAAGGAGTTCTCTAGAAAAACCATGGAATCATGACCCATCCTCAGATATCTGCCCATTCAAGTCCTGCCACACCCGCCTTTAATCCTGGATGTCAAGCCCCTACCTTAAACTGAAATACAGCAAGACCAAATGCATTCTTATCACAAACAGCTCCTAATAATCACAGATCCTGGGATAAAAGAAGCAGGAAGAATTTGCCCCAAATACCCTTCATGATGACATTCCTAGGCTTCACCATGTACAGTGGCATCTGTATCACTACCCACATCGAGATGCCCAATATTGATTCATTACTGCACAAAAAACGAAGAATTCGGAAACACTGTTTAGAACATGTGCAATGCTTCACTCATCTTTTTCTCTGGGACTCATAGAGCTGCAATGAAGCATGTGCTGTACACAGATGCCAGACTCGTTAAATTCCTAAAGAATTATGGTCCTTATTTAGAGCTTGTACCCATCCATTTTTTCACAAGTGCATTATAGGCTACGGCACTTGTAATATGGCAGAGAGGGATATTTGTTACATTTTGACAGAGTATTGCATGTGCCAAACTCTTAATAAGGCCATATGTCTAGATCACCCTGAACCCAAAGTTCACTTGGTACTACTACTAGCCCAAATCATCTACAAAAACATGCTGCACCAGCTCTAAGCTAGTTGCACCAACACTCCGACCCACCTGGTTGAAAAACTTAAAGATTGCAGGTGACCAGTGTAACTCACAAGGTCAACACAAGACAAGACAGAAAACCAAAAAGTGCAAAATGGCAAGATCAGGCAACTGGTCATCCTTATGTATTGCGCTTGGGCCATGGAATAACATCCCATCCAGGCTCATTCCTTAAGTGACCAATTCAGGAAGTGCCTCATTTCAAGATGTTCTTCTCCTCCATCAGTAAAAAACCCTGAGTTCCGTCTGATGTCTGGATTCAACTAGAAGAGAGCCCCTTCCCTGCTGTACATGATCCTGAATTGTCAACATCACCCTGTACTTTGTACAGCATGTTGTTACTTTCCAACATCGACACAAGTCACATAGTTTGGCTCGCCACACTCCTTCATATAGTAGTTCACCACTAAATGACATTGTCGGCTACAAAAGGACAAATCCATTGCGTCTAATCTCTTTGGAAGTGATAGGTGCACAATGAAATGAGTGCCAATGAAGGTTTACTGGTAAACTCATAGGTGTTAATCAGCGCAATAAGCATTATATACGTACTTATGCAATTTATGCAAACAGTGTTTGTGTACAGCGAACCTAGCCGAAAGGCAGCAAAACTCTGTACAGTGTCAAAGGGAAAGATTGAGTCAACAAGTGATTGGAGGATTAAATCGGTTCTAGGCGTAAGGTGACTGTTACATTATGAATTTTGCATATATACATATATATTATATATATATGTGTGTGTGTGTGTATATACTACCGTAAAGCACTTGCATTCGTGATGGTTCAACGTATTGCAACACACCTATTTTACCTGCCTATATAAGCTGCTACTTGCACGTAGCGTGTTCATGTGATCAAGGCCGCAGGTCGGCGGCCGAAACGCGTTATGTGGACCTGTTTATGCTGTGAATAAACTCACCATTTCACCTGCTGCTGTGGTCTGTGCCCGTGTGTTCTTTGCTGCCTGCAATTGCTACGGGACCTTCTGCTGATATATATATATATATAAAAAATCTTTCAAGCAACTAGGATCAACAAGTATCATACAAGAGATCAACTTGAGGATTTTAATTCCAAATTGTTGACATAAATAATTCTCCCGAAACTTACATTTAGCTTCACTATCCGGCTCATCAGTCCCTTCATCCATCTCTTTTGGTGAGAATTTCATTAGATCTGGAACGACAGTGGTACCGACAAGGACTGTTCGTCCAAAAGCTCTCTTCTCCACCACAAAGATACTGAGGGGCGGGTGTAAGTACACTTGTTCTGGGAGTTGCTGAAAACAGAAAAACATTTACATCATCAAAGAGCCGAAGTCTGAAGATCCTGGGGAGAAGGGCGAGGTAGTTAAGTGAGTGGGGTTGTGATTAGGAGGAAGCAGGAAGAAAATTACAAGATGGAGGAAGGGGCTAGAGAAGGAGAAGATAGTGCAGGGTGGGGGTAAGTAGGAGTAGGATTTGGGAACTCTGCAGGAAACAAGAATCAGGAGAGTCCTTTACACATGGACTTGACGCCCCCCCCCTGCTGCTGTCAAACCCTGTGAATACCAACCGTTTGCACAGAGCCACTAGTGACCACAAAACTAACTCGAAGTATTGCATCAACAATATTAGCATGATAGACCGATTAAACATTAAATACATACGGTCGCTAACTTCAAAATGCAATAAGGCACGAAATGAAATATACTTACCATGAAAGTTTGAAAACAATGCTGCTTTAATGCTGGCAAGCGAATCAGGGCTGGCAATCCAGCTTATAAGTTACTACCCAGGTCACTGGTTAGAAAGGCCATGAATAGAGGACCTCTGTGTAAACTAGCCCTGTCAGCAAGCCGGTGGTGACAGCTGGATGGGTGTGCATGGAGGACATTGATGTGTATCCCTTGTGAGAACAATGCAATAATGCATACAGTCATGGTTGGAAATAGGGTGGCTGGCTTGATCTTCTCTGGAGTTAGAATTAACTTCCTACTTGCTCGCTCTAAACAACCATGAGAGACTTATATGTCTTGCACGGTGACTAATACACCACTTGTTTTACACTGACGATATCCACAGAGCCATGCTTACAGCTTAGATAAGACCCTCTTGTCACTGGTTTATTGCATGTTTTTGCCTGGGCCTTGCTGGTGAAAAGGACCAAACACCCTGCCTTGCTGCACATTTGCAATGACCACACCACATGAAGGGGGTTGTTTATTTGGCAACCTGATCCATCTAGTTCTCTTGTCTGCCTTTGCTGCCCCAGAGGGCCAAGGGGAATGATTTCCAACGACTTTTCTGAGTAGTCTAAGTGCCTAAAAGGATCTCCTGAAAGTAGTTTTATAAGAGGACTCCATTTCACTTGAAGCACAATGTCTGTGAGTGAATTGAGTGGTAGAAGTGACGGAGTTTAAACGCCCATACATCTTTACACCTTCCGTGACTCGATAAAGGATCCTTGGGCATTCATTGACAAGCCTATATCATCTTGGGTGCTGTAGTTGTTTCGCTTTATTTAACAAATTTAATGGAAATACCAGGGCCCAACGATTTTTAAGAAGAAAACCCAGGGCTAGAATATGAGTGAAGTGTGGCTTGATGCTAAACAAAGTGCACAGTGTGCAAAAAGGAAGAGGTGTGGCGCAGCGGGCAGGGCGGCTGACTACGGAGCACAGGGCTCATGGTTCGATCACTGGCGGCAGCTCAGCTCAGCACCATGTGACTCTGAGCAATAGATCACTTAATCTCCCCGACTGCTGTCAGTGCCTTGAGACCCTTAGGGGTGAGTAGTTCGCGCATTACAAATACCGGATTTAGATTTTTAGATTTAATGGCATTCAGCCACTGGTTCAAGTAGCCAGCCAGATCCTTCAAGCCGAAATATAAAGAAAAACACCTGTCAACCCCTGTTACTTCAATTGACTGACACAGGGGCTCTCATTGATTGCTTCAGGGATCGTTGGTAGCCCTGTAAGCCTCTCCTGACAGTATTAGAAATTGCACAGTACTAGGGTAAGAGTAAAATTGCATGCAATTTTACCATACAGTGTAGTAAATCCACACTAGTACCGTGCAATTATGAGTAAAAACACATGTAATGGGGAATTCCCATATGTGACAGATTTACCAGCCACAAGGAATTCCCAATTCTATGGGGTTTAACGAAAACATTGACCACTTGCTTTGAGATAATGAATGAGGGTACATGTGTATTTATTATTTTATTTATTTTACAGTCCTGTACCGTGCCACATTTCAGCCACCCAGAGCACCATGCATACATTGGAACAGAAAGCTGATAACTATTACAACATGTAAGTGTGAAGAAGTACAAAGAGGTAGGATAACAGCAAAGCAGATCTTCTTTATTTTAAGTTCAAGATACAGCAACGTCCTAGCCACAGGGCAGCCAGCAGCAACTGGCTCTCAGCACTTGGCAACCAGACCAAGCACTCTTTACATTCTAGAGTCCTAAAGATAGTGTGTTCCATGTGAGAGCAGCTGGCTAGCACAGAGTAGTGCAAAGGTAATTACCACACACCTTCCCCCCAATACAAAATATAACGTTGAGAGAATAAAAAGTACATTTAGTTCAAAACATAGTTAAGTAGTTTCTGTGGAGTTTTACGAGTGCGAGTGCTCCTACGCAGAGGAGAAACAACCCTAGAAGAAACAAGTTTATCATCTCTGCCAACAAGAACACAGGAGCGTACCGGAGCAATTCTACTCAAATTCCAAATACGCCCATCATCAAGTTTAACAGCATTAAGAAATAGTTTAGTCACAGTACGAGGAGGGGAGAAGTTTGCACTACCACACTTCTGGGGAATGGGTACCCTCACACGGTCACCCACGCTAACCAAAGTGCGAGAAACCGCATGTCTGGTATCAAAGTTGGCTTTTCTCTTAGCTGACTTGAGATCCTGACGAGCGCGCCATTGAGCATCTTCACAAGTGTCAATGTCAGCACCTTTCCCTCTCATCCAAGTTTGAAACATGTAAGTATTAGGAGTGCGCCCCCTAAACAACTCAAAAGGGACTTTCTCAGTGGTAGAATGTGGAGTTAAGCGGTATACCATAACTCGCTCAACAATTACAGCCCTCCAGTCACGGTTTTGTTCTTTGGCCAGTTGAATTGATTCTTTCAGAACACGGTTGAATCTCTCTACCATTCGGTTACTTTCTGGATGATAGAGAGAACAACGCTTGTGTTCAATTCCTTTCTTGGCCAAGAACTCCTCCATCTCTCTTGATACAAGCTGTACACCATTGTCAGTCAAGAGAGATTCAGGAAGACCTTCCCTGCAGAAAATGTCCTCTAAGAACTTTATGACATCTTTAGTTTCTATGCTCTGTGTGACTTTGACTTCCGGCCATCTGGAGTACATGTCAATTAAGACGAGCACATAAGATTGACCCGTCTTGGAGGAGACAGGGCCCAACAGATCTAAGGCCACATGCTGCCAACAACGTGTGGGAGCCTCTCGTATAATCATTGGTTGAACCCTAGTTTTGCAAATGTTATCACAGGCGTTGCACTCCATGCAATCTCTCACCATTCGCTCTACAAGAATATCAATGCCGGGCCACCAGAAGTGTAGACAAACCCTCTCCTTAGTTTTGGAGATGCCTTGGTGGCCCAGATGAGCCAAACGGACTATTTTCTGTCTGAAGGATGTTGGAGGGACAAGACGGGTACCCCTCCAAAGTAAATCATCACTCAACGAAAGTTCATTCCGTACATTCCAGAATTGCCGGGCACTTTCAGTCAATCTCTTGATACCCGTCCACCCTCCTGACACAAATCTGCACACATCAAGCAAGTCAAGGTCACTTTTCATAGAATCTCTCCACTCTGACTCAGAAACAACTCCTTCGACCACCTCACATACTTTGAAGTCATCAATTTCCCAGGTATCTTCAGGGTCAAGAGAGGTTCCATCAGTTTGTTTGGGAACCAAGCGAGAAAGACAGTCTGCCACTTTGTTATCCACGCCGGGGATGTATTTTACAATAAAGTCAAAGTCCTGAAGTGCTATGACCCACTTACATATCCGGGAGGAGACAGCATCTAATGACTTTTTACAGAATAGATCCTTTAGAGGCTTATGATCTGAATGAACAACAAAAGAAGTACCCCAGAGAAATTTCTTGAGCTTCTTGATTGCCCAGAAAATGCACAACGCCTCCTTTTCAATTACCGAATATTGAAGTTCTGGACCAACGAGAGCTCTTGAGAGAAACAGGATGGTTTCTTCCCTGCCATCCCTAGTCTGTTTAAGATCGGCACCTAAGCCTCTTGAACTGGCATCAGTGACAAGAATGGAGCTGGAAGAAGGGTCAAAGCTCTGCAGAGAGGGAGCGGAACAAAGAGCTTTCTTGACTCCCTCGAATTCCAACTGGCACTGAGTAGACCAGGAGAATTTCACACCTTTTTTTAAAAGGGACCTGAGAACAAAGGTACGGCAGGCAAATGCAGGCAAACCGTGGAACAAATTTATTGTAGTACTCAGCCATCCCCAGGAAGGTTACTAGTTCATCTCTGGACTGCGGGACGGGAAGTTCCTCAATGGTCTTCACCAGACGATCTCTGGGCCTAACTCCATCACTGGTCAAGTGATGACCCAAGTAATCAATTTCAGAAAGATTAAACTTGCATTTATTTTCACGCAGAGTTAGACCTCTTGCACTGAATCGTTCAAGCACACTCCTCAGTCTTGCATCATGTTCACTCTGAGACGAGCCATGGATCAAAACATCATCCTGGTATATCTTGACTCCCTCCACACCACTCAACACGTCTTCCATGACTCTCTGAAAAACAGAGGCAGCAGAGATCAAGCCAAAAGGAAGAAGTGTGAACTTGTATGTTCCAAAAGGGATTATGAAGGCAGTCAAGTCCATGGACTTGTCATCAATTTTGACCTGATGATATGCAGCACGGAGATCTAAAGTGGAGAAGATGCGTGCATCCCTCAACTGGACTAACATTTCAGTGATATTTGGGAGAGGGTACCTGTCAGCAACCACCGCACGGTTGAGAGCGCGAAGATCCACACATAAGCGTACCTCGCCAGAGGGTTTGCGTGCTAGAACCACTGGAGCCAACCACTCACTAGCCTCTGTTTCAACAATGATACCTTCTTTCTTTAACTTCTCAAGCTCGTAGAGCATAGACTCCCTCATAGCTAAAGGTACACTGCATACTTTACATGTGAGGGGTTGAGAATCAGGCTTTAGTATAATTTTGTGCGTGTAACCCGATAGACAACCCAACCTCTTGCAGAAGACTTCTTTGAATTCAGAATATAGAACACAGCTCGAATCACTCACACTAGAAATAACACTTGCATTGCTCTCACTCGGGACAAGTTTTGAAGGAACAGATTGTGAGGAGATGTCTCTGAGGATAATGCAGGGATCACCACCAGGAACTAAAGACACACCTAGGTCAGGCTGGTGGAACCAGCTGATTATGCTGTCACCTCTGCATGAAACATATATCTTCCCTACAGTTAGCCTACCTTTGTATTCAATATTGCCCATGAAGTAGCAAAATAATTTTATGGGTTGACCACCATAGACTAACGGTTTTATATCCGGCTTGTAAATTTTCACTTTCCCACGAAGTTTCAGGTCAAAGAACTCCTTAGGAATGAGAGAGATCTTTGCCCCAGAGTCAAAGAGCATCTTAATGTTGCAATCATTCACTAGGACCACATCAACAGGGCCCTTACTCTTATTTTTACCAATTGGTGTGATAACCTCCCCACAGTGTAGTTCATTGTCATCAGAGTCACTTCCACTCTCAACCAAAACCTCCTTGACACGCCTGCTTGACTTATTCTTTTTAGCTCTACAAACTTTGGATAGATGTCCAACTTTTCCACAGTTAAGACACTTAGAAGTGAGAGCAGGACATGACTTGTAGTTGGCAAGATGACCTAACATGTCACAACGATAGCATTTTATTCTTCTGTTACCTTTAAATTGGGAGTTAGAAGAGTGGGTAGGTTCACGTTGTTTCCACACTGGCTATGAGGTTTTTTTTGTAACAGTGTGAACCTTTTCTTCCAAAACGCCATTATCTTTTTTAATAACCTCTACGCAAGCAAGGGAGTGTTCTATTCTCTTTTCTATTACAACAACCTCATCAAGTTTTGGGTCATCCTTTTGCCAAAGCTCGTCTTTAATTTTCTCAACAGTGCAACCCAGCATAAACTGGTCACGTATGCGTTCTTCAAGAGAACTATCAAATTTACAGGAGGCACCCAATTTACGCAGAGCGGTAATGTATGCTTCAACAGACTCATCAGATTTTTGTACTCGCTTTCCAAAATGGTAGCGTTCGAGGATGGTGCTAACCTTTGGGAGATAGTGCTTATCGAGTTTCTTAAGACAGATTTCAAACTCAATGAGACTATCTGACTCATCATCAGTCAGGTTAGGAAGATTTTCAAACACCTCTTGTCCTTCAGAACCTAGACAGTGTAATAGTAATGCTGATTTTCTTTCAGCACTCAGAGATACTCTGCAAACCCTTGCATAATTTAGGAAAACCTTTTTCCATTTTGACCAACGTAGAATTGGATCTCCAGGGTTAGATAGGAAGAACGGAGGAGGAGTTACATTTTGCATATTGTATCAAAAATAATTGCAAAATAAGTAAAATTGTAATTATGGAGCAAAGTGTTTACACAAGTATAGCAAAGGTAAAGTATACAAGCAAGTAAGTACCCAAGGTATTTTGCCTTTTTTATTTAACAATGCATAAAATTCAAGTTCAATGAAAACAAAGCTTGAATGTTCAGTAAGTAACTAATTGGTTTGTGTTTACCTGCGTAATAAAGAAGTAGTGAATATTCCAAGAAATGAAAGGTAGGCTGTGTGTATCAGCGCAGAGGGACACAAATCAGAAGTATTATATTCCACACCTGACACACGAATTCCACTTTCTAATGCTGTGTTTGTCAGCGTGAAGTTGTAGTTGCTGGTAAGTGGTTGCAGAAAGTACGAGATAAGCTGTGCGCATCAGCGCCACATTTAACCATTAGAACTTCGAAGCGTAGACAGCGCATTGCAAGAAACACCACAAAACTCAGTGAAATAAGCTCGGGATTGCTGTGCGCGTCAGCGCAAAGAAGTGCTGGGAAAGGCTGCGTAGGAAATAGCTGTGCGCGTCAGCGCGTTGTCAGGGAGTCGAGAGGCTCTGTGAGTAAAAGTGGTTGTCAGGCAACAATGAAACAGTAGAGCGTAGGAAGACGTGAAACGTCACACTAAGGCAAGTTGGTTGCTGGGCAACGATGACGCTGAGGAGCGTAGAGGAGCATGATGCGTCACGCTGATTAAGATGTCACAGTCTTTGTGGAGGAAAGAAAGAATTCCAGGAATACCGCGAGGCGTTCGGCGCGAGCAGGTATAGAAACGCTTGCCGTTCACGCTCTAGAAATGTCTCCTTTGCAAAGCACAATATCCAATTGTAAAATATTAAATGCGCTGCAAAGAGGATGCGTGATGCGCAGGGGGGGGGCGGCTTAACGCAGCAAATAAGTCAAAGGGTGATGTCCAGGAATACAGCTTTTAATTAAGAAAAAAGCAGCGCGCACAGTACCTTATGATATTTGAAGGTGACCCAGTTGTGTTAGGACATATGCTGAAGAAAGACAGGCCTTACAGGAGCTCCTTTTGGTCATCTGAAGAGAGGAACTCGCTGGATTCAATCCTCTTGTTTCATGTCTTTAAATTAATGATGATCTTGCTGGGTCCAATCTTCTTTGCTCGTCGCCAGTGTGAAGAAGTACAAAGAGGTAGGATAACAGCAAAGCAGATCTTCTTTATTTTAAGTTCAAGATACAACAACGTCCTAGCCACAGGGCAGCCAGCAGCAACTGACTCTCAGCACTTGGCAACCAGACCAAGCACTCTTTACATTCTAGAGTCCTAAAGATAGTGTGTTCCATGTGAGAGCAGCTGTCTAGCACAGAGTAGTGCAAAGGTAATTACCACAGTAAGGTTAGAGAATCATTGGTCGTTAGCTGACTAATAATCGTTGCTAAGGATAGAGTCAAAAGTACAGAGATGTGGAGGAGGATTGGGCAGTCAGTAGGTATAGTTTATGCTGGTTGTACATAGCAGAAATTCAGATGATTGCTGATGATGTGTCAGTGAGTCTCAGTGTTCAATCCTGTTACTGAATAGTTCCGTTTCCAGCAGCTTCTGAGCCCTCACATCTCGCCATAGTGTTCCAAGCTTTGGGTCTTGCCCTGACAAGTTTTGTCCCCAACTTAGTCTTTTGAATTTAGGGGAGACCGTAATTTCAGAGAGGGGACTCCAGCCCCCAACACGCATCGCGGCCCGAGCGTCGCCAACGCCATGCAATCTTCGCGCCAGGAGGCACTTATCAGGGGCTTGAGCCTCCCGCAGTGCAGGAGACTGTAATTTCAGAGAGGGGACTCCAGCCCCCAGCACGCATCGCAACACGAGCGCCACAAACGCCAAGCCATGCAATCTTCGCACCAGGAGGCGCTTATCAGGGGCTTGGGCCTCCCGCAGCATGGGACACACGCAGGCGTGCCCGGGCTACACCCGGGCCAAGGGCGGACCCGTCTGCGCCCGTCAGAGACCGGAAGAGGCTGGGCCACCCCACCTGTCATTAGCCCAGCAGATTGCAACCAGTTAAATACAACTACAACAAGGAAAAGGTACTGTACTGCACTATACCAAGATAGCGCCCCTCTGAATACTTCTTAACCTTTCCCCTCGTGGGCCTCTTGTTGATTGTGCTATTCTCTTGTGTTCTTACCCTGAGCGCTCTGAGACTGTGCTGCGATGGGAAAGCGCAAATACACTGAGGGAGGCTTGAAGGAAGTCTGCAAAAAGAAGGTGAAGAAGAGAACTCTGACTATGAATCCAGCTAGAGGGGGATGGGTGCTAGAACGTATTGATTCCTTGTCATCCGAATGTCAATCAATCAATCAGGGAATTGTAAGCGCGCAACTCACCCGTGAGGGTCTCAAGGCGCTGAGGGGGGGGGGAGGGGTCCGCAGATCTGTTTAGCCGAAGAGCCAGGTCTTGAGGGTCTTCCTGAAGGTGTTCAGGGAGGGGACGCGTCTGATGTCTGCCGGTAGCTCATTCCAGGTCTTGGCTGCAATGTGAGAGAAGGATCTTCCGCCTGCTCTGGCTCTGTGGATGCGCGGGGTTTCGGCCAGTGCAAGGTTGGACGATCGGAGGTTTCTTTTGGGTACGTGGAAGTTGATTCTGTCGTTGAGGTATTTGGGTCCGTTGTTGTGTAGGCATTTGTAGGCATGAGTGAGGATTTTGAAAGTGACTCTTTTCTCCAAGGGGAGCCAGTGGAGACTTCGTAGGTGTTGGCTGATGTGTTCATGTCGGGAGATGCCGAGGACGAGTCTGGTGGCGGTGTTCTGTATTGTCTGGAGTTTGCGGAGTAGGGACTTGTTGATGCCGGCGTAGAGTGCATTTCCATAGTCCAGTCTGCTGGTGATTAGTGCATGGATGACTGTCTTCCTTGACTCAGGGGGGATCCACTTGAAGGTCTTGCGGAGGATGCGGAGGGTGTTGAAGCAGCTGGAGGTGACGGTGTTGACCGGTCGGTTCATGGTGAGTGATGAGTCGAGTATGATGCCGAGGTTCTTGGCGTGGTCTGAGGGGGTAGGTGGGCTTCCGAGAGCGGTCGCCCACCAGGTGCTGTCCCATGCAGAAGGGGTGGTACCGAGGACGAGGACTTCTGTCTTCTCGGCGTTGAGCTTCAGGCAGCTGTTGGTCATCCAGACTGTGACGTCTTGCATTCCTTTCTGGAAGTTGAGTTTGGCAGTGGTGGGGTCTTTGGTGAGGGAGAGGATGAGCTGGGTGTCGTCGGCGTTGGATACGATGCTGAGGCCGTGTTGTCAGACGATGGCTGCGAGGGGGACCATGTAGATTTTGAAGAGGGTGGGGCTCAGTGATGAACCCTGTGGGACTCCGCAGGTGATTTTCGTGGGGTCAGAGAGGAAGGGTGGGAGTCTGATCCTTTGGCTTCTTCCGGTGAGGAATGATCGGATCCAGTCCAGGGCTGTTCCTTGTATGCCTGCATCGTGTAGTCTGGCGACTAGTGTGCGGTGGGAGACAGTGTCGAAGGCCGCTGATAGGTCGAGTAGGATGAGGCCTGTGGAGTGGCCTTGGTCCAGGAGGGTGCGGATGTCATCTGTGGCGGCGAGTAGGGCAGTCTCTGTGCTGTGGTTGCTTCGGAATCCAGATTGGGACGGGTCGAGGACGGCGTTCTCTTCAATGATTCGTGTCAGTTTCCTGTTGACTGTTTTCTCTGCAACTTTGGCTGCGAAGGGGAGGAGCGAGATGGGCCGATAGTTCTTGAGGTCGGTGGGGTCAGCTGTGGGCTTCTTGAGCAGGGGTCTGACTTCTGCGTGCTTCCAGTCATCTGGGAAGGTGCCTGTTTTGAAGGTGGTGTTGATGGTGCGTTGTAGTTCGAGTGCGATGGCGGCCGTGGCTCTGTGGTAGATGTGAGGGGGGCAGGGGTCGGTGGGGGCCCCCGAGTGGATGCTTTTCATGGTCGAGGCGGTGTCTTCGGCCGTGATCGGTGTCCAGTTGGAGATGGTGGGCTGGCTGGTGTTTCTGGGGGGCAGGGCCGTCTGTGGCGCCTGGCGGATGATCGATGAAGTTGCCGTAGAGGTTTTTGATCTTGAGGTGGAAATAGGTTCCAAGCTTGTCGCAGAGGTCTTGGGATGGGGTGATGTCTGTGGCTTCGCTGCGTGGGTTGGTGAATTCTTGAATGACACTGAAAAGTTCCTTGGAGTTGGTGGAGTTGGCCAGGATTTTGTTGTGGATGAAGTTCCTCTTGGTGGCTCTGATCTGGTTGTGGTAGTCCATGGCGTCCTTGTAGGTGGTGTGGTTTTCGGTTGTCTTGGTGTTTCTCCAGTTCTTCTCCAGGCGTCTGCAGGTGCGTCTGGCTTCTTGGAGAGCGGTGGTGAACCAGGCGGCTTTCCTGTGGCGTTGTCTGTCGGGGTTGCGTAGCGGGGCGAGCTCGTCTGCGCAGTTGGAGATCCAGGTGTGGAGTTCTCTGGCTGCATCATTTGCGTCGGGTGCCCAGGTGTGGTTATTTCGGGTGAGGGTGGAGTTAAGTTGCTCGTCGGTAACCTTGCTCCAGTTCCTTCGAGGTGGACGTGGGGCTGGTTTGGGTGCCTTGGGTTTGTTGATGGCGAAGTGTACGCAGTGATGGTCGGTCCATGGCGGCTGTGTTGTGTGGCTGAATTGGACGCTGTTTCCTGCCGCGAAGATGGGGTCTAGGGTGTGTCCTGCTCTGAGGGTCGGTGTGTTGACGAGTTGTTTAAGTCTGATGCTGGCAAGGTTGTCACGAAGGATAGTGGAGTTGGGGTCGCTGGGGTTGTCGAAGTGGAAGTTCAGGTCTCCAATGAGTATGTAGTTTGTTGAGGCGATGGCGTGGGGTGCGATGAAGTCGGTGATGGTGGTGGCGAAGGGTGTTCGGGGGCCGGGGGGTCTGTAGATGAGGGTTCCTCGGAGTGTGACTTTGGGGGTGGTCTGGATCTGGAAGTGCAGGTGTTCGGCGGAGGGGAAGGTTTCGCTGGAGGTGGTGAGGCGGAGGGTGCTCTTGTGGGCGATGGCGAGGCCCCCTCCTGGGTGGTCTTTCCTCTGGATCTTGTATCCGTCTGGGATGGCGGTGCTGATGTCGGGGGCAGAGGATGCGTTGGTCCAGGTCTCTGTGAAGAAGGCGATGTCGGGCGAGAGAGAGTTGAGTAGGTTCCAGATTTCCATGCCGTGTTTGTGTACGGAGTGTACGTTGAGGAGGATGCATTTTAGGGTGTCGCCGGTGCTGGCGTCGCCGGTGTTGGAGGCCGGGGTGGCGGTGAGGGTCTGGCGGCAGTGGAGGCAGGAGAACTGGCCATGGGTTGTGCTCGGCAAGGCCTGTTGGCATTCTCCAAGTCTTCCAGGGTTGAGTGCGAGGAGGGTGGTGGTGTCGCAGCGATGGGTAGTGGGAGGTCCAGGGTTCCTGGCGCTGGCTGCGGTCGGGTCGCAGACGGGCGCAGACGGGCTTGCCTTTGGCGCACCGGCGGCGTGCCCGCTGCGCGCGTCCGCTGCGTGACCGTGCAGTGGCCGCCATTAAGTAGGGGAGGTGGGACGGAGGAGAGGCTGGGAGGTGGGGGAATTCCGGGGGGGAATTCTGGGGGGGAATTCCGGGGGGGGGGCGCAGGGGCAGCAGCGGCAAAAGGCGAAAGGAACAGGCAGGCAGGAGAAAATAAAAACAGTGGTGGAATTAGAGCAAGACACAGATGGGCACAATAACAGTGGCACAACAGGGATAAATTAAGAAAAAAAACGGCTGAGAAAGGTTACGGTGGTTGCAGGCAGTCTGGTCCCAGTTGGAGAAGGCAGCAGGCGCAGGAGCGGGCAGCAGCCTCGAACCTCCCAAGGAAGAGGTCGGGGTCTGGAGGCAAGAGACGGCACAGCGGAGCTGCGAGGAGAGAGTGGACCTAGACCGAATGTGAGAGTCTCCTTGATCTAAAGCCAACTAAAACTTCACCTAAGCACTCTAACTCACATGTACCTAGACGTCCTACACACACTGGTCATATAAGCCATATACCAGCTATGTTTAATAGAGCAGCCAGTAGGAATCAAGCACCTGTTATTTTAAACTCGCAACCTAGCAGGTCTGCTAGTGGGGGCAATGAAGTTCAAGAGACCGCAGTCGACCTATCAGCTTTCCCCTGCAGCAATAGTTTTTCCCCAATTTCAGAACATGTGGATTTACAAGAAATTACTATTAGCCTGGTCAATGGGGCGCAAAGAGAGGGAACAGAGGCTAACATATGCCCAAACAAGGATGATCAACCAGTTGTAAACCCAGTCTTGCATCCCAATAGTCTCGATAGCAGTAGCGGAGACGGTCTATTAAGTTACACAAATCCAGTACTAAATGATGTACCTATGCAAAGCTCATTTACACTGCAAATTAATGATCTAGTGAAGGAAATTAGAGCGCTTAAAGCAAATGATGGCAGTCTTTCCGACTCACTAAGCAAGGTACTTTCAGATGTCCAACTTGTTAAGAAACAATTGGGATCCCAATCAATCCGCACAGCGAACCATCAAGAGAGGACGGACAGTGTTAGTCAGCTATGAAGGGATCTTCCAAGTCACAATGTAGGAGGAACAGGCAGTGGAAATATAATCCCTAGTGCTAAGGTTGATCATTCAGATTCTGGACATCTGAGTGGGGTAGGTCAAAATAGGATTGGTTTCCGGCAACCTATTGACTTGAACGAGGTCCGAAGACCCCTACCCAGTCCTGCATACCAAAAGGCAAATATGACCCCTGTGTCTCTCATTTCGCTGCTAGGACTCTTGACCTGAGATAAACGGTATACCTGGTCAATGTACCAAAGCCCCCCCCTTAGTTTATATAAAGAGGATGAGGGCGCATTGATAAACAAGTGCATTCAGTGGATTCGGCAAGTGAGGAGGTGCCGGTCCATAATTAGGGATGACATCATTAGGGCTAAAAGATACTCTTACACAGGGTTGCCCCCGATACTATTGCACTTGTTCTGTCACATCGAGATTTTGTTGAAAATCTGGTAGCCTTTGATATACGCACTCAACATCTCACTAAAACCAATATTCGCTTTAAATACAATCCTCCGGAGAAGGTTTTAGAGAGGAACCTATTTTACCCCGCAACATCTCAAAGTGGTGTGTCTCCTCTTTGAGAGATAGATTGAAGGTCCCTCACACCCCCCGCTGTTTGTACTCAGGTCACCAATTTAGCATATACTAGTGAGCTCATTGTATCCCACCTAGAAGTAAATTCTACCCCCATGATGAGCAGCTCTATCAGGGCTGAGAGTGAGGGAAGTTGCACACCAGGGTCCACAACCCCTTGGGATGGGCTGACATCTGACTTACATCTATCACCACGTAGTATATCGCTCTTATGTTGGAACATTGCTGGATTGAGGTCCAAAGGTGCCTCCCCGGACTAGAATACCCTTATTGAAAAGTTTGATATATGCGCTTTTCAAGAAACTTGGTCCGTAGAACCACTACATCATCCGGGGTACTTAAACTATTACATTCCAGCTACCCAAGGTGGCAAGAGTTGCCTATTGGGGGGTCTCACAATATGGGTCAGACGGGTTATCGGCTTTAAGATACTGGCATTTCCGATAGAGAGTAACGATATTCTTGCTCTCTGGTTGGTGTGTGGCCCCTATGGTAACATCGACATTTACAATGTATATGCAAGAGGTCACAGCGGGGGGCGAAGGTCCAAAACAATTAATGACTTAAGCGAGTCCTTAGATAATCTTTCTTGGGCCGCCTCTGTTGTCATAGAAGGGACTTAAACATGACTTTTGAGCCCCTTGACAGCGAGGAAAACGACTTGGCGGGGGAGGAGGACGAACAGTGGGGCATTCCATACCTGGAATTACCTCCAATTAAAAGATGGACAGAAGTAGCCATTCAATTGAAAGCCCTATGTTTAGAATACGGCCTAAGGCAGCCAACGGTAGAACCGTCCCTGATGGGCAAGGGGCCAACACGTTTAACAATGGCTACTACTCAAGCCGTATTGACTATCTTTTAATTAGTTTAAAATTATGGCATACTATTGAGGACATGGCTGTGTTGGCTTGAGTGGAGAGCGATCATAATCCTCTCTGCTCCACGTTTGTTTTTAGGGAACTACAAGCACAAATACAAACCCATAATTCACTTATCACTGGTGATTTTCATTCTGTCAACGATATGCGTAGAGTAAAATGGCCTATGATTTTAGAACGACTGGAAATATTGACCACTATCACCAGCGATGTTGAAAACACCTTAGCAGAGATGGAGACCTCTCTCCTTACCTCCCTGCCTCTTAAAGAAATAACACTGTTGCACAATACATTATTTACTAAAATGCGCTCATACTTTCAAAGACCTTTTAGGGCTAAGGCGAAGGGTACCCAGTCACGGCAACACTGGTATAGCAAAGAGTGTAAACAAACCTGTGGATCCTTGGGGGAGGCAATTAGATTAGGTGACTTACCTAGAATACAAAATGCAAGGAAAATTTCTAAAAAGGCATTGGTAACTGCAAAAAAGTCCTGGGATGAGAATAGATGGCAGGATTTAAAACAGGCATGTCACAGGAATAATACTCAACATTTATGGAACCTGGTAAAATGGGGCAGGGGTGGAGTAGCACAGCCCTCTCAAAATCATGTAGACCCCAAAACCTGGGTTAATCACTTCGCTCTACAATAGGCCATTGATGAAACAGAGGACTGCGACCCTTTTTTGATTAATTTTTATTCAAATGATAACGTGTTTGACCTGGTAGATGTAAGTGCAGCCCTTAGTGCAATCACAGGTGGGAGAGCACCAGGCATTGATAACATCCCCACAGACATTTTTTTGCAGGACAAGGCTAAATGGAGTCTGTATATATCACTATTGGCTAATGGCATCGCCCACGGTGCCCCCATCCCGAAAACATGGCGGGGCAGAAATCGTTCCAGTATATAAAAAAGGGACAAGTCCTTGCCAGGAAATTGCAGGCCAATAAGCCTGATAGATTCAATCCAAAAAGTGGTGGCCCGACTTGTCCAGGCAAAGGCCCAAGAATGGATAGACGATAATGACATCCTTAGTCCACTCCAGGCAGGTTTTCAGGCTCACATAAGTACCATAGACCAGGTCTTTCGATTCGTCTTAATATATTGGCGGGCCGTAGTTCTTGGCAAGGGCAGCATGTATGATGCCTTTGTTGATCTTAAATCAGCCTCTGACCTGGTCTCACGTAACAAATTATGGGTGGTACTACAGGAGCTGGGAATGTCCACTGATTTACTATCCCTTATCGTCCGTCTTCACAAGAAAAACTTTGCACAAATACGTTGGGGAGCACAGGGGAATACGACCAACCCTTTCCCTGTAGAGAAGGGAGTACGTCAAGGGTGTGTAATTGCACCCACTTTATTCTCACTTTTTATTAATGGTGTTGCCAAATTTTTATCTATCACCTTTGCACCAGTTTTAGCAGGCAAGAAGATTCCGATTTTAATGTTTGCAGATGATACGCTTATTATTTCTAAAACTCCTAGTGGACTACAGCATGCACTGCGACGTTTTGAAGATTTCTGCTCTCTACGTGGCTTAAAAATTAACGCAGCAAAAACTACGTTTATGACTTTTAACCTGCATAGAACGTTCAAGGGTGGTATGGTAATGGACGGGTCACCCCTTGAACAGGTAGACGCATTTATCTGCTTAGGTATTACTCTGCAGAAGGAATTGAGATGGAGGCCACATATTGACACCATGGCACTAAAGCACCGGCAATTAGCTGGCGTCCTAAGAAACAAATTTAAAACATCCTTGACCAAGCCTTAGTCCAGTGTTGCATATTTATAACACAAAGGTGGTAAGCTCAGTCTTATATGGTGCTGAACTATGGAGTTTTGAGAAACTTACAAAACTAGCTATATCAGAGAATAGGTTGCTCTGAGTAATTACAAGCTTACCATAAAGCACCCGCACGCTACCTTTGCGGAATGACCTAGGCAAAAAAGCTCTGGTAGATCTAACTAGGTTACGCCCCATTCCGTACTGTCGTAGAATATGGAGAACGCCAGAATTGGCCACCTTTGCAGAGGGTCTCAAGGACATTAGCGATGCTGATCATTTCCATAAAATTAACTGGCTGCGTGATATCAGAAGCCTCCTGGTCAGAACGGGTCTGTCGCATCTATGGGAATCGCCATCTAGCTCCCAATTTCCATCAAGTGACTCAATTAAGGAAAGATACTGGAAATTGATTGAGCATGATTAGAGGTAATGATTGTACATCGTTGTCAGGGAGCTTTTTACTAACAAAATCATGGCCGAGATTTGAGTATTATTGGGATGCTATCTCAAAGCCTCGTGATCGTAAATTGTATTTTCAATTTAGAGTGGGCTGTTTACCACTGAAGTCTTTTACTGCTAAATGGATAACATCAGGTGACTACAAATGCCCTATTTGCACTGACCTAGAAGAAACCTATGCGCATGTATTGTTTGTCTGCCCCACCTAATCTGGTCCCCGAAAAGTATGGTTGACGCAGACATGCAGGAACATGGGCACGAGATCATGTAGTGTTGCCTTGAGAATTTTGTGCACTGATTCATCACTCCGCTATGCAATTCCAGTAGCAAAGTTTTTAAAATGGATGTGGTCTATAAGATCTCAATTGTCGACCACAAACAATTGAACTTGGAATTATGCTACCTGTGGATGTGAAATAATTCTTTTAACATTGACCTGTGGTATTTAGTACTGGTTTTTAATGCTTTAGCCATGAAATGATAAACATAACTGATTATGCTCTTCATCGTAAGACTTTCCTGCATCATAACACACTGGGACGAACTGATTTTACATATGCTTATTTGCACATATTTTTACAATATTTTAAATTCTTTGTATTTTTAATTATTTTAATGGTATTTTATGCACAATCCTTTTATGACATGTATTGTCGAATAAAGCTTCTTTGAATGAATTTAGGTTGGCAGATGGTGAGATGGCTAAAAGCAGGAATTCGGGATGTTCCTGACTGGAGTGCGTGAGACCTGTTGTGGCATATATAATAAATGGGTGCACAAGAACGATTTGAGCATAGTTCACAGAATGAAGTGTAAATAAATGGCGAACAGTCACAATCTATCACTTGCCTCTACCAGTAATAAAAACAAGTTCACACAATGTTGTGAAATTTCAAAAAGGACTTTCTCAAAGTTTCTGGGTCCTTTAGTTTAAGAAAGATAATATATTTTTTATATATATAATATATATTTTATATATATATATTATATATATATATATATCCAACACGAAAACTCCGTAATGGGAGCCACCGGCACTGCACGGAGGCTTCAGCATATGGGCACGGAGAGTCCTGTTAATCAAACATTGCAGGAAGAAGGCGCAGAAGCCCAAATGCTGATAATTCCAACTGTTTTATTCCATAATAAAACTGGCAGTATGCCCACTTTATCTGACCCGTTTCGGCTTTACACATAAGCCTTGATCAGAGGTGAGCTGATTTATGGTGACAATTTACCACCTGCCTTTGAGTCCGGGCTGCCTTCATTTACCAGAATGCACTTTAAAAAGTAAATGCCTTCAGATTGGACATCGTATTATGAAAGAACATATTTGAAATGCACTTTTGAAAATTATATTTTTGATTGTGACTGCAATGATAAAAAGATGCAATGGAGCAAGATTACAACATTTCACTGCAGCTGAGACAAGAATTTTCTTTTTAAAGTGCATTCTGGTAAATGAAGGCAGCCCGTACTCAATGGCACGTGGTTAATTGTCAACCTAGATGGCAGTGGCGGCTCCTCCGCTAAGGCGGAGGTGCGTTGCCCCACTGCTTTTCAGCAGTGTAAAAAAGGAAAAATAAAATGATAATTACATGATGTTATTATCATTTTATTTTTCCCTGCTGAGGCAGTTTTGCAGGGCGGGGATGATCTGCTCATAGAGCAGGGGGAGGAGTGGTGGGCACTCTGTAAGTGTGCATGACAGTTTGGCCAGCCGTCTTGGGCCGACCAAAAATGTTCTTCACCAGGCTGTATTGCACATCCTGGGTGGAGAACATGCACAGTTTCCCAGTCCCTATCTGAGCGCCTAACCACGGTGCTCAGACCAATCACGACACTGCTGACAGCTGCATCATGTTTACCTTTGGGTAGCCTGTGTGCTTCCTGCTTCCTTCGGGGGCAGATTAGTCAGGAAGAGATGCAGAGGGACGACGGAAGAGAGACACGGTGAAGAGGTAAGTGTATTTAATTTTCTTCACACCCCCTCTCCCTGCCCCCCCCCCCGATCCATGCCAGTCGCTACTGCTAGATGGGGAGAACTGACGAGAGCGGTCGCCATCCGGAGAGCTTAGATCCCTATGGCCCTTTCTTGAGTAATTAAATTACTCTTGCACTCCTGGAGTACTGCGAGTTCTTGGCGCCCTGTCCATCCAGAGAGCATTGATCTCTATGGCTCTAATATGAGTTAACAGTTATTCCTCTACCACAAATTATACTGTGTATCTGAACATCTTGAGTTCATGATGCCAAGACCCATAATTAATGAAAATTCCCTCACCGCCTGGATATGGACCTACAGTAACCTTCTGTTACTGTGAATACTGCCTGAACAGGGAACCCATACTCTGAACTATAACAGGAAGATTGATTCCTCTCTTCGGGCACCTTATTAGAGTTGCCGGTCCCCAGAATCCCCGTCCTGAAGAGACCCCGTATCACGGGAGAGTCGAAACGCCGTCAGCAACTGTAAAGGGAGAGCTCGAACAAATTAGGAGTTGTTAACTCTGAATTGATTGCATCAGATCTCTAGGAGACTCCCCTTTTATTTACCAATAACCATTGTCTCCTTTCTTTATTAGCACTACATATACTGCACTGTTTTGGTTATGGTCACTTCACTGGGATCACAAAGTCACATCAAAATGTGGAAATGTATATAATGTAAATACACTAGGTTTTTATGTCTCTTCTAATTGAAATACCTTTTTTTGCAAAATAAATTACACTCATTTCGGCTGAAGTGGGTACAGCTAAAAATAGTTGTTCTGTGGGTGTCTATAAATATTCTTGCTACAAAAGTGATAGACCTAATTCAATTATGACTATATTTTTCATTTGTATTAGTTGTGCTTAAATCACGCAAGATAAATTATTCCTTGCAAAAAAACATACTAATTGTTTCAAATGAGTTCCTAGTGAAAACTGTTTCTTCTTGATCAGATGGGGAGGTTCAGCCTGGTAGGAATCCATTGCTTTGACCTCTTTCTTACACGTAACCACCAATGGGTCCATGCGTATCTCAGCTGGAAGGGAGTTCAATATTCTGGGGCTGATCCGGAGACGGTGCAAGAGTATGTCCTTTTTTGGGGGATGTGTGGCGCAGTGGAGCCCTTCTTTCTTTCGAGTCCCTAAAGCAAGAATTTAACCTAGCAACGTCTCAGATACTGCAGTACTACAGATTGGTCCATGCGCTCAGAGTACATATCCAGGAGGGGAGTGGTATGCCTGACTTCTCCCCCCCTGGAAGAACAGGTGCTGGTAGACCGAATTCCGAAACAGGGAACCTCAGTGATCTATAAAAAGCTGCTTCATAACTCCCCGGACCCACTGGGGCCCCTGAGGGCGAAATGGGCAGATGACATAGGGGACATCATAGATGAGGAATGGGTGGATGCCCTTCAAGGTGCCAGGGAAATAGCGATCCGAGCCTGATTCAGATTAATACAACGCAAGATTCTCCATAGAGCATACTATTCCTGCAGTCTAATATACAAAATGGGAAAGGCGAGAGACGCTTTGTGTTTGAGGGACTGTGGGCAGGAGGGCTCCTTTTTCTTCACATCCTCTGGGAATGTCCACGGATCCGTAGATATTGGGAGGCGGTAACTGCCATAATGTCACAGGTGTTCTCAGTGGAGGTCCCGCTTGAAGCGAAGGGGTTGTTGCTGATGATACAAGGGGAGGAGGACTGGCCCAGACATGCTAGAATATGGTTGATACTGGCGGCGGGGTATCCAAAAGGAATATTGCCCGGGATGGGGATCAAGGAACACACCATCAGTGGCTGACTGGAATAGGGACCTTGATTGGTGCCAAAGGGCGGAGGAAGTAATATGTCGCAGTAGGGGGCTGTAGCAAAAAATGGGAAAAAATATGGAGCCCATGGCAGACATACAGGTCACTGAATCAAGAATGAGGACAAGCGCATGGAAGGTATTGACTGTTATAATTGATATACCGAAGTGTAAATGATAAATGTATAGGCCATTTGCTACCTAATCTCGGAATTGTAAATGTATCATCTGATTACACTGTAACATCGAAAATTGGTCGAACGCTGATAGTATTGTGTGTTTATCTCTGCAACTGCTACCAACTGTCTATTTTACTGATGTGTGATGCGCAGCTTTAATAAAAAAAAGTGCTTAACAAAAAGAGTATGTCCTTTTTCTCTTGAATCTTGGTGTTTCTAATCTCAAGGATTTGTTGCCAGAAATGGTGATATTGCTTGCTAAGTATTTTGGGGTACCTAGGTGTAGTGCTTTCTGAGTTGAACAGGCTATGTTAAGAGTGCTTCTACCTTTGATGGGACGCCATTGAACAGATATGATAGAACGTGTTGTATGATCAAAGCGTCTTGCTCCAGTTACCAGCATCACCCCCGCACTGAAGTTTGCCCTAAGGGGGGCTAGGTGTGTTTTCGGTATTCTCTTTAAGGTAATGATTTCATAATCTGGTCTGGTTACTGCCAGGGCTTGCACCTCACTCTTGAGATCCGGAGACAAGATGAATGGTTTAATCTTCTTGAGCAGACTGTGTAGAGTGTATAAAGAGTCCTGTGCACTGATGACCTCATATGTTCTTGCATATACAGATTTTATTCTAAGGTTATCCCAAGGTTTTTGGATTAGAAGATCATGGGGTTGCAATTGGGGACATTCGGGTTTCTGAGTCATTCTGTTATCAGTGTGGAACTGTGTGGGGGGAGAAGAGGAGTAATTCAGTCTTCATTGAGTTAAGTTAGAGGTGGTTTTGGTTAAACCAATTTAGTATTTTTCAGAGAGTGTTGTTGATGGGTGATTGAAGAGGTTAGTTTTAAGTACAGATGGTTGTCATTTGCTTGCATGTGGTATGCAAGATTGGATTGATTGAGGATCCCTGTAAGAGTTTACATGTAGAGGTTTAAGATTGTGGGAGAGAGGGTTGGGAGACTCCCAGCCTCATCAATGATGGTTTGGATCTGGAGTCTTCCTGTTTGAACAGTGGCGTAGCTGGGGGGGGGACGGGGACAGGGGGGGGGGGATATGGGGGGTGTCAGACCGCCCCAGGCGGCACGAGTTTTGGGGGTGGCGGCAAGCCCCCGCTCTTACCTGTGGCTGTTGCGGGCGCAAGAATCGGCAGCAGCAACCCCTCCCTCTTACCTGCACCCCCCCGCTCTTCGATCAGGCCACCGCGGGCGGAAAACGCAGGGGCCGCCAAGAGCGGCCTAAGGCCTAGCTCCGCCACTGAGTTTGAATATCTGTGAACGGTTACCCCGATAGGAGGAGAACCAGATCAGTACACTTCCTGTGAGTCCAAAGCCTTTCTAGGAGAGTGACATGGCTGACTATGTCAAACACAGAAGAAAGGTCGAGGAGAGTATTTCTTCCTAAGGTGGCAACCAGGACTAGACTCCTGGCTATGTTGTAATAAAAGTTGTTAGAGTCTATTTGGACTGTGCCATATGTGATTTGGAAGTAAGTTTCATTTATTATTTTGAGTTGTCTGAGCTGTTTGTTATCTAAATAAGGGATGTGTTACAAATGGGAGAGATTCGATGACTAATCGGAGCATGGTCAGATAATATTTGGGGTGTAATTTGCCCGAGCAGCATTGGAAACATTCTTGACTAGGTAGGGTATGGTAGTTTTATTGTTTAGCTAATGAAAACCATAACAATTTTAGCATAAAATAGATAGAATACAGCAGGTTTCTTAATTAAAAGAGGCATGATTAACATCACTTTAAGCATTAATTCCTTATGCGGACATAGTCTGAGCAGTATACATTATTTATGAACGCATAATACTTGAGGCTAGCCGAGGTTAGAAAACACAGACTTCATTCTTAAAATGGAACAAAATACACAATTCCTCTAAAGTTAGTGTTCAATGTACAAAAAATGAGAAGGTTGATTCAGTGTGCAAATGAGCAAAGTATACACTGGCCTGGTTTGCGGGTAGTATAAAGTGCATTGTGCTAGCTAGAACTGTCACGCAAGTTCCTTTCTTGCATAACAACCTGGATGAGTCCCTCATCTAGGAGTATATTCAGTGTACAAAGTGAGCAAGGTAAACACACATTCTTGACTATCAGCCTTTGACAAAGCCCTAGTTTTTTCATAGGTCATTCGTATTCTATCTAAAGGACAGTATGAGGGGGCTAGTCTACTGTGAAAAAAATAGACACACAAAATTCCATGAAAAAGGCTTCATCAGAGCACGACTGAGCATTTCCAAATCTTAAACTTTACTTACCACATTCACAAACTTGACCAGCTCTGTAAAGTTGGGATTTTCTTTGTAATTTGTGATGACTTCTGACTCAACTTTTTCTCCAGCACATTCAATTATGACTTGAGGTTGATCCACTTCAAAGAGGTTTATTCGCTTCAGATCTCGGAGACCCCAAAATAAAACCTAAAAAGAAGAACATTCTTTGTTAAACGCTGACCTTTCTTAGAATATTTTGAGAGTAACTGATGGACTTTTGTACTCATTCTCTTGCTCTGACCCTAGGCGGGCGATACCTATAGAAATCAGCACATTAGGCAAGAGCCCCCTTGTTGCCGGAAATTAGATGGATCCAGCTGGATCCCAGGTCTAACAACTATTAATGACAGGATGCAGGCTGGCCTCAGAGAAATATGGTCAATTTGTCCCGGTGTGATTTGCTTTCTGTTGTTGCAGCGGAAATCCCACGGTAATCTCGCTTTGGAAAATCTAGGAAATGTGGCACCATTACCTCTGATTATCGTTACCCTTATTTCCGCTTAAGGTCGATGGATCTTTGCCACCGTTTATGACCAGAGAGCTCCTACATAGACATGAGCAATTCATAAAATGCAAATAAACATTTTAGCCAATAATGAGAGTTGTGAGTAGTTTAAAGGGATTTATTTTCCAATCAAAATTTAAGAATCTCTGACTCTCCATTCAGTAGTCAGGTATCAATAAGGTTACAGAATTGATAACAAAAAGATTAAGTTAGCACAAAGCATCATAATTTGCAAACAGCGCGTTCCATAAAGAAACAATCCCTATTCTAAGACAATGGGGCTCAAATGATGTCAGTCTGAACTCCTGAAGAGTTCTAGAAGCAAGAATGAGTTAGCATAAATCTATATCCATCATTAATAATTGCAGAATCTCCCATGAAGGGAAACAAAGCATAGAGCAAATAAGCCTTGGCAAAGCCAATTAGTCAAAGCAAAAATCAGAATGGAACTAAACCTACGTTTAATCTGCCTACATCTGCTCTCCGTTCTGCTCTCCATCAAGGTCTGCCCTCTCCTTCACTGCATCTGCAAATCACTTCTGCTCTCCTCCCTTCATTTCTGCGTCGGAGTCTGAAACTCCTCTGCAGCCTCACGTCTCTAAATCTCTCTCTGTCTGTCTCTCTCAAAGGGCTCCGAAAGTCTTCCTGCCTGTGTTCTGGAAAGTGTCCTCTCTCCTCGCTCTCTCTCTCAAAACTCCCAACTAGGAACGCGTTTATCAAAAAAAATGTTACAAAGCATACAACGTGACTTTTCTTCCTCCAACTGGAATCCAGCATTCTCCAAAAGGATGCCTCCACCCATCGGCAGATTCATACGTCATCTCTCAGACAGGCGAAGATCCTTCCCACGGTACATTCTGCATCTTATTTAATACAATTTCATCTCCTAACCTTCCTTTTAAAAGAGACATTTTATTCCTAACTACACACATAACATGAGCTGCAAAAGAACCTTTTTTAATTAAGCAAGAAACATTAAACATGATAATGCACTTTTAAAATACCTGTTTTTCTATTCTCACTAAAGCAAAGAATTAAATGAGTCTTTGTTCAACATTTCCAGCAACTACAGAGATAAAGCTCAGACCAAAGTCACAGCTGTAAATGATGCCACTGTTCTCTTCACATGGAGAGAAAAAGATTCCTTTGCTTATCTTGAAGGTCAAAAGAAACTCTGGGAGCAAGAGCTGAATTACAAGCTGGTTCTGTTTCCTACATTATAAAATGTGGTGCTAATTCAAATACAAATTATTTCTACTAATGCACATTTTAACACTTTCACAAATTAGAATCACATTTTCATAGTGAGAACAACATCTAACTAAACACATTTAAATCAAACTATGAATTACATAAATTGCTAAATGAAAGTGTCTGGATAAAGTCTGTGAATTTCAGAGCTCATGTTTTCACTCTGTGGCACAAAAATCTGCGTGTCACTTTTCAAATGCAGTTTTTCATTTCTGAAGCAAAGGCAGGTTTTCCATTAGTAAAGAAAGCACAGGTTTAGGCTCTTTCAGGCAAGAGCCCCCTTGTTGCCGGAAATTAGATGGATCCAGCTGGATCCCAGGTCTAACAACTATTAATGACAGGATGCAGGCTGGCCTCAGAGAAATATGGTCAATTTGTCCCGGTGTGATTTGCTTTCTGTTTTGAGCAGCAACCTGAAGGCGTGAAGGGGCTTTGTTAATTTCACTTCAAGCTGGGCCCTAAACAAAGGCCTAATTTAAAGCGCCATCAGCCCTGCTTTTCTTCGAGTATCATCTTAGCTGAGAGCTATCTGAAGCCTAACACCTACATGCCAATGCAATGGATGGAAACAAAGGCACATAGTGGCAAATTTACAAGCCCTTATCACCGCCAATACGTCACTTTTCTCGATGTTGTGGTGGCAATAGGGGCTTCGCCTTATTCACAAGGCAGCGTTAAGCTACTTAACGTGACTTAACGCCGCCTTGTGAATAAAGGCACCCTTTCACGCCATACTTAGCGTGAAAGGTGCGGGCAATGGGTGTTGTGGTGGGCGTTCCACCGCAACACCCATTGATGTTGACGCTGCCCCATATTTACAAGGGTGGCGTAAATTGGGGCAGCACCAAAATTAAGGCCAGGGAAAATCTGGTCTTACCCTGGCGCAACAAGGAGAAATGTTTAATTTCTCCTCGCTTTTGCTGTTTCCATGTGTGGTGTGTTGTGCAGCACACATAGAAACAGCAAAACGCTATTGATTATTTATGTGCAGGAAGGTGTCCCTTTCTGCACATAAACAATCATTTAAAAAAAATTAGTTTTGCAACTTCTATGTGTGCTGCATTAAGCAGCACACATATAGAAGTTTCAAAACGCCATTTCAGATTGTTTATGTGCAGGAAGGGACACCTTCATGCACATAAACAATCATTCCCCTCAATGCAGGCACCCTTGCACTATAGTGCAAGGGTGCCTGCGTTGGCGCTAAATTAGTGCCAATGCAGGGGGAAATGCAAGGCTGCACCGTATTCTTATAAATACGGTGCAGCACTGCGTTTCAGAAGTGGCGGAGCACAGCGTTAAGCCAAGGAGGCTAATGCCGCGCTCCGCCACTTCCTTGTAAATATGCCCTATAGTTTGTTGTCACTTCACAAGTAATTCAGAGAAACTATGATTTGGAAGCAGGTTTTTGAATTTGCTTGACCTCAGTGTGTAAGAGTTATGCATGCACTGTAAACATGTCAGGTATATCTGACTGTTTATATAATTACACTAATATGCATTTAAATAGCATTTGCTAATTTGTTTTTTTATTTAATTCTTTTATAGCACTACTCATCCCAATGTAAGGTAAGAGTGCTTTACATCACACATACAATATACAGAGACAGTAATCCATACAAGAGTGTAAAGCAATATACACGAAATGCTTCTTAAAACAATGAGGATTACAAGGTGTAGGAATTACATATTGTACTTACCATAGGCATATGTTAAAAGTGCATGGTCAGGAGAAACACAAACTCAGGATTTTTAACATAACGCAGTGGTTGAGGTTGTCTATATTAATAAGATTTTATTATTTCCCCAAGGACCACTTTTTAGCAACCTTAGAATAATTACAAATTGATAAAAAAGAAGATTCTAAACCCATGCCTTGCAGTTAGCATACAGCTCCTTGATGCCACTTTATAGCTAGCTGTGCTTTATTAGACAGATCACAACTTAAGAACTGCAGTTGACAAAATCTTTGTGTCAAAAACATTAACCCACGTACTTATCTACATAAAATATAAATCTGTTATCTGCATGATACATAACGTGCTTTGCAGCAAGCACATTAACCCTCTATGTCACGTTGAGCCAAAACTGTGTCTAGACAAAACAAGTGCACTAGCCATCAGAGCAGTTACGGCTCGCATGACTCGCGGGTGGGGGGGCAGGAGGAGGGATCGTGCGGGTGTTCGTGCGGGGGGGGGGACGAATTCAATAAAATAAAACTTATCTTAACGGGTCCCGCGCCGCCTCCGCTCCTGGCTGGGTCCCGCTGCTGGAAACAGGAAGAAGGCAGCCTCCCTCCCCTAAGCCAATCACAACGCTGCAATGGCAGCGTTGTTATTGGTGCAGACAGCGCCCAGCCGGGCGCCTGTAGGGAGGCCATTTTCTCTATGTAGGCTGCATGCAGCCTACATAGAGAAAATGTAGAGTGCGCATGACTGGTTTGGTCGGCCCCAGAGGGCCGACCAAACAGTCAGGGTACTCAGAGTGGTGCAAGCCACTCCTCCCGACTCGCCCACCCGCCCGCCCCCAACCAGGCATACCCTGCCTTCTGCTTTCTCACAGCGCGAGAAGCAGAAACATAAAATGGTATATAAAATACCATTTTATGTTTATGTTTTTTGCACTGCGAGAAAGCAGTGGGGTGACGCTCCTCCGCCCTAATGGAGGAGCCCCCCTGCATCAGAGTTATCTTGCCGTTATTATCCCCTGGAAATTGCTGGCTGCACAAAGATCTCTGCAGCAGGTGACTTAACCCTGCAAGGTATTTTCAAATGCAGCCTCTTTGTGACCAATTAAGTAAGCCAGAACAGATTTACTGTCATGTTTGTATTTCAGCACTCAGACCAAGCTTGGGAGCCTGGGGCATGTTCTCCACCCAGGCTGTAATGCAGCCTGGATGGAGAACATGGCAAGTGCCCATGACTGTTTTGGGTGCCAGAGAGGGCTGGTCAAAATGTCATGCACACTTGCAGTGTCACCACTCCTCCCCCTGCAATGCTCTGGCGTCACGGGGCCCAGCCCCGCCCCCAGGAAAGAATGGAGCCACTGCAGTAGGAAAAAGAAAATGATAATAACGTTACGGTATTATCATTTTTTTTTCCTATGTTCACTGCTTGGGAGAGCAGTGGGGCGACGCTCCTCCACTAAGGCGGAGGAGCCACCACTGGATGAGCAGAACTTTCATTCTGCACTCCGCAGTTCGAATTGTGCGTTGTTCATAAAATGTAGTTCATGAAATTTTAAAATTTCCTCTAATCAATTCTACCAAAATTGTAAAATTCTCATGGAAATGGTCGATTTGCCGGTTTGTTAGTTAAAACCTATTTTTAATGTTTTTTCTCCAGTATTGATTTAAAAAAATAAAAATTTCATGATGACGTTTGCAAATATTTTCAAACTATTTTGTGAATTTTACAGAAGCAAAGGCACACAACTTCCCCCAGCGTATGTAATAGGCATGAGAAATGAAAAGGCACGACAACTTCAAAGATGGCTCTATTACCAAAGTATGATGAGACTTAAAGAAACTCAACAACTGAATCATTGTGCTGTTCTTTGTACGTGTGACGTAGTCAGTATTTCAGAGCGGACACACAGGCCATCTGTTGCTGAATGGATAGCTGCACCTGTATGGGGTACATGTTCAGACTGCATTCTGCCCCCTTTAGACAATCACATATTTGAAAAGACACCAAAGCTGGGCTTCAGGTACTTGACAAACCTTGTCAGGTGCTAGACAACATACCCTACTCTGCTTAATAACAGTAAAGTTCATGGCAGAGGCCCCAGGCCTACACTGAACATTAACAAGCCCGGCTAGACTATCCCAAGCAGTGAGGGAAGAATAACCAAGAATCAATGGAGGGAAACAAAGGCAAAGAGAACTGGTGGAAAATATACAGATGGTTTCTACTGGAATCAGTTGCGACTTATGAGTGTTTGTAAACTGTAATATAGGTGAGACATTCAATACTATATAGAATGGTGTCACTGTTCATAAGCAATGGCAGCCAGCCAGTGTAAAGCTACCAGTGTTCTGGGGCCCAGCATCGCCTAGCTATAGCATTTTAGAATAGCTGTAGTAGATACAAAAAACATGCGATGCTCCAGGACCTCTCTCAGAGCCGGTAAAGTTTCAGACTCCACCTTGAAAAAGCTCCCCTCTGCCCAGTGCCTGAGCCCAATGCACCTTCCTGTGCTGGTGCCCTCCTTACATCAACAAGAACTCTTCCCACCGTCCAGTCCCAACGTACCTCGATTCTGAACTCCTTCAGCACGGGCCGGATTCCTTCAGGAATTATAAATCGATCCACATGATTTGGCATAATATCTGGCTCCTTGGGTACAACATCTTCAGGTACAGATGGCTAAAGTAAACACAAAAAACAACGCAGTGTTCAACAATTTTACATTGTGATAGAGTCGTGTAATGGTACTTACATATGATCCAGTAAACACCACATAACTCAAAGTCCAGCCTCAAAGATAGCCTCATATGGCTTCAAACCAACTATCAAATACGCTGAAGGCACCCTTTCATAGCTCTCAAGGCACTCTAATACACAGTTATTTGAATTCACCGGGCATTTTAAAGACTGGAACTGCAGTTACAGCGCAGCTTCCTCAAACACCCCGCCCCCCCCCAACCAATTGAGATGCTATGAGGGGACCGTAGCAACGATATTCCCGCAAACTGTGATGTAACTGGGAAATTGCCAGCACCGAGAAGTTCTTGTCAAAAACCTGGGAGATATTCTGACCCAGGGGTGCAACTAGACCTGAACTTCGGTTGGAGGGGGGGGCTAAGACTCCCAGCCAGGGCCGGCTTGAGCGCTGGTGGCGACCGTTACGACAGTCTTTTTTGGCACCCTCTCTCCCATGACCTCCTTTTCCATGAATTCCCACACTACCACTCACCAACAGGGCACCTCATCTCTCCATAGCCTCTCTCTGACGTACATTTCCTTTTTACGTTTCGCCCGCACAGGGCTTGCGCTGTGTTTATGAAATCAATTGTATTTAATATATCTTAAAAGGGACTTACATCCCACCTTCACTTCTGATGTCTGTGTGCTTGCCAGTTTGCTTTCCTCCGTTTTTATAGAAAGTAGGCTGTTCTCCCTTCCGCACCTCTCTTATCAGTTTCCTGTGGCCTAAGTACTAATCCCCATCCTCGTTGGTGCTTCGAACCCTTTTTTGTAAATGCTGCATACAGTTTACTTTCATGGGCAGCATGTTACAGCTTGCTTTGTGTGCTTTTGTTTACATATTTCTTATTGCAATGCCCGATTATTTGCTTTATTCTTGTGTGTTGTTTTTCACAAGATTGGTAAATGCATTAGGTTCTACCTCATTCCTATTTGCGTTTTATGCCGATACCAGTCTTTCTGTATGTGCTTTCCCCTTTGAAATATGCACTTTGCCCTATTATCACCTATCTCTAATATGGCCCCCACATAATTAGGATAGCCTTGGAGGCCTTAATGTTCTAGTGCCTTCTCGATTTCCATACCTTTTTATGGGCATGCCACCCTCACATCGGTTGGATGCTCGCTCACCCAGTTCCCGAATGGTGCGCCACGGTAAGCTTTATTGTCACCCACTAAATACTTGGTCCAGTGGGCACTTCATTAGGAACGGCTACTAGCCCTCTTGTGTGTTTCTTGTAGGGAATACCTTTGTTTACTCCTGTCACACATAGGACGCAGTAATTGCTGGGGGCACGAAATGCAGTACCAACATTAATAATTGTATTCTGTACCTTTGGCTTACATTGGGTAGGTGCAGCATTTTTTTGTGATTGTCTTGTATAGCGCTATATTGGCCTCATTTATTGATTCTATTTACCTCTCTTTTGATTGTTTCAATAGAGAAGTAGTAGCTTCGGACACGGTACGATGTAGCGACCTTCTACATTGCGCACAGTACCATGGCATGTAGTTCACCCTAATATATTGAGTAGGCACAACATTTTTGTGTTTACAATTTTCTTTGCAGTTTTATATAGCGCCACGACCCGAAGGTATTGGAGCGCTTTACATGAGCACCAGTTACATTGCAAAAGGACACAATCATTTTGGTAGGCATGGGGAGATTAAGTGATTTGCCCAGACTCACAGGATGTTGGGCCGATGACAAGACTTGAACCTGGTTCCCCAACTCCTAAGTCGGCAGCTACCCCAATTCCCCCGATTTACCCCAATTCCCTCCCTTTCTTTGTTTATATAGAGCCTACGTGCCCTTGACAGCATTGATGGTTAGGATTATGCCCTAATACTTTGGACGGGAGCAGCAATTTTATGCCCTTTTATAAAGCTCCTTATTGATTTCTTCATTTTGGTTGTTTACACAGATTCTGCCTGTCCCTGGCCCTTGATCCTGGACATCGTCCTTTGTTCATTCATTGACAGCGGCCGGTTGCTATATGTAGCCATAGGGTGTCCTTAAGGTTGGTGTTTGGACTCTGGCAGCCACCTGCATTGTCTATGCTGGGCCTAATTTTCTTTTTTTCCTATGAGCTTCCAATAGCATCTTGGTTACACAGTACTGACCAATTTATTGACTCACTTTTCAGTAATCTGATTTTTAAGCCCTTTGACTGAGAAGACTGATCCCCTGGGCTTTGGGGGATCGGATTCTTGCAGTCCTTCAACCCCTTTGAAAAGCCCTCATTTGAAGTGGTTTTCTCTTCCAAACTTGGTACATTGTTCCCCGGCTTCCCTTTATGTGACAGTATCGCATCGTGCATCTTGCATTAGGTAAAGTGGCCAGCATTAGGTTGCATGCACAGTATGATAACCTTGGTGGCATGCTACATTGCACGATATGTTTGAGAGATTACAGTGGTAATCACCTTTTTTTCAAAATTGTTCGTTCGTTGATACCTCACATTTCTGCATGCTTCTCACGTTTGGAGACTAGCCTTATTACAGACCGGTCTACCCAAGTTGTGCGTTTGTCTTTTCCACTCACTATATGGAATTTGAGCATGTCCTTGTCATGAGTGAATCATGGTTGTTCATTGGAATGAGAATCTCAAGCTACTAATTCTTCCTTCCACCTTCTTTTTCCTTCTCCCCCACCCCCCTTTTTCTCTCTTAAATATTGTTAAATATCTGTAGTCAAAATGATGCTCAGCCACACTTATAACAATGCCCGTATCTAAACTCCTTTGATTGGAGTGAGTCGACACCAACAGCCATCACCCCACTCAGAAAGTTGTTTCAGCTCTATTGATGGACACTGCTGAAGACCACTTCTGAGCTCCACATTTAACTTTTGCCCCAAATTGGTGTGTGCAGCACTGCCTAACATGAACCGGGAAAGCTAGTGTGACGTTCTATTTAATTTAATCATGCTTCGTTTTTCCCACATTTCTTTTTCCCATTGCACTCTTTTTTTGTTCCTCTCTACACCCTTTCTTTGTTTTTTTTGTGATTGTTGATTAGTTTGTTTCTGTTTGCAGACACTCATTCTGAACCTTCGAGGGGCTGCTCTGTGTGCTTCCCTTGGTCTAGTCTGTCCTGATCTTAAGCACCTGAACTACTGAGAGGCCTTTCTTTTCTTTAGTTGATTGCACCCTTGACTGCTGGCTCCACTCCCTAATCACGGTTTATTGTGCACAGCGTAGTGTCATTATCCTAGGAATACACATAACCATTCCTACCAATGGGTCAGAAGAAGGGCCTGACCATACTCCCCCTCCTTTTCTTCTTCCCCTTCAGCCTCCTGGCCTACTAACCACCCTACCTCACCCTCAGTCCCCCCTCCCATAACCCTCACAACCCCCATCAGAGCTGTCTTCTATATATGCATGATCTATGAATAAGAATCTACTGAACTGGTTCGACCAGCCTTCATTACTGAAACCTGGCTCGGAGATGATCCATTACCCATACTTCACAAGGATTTTACACCCACACAGGGAATCCTCACCCCAAGAAGACTGGACAAGCCCTATTAGTTGTTTTTCACCACTCCTTAATGACCACAAGCTTGATACTCTCGAAATAAAATCATTTTTTGTCAGCTGCTTACTTACCCAAATTATCACATGCTCATTCTTCATGATTTAAAGGCCTCCTTCAAATCTCAGAGCATTTTCAGATGCCTTCCTTAGCACTACCACCAACATCATCAAAATGCACAACAATCTCTGCATCTGGGAATCCTTAAACATTTCCTCTCAATTTGATTCAAGTGGTCTCTGGACTGACATACTCACACCATTGATGCACTTGTCTCCCTAATATGACATATCATAGTGATGGAATATCGCTCCATCACCTGGAGCCAACACATCTCTTCTATGCCGACCTCGCTGCAAGCGCCGTCCTGATCCATCTGTCATCTATGCATTACTTACGAAGCCTTTTGCCATGTGCCTTTCTCTTGTTAAACACAGTAAATTGTATGACAACCTGCTCACTGCCTGTCATTTCCATTAGGCTATTGTAATTGTGAGTCATAACATTTTAATGAAGTTTCAGTAACTTATATTGCACAACTGCTTACCAAGCTACAACTTACAATAAAAATCAGCTTATTATTAATCATATAGGTGAACCCCAATGCATTTACCAATGCTTGTTTTATAGTGTTGCTCATAGTTCACTCACACCCAGTTCTGCATGGTACACGTTCTTTGCAGCAGGCACATTAACCCTCCATGCTACTTTCTGCTGTGCCAAAACTGCAACTACACAAAATTCTGCACACTCACTAGTAGGAACATTAATCACAAGAGTTATCTTGATATTTTAATTGTTGCCTGAAAACTACCTGATGCACAAGAAAGTTCAGGTGCTTCTAAACCAAAAATTATTTTTAAACACAGTGCCTCCCCTCTCCACCAAAGTCAACGTCAGGTGCAGCTGCACCAGTCACACCGCCCTAAAGTCAGTCCTGCATCCAGCAATGGGGCAGGACAAACATTTCCAGAAATGGGGAGAGAGCTAACCTCATACCCATTATATGAGAAAAAAGATCTATGTAAGTGGTGGAGTGTGATACTTCCCCCAAATTCCAGCAAGCAAAACAAGTTAACAGATTTCTTGTAGATGATTTAAGGGAGAGTAGACTTCTCCCCTGAGAATTTTTTGAAACTTTTGGGATCAAATTTGCTAAAACGCCCCAAACCCCCTTATGGGCATTCATGAAATACTCCAGTACTTTCATGGTGCACCAGGGAAGCCTGGCCTTTCCTGATAGTACATCTCATTTTTTTCAAATGCCTTAAGTCAGAAATTACTTCCACTATACCAAGGTCATCATTTTTTTATGGGTGAGCCCCTTATGCCAAGGAATATATTCAATGTGACAGTGCCAGAAATTTACCATGGACACTTCAGTCACAACCATGGGTACCTCTAAAAATTCCCTCCGGTATACAAGGGTCAGCATTTTGCGATTGACACCCTCTATAAAATGAGTACAGGAAATCTTATGAAAAGAGTTACCTCAAATGTCAGTTCCAACATTTTGCTAAGTATAATCTGAATGAAAAGTACACTTTCTTAAAATTGCTGTCCAGGGCTTATATTTGGTTTCACGTGTGGATCACGCAGTTGCAGTATTGGAAATGAGCTAATCCATATTCTAACATGTAATATCACAGCATCCAACTGATCTTATGAAATGCATGACTTCTTCGGCAACCATGGATTTTATCCGGTAACACTTTGCATTTTGGGGTTTTTGAGACCTAACTTACAATGTAAAAAAAGAAAAATACAAGTCCCGGAATGAAGCATTGTGGTGAATGGAAAGCCAGGAATGGCTGAAGGTGTCACACGATCCTCAATTCATCACCATACCCCAAAGCCTCAGCCCTAGTCTCCCTCTTTGTGCCATCCCACATTCTTAGTCCACTCTCCCCTCCAGCACCAGCCCTGTTGTTGCAGATGGAATTAAGTAGGCATCTAGTACTAAGGAAAGAACCGGCATTTTGTGGGTGCCTTTGTGGAAATATGTGTGTATTCATGAGAGTTGTGTAGTTTTTATAAGTGCAGCGTAATAGGTGTGCTCAGGTAAGTGCTGGGTGAAGGTGAATAGTGTGAGTGAGTGTAGCATGAGTGTAGGGTGAAAAATGTGCCAATGTGAGTGTCGGGTGAGCTGAATGAATGCAATGTGAGAGGAGGGCCCATGTAAGTGTCAGGTGAGAGGAGTGCGTGCAGAGGGAGAGGAGTGAGTGCAGGGTGGTGTGAGTGGTGTAAATGCAGGGTGAGTGATGTGCCTGTGTGTGGTGCAGAGTGAGCAGTGAGAGTGAAGGGTGATCTCTGAGAGTAACTGGTAAGTGCATGGTGAGAGAAGTTAGTGCAGAGTGAGGGTGTCTCCCTATGAGTTCCGGCAGATGAAGGCAGGATGAACAGAATACCTGTATGAATGCAGGCTGAGAGGTTTGTCTGTCTGAGTGCAGGATGAGATGAGAATGTGCAGGGTGAGTAATGTGGCTCCAGGGTGAGTGCTGTGCTTGTTTGCCTGGTGTGATTGCAGGGTGAGTGCTTTGCCCATGTGAGTGATGGGTGAGCTCTGTGAGTGACAGGAGTGCCTATGTGAGTGCACAATGAGCAACGTGACAGTGTGAGAGTAGGGTGAGAGGAGTGACTGCAGGATGAGTGATGTGACATATGAGTTTGGGTGTGGCTGAAAGTGCAGAGTTGAAGGAATGAATGCATGGTGAGTGATGTGTTTATTTTAGTGAGATCGCAGAGTGAGCTATGAGAGTGACAGGTGAGTGAAGTGTCACATGAGTGCAGGGTGAGTAGTGTGCTTGTGTAAGTGCAGGGTGAAAAGCATGAGTACATGGTGAGTGGTGTGAGTGTCATGTGATCACTGTGAGTGCTGTGCGGTGTTAGGCGGCACAGTGCCGTGGGTTGCCCTTAGTTGCAGAAGCAGCCAGGCGAGGCCCTTGTGCGGTTTGCGGCAGGGGCCACCTGAGTTAAAAAGATCCCCTGGACACTTATACTTGCCACGATTAATCGACCCTGCGTGCGGAGCACCAATCATCCTCTGGCAGACCGGGTTAAAACCGGGGCCCTCAAGATGTTTAAAGATAAACCACCCCCATCCATGGCTAACCAGAGCACAATAGACCAATTCACACAGGCACAGCCTGGCGACACAGATCATGGGAAACCTCCCCAGGGTGGTCCGACAATGCCACCCTGTTAGCTGCCGGCACCCAGTCTCAGGAAGCCCTGGAGGTCAAAATTGGAGCTGTGGGAACTGAGTTGAACTTACTTTGCCAGGACCTGGGAAAAGCAGTTGACCGCATTACCGAGGCTGAGACTAGAGTGTCAGAAGTCGAGGATTCAGTGGCCACCTTCAGCAGAGAGTCACGGCCCTAACTGCGACAACCAAGGAGTTCGCTATACGAGTAGAGGATGCGGAGGGTCATGCAAAAGGCTTCCCAGAGGGGTGTGAGGGCTCCTTGGCGGAACAGTTCCTGATGCAGTGGCGGAAATCCTTGATCCCATCGGAGAGCCTGTCCACGTGCTTCGTCGTGGAGCGATTGGTGAAGAAGCCGCCACACAGTGCCCGACCCCTACCAATCATTGCGAAACTTCCAAACTACCTCAATATGGACGTGATCCTGTGCTACGCCCACAGCCAGGACACAATTGTCTTTGAGTCAGCCCATATAATGATTTTCCCGGACTCTACAAGAATGGTACAGCAGTAGAGACCCTCCTTCCTTGCGACCAAACAGAAACTGCGCAATCTTAAAATTCAATGTGTGTTGCTATACCCAGCAAGGCTCAGGGTGGTATACAACTCCTAGACTTTGTTTGATATGCCGGAGGCCGCTTTTCAGTGGATAGATGAATTGGTAGTGATCAAACCACATACCCCGCCCCGAATGGACTCTGATTCATCGCAACAGATCTCGCTCTATAGACCTATATACTGGTGCCAATCGCCTGAGGTTTCGTTGGCGGATGTCGTCACGTCATGGCATCTTCAGAACCCAGTATGTCGGCCCACCCTATAAAAAGCGATCACGGACTACCTTACACTTAATATACCTACAGCCTCCACTAAAGTGGCCCTATGGGAGGCCCTAAAGCCTACTATAAGAGGAGTAGATATTAGTTTTTGTGCAGGTGACCGTCGGTGAAGGGCCCAAGAACAAGTAGATTTAGAAACTCAAATCGAGAGGCAAGAGAGTGAGTGTAGGAAGCCAGACAACACAACAGCAAGGCTACAGCTAAATCTGACCTAACAACTATACAAACAGCACCTACTTAACGAGGCGAAGACTGCCTGGCTAGCCACACAACACTGCATCTATCAATGGGGAGAGAAATCCAGTCACATGTTGCACACGCTGTGTCAGGCGGCAAGCAATGTCTCGCCTCTTCCGGTGGTGCGGGACTCGCAGGGAAACTTCATGTCCGGGCCGATGGAAGTTGCCCAAAGCTTTGCCAATTATTACAGCAAGTTATACACCCCAAAAGATCATATTGGTTTAGAGCTGGACCAAGACTTTCTTAAGGACATCCCGCTGAGTGTTCTTTCAGCTAAGGCATGTCAACAGTTGGAGGAGAAGCTTACGGTGGAGGAACTGGCGTTGGCCCTGGCGAAAATGCATACTGGAAGGGCTCCGGGACCAAACGGCTTCCCAAGCGAGTTCCTGAAGCTTTTTCATGCCACAGCTTGGCAATCCGTTACTAGAAGCCATAAAGGAAGCATCAGATGCCACCATGCTCCCTCTGGACTGGCGACACGTGGAGATTGTAGTATACTTGAAGCTGGGGAGACCACCAGACTTACACTCCTCCTACCATCCATTTTCCCTCCTTAGTTTTGAAATTAAGTTGCTGGCTAAAACCTTGGCTAATAAATTATTGAAATACATGCCTGATCTGGTACACCAGGACCAAGAAGGCCTTATGCCCCAGCGGTCCACATGCCATAACATTAGGTGCATCTACAATGCCCTGGCAATGGTCGACATTCTGGCACTCCCGGCAGTAGTCCTCTTAGCGGATATGGACAAAGCATTCGACTCTGTTAGCTGGCAGTACTTATTCGCTCTACTGCAGAGCATTAACTTCGCCCCACGCTTTCTGGGGCCTCCGATCTCAATATCGTAACTGACGGTTTCAAATATCTGGGGGCATTTATCACCCCAAATCCAGCTCTGCCCTGGGGCCATAATATTGCTTCATTATTACCCCACGTATGCGAGGAAATCAAGGTTTGGTCCCAATTACCTCTCTCTCTCTCTCTACTGGGCCGCTCCATGATCTATAAAATGGTGTCCATGCCGTGTTTGCTCTATCAATTACAGAATTACCCATTCCACATCCCCCCAGCATGGTTCAAGCAGGCCAACACGGCCCTTACACAGTTCTTATGGGGCGGGGGTGGGGGCGGTGCGTATCGCCCTACAGACGTGTGTTCAGTCCACTTTTAATGGGGGTATTGCTGCCCCAGACATCTACTCCTATTATGCAGCATCCCACCTTCTCCTTATCAATGAATGGTGGTCCGCACCATGGGCCAACCTTGCGTACATGACAGAGCGCTGGGCGATGGATGATGCCTCGCTTACACACTTCTTATATGGCGGCAAAATAGGCAGCCACATCCCACATGCAACCCAAACAGTGTTCTGACTGTGGAAAGAAACACTGAAACGGATGGGCTGGTGGACCCGATTGACCCAGATGACTGCATTATGGGGGGGGACCTTTATGACTCAGATGGCGCCCCTTTCGGCAGTGGGATGCGATCAGCATCTCAACTCTGGACGATGTCAGGCATGGCCCAACCCTTAAACCCTTCTAAGAACTACAGACTGATTTTCAATTGCACCGTCAACAACTGTATAGATATTTTCAACTACGGCATGCCCTAACTCCCTATATACAGGGCAGATTATTAACGGGGCTCTGGGCACTCACAAAATAAGACAAGTATATCAGACACTAGTGACACATAGTACCTCCACACTTCCGGCCTTGAGACAGACTTGGCAGGAAGTCATACCCACGCTGGATAATGATGATTGGACTGAGGCTCTGATGGCCGCATGTGAAACGGCGATATCGGCCAGGCTGAGCCTTATTCAATTGAAGTTCTTTCATAGAGCCTATTTCACTAGATATTGGCTATGGCGCATTAGTGTCATTGCCTCGCCAAGATGCCTGAGGTGTGAGCTGGCTGGAGGCACCTTTTTACATACAGTCTGGGATTGCATGACCGTGGTGAGTTTCTGGTGAGGGGTTGTGACATGTTTGGAGGGGGGTGCGGTCATGGGAGATCCCCTTCCACATAAAGACGATATTACTCCACAGTACAGAGGGCATTGGAGGTAATCGATATAAGAGGCATCTACTCTTTCTGGGCCTAACCCTGGCCAAACGGGATATCGCAAGGCTGTGGCGGGATGTGTCCCCGCCCACAATAGGCACCTGGAAGTTGGGAATGGACCACTGCATGGGGATGGAAGTAGCTGTGTTCCAAGCAAGGGGGTGTCCACAGAAACACACAAAGATTTGGCAGAGATGGGCACACCACAGGGGTATTGTATTAGCACCAACACCACCAGTGGACTCCCTTCTTGACGCAGATCTATGACAATTTAACGAAAGATCATGAATCCCCTGGTCCCCTAACACACACTAACACACAGGTGTATTCCCTGAATAGAGTTCATGAGAATATTGTTCGCGATGGGACGGGCGGTCTGCCCGCATTTTATGTGTCGGTATTACGGAGGGTGGGTGACGGGTTGCTACTGCACTGTTCGTTTTGACTGCCCATGTTGGCCATTATGTAATATTTCAATAAAATCTAATAAAATGTGTCATGAAAAAACAAAATTGGAAAAAATGTATGATGTTTACTTTTAAATTTTAATTAAAGTGGTTTGCTTTTAAAATATTTTATGTTTTTGGTATATATATATATATATATATATATTATATTATTGAATTAAATGTTAATATATTTGTATATATGTATGTGTTTAACTTTTTGAAAGTAAGTTTATTTGTTATATTTGTTAAAACATATATTAAATATATTTTATTTTTATTAAAGTAATGTTAGTATTTATTATATATTATTTTTAATATTTTAATTTGCATATATTTAAAAATCAATATTTAATACAAGTGTATTATTCTTAACAATATTTTTTTTCTGATATTTGTGTGCTTACCTTTTTAAGTATAGGTAGTTGATATTTTTGTAGTCGATATTTTTGTCTCAATATTTTTGTAGGTCGATGCTTTACTAGTCAATATTTTGTCAGTGAACCCTTCAATGCCTCGTCAGGGTTTGTGAGTGAAATGCAATTACAGTACAATTACAATACAGAGTAATTGCTATCTATGTACTTCTCTGACAAAGGCTGGTAGACGTTCCAAATGGCCACAAGAAGGCAAACGTGATCTATTATCTTGTCTCTCTTTCAATAAAGCTGCCCAGTCATCTACACACGTTTTGAGTGAACACTTCACTGGTTTTAGGTCTCACCCACCATTAGTTGTTTTTATTGTTACTCTCATTTGCTTGTTTCTTATTTCATTGTTTGCCTTCCCCTAGAAAACAGCCTCTTAACCATCCTTTTCATTGGCTGACTTGTATTCTTCCACTACTCACATTTAGGGAATTACTTTTTTCTTTTTCATTAAGCACTCCAAGACAGTGGACGTGCTCATTTGCTCTCACTCTCTTGTGTGCTGTGTACCACCCCAATACCCTAACCTCCAATTGCTTCACCTTTGACTGCCCCTACCTGCTCTTCCATCACTCCCTACCCCTTGTGTTCATTTGAATATTTTGTTTAGATTTTAATTTTTTGGAGGGTCTAGCAGCTGTGATTTGCTACTGGTCCAATTCACATGGCAAAACCTGCTTCTGTTGCTCCATCACCCTCTGCCACTAACCTGCACCCTACCCACTCCTCAATTGCTCCTCCACTGCTGATTGGCATGTTAATATTGTTTTTTTCATTTTTTGGAGGGCCGGCAGCTGCTATTTGCTTCCGGGCTGCTATGCTAGCTGAAAAGCTCTTTCACATAAATACAACTTTTTTTTAATTTACGTCGGCGCCATCTTAGATTGGTAAATAAAAAAAAAAATGCCGCTGTGTCATTCCGCAGGTGCGTGCATGTGTGGTGATGCATATGCGTGTGCATACATCATCATGCATGCCCCTGCCTGAAGAACCGTGTCTAAAGAATAGCATGGCAGGAGAAGCAATGTTTTAACTTGATTGGTTGTGTGTTTTGGATATCGAGGGTGGCCCGTTGAATTCTCCTTCTCCAGTCCTGTGACATTCACCATAGGTATCAACACGAAAATAAATCTTTTTCTGAAACCCATGATGCTATGAAGTGAACGGCATTGGTCTCAGATGTTCCTGGGCCTCATTGTGTAATGGGTATTAGCCACGGCTGCTATTCTGATTCCCCATTTGTGTGCCAGGTCTTTAGGTCCAATTGTAGTCCAATTGATTAACACCATTACCTTCTCGATAACACTTAATTCTACGGGTAGCTAGGTTGACCAGCTGAGGCTTTTTCCAGCGGGTTTAGACCGCAAATAAAATATAGCAGTAGCCACAAACAAACTCAATGCCCAGTGAGAGGGTTTGGTTTTAAATCTGTATTTCATTAAACGCTATGATATGTGGTGTGCGATTGACTAAAATTGCCGGCTTTCTAAAGTTAGATTTATATTTGCTTCTGGTGTGCCGACACTATCATCGTTCAGCCACTAACGAGGAAAAATAATCGTGCCATATCTCGGCAGATCTAGTTCGGTTTGTATAATTAAATAGAAAAGCGAGATTTTATGAAACATTAATTAATTCGGTAAGCTCCTACATCAAAAACACTCATTATGGTATTTTTCCTTTAAAATTACTGACAGAAATAGTGATTAGCCCACTGTTTATCGTACTAATTGAAAATGGATTAAAAAGTAAAATCCAAATGAGGAGGTTAGATCTAAAAGTTTGCAGAATTAAATAAACAAATCTAAATTAACAAATCTATTAAAACTCTCACATTTGATTCTGATTATATGACCATGAACCTATATACTGAGCTTCAACACTGTTTGGCCTCTGTTGAGCCCTGTCATTACGATGTCATATAATATAGGGATATTTTCACTGGAGCAAACTTGTTTGCCATTTTATCAAAAGAAGACAAGGCAGCCCAGGAGATGATGAGGGAAAGAGAGGAGAGAGAGGGAGAGATGTGTGCCAGTGGTGCAACGCAAAATGAAGGTGCCCCCCCGAAGAATGCGACGAGAGCCCCCAAGTCTCCCATATCTCACAGATATTGATTGGCCTTGGGCGGAAAGAGTCCATCTCGGAAGGGTTGTACGCCCCTCGCTGCAGGAGCCTGTGTTACATTGCTGATGTGTGTGTGTGTTTTCACCCCATACATAGACTCCTGGCTGCGGGCTCATCAGTCAACGCCCTAGGGCGCTCTGAAATTGAGCCCTGGCTATGAGGGTCTTTTAGGTCTCAAGCAGTCCACATGCAACCCACGTAACTGTGTTGTTTTTGGTATCATTTACCATAGATTAGTGAAAAGTAAATGCTATTGCTAGCCCTTTTTCAGGTTTCAGTGGAATGTGTAAAGACAGTGGCATAACGAAACTTGAGGGGGACCCCCTGCAAGGTACATGTAGCGCCCCTCCCCCCCCACCTCTGGACTCACCCAGGATCTCTCAGGCCAGGATACTGTGCAGAGGGGGCCCCCTGGAGCTTGGGCCCCCCGCACCGCAGGGGCTGCGGTAGCCTATTTTACGCCACTGTGTAAAGACACCACAAAATGCAGTGCTACAGCAACTACATTGTCATGAAATAGACTAATTTGTCACTTTGTAGCTACGTGGCTCTGTAAAAGCAGCTCACTTTCTTTATAGTTGACTTGAAATTGCATGAGAATGTATTTGAATTTGAAATGCAGTCTCTGGATTAGCTAACCCTGATGGCCCGTGTTCTCCTCCTCTTTCTTGTACTTCCTTCATGTGGACTCAGATTCAAGCACTGACCTGGTTTGCTGCCAACATGAATTGGCGATTTCCTGTAGAGACTCTCTTGGCAATCTCTGAAGGGTCCTGAGGCACAGGCCTTGCTCCTCTGCTCGCCTCCTATCTCATGAACATCCCTCGCCTAGGATGACCTGGCCATACACTCTTGAAAGCATGTGACTGATTTTGACCTGTACAGTGGAATACTCTTCCCTCGCACACCAATACCGATTACTATGCATGTATTATCTGGGTGGACCTCTACAGGGCTATGGGTTGTAAGTTGCAGCTACCACTGTAGACACCTATGTCCCCTAGAGTGGTAGGTATGGGGGTTGTCTAATCACTACACAACCACAATCGCATATAACAAGAATAGGAGTAAGTATAGGAATAAAAATAAGAATAATGGGGCAGATTTACAAGCCACCAGTACGTCACTTTTTGTGACGTATTGGTGGCGCATTTTACTGCTCCATATTTACAAGGACAGGAAAAGCCACCCTGCGTGACTTTTCCTGTCCTTTTAAATATGTCCCCTTTACACGCAGCACTCTGCGTGGAAGGGGCGTTCCATGGGTGTTGCTGTGGGTGTTCCCACGCAACACCCATGGAACCAGACACATTTCCAGATTTACGAGGAATCGTAAATCTGGAAATGCGTGTGAATGCTACGCCTCCCCAGGGGAGGCGTAGGGAGGCGCAACGAGGAGAAATGTTTTCATTTCATTTCATGCATTCTACAGCACGCATTGAAAGAGGAAAATGCCTGTAGTGATTGTTTTTGTGCAGGAAAGTGTCCCTTCCTGCACAAAAACAATCTCCCCACGACACAGGCATCCTTGCACCATGGTGCAAGGGTGCCTGCGCCGGCGCATGGCTGCAGTTTGTGCGCTAGCGCAGGGGGAAGCACAGAGATGCGACATATTGTTGTAAATATGTCGCATCCCTGTGCTTTGAAAGTGACTCAGTGCGGTGCAGCCAAATGGCTTGCGGAATGCACTGAGTCACTTTCATTGTAAATCTGCCCCAAAGTGTTTTTATATAGTGCGTCTGTTGTTTCTGAGTGCTGTAAATATCAGATATTACTGTTATCCAATGTAACCAGGGTAAAGTGTACAGTCAGTATCCGCTTTGGGAGCACTAGAATTGAGTTGCCGTAGGGCTGAGCTTTAATTTGGTTCTACATTGGACATGTTTTTTTCATTTGATAACTCATTGTTATCTTTGACGTTTATATTTGAAAGGAGTCTGCTCATGTGAATGTTATGTGTGTTTTTACCCAGCGAATAAACAAAGGTCTGCCAAAGCCCCTGAAAGTCTGTGAAATTACCAAGGAATGTAGTGGTTGGTAACGACTGGGACCTACGCGAGACAGTAGGTCAGAGGTGGGATTCAGTGGAAGACTAGAAAGGAACTATTCACTAAGGGGCTTCTTTATGAGAGCCCTGCGTGACTGTTGCACCACGTGAAGTGGTACATGCGTGACGCAGGGCTCTCATTTCAATTCATGAAGCCACACAAAGCCACCCTACGTGGCTTTGAGATGCCTCAAATCATGAGTAAGGGGACGCAGCGCAAATCTCTGAGTCGCCTTACTCTGTGCCCGCAAAGCGTTCCATGGAAGTTGTGGTGGGTTTTCCCACGGAACACCTATGGAATTTGATGCTGCCCCAGATTTACAAAATGATGTAAACCTGGGGAAGCATCAAATCCGTATGTGTCCCGAAGCGTAATGACTCCCTGAGGAGTAACGAGTAGAAATATGTTTATTTCTCCTTGTTTTTTCCTCTTTCCATGTGTGCTGCATTCTGCAGCATACATAGAAAGAGGAAAAAGCCTTGTAGGATTGTTTTTGTACAGGAAGATGCCCCTTCCTGCACAAACAACAGAGGCACCATGGTGCAAGAGTGCCTACGTTGGCACTAGGCTGCCAAAACGGCACCAGCGCAGGCAGAAAGGACAGGAATGCAGCGTATTGGTTAAATACGGTGCATTCCTGCTCTTTGACTTTGGCGTAGGACAGCACAGCAAGGTGCCTTGACGCGCTGACCTACACCAAAATGCCAGGAATGAGGACCTAAGTCTCCAGGAAAGCCTTCGTTCAAGGTGTTCCCAAGGTAGAATTTTGCTTTCAAAACCCTAACTGGTCCCCCTCTCATAGTCGATCATGAGAGGGTGCTCCAGACACCTGGCTCTTCAGCTAAACAGATCTGCGGACCCCCCCCCCCTCAGCGCCTTGAGACTCTCACGGGTGAGTAGCGCGCTTACAATTCCCTGATTGATTGATTGATTGAATTAATAGTCTGATTTCAATAGAGTCAATGCTTGTGTTAATATGGGTCTGTCAAATAAGAGGGGAATCCTGTCGGACATTTATACATATTTTGTTCTCCCTATGGCGTTGACTGATGAACCGGTAGTTAGGACTCTATGTTTGTGGTGAATTGTGCTCCTTTTCGTGGACAGTAACAGTCAGTACCATACTGTAGAAACAGAGTCTTAGACAATGCTGTCCCAGGAAAGGAAAGGAAAGATGAGGTTGAAGTAAGGGATGAAAAAAACAAGATGTTAGCCATTCAATAGAATGTCTTCCAGGTGCCCTTTTGGTATAGTAACACAACTGTCGAGTAGATGGAGTTCACAGGACCCACAGTCCTGAATAGGAGTGTAGCTGTTTCTCTTGATAGTAGAACAACAGTAAAGGATTCATTAGGATGTATAAATGAAGTCATATCCGGGTAAATTAGAAGTATTAAGAGAAAAAGATATAGAGGCATATTTACAAAGAATTGGCTTAGGGCAGCGCCACAAGTCATTTTGCTGCACTGCCCTCACGCCACTCGAAACACAGTAATGCACTGTATTTACAAGATACAGTGCATTCCTGTCCTTTCTGCCTGCGCCGGCACACAATTTGCAGCCAAGGGCCAAAGCAGGCACCCTGCACCATGGTGCAAGGGTGTCTGTGTTGTTGGCAAGATTGTTTTTATACAGGAAGGAACACCTTCCGGCACAAAAACAATCACAAGAGGCGTTTTCCTAGTTCCATGTGTGCTGCAGAATGCAGCACATGTGGAAGGGGAAATAAACGAGGAGAAATGTAAACATTTCCCCTCGTAACGCCTGCTCTAGGGAGGCACAAGGTTTGGCGCTGCCTCTGGTTTACAAGATATTGTAAATCTGGGGCAGCGTCAAAGTCCATGGGTGATGCGTTGGAAAACCCACAGCAACAACCATGGAACACCTTTAAGAAGCAGAGTAGGGCAAGACAGCGACTTACACTGCTTTGCCTTACTCCATATCTTCAAGGTCATGAAAAGCCACTCAGGTTGGCTTTATGTGGCCTGGTAGATATAGCTACGCCCTGTGTGCCACCGAAATGTCACAAAAAGTGATGTTCCGGCAGCGCACAGGGCTTGTAAATATGCCCCTTATTCTTACAAAATATTTAGCTTACTTAAAGCTAACAAAAAGGATCTATTAGAATCATGACAAATATTTGATCTAACTCAGACTGTCAGACTCACGACTCGTGTTGATTCTGCTCGACCTCTCGGCGGCATTCGAGACCATCTCCCCAGTACGCATGACACAGCGACTGCGGGAAGCAGGAGTCACTGGGAGAGCCATGCAGCTTCTCCACTCTTTTATGACCGGTAGAACCCACATCGTCAGTTGTGGAGGCTTTAAAGCAAAGGCCTTTGGCCTTCCTGTGGGGTACCCCAGGGATCTTCCCACTCTTTTTAACCTCTATGTGACCCCATGGCGAAATTGGTGAGATCGTTCGGGTTCCAGGTGCTCTCCTATGTGGATGACACACAAATCATTGCTTCCATATCTAATGATTTACAATCGGTTGCCCAAAAGTTCAATCAATGTATGTCCAGCATTATATGCTGGATGAAGGACAATTCATTAAAAATCAATGCGGACAAAACCGAGGTGCTAGTCTTTCGACCACAGAATTCCATATAGTCTACTGCCTGGTGGCCCGCAGATTGCGGTCCCCTTCCTGTTCCGGTTAAAACTGCAAAAAATCTGGGGGTCCTCTTCGACGAGGGCCTGTCCTTTGATGCCCAGGTGAACCATACAGTCAGCACCTGCTTTTACATCCTTAAAATCTTGAGGAAAGCACTGCCATATATCCCATTGGAGCTACACCAGCCCACTATCATTGCACCAGTCACCTCCCGGCTGGACTACTGCCACGCTTTGTACCTCAACATCAGCACAGGCTCCCTGAAAAAGCTTTAGGTGGTACAGAACGGTGCGGCAAGGCTGATACTTAACATCCCGAAGTATCAGTCAGCCAGGGAAGGAATTCGAGCCTTGCACTGGCTTCCCATCAGGAAGCGCATCTCCTTCAAGGTTCTGAATTTGGTGTACAAGGCAATGCTTAGCAACGGCTCATCATATCTAAAAACCATGTTTCAGTGGTATACTCCAGGGAGGGCCTTGAGATCCTATTCTCTGAAAAAACTGGTTTCTCCCAGATTTCGCGGGTTCAAATGAGGTGGCCGCTCCTTCTCTGTGGCAGCTGCTAAACTCTGGAACTCTTTGCCCATTTTCATTTCCAAGGCGGACTCGCTTCCGGTCTTCAGGAAACTTTTGAAGACCTGGTTATTTGCAGCCTAGCTGGTTGTTGGTGTCCTCACTCCTCCCCGTTCGCTTAGCGCCTTGACACCATTTGGTACAAGTGCGCTTTACAAATATTATCCTAGCCTATCCTTAACTTGGTGGATCTCACATCTGCACACACTTTCAGAGGTGGCACTCTGGATCTCCTTGTGAGGGATCCCAGGAAGCAAACCAATGTAAGGCAAGCCTGCCCCCTTTCCCCTGCCTCCCAGACTCCAGGCTTTTCACCTTACCCGAGCTAGCTCCTCCACATCCCCACTCCTGATCTTCCCGATTACACCAGAGAGGAGGGGAGCAAAGTCTCCTGTCACCTGTTGGTTCTCCATGGCACTACTGGGTAAATAAGCTTGTCCTACTTCTGCATGTAACTCCATTGCAATCAAACTCACGCCATGCAGACAGCTGATGCTCCTCTAGTACACTGCAATCTTGGATTATCATTAGATTCTTGCACCTTAGACTCCATGTCTTTTGTTGTTCCCTCAAGTGAAGGGGCTGGTGATGTATTAAATATTTCCCTTCAACGCTTGGCACAATTCATTGATAGCTATGCCATTTATGCAACGTCGGGTTTGTACTATTGGCATTGTTCCCACAAAACATTCAAATATCCAACAAAACACATCACACAAAAAAATCCCTTGCATTCAAAATCTGCCTGCTATGTCTTACAGTGAGCTGCCAAAATCAGTGTCCCTGGCGCTACTTACCACCAAGACGTCTCACGCAAACACTGTAACTGAAAGGAATACACTGAACATCTTGTATACGTTCAGCACATCACAGATATTCCATATAGTTGTCAATCAAGGTACTCTCAACATCTCTCAACACCAGATATATCTAGCACAACCATCAAAAATAACAGTTCTAATACCTGCAACAACGGAACATAAGCCCCTTTGGTAGACAAGGAAGTGCCGGAAGGATATCTGAGAACAATCCGGCAGGATATGTCAGTGAGTTTAACGCTCACCACTGAAATATGTGGCGAGCCGCTGCCTTTCATCCTTCTGATGCCAGTAAACCGAAGCCATTTAAATTGGGTAAAGGGAAAAGTTGTCACTTATAGGCCTTATTAATGACAGAAGTCCACATCGTAGCGGATGTGTTTGGAAGATGGTTATGTAGAGGAAAACACAGAAGATGGGAAATGGTGATGGTCAAATCAGTGGAAGTAAGAGAGGAAGAGGGCATTTTGATAACAGAATATACATTGATATGAAGGAGCATGAAAAATGCAAGGGTGTAGCTTAGTCAGTGAGATTTGGAGGGTGTGATCTTTAATTTCCCAGCTTAAAAAATGGTGGGCCTGTTCCTTTAAGGAATAGGGTCAGTATTGATTTGCGTTAGGTGGGCCTCTGTCTAGAGAGCTATAGTGGGCAAAAACGTGAGTTGAAATGCTACATCAAGTGTCTGCTGGTAGTTAGACTATTTGTATGCATTTGCCCCATCAACTTTTGGTCTTTGATTGTCAGTAGTATTCCTGGAAACCTGACACTGGATCAGCTTTCCAAGACTGCTACTGCTAATGTTTACGAATTCCAAAAATTTGTAAATTTGTACCCATTCAAACAGTACTTCTATGGTGCGGTTTACTTCTTTTTGGGAAACCCTTCACTATATATATTTAAGTTCCCAATCCAAAATATGCAAATTGAAATAAATTTCTAAGTGCAATGAGAACAATGAGAAAACCAAACACAGCCATAGCAGACACAGCACAAGGCCCCCAGGCCCAAATACCAAGCCAGAAATGTGTTTATTTGGTGGATGTCACACCCCAAATACCCCCCCAAAAGCAACACCCCTTGAAGACTGTGTGTTGTGGAAGATAAAGCATGGGATGAGACAGGCTCGCGGTTATAACAGCCTGATGCAGTTCATGGTCTGGAAGATGCATTTAGTGTTGGTATTTCTAGGCTGGCTTAGTTGAACAACTAAAACTGTAATTCCTTCCCCATCTCTAGGCTCCAGCCCATATTTTACTATTATTTCTGGGTTTTATGCGAACAATCCCCTTATAGCCAGTGTTCATAAATAATTTAAAAAAAACCTATGATGTGTAAAGCAATCAACGTACAGCTTGGCTAACAGTCATTAGTTTTATTAGAGTCAGTTGTTCTCCTCTTTTCTCTTCTCGCCTATTTTCAAAAACTAAAAAAAAAAATTGTAAACATTTCTTATCACCTCCTGAGAAGGAGCTTATACCACCACCATGCTCCCACGCTACAGAACAAAACATTTATCATACTGTAGTGTTTGCAAAAGTGTGCACCGATTTATTCACCCTGTTCTTTCCTCTCTTCTGCTTCACTTAGTGATGTAGCAAGACTACATGGGCCCTAATGCAACCAAGGAAAATGGTTCCCCGTTTGTGTAGCCAAAGGCACAGGTAAGTGAGGTGCATTAGGCCTCTGTGTGCCTCAGTGTCAGTGCTCCCGCTGCACCAATGATAGCCATGCCCCATTCATCCCCTGGCTTCCTTCCCACCAAGTGACTCTCCTCTCCTGTCTCATGTGTCAGATTTCTGTCCTCTCCAACACAAATTCCTTGTTCTGTCTCTACCCCCTCGCCCCAGTTATCATCTCACCTCTCTTCCCTGTCTTTCTCTCTCATGGCTTGTCTCGCTTCTCCATTTGGTGACCAATCATCTTTGATTTATCCCATTTCTGTGTTCTCTATGCCAGGATCATCTCTCCCTGGTGTCTCCTACACACCTGATCAGTCTTGCCCAATCACCAGACTCTGTCTCTTCATCACCAGGAGATCTATCTTCCCTGTCCCTACTTTCTTGTCTATGTGCCCATCTTTACCACTCTCAATTGTCTTTGTCTCTCTATTTTTCCTCGGTCTATGTACTTTTTCCTACGCTCTATCCACTAACTAGCCTATACTTACCTCAATTTCTATACTGTTGCTTATTGGTGATTTTAGCTATTGGGTTGACGTTCACATTTATACAAAACAAAGGAATGTTATGACTTTCTGACTTCCTTAAATTTTCGTCAAAGACTACAGCATCCTACACATAATAAAGGTCATACCCTTGATGATATATGGACTCACATTGTGGTCATTAGAAACTTCTTGAGTGATCCTAATGTTTGGTCTTACACAATAAGATTTGACGTCCCAGTAAACAAAGTTAAAAATACAACAATAAAAGCAATATCTACAGTTGCATAATTGAAGATAAATTAATATTATCCAAATTCAAGAGACTTTAGAAAGTGACATACGGTCTGAACAACTTAATGTAAAAAGATTATGGGGTTTCTTGTGTTCCCATTAGGAGGGGCCCTGGCTGACAGGTTGGGCTCGACTGTCCATAAATAGGGCTCCCAGTTTTATGGTATTTATTTTTTAACCTTTCCGTCTGTATTTATTCATATTTTGTTGTGGTCATCTTCTTGGTATTTATTCATATTTATTTTATGTTTTGCAGAAAAAATGGAGTCATAAAATGGTATATTTCCACATTTATTTAGCTGATAAACATGCACTCATACTTCGCTGCCTGTCACGTTTTTGCAAATTAGGCAGCCAAATATAGCAAAACACTACACCCACAGGTAAAGATCAGCGTTATGATAATAATATATGTTAACTTATGCCTTTATTTAGGGAAATCTCAACCTGTTTTTTAACTTCGCATGCTATCTGTTCAGCTGTTGTCCTGGAAATCAAGAAAAACAGCATGGAGAGTCGCCCACAAGAAGCACAATTTTCTGTATTTTTCCACTTTTAAAAATAAACAGTAAGGAAACACATTGGGGCATATTCACAAGGAAGTGGCGAAGTGAGGCGTTAGCCGTCATGGCTTAACGCCTCACTTCGCCACTTCAGAAACGCAAGGCTGCACCATATTCACAAGGATATGGTGCAGCCTTGCGTTTCCCCCTGCGCTGGCGCTAAGTGTAACAGCTTAGCGCCAACGCAGGCACCCTTGCACCATGGTGCAAGGGTGTCTGTGTGCAAGGGAAGATTGTGTATGTACAGGAAGGTCCCCCTTCCTCCACATAAACAATCTTGAAATGCCGTTTTGTGACTTCTATGTGTGCAGCTTAATGCAGCACACATGGAAGTTGCAAAATGGCATTTTCAAAAAATGAATGTTTATGTGCAGGAAGGGGGACCTTCCTGTACATACACAATCATTGGCCTTTTGCAGTTTTCATGTGTGCTGCACAATGCAGCACACATGAAAACAGCAAAAACGAGGAGAAATTAAACATTTCTCCTTGCTTTGCCAGGTTAAGACCAGGTTTTCCCTGGTCTTAATTTTGGCGCTGCCACCTATTTACGCTGCTCTTGTGAATAGGAGGCAGCGTCAGAAGCAATGGGTGTTGCGGTGGAACACCCACAGCAACACCCATTGCCCTCCCCGTTCACGCTAAGTATAGCGTGAAAGGGGGCTTTATTCACAAGGCAGCGTTAAGCCACGTTAAGTGGCTTAACACTGCCTTGTGAATAAGGTGAAGCCCCTATCGCCACAGGAACGTCGAAAAAAGTGACGTTCCTGTGGCGATAGGGGCTTGTGAATATGCCCCATTGTTTTCTGTCTGTAGTCATCTGTAAGAATGAGTAAGAATGGAAAACTGGGAACCTTATCCATAATACAGTAGGATCAAGATTGATTAGCATCTGACAGATCTGCATCTAGAGTGGCATGGAGGTGCGAAAAGTGATTGTCTGGAATGCCACTCGTGCATTCACCTGCGGCTGAGATTACTTCACATATTCCTTCCATCACCTTGTTGTTTGTTGCAGTTGACGCCCTAAGTGGAACTGGTAAACCCAGACGGGAACCCATGCTCATAGGACTCAACCTGAACCTTAGTGACGTGACCTAAGTAGGTCCAAAGTGGCCTGCGGTTGCTTGTGTTCCTGTCTGGAGGGCACCTGGCCTGGCACTTTGGGCTAGACTGTTCCCAGTGGAACAGGACAAGGACTGATATACACATGGCAGGTGTCTGTCTAGAGTGAAGTGGTTGGTAAAAAACGATGGTTTGAAATGTGGCCATCAGTGATCACCATTGACTCAGATTAATTCAAGCATTCCTTGCGTCACCTTGTTATTTGTTGCAGAAAATCACTGTAAGGCTCGTAACTTGCTTTAAATCTCTGTGTGTTATTCACAAGTCCCTATATGGTCAGGTTCTCTAGTTCATTCTGAGCACTGGGAAAACATACAAACCTTTGAGAACTCTTAAGATCTTCTACTGCTAGTTTTCAGGTGATTCCGAAATACATCACTAGGTGGCAGGGTAGGCGATGTTTTGGGTATGTGCTGCGAAACTCTGGAATGCACTTCTAGATAACCTTTGCTCAATGTATTCCCTCAGAATTTTTTTTTTCCTGCAGATTTATATAGCGCGAACTCGACCCGTAGGTATTGGAGCCCTTATTGGAGTCTTTAGAGAACATCTTAGAAATAAGATGTTCTCAAAGACTGACCTTTTCCTTGAGGCTTTTTAACCAATTTATCCCCAGAATGTTGCCTGCTTTAGTCAAATAGCGCTCAGAAACATTATGGTGTATCACCACTTGATAAGTTTCATTAACAAAGCATAAAATGTCCCCTCTGCCTTGCTTCTTCATCCACTCTCCCGCTCAATGAATGCGAAAGATACACAGCTCAACCCGTTTTGACAGGGCTGCTACAAACGAAATAAAAAATATTTTATTTAACGGTGGTATTTTTTGTTCTATAAAGTCACTGCTACCGTTTCTGTTATTTTAATGCTTTTGCACCGGCGTTGAAGGAGGAACTGAGGGGGCCTATAGAAAGTGGGCTCCCTGGGGCCCTCTTGTACTTTGGGACAGTGGGCATGTAGGCTCCTGTGGTACGTCCGAGTTTTAATGCCAAGGAAAAACAAGGGAGACCGATATGCCAATAGGATCCTGGCTAAGTATATGCCTACAAAACAGTGGTTCACTACGGTCTCTTTTACAAACAACATAAGACATTGTGAGCAAAAAAAAGAATATTTTTCAGCACGGATTATGTGGCACAAAAATCAAGAGATTAACCTACATGACTGCATATTAAAATAAATATATCAACGGGGTAAAATGAAGTAAAAAGATAGTGGTGGTCAAGTGCTTAATTTGAGCAGGTGGTTTCCGGTGCTCGGCAAGGGCACTTAATTATCAACAGTCAGTGGTGCTTGTGAAAGTCTACCACAAGGTGGCAGTATCTGGCTAATTTAGAGAGGACCACAACAACAGTTAATTATTAATTCAATATACCTTAAAAATGACTAATACCAAGCCATTCTTGGAACTTTGAGGGCCTGAAATAGCCCGAATTCTCACACTTGTAGGAGTGTGATGGTTAGTAGTTGTGCTGGTACTGTCATTGGTAGAATAGCAGGGGCAATGTGTGGTGTAAGCTGCAGTGGACTCCCGACGAGAGCCCTGGCACTTATTTGTTTTTTTTACAAATTAAGCACTGCCAGAAGTGCCTACATGGTAAAGGAACTATTATAGGTGGATATGTGTGTGTATATGTGTATATACAGTAACAAACGACTACGGTCAGGGAATCCAAGCTGGTGATACCATTTAAATTCACACAACTATATTTCTTCATCAAATGAACCTGAGTGTGAGTGGACCAAAATCTTGCTGTCTGATGGTTTCCAGCAGTGTATCAAGTACATCCTCCACGGCTGTCTGTGTTCCATGTTTTGCCCTAACACTAGATTGGCTATCACCTAGAATATCACGAGCATCCACGTGGGATGGTAATTCTTGTGTAACTCACTTCTCTATAATTGTACTTACAATTGGAAGCCCTCCAATCGGAATATTGCACTTAGAGCCATATGATGACTTGCCTTAGGATCGCCAGATCCATTAATTCCTGAAGCGAGCTATTAAAAATGAGGTCAACTATTGATGGATATCAGTCACGGAATTGATCTGCAAACCAACATGGAGCAGGAAAGAATGCCGAGTCCGTTTATTTTACTGAAGAGTGTATGATATATATTTTAACACAGGAGTCAGGCTACATAGAAGTAAAAAAGTTCCATTTGGGCAGCTGCCTGTATCAGCCACAGGTGTATCAGTCATCTGAAGCGTATCCCTAGTACAATTTATTTTTTGTGGAAATGTGAATTGACTCAGTCACAAAGGGTCTGTTGCTTGTATTGGTGTGGTGTTGCAGTATTTAAAAGATGCTTCACATGCATTATAGTCAGGCTCTAAGTGGGATGGAAAAACTGGGGGGTCTCTCTAAGGGGTGTGGCCAATGTAATTAAGGGCGTGGCTTAAAACACATAAGCGAAAAATCTGTGCTTAGCAGTGTGCAGTCCGTCTGGTATTTTGCTGCTTCTGTTATTGGCTTTGTCAATGGTTGTTAGTTGCATAAACAGCAACTATGACTTCGTTGAATATAATATGACAATCCTTCAATTCTGAAATGATGAGACTGAAAGAACTTTAACGAGTCTCTCCGAAGTTACCCCAAAGGCAGTGAAGGATGGTACTGCTGCAGAGTTAAGATTGTTTTTTCAACCGGAGGGTGATGGCAAAAATGGAGAGCCCGATAGGGACCCGTCTTGACACCTGCTTTTTAGAGCTGCTGGTGCCTAGCACTGGCGGGACCCGGCCCACTTAAAGCCCTGATTATAGTACCGTTTAACTTGACTCTTCCGTCATTTACGTCATTTCGTACCAGTGTGTGTGCAGTTTGTTCAAAAGAAAACCGTTCTAGAGTATACAAGCTGCTTTGGTGCCTTGTATCCAAATGCACTGTATGTCTGCATGGTTGCTTAACAAACGTTGGAAAACCTACTCAGTTGTGGGAAGCAATCTCTTTGGTCCGTATCCCCAACTAGCTTGGAGAGTGCAGGAAGTCGGTCTGATCTGGTCATCCTTTGGCAAGTCAGTCTATCTGTGAATTCTTCCAGGCATGCAGCATTCTTGGACATGGTGGGTGGCTTAGGTTGAAATATGATGGCTTGACTGCCTCATTGTGGGCATTTTGCAAAGTTAGTTGTGTTTGTCTCCGTGGCTGTGATAGAATTTTGCAAACGTTTGTTAGCGTTTATCATCATTGCCCTTTGTAAAAAAAAAAAACAGTAATCCCAGCCTCCATGGAAGGCAGTGGTAGAGTGAGGAATCATTCAAATTTAGCACAACTGTCTTGTTCAGTTTTAGAGTGCCCTGACCAGCCCTCCAGGGTACTGTTACTTTGCATAGGCGCAGTGGAGATGTGCCTTAGTGCTGTTCCCTCACCAAATATTTTAACTACATGCAGGCTATATGCCTGCCAATGTCTCCCCTTTGACCTGATTGGTGGACTACTTTTTCTGTCACCTCCACCTCCTAGACCCCGCGCACTTCCTTTCCCAGCTTCAGTTCTCTCTTTTGACCAACCATTACATAGTTAATAGTTTTGGATAGGGCTCATGCACTAATAAAATATGTGAGCGTTCTACATTTGAACAGTTTAAATAATCTATGTTGTGACATTTTTACAGGCACTAATACACAGGGCCTCATGACAGACCTTCCTATCTACTCCCCAATTCTTGCACAGAGGGTGGCCTGGTTGAATGACGATTGCAACGTGATCTCTGCTATATACTGATCGCACCTCTCACTGAATGTCCTGGAAGGTATCTGGCCCCCACATGTTGAATGCATTTACAACTCTGAGTGCATCCGACCCACCACAAGTCACAAGGCGTAAAGGCTGAAATCAGTGACAGCACACCAGCAACGACAAGTCTGAACTGATACAGCTACCCAAGACCTGACTCATCTGCTCTTTTCTCATATGAAAGGGATGGTAAAGTTTTAAGAGGATCACTGACAGAGTATTGAGGTAAACAATATCGTTTTATGCATATATCTTTCCAAAAAATATTGTTTACCAAAATATCCTGTCCCTCTACTTATAATGGTAAGTACAAAAATATTGGAAAAAAATATTGTTGGCACTAATATCCTACAAAAATATACAAAATATTGTTTAAAAAAAAAATATATATATATAAATAGAGTTTAAAGTAGTAAATGTTAAATATTTAAAAATATAAAGTTAATATCATGTAAATAAATACATTTCACCAATACTTAATACTATATATAAATATATAATTATATAAACACATAGATGTGTGTTTGTGTTTCTATGAAATATATATATATTACTTTGTAAGGAACAGGATAAGCTGAGTGAATTTTTGCTTGAGCACTATAAGCGAATCTACAGCCACAAGCAAGTGATTGACAAGGGAGCACTGGGGCCATTTTTGGAGGGGCTCGATATACCCGGCGTTTTCAGATGAAGACGTGCAAAATCTAGCCTGCCCCTTCTCGAAAGAAGAGATAGTTGGAAGTTTGCCAAAGTGCAATGTCTGCGGCCCGATGGTTTCCTATCAAAATTTTACAAGACATTCTTGAATGTTCTATTGGAGTATTTGTTGTTGAGAGCTAATTCTATGTCAGAGAGCGACCCTGTACCTTCTTCATTTAATTTAGGGAATGTGGTCAGCTTTTTAAAAAAAAGGTAAAGATGGGGAAGATCTAAACTCATACTGCCCAATAACATTATTAAATTCAGACTTCAAGATTATCATGAAACTGCTAGCAAACAGATTCAACAGGATAGTCGTGAAAATGAAACATCCGGACCAGAGCAGTTTTATTGCTTGGCGTCAGCTAGGGACTAATATGCATTATGTAGTGGAGGTGTTGGTTTATCTCACCATTACAGTATCCACGCTACAGTTTTTCTATTAGATGCGGAGAAGGCCTTCGACTTCGTGGTGCGGGAGACCCTTTATGGTATTTAGGAGAAGTTTAATATACCCGCTGTTGGACCTGGCCCTTTTTGCAGGGTCATCCCCAAACTATTTGCCTTCATCCTTCTATTTTTCTGACCCTCTTTTTGTTGGTTTTAGGACTCTGGGCACTTCACCACTGCTAACCAGTGCTAAAGTGCATGTGCTCTTTCCCCGAAACATGGTATGATTGGTTTACAACTGTTTGACATATTTAATTTACCTGTAAGTCCCTTGTAAAGTGGTATCCCATATACCCAGGGCCTGTAAATTAAATGCTACTAGTGGGCTGCAGCAGTGTTTGCGCCACCCACTGACATAGCCTTTCAAAGCTGTCTCAGGCCTGCCACTGCAGAGCCTGCCTGTGCAGTTTATTGCCACATTGACATGGCATTTAAAACTACTTGCCAAGTCTGAATCTCCCCTTTTATTACATATAGGTCACCCTAAGGTAGGCCCTAGGTAGCCCTATGGGCAGGGTGCTGTGTAAGTAAAAGGTAGGCCTTTATTGTGTGGCATGTCCTGGTAGTGACAAACAGCCTATTGTGTTTCTCACTACTGTGAGGCCTACTGCTCTCACAGGCTAGCATTGGGAATCCCCTTATATATGTTTAGGTGGTAATTCCTGACCTGAAAGGAGTAGCATTGTCATGTTTGGTATGTTTAGACTGGTAGTGATAAATCCTGCTTACTGGTGTAGGTGGATTTTACATTACTATTTTAGAAATGCCACATTTGGAAAGAGGACATTTCTATGTGCTTATAACTCTATGTGCTTTGCAGCCTTATTCCAATCCACGTCTAGGCCTGGGAGACAGCTACACTTTGTGTATACTTTCCAGACAGCCACCCCACAGGAAGGGTTGGGTGTGACAGGTTTACATCTGCATACTAATAGTCTTCCTGGGCTGGGAGAGAGGGCGGCGTAGCGCACTTACGTTTGTATAGGCTGTGTCCTGCCCTCACACAAAGGGCTGATTTACCCCCTACTGATGTCTAGAGCCAGGGCTGGAATTGAAAGGGGGTGTTGTGCTCTTTGAAGGTTATTTTTAAAGTCACTAGTTAAACAAAGACATTTTGGAGTTTAAGGACAGGGGCTCTGACCCTGTAATTTTGGGCACTATGTGGGACTTGTAACCAGACGCTTCTAGATCTACATACTGCACCAGAGAACTGCTGTGCTGCCAGGAGGAACCGCCATTTGGACTACATGCTTTGTTGTGCTGATTTGCTGCCCACTGATTGCTGGGCTCCAGGAGGGACTGACACTTTGCTCTTGTTTGCCTTATATGCTTGCCTAGTTCTATTCTTGATTAAGTGACAACTGCTCCATATCGTCCAACGTATGGGTCACAAACCCGGTAAATTGTTCGGCACAAGTTCTGTTATTGCACAAGCACTTTAGCCCTACAGTCTTGTGAGAGAGCCTCTAATCTTGAACTAAAGCGAACTCTAACTCTCATGCTATGTCCATGTTGTTTTTTTTATGTCAATTTGAGCGCTTTTTATCTCCTGTTTGCACATTTGTCTTTTGAACGCTCTTTTTAGCTGTGTATGACACACCTTGTCTTGTATGGTCGTTTCTTTTATGGTTCCTGCAACCGAAATAAAGAATTTTGACTGACTGGCTTGCCTGCTGCCTGCCTCTCTGCATTAGTGCCCCCAGTTGTTCTCCAGGGGCTCGTTGACTGCTTCCCCCTCACCCCTGTTCCTTTGGAAGCCGCGGGATTCTCCCCTTTTGTTTCAGCTGGTGCCAAAAATAGGTGCGTGGTGAGCACTTCATTGTTTGTTTCATCTGGTTCCTTAGGCAGCGAGTGGTGAGTGCATTAGTCTTCCAGGATCCCTTTGTGCCTGGGACGCTATTGCCGCCTTGAAGCCTTCTTAAGCAGCATGTGTCGACCGCTGCTGTTTTCCATGAGACCAAGCACGGGCGATTAAAAGGAGAAAGAAGAGCTCATGGTGAGTGCTTTCTTTTGCATGTTATTTTGTCCCCAAGTTGGCGTTGAGGAGAAGGGCACAAAGCCACGCGGGGTGAAGCGCTGCTTCTTGTGCCTGATTCTCCAGAGAAGCTTGGGTTTGACTTGAAATGGGGCCCCTTTCAGTGAGGGGACCGTGATGTACGGTGCCTGAGGGGAAAAGTGCTGGCCAGTGGCTCCATCTCCCTGTCTAGGGACTCCTTTGCTGGCTGTCTGGAACCCCCCCTAAGTGGGGCCCCCTTCTCCGAGGAAGCTGCGGTGTCAGGAGAAGTCTCTCCCATTGTCGCCTGCCACTGTCTAATTGAGCAGGTCCCCAGGCGTTCGGGGACCACTCTTAACACACCCAGTGCCTGCAGGGGGGACCTGTCCCCACCACAAGCGTGGAGGGTGAGCCATGCCCTGGGGAAGCCAGATGCCCCACACATTCGAATTTTTACGAACGACCTAATGTGTTTGATTTTAAAGGAATATAATATCAGGGATGTTCTAAAACTCACAAAATCACCCAAAAAGTGTGATATAAGATCTTCCAGTGGTTCTTCAAAAAACTTAGGGATCTCTACAGGTACAATGCAAATCCTTATATTAATGTTGCTACACCCCAGTTGGAACTGAATTGGGACTCCCGGTATAGGACGGACTTAAGTACAGTCTCGAAATGGGGGGCGATGGGTTTTCACAAAGTGGCCGATTTCATGATAGGAGATAGGTGGAAGAATTGGTCAGAAATTAAGGAACTGGTCATGGTCAGTTCTTGGCTTTGGGCTCTTATAGAGTTCTGGCCTCTAAGCTCAAGACTTTGGACATTAGTCAGATTTGTGGCAGTCAAAATCTGGTTACGAGCTTGATTGAGGCCCCAGATTTAAAACGACCAGGCGAATGGAAAACATTGCCTGCATCATGTAGGGGCCAGATACGTGCCAAAAATATGAATGGCTTACATTAACAAGGGAAATGTGGGGAAAAATTAATAAATTAAATTTCACAGTGTTGAGAGGGGCCAATTGGTGTAGAATGCGATTCTATACACAGAACTGTGAGGCGGACAGAGAGTACTTGGCCTTCAACTCCTGAAATGACGTAATAATCTCCCCCTGTAAACGGCTCCAAGGTACGAGATCCCATGGCGATCCCAAGGCCGGAACACCTCTAAGGTCGAGAGGGGACCAAGCCAATTACCTCGCCATAAGGGGGTCATCCCGGTCAGGCAGGGGCTCCACCTAGTAAGGCGAAGTGCCGCCCTCCAGCAACTGAGCGACACCCTCGTGGGAGTTGGCAAGGTACTCGGTAGGCGCGCTCCATATAGGAGATCAAGCAGGCCGTCTATCCCCAACGAATATGTTTCCAGGCGATATGCCTGGTCATCCCACCCCCGTGAACCAGACATTAACCAGCATCTTTGGTCCCGGTTTATGTGTTGGCATATGGCTCGTATTTACTTTTCTATTCTTTTTATTCTGGATCTCAAATTAAAAAATTAAAAAATATTTAAAAAATAATATAACATTTTATTACTTCAGCAGACTATTTGTTTACACTAGTAACATATTAAAATATTTTTTCTTAATTATGTTCAGTGTTTTGAATCAAATACATCACTTAATATTTTAACTTGCAAAGGTTGCATTGTTTCCAGTAAACAGAACGACTTTCAAAAGCAACACATTAGACACAGCATTTCACATGAAGGCAAAGATATATCTTATAGGTGTCTATCGTGTTGCTCCCAAAAGTACTTCCCAACAGGACATGCCACGCATAAACCCACAACATAACACTTTAGACAGGCTATTCCCCTCATGCATCCAACACAGCTCTGGCTTCATCGGAAAACTCCGGATGGCAGCTGATTGATCGGGGGCGAGATTCCACTCTTCCGGACCGTCCCCTTGCCCTCTGGGTCGGGAGTAGCTGTCTGCCCCGACGCCTGATCACCTGCAGCGATGAGCTGTATCGAGGGTGAGTGCCACGGCGCTGTTGGTCCGGTGGACCCGAATTCCTGCCTGCAATCTACCGATCTAGGGGCGGCTCGCTCTCCCAGTCCCCGCTGCTGCCTCGCTGCCTCCACCATACTGGCCGTCTGCTTGGGTGTGTTCCGCCTCAGTTCCGACTTCTGGGACCCGTGAGTCCTTTCCAGGTATGGGGGTGTGGGAGCTACGCCATGCGGATTGTCAACACCGATGCCCCCGTGGTCCTGAGCCTCTGCACGCCTTCTACAGCCTTCCGCCCGCCTTTGGTTTTGTGGCTGCGTCCCCCCTCTGACTCTTCGCACTTAAATCCTGCTCTCTGGTTCTTCGTTATGGATTTTTGACTTTTGTGCATCCCGCCACTTTGTTGTTGGCTTCCGTCGATACCCACGACCCGGACCCGCCATCTTGCTTGACCTCTGTCCGTTCCCCCTTCCCTCCGGTCTCCCCCTGACGATCCTCAAACGTTTTTCTCCTTCTTTCTGGTCTGCCTTAACTCCATCCCCCCTCTGGTTCCCTCCTCACCCTCTCTCAGAACACTATTCTTGTCCCCTTCTACCTTCTCTCCCCCCCCTATGATTTTTCCACTCACTTTGTAATGACTGTGCAACTAATGTTTAAATTATTGTACCTTGTAACTCGCTATTTTTGTTCCTTATGTAAAGCGCTCTGATACCTTGATTCTTGTGACTTTTGTGCATCCCGCCATTTTTTTGGAGATGGTCTCCGTCGATTCCCATGATCCGGACCCGCCATCTTGTCTGACCCTTGTCCGTTCCTTCTTCCCTCCTGACTCCTCCTGATGACCCTCGAACGTTTTTCTCTTTTTTGCTGGACTGCCTTTACTCCATCCCCCTCAGGTTCCCTTCTCCCCTCTCACCTATTCTCAGACTCCTATTCTTGTCCCCCTTTTCCTTCTCTGCCTCTTATGATTTGTCATTTACTTTGTAATTTCTGTGAATTTTTTTAAAAATTAGTGTACCTTGTAACTCGTTATGTTGTTCCTTATGTAAAGCGCTCTGATACCTCCGGGTCTAGCCAGCGCTATATAAAACTCAATAAACAAATAAACAAACAAACAAACATCCAACACAGCACAGATATAGCTTATTGCTGGCTATCGGATTGTTCTTAACTTTACTTGCCAACAACATGTCACAGAAAAACATACAACAGAAAACAGTAGTTGGTCCCCACATCACAAGGTTTCTGAGTGGCTGAGTTAATCTAAATGCTCCTATAAGACCACCTGCCAGTGACCAATATTTATTATATAGAAACTGGAATGTGCATAAGGAACTATTGTATGCATTACTTAGTGCTCCTGTTAAGTGCTGCTCTGTTCAGGTACAGAATTGCCTACATAAGTTTACTAATTGTTTTCTCTGTGTCCATTCAGTACTTCTGTCAGCAGCCTTCTTGCAAAAAGGCAGATCAATATCTGAATAAAACAACCAACCTCTATGTAAGAATATCTCAGCAGAGAGACGACAATCCATTCTATAAAGTTCAATTTAAAAGTTGGCAGAATTAGATCTCTTGTTTGTCGATCATTAGAAAAAGCACAAGCGTCAAGCAGAAAACATGTCTAAAGTTGTGTTTTTGCCTGGGCCCAGAGGTAGCTCCTCCGTTAAAGCAGAAGAGTGTCACCCCACTAACTAAATTGCCCCCAGAGATCAAAAATAAAATGGTAATAAAGTTTATTTATTACCATTTTATTTAACTGGTTAACAGCATGAGAGCAGTGCCAGGATTGGTTAAGGGAGTTGACTGGAGCCTCGAGGAGACCAGAAGAAGACCGTGTCATCGTGAGGATGCAGCAAGCAAGGTAAGTTATTTTTTATTTTATTTACTAGGCACCTTGCATCTAGCGCTTTTGAATGCTCCCACCGCCCACCCGTTTGCCCGCCCCACCTCTCTCAGAGTTGCCAACCGCCACCGCCTGTGCCAGTTAAATCAGGGGACAATCATCTCACAGAGGTGTTGATCAAAGCTTTCAGAGAAACCAGAAGAGATAGTTCCAAGGGTACTAGAAGAATATATTCTTCTCCAGTGGATGAGTAACAAGAGGAAGGTCATTCAGGGGACCTTGGAATCCTAGAGGTTTTGCAGGTGAGTATTTTCCTTTCCTTTCAGCCAAAAGTAGGGCAGTCTGGGAAAGTTCACAAACATGTGGGCAGCTCTATAAGGCGACACTGGGTGTTAAAGGCAGAAAAGTACAGGTTAGATTATACCTACTATTACACTTTTCTCAACAAAGGAAGATGATGGAGGTGGAATCAAACACAATGAAACAAAAGCTTGCTATACAGAAAAGGATATTCCACCCAGGGGTTTGGGAGCAACATTTTCCAGCACACAGCAGAGAAAAGGTCAGGCCCATTATGAGCCTAAAATAATTCAACAGCTGGGTGTTGGAAGACAGTTCAAGATGGCGGGCAGGTGTCTGTCAAGAGGGAAGGTTTTCTTGATGCGTCCAGATGTGAAGGTCCCAGCAGTTTCTATGGAATGATACCTATGACGGTTTATAAGGCATGCCTTTATGCTCTCATTTGGACCATGAATCTAAAGAAACTGAGAGAGACAATTGTTGTGCAGTTGAGGGGGATCAGAATGATAACACATCGAGACAACATGATCTTAATATCTGAAGACAAAGACAAACTGAAGTTGCAAGTTAAGAATGCTGTGAGTCTTTTTATGATTTGTGATAAACAAGTAAAATTGAAGTTAGAAATAAAAAGGAGAGGGAGTTGTTAGAACATGTGGTAGTTTCAGAGAAGGCTACGCTTAGTCTTCCCTTGCAAAAAATCCAAGACATAAAGGGTCAGATCAGGAAGATATTGGCAATGGACTCCTTCTTACTGAGGGAGCTGTCCAGACTGGTGGGCCTGAAGGCTACTTCAGTTTAGGCTATCTTCCCAAGCCATTTGCACTATTGACTTAAAAAGGTTTAAGATCCTTAACATCAGGACCAGTTCCACTTACTCAAATAAGATTTTGCTGTTGAGAGAGGCGGGTGTGGATCCGCTGTGTGGTTAGATCACATGGAAGCTTGGACTGGAAGAGCAATATTCCTTTCTCCTGTGAAACTAGTGATTAAGAATTAAAGTCAATCACTCCCTCTCCAACTCTTCTCCGATCATCCCGGGGGTCCCTCAAGGGTCCTCACTCTCACCCACACTCTTCAACCTGTGCATGGAGCCCTTAACGCAAGTGCTCAAATCATCCAATATACTGTATCACATGTACGCGGACAATACCCAATTGTACTTGAAAATCTCCTCCCCCGAAGACATCAATTCACTCAATTCGACCCTACTCAAAACCCAACACTGGTTGACTTCCAATCATCTCAAATTAAACTCCATCAAAACGGAATTCCTCCTTATTTCTCCTCCCAAACAGACCTCTACTATCACTGAATACACGAAGCAGCTTACGGCTCTCAACTGTGTTCCACACATCATTAACTCTACCAAATCTCTCGGAATAATACTTGATAAGGCCCTGAGCATGCAGGAACACATCAGCGCTGCCACCAAAGGAGCGAACTTCCAAATGAGCATACTAAGAAAGTTAAAATCCTTTCTTCCTCCAGAAGACTTGAAGTCTGCTGTTCAAGCACTAGTCATCTCCAGAATTGAGTATGGGAGCACAACTCTCTGTGGGCTTCCGAGCTACAAGTTGGCTCCGCTGAGGGCCTCGCTGAACTCGGCGGCTAGGCTCATCACAGGATCCAAAATAAATAACCACATCACGCCGAATTTAAAATCTCTAAACTGGCTTCCTATTGAGGCTAGGATTCATCTTAAAATTGCTCGCATGGCTCACAAAGCCCTTCTCCTTAACACTCCTCTGTACCTCGCCCGGAAACTGGAACTCTCGGTTAGTTGCATATCTTTGAGGAGCTCTAGCACTTTACTGCTGAAACCACAAAAATTTCAAAGAAAGAAAACCTATAACCGAGCCTTCTCCTGTATCGCCCCGAGAATCTGGAACGTCCTGCCTCTGGAAATCAGACTGAATCCCTCAACGTCCTCTTTCAAAAAAGAAGTCAAAGCACTTCTTATGCATACGTTCTGAACCTGTATTGTAACTACTCCCCCGGAAACAATGCGCTGAGACCCCCTCCGCACACGTCTGCTCATTTACTGTATTTACTGTATTTATGTGTTGTTCTGTTACCGCAGTACTCTTGATTACCCGTTTATCCTGCTCTGTCAGATTGTTGCTCCCGTCATTATGTGAAGCGCTCTGATACCCACTTGGGTCACGTTCGCGCTATATAAAACTTTATAAATAAATAAATAAAATAAATAAATTGCCAGGAATCAACCGACTGAGCTGGGGTGCTAAATGCAGTGGTTGCTGGGTCACTACAGGTGGTTTGTGGTATCCGATAGACCTTAGACAGTCCCACACACAGACACACACACACACAAAATGTATCAGTGGTTAAGTACAAGACCACTGAGAGGGCACTTGCTCATGGATGCAGACAGAACTGGCCAATGACGCAAGGTGTTTCTATTTGAACGAGCTTATCACGAACAGAAAATAATACTTCCAGGGAGACACAGTGTGGTTACATGTTAACAATGACTACATTTCAAGGATGCAAGTGACTGGAGCAAGAGTCTTAATGGGTAGGATTCCTTGAATCATGAAGAGGTAAGCTTCAGAGGGTTCTCATTCCTCGACTTTGTGCCTCGACATTTAGGTCACATTAATTTGACTGCACTGGAGACTGTTGGAATGACTTTCCATATCAGAAGGGGTCATCATCAATTCCACAACAAATACTACACTACTGTTTTATCTGGGTGCTCCACATTAGCCCAAATTGTGTGACATCTACTGCATTGTAAATTCTATTTACAGCACTAAAAATGTCAACACCTCTCTTCTGCGACTGAGGAACGTAGTGAGGAAAACATGTGTTCCTATCTCTTCTTCGACGTTAACTAGGTGGGTAAGATGGGTGATTCAGCAGGTGGGTATTGACACAAAGACTTTCTGAGCTCACTAAGTCAGATGTACATTGGCATCCAAAGCATGGATACTAGGCACAAAACTGAAAGATATTCTGAAAGTCACCCATTAGTTTGCCCTATATCTGTTAAAAAATATATATATATTAGATCAGTTGAGGACAAAGCTTTATTTGTTGCAAAAAAGCTTTAAACAAGTGTAATCTTTGTCTCAGGTTCCTGGCATAGAATATTGATTTTCTTACCTAGAGTGAACAAAAATTCAGAATTCTCTTAAGAATATGTGACGAGGATTATCCACCAAGGTTAAGAAATAAAATGAGATATGAAACTAAACATTGTTTGTCATGTGTAAAATGTGTAAGACAAAAACCTCCCACTATGAAGTAACTAATAGATTCTGTTTTTTCTCAAAATCCAAGACGAAAGGAAGCTATTGCAAAACTGAGTAAAGGCGAATTAGGTTAAGAAGCACCAAATGGAAACCCTCATCAACATCACAAAGAAAAAGATGCCTCAAGAGGGACTGCAGGGATTATAGGCATTCCCAGGATGAGATTGGTTGTTTTTGGAAGTATTGGCTAACTAAAGATTTCTAGCTAATGTAGTTTGCAAATGGCTGCTGTCAGAAGTATAGATATGGTGATAAGTACCATCCTCCCTTTCCACTGACTCTAACAAGAAAAATCAACATCTTGATGTAAAAGAAACAGTAGTATACCTGTAATATATCATCTTACCAAGATCTATTTATTATGTCTGATCCAAAGAGGAATAGGCAGGTGGGAAACACTGTATCCCGGACAAAATTACACATTGCCAGCAGCCGCGGCCGCTACAGGTAAGAGCGGTGGGGACGGGTGGGGGGATGGATTTCCAGAGACGACCACGAGGGAAAATTAAATAAATAATTAATATTCCCTTGTGGTCGTCTCTCGAAATACCCCCCACCCGGCCCAACCGCCCCACCGCTCTTACCTGCAGCGGCCGCGGCTGCTTACCATCCTGCAAAATTAACAAATTGGGATGTGGAGTCTAGAGGGAAGGCATTCTGACAGGACACCATGCTCATTTAAACTGTGTTTGCCAGCATCATCATAAATAAGTGAGTTTCTTCTTCTCAGGATCTCACAACATTAAAAAATGTCCCAAGGAGGTTCAGGGGTTGAGTGGAGGTAAAGATGTGGTATTTATTGCTTTCTTAGACACTTAAAAGGAGGGATATTTCCTCATCTGCCTTACTTTCTGGCATCTTCTTTGGTGTGGCAAATTAGCGAGCACGTCTGATTTTTACATAGGGGAGAAACAGTGCTTTATAGCAAAGTAGGCAGTCAGCATGCAATAAGCCATTCTGTCTGCAAACAAGTACACCCTTTGCCAGCTAATCCCTTCTAGAGTGCTCGTAGGTGGTACAAATTACCTCTAGGAATCCGCTGTAATCCAGTTCTATCAGTTCAAAGGTCGCAAGCAGCTTTCCAGCAGCTGTATTACTTTTCAGGATGTCGAAAAACTGAAGAGTGGGCTGCTGGTAGGGGTCTGTCACCAGCTTAACGATTGGTGTGGCAAACGCGCTTCCGAGGAACTCAGGAGGCCCCTGCAATGGCAAATTCAGGTGAGATCCTAGTGCTATTTAAAAGAAGTGCACATTTTAATCACTCTCTAGGAAAATAAAACATGCAATACAAAAAGAAACAATTCAACTTAAAGCTAGTCAATAAACTGGTAGCCTAATTTTCATATTGCAAAACCGCTTTTTCTGATTTTAACTTCCTTCCACTCAGGGCATGACCTAAGGAAAAATACATATCAACGCCCAAAATTGTGCTGCAGGATTTTAACCAACTATATGAGCTTGTGTCCACGAGGTTAAAGCCGTCTAGTGAAACTGTCCATCTCTACACTTCCTAAGCAAACTGACAGATATTCTAAACTTCATATTCCTATCACACATTCCATTAATTATTAAACAACTATAAGGTTCCTCTCGGTTACCAATATTGGAGGCTAAAACTCATTTTTTTTACGCCTATTTATGTTTTTAATTTTTCAAGATGATTATCCACTCAATCCATCATAAGAGTATGAAAGCTATTAATATAAATGTATACACGACCAAGTTAAAGTAAAAAATATTAATAATTGTAAGATTTTAACCATTGTTTTATTATATATATATCCGATCTTGCCAAAAAAATATGAGGGAGTACCCCACTCTCCCAGTCAAAATGTCTGTTCATTTCAAGCACTGCCACTGGATCCAGAGGCCCAAGAAGGTGCCTAAAGAACTGTGGAAGTGCTAGAGGAAGAAAGAAGCTCTAAAAGGGCTGCCACACAACAAACTGGGTCTTCTGACGTGCAGTAGATGCTGAAGAGGAGAAGGGCTCAGCAGGCAGAGACGGCTCAGGGGATCCTGGCAACACTCCCACACACGAGTTGAAAAGATGCCACACGATGGAGAAGTGCCCAAAGCTAGGTGGGAGTGAACTCATCAAGCATCCTGATAAGCAGAGAGTATCTGTTGCTAGGGAGCCCTCTTAGTGGCTGTCTCACTGGCTGACTCACGGCTGCCAGAGCTGAGGACTCCACAGCACTTTCTCCCTCACTCTAGAGGAAATACTAGTGAACCAGGATATCTCAGCCTTCCTCATGATATATACTTATATATATAGAGTGGACGGGGCAATCACCTGCTTTTAACACATGCGCTCTACAACCCCAAACTAAATAATCCTCAATGTCCAGAAGAAACAACAATCCTGGTTAAGGGGCTATGAAACTTGGGACACTTCAACTGAGACCATTGGTGGTCGTCTGTTTTCCAGCAACACATTCCTGATACATCGAACCTTGGATCTAAATATGGAAGGCCACAAGTGAAGCAAGTGCTAAAGCTTCCAGTAAAACAGTGTTCCAAGTCCTGCAGTTAGACCAGCCACAACCAAACAATGCTGCATCATGTATGGCTCATCTTCATATAAGGGGTTTGCACACAAATGGCATTTCTTGAATCCATTCATCTGCAGCATTGTTGGAGGAGTAGTGGGGGCATCTCCAAGAAGTCTGTATAGAATGTATAGGCTGAGTGCCACATTTGATCAGAAGCAATGGACAGAGCTAGAGTACTTGGCAGGAATCTGGTAGTAAGTGGCAACTCTTGTTCCCAGTCCCTAAACCTTTAACCATTGCTTTGAAACCATTGTTCTGTGTCACCTAACTAGGTCATCCAATATGTATGTAGGAAGGGTGGCAGGACATACCAATGTCTTGAAATACTTTGGCCAAGATACTCCCAAATGCTCTCAGATAGAGATGTTCTACTCGCAAGTTCCTTTACCAAATCCCAAGTACCATAACTACAAAGAGCACTCAAATGTAACCATTGATTGAATCACAGTCTTCACCCAGAAAAAAAATGAATAATTCCCACAAATATTCAGAAAAGACATATGCCGGCTCCCTGTTTTCATCCATCCTTCTTCTGGAAGGTACTTTGCCAGCCTGACAGCCAGGTTCCTATATAAGCAACACAATCAGATCGAGATGAAACCTCATGCTAGACAAATGGCAGAGGTTTACAAACAGAATTTCATACTTACAAATTTGTCATAATCAAAGATATTGATGACGATGACAGGAGGGTCATTTGCCAGGTCTTCTTTATTCCCATCGATCACAAGCTGGTCAAACATAAGAAGCTCATCCCACATGGGGGTTAATGTCTCATCCAGTGTCTGGGCAAACAGAAAGTACAGGTAAGGCAAAGATGGATATTACCATGCTCACACACTACTTTTCAGATCCTGAGAAAATGCCAATAGGTTAAGCCATATAATTTAGAGATAATTTCTAATGAAATATGACATGGATCTTAGGGTGCTAATCCTCATAGCGCATACTACTGAAGAACATCAGAACTCCAAGTGCTTTCGTATTGACCAGAATTATATGGATGTAAGAACATTTAATGACATAGAATGAGGTCAACTGGCCCACCAATCCTCGATGATGCCTTTCCTGTGTTAAAATAAGTGAGAAACTCATGGATTATATTTGATGAACAACGTGCACTAGACAAGCAAACTAATAATGTAGTGAAATCTCAAAAAATAGCATTTCGTTTGGGACAAAGACAGGAAATTGCTTGTGGGAATCATAATAAATATTACTGGATATCTCAATATGTAAACCTTCTTATAAGAAATAACATTTATTTAATGCTTACATAGAAAACAGAAGCAATGTGCAGCGTTTGTGAATTAGAGAGTTTCTGACCATTTGGCGCGAAGGGGCTAATAGGCCCAACCGTACTGGTTGAAGCCTTTCATTCCTAATGTCCCGGGGCCCAACCTACTATGGATTCTGAGCAACTGGGCCAAGTACCCCTTCTGTGCTTGAATTCAGGTGGTAGCTATGGACGAGCAGTCAAAGGCTCCCTCGGGGGTTGGGGTGGGGAAAGTGAAGATACAGGTAAGTGAACATGACTCATAACTTAAATTGCAAACAGTATGAACAATAAATCAATGTCCAGTCAAATACTTGTTTTTATAAGAAAAATAAGTATTTTATTTCTAACTCTAAACATGCAAAGGAATAACAGCATTCATTAGCAATACAAGATTCTCTTGAGGTCAGGGTGCTGGTTGTTGTCAGGCAAATCCCTGCCCCGCCCTCCTTCTTTTCTTACAGCATGGTCAGGGTTATTCTCCATTCACTGGTGACCACATTCAGAGTATGCTTACTAGTCGGCCGTACTCATGAGTTTCCTTTGGCTTCTTAGAATTTAATCAAAAGTGTCTATGGTGCTGAAGCACTGTTAGCAGAGTGTCCCCCAGGTCCCCAAAGACCTGGCTCTATGAAAGCGTTCAGTGGTGCAGAGAGTGCCCTCTTCATGGGCGCTCCTGAGTCCTGATCCTGTTCGGTGAAGATGGGCTGCTCGCAGCTTACACAACAGCACCCAGCAGAAAACCTCCTGCGAGAAGCACTGCCTGATCGTTCAAGGATTCAGAGCTACTCCAGCTCAACTGACACAAGGTAAGTCACTTGTCCTCTGACGGGGGGATGAATTTGATCTTCTGCTCCCAACTGGAGTTCCAACAAGGATGCGACTTCATTGGCGGTATCCTTGTGGCCCTCAGAGAATCTGTCAGGTGCAGTTCGCAGTTGGCGGGCTTGACCAGCTGGTCACAGCAATTCTCTTCCTGTCCGGGCAATGACCTGCAGTCTTGGCCATGGTCGTACCGACAGACCTTCCCAGCATACGGGGTTGCCAGGGACACACGGTAGGGCACTATCACTCTCACTACTGTGACCCCTCCGGTCATACGGGGTCACCAATCTCAGCAGACACAAGTCTCACGCTCCTAGCCCAAATAAGTTAAATGGTGGCCGCTCCTTGCACAACTTAGATCGGGGCATCCCTCTACTGGCATATGACGGTCGCCAAACCACTCTGGCACCCGGGCAATGACCCGATCGTTATGTAGCCGTTCTCCTCACACCTCACTCAGGGAGTCCTCTCAGAAGGCCTCCCCAGTGGACCTTGCTTCCTCCAATGCTCTCCTTTTCTTCACAGGGCACACTGGTCTTGGCAAGCAGGCAGGTGCTGGTGCTCCAGGCTCCAGGGCAGGTGATCTTGGTGTTTCCTGGGTGATGTCCCCTTACACATCTAGCAGGCCTTGGCTCCCAGTCATGGCCACAGAAGTCTTGCAGCACTTCCCCTCCTCACACATCCCATCAGGCTGCTTGGCAAATGACAACATTTGGGGTCTCAACCTCACCTTCTTATAGTCCTTTTCCAGACAGCCAAATGTGATTTAGGGTCTGAGTCTTTGAAGTTATATGTTGGGGTTCTGCTTCTTTTGAAGTGTACATTTCTCCTTTTCTTCTTTCCTCTAGAAAGGATGTCTATCACAGCAGGTAAGGATCCAAAGCTGATTGACCCACAACACAATTCATGGGAGTGACCAGAGTTCACACCTGGATGTCAGCCACAGTGATATGTGCATCAAAAGGTTCATCCCAGGCTCACATCCCTCCTCTTTATGATTCCCGTATAAGCCCCATCTCCTTCCTGAGATGTGTCCAAGGTCCCTTGCTTGCAATTTATCACTGAATCAAAGAGTACCCTTTTGAAGTGTAACGGGAGGGTCTCTTCCTCCCTTCCTCCAGTGTGTCTCACCCAGCTCACAGGAATGCAGCAACACACAAATCTGTCTTGGGAGATTCCTTTTCCTCCTCGTGTCTTCACCAGGCAGACCTGGGCTTCCCAAAATGAAACCCAGGGTCCTTTATATAATATACCATTGCCGGCCCACTTGCACTCAAGACACATTCAAAGCACACTTACTGTCCAGCACTGTTACCTCCATGCATTGTACCCTTACAAGTACACATAAATTCAGTACACACATTCAGTCTGCATGCACTGTTCAACACTGAAGCTTTTCTATACTGTACCAGGGTGTGCTATTTTCAAACGCACACACTGCCAGCACACACACACAATGTGCGCTACACAACACTTCACCCTCTATGTATTGTACTTCACGCACGCACACATACACCCAGCACATGCTTTCATTGTGCATGCACTGCACAGCACATCTTACATGTCATGTAATCCTCACAGGCATACAAGCACTCACAACATGTATTAATCCCACATGTACTACACAGTACTGCTCTATGCCTATAGTGTACCCTTCCCAGGCACACATATATCCAGCGCAGAGTCACTACTCCTGCGCTGCACAACACTCAACATCTACCTGATGTAGGCCAAGAGTAAGTTAAGCACACAGCAATGAAACTTCTAAAAAGGATAGTGAGCCTGTAGGCCTCACTCCAGTGATACAGGGTGAAAAGGACCTGTTCACTACTACTGATTACTACACTGTATGCTGCCACCACCGTGCTTGTGCTGCTTACGTCTTGGTGAAGGCGGCAACCTTCCATCACAATGAGAGTAGTGCTTTGGGCGCCCCTCCTAGTCCAAAAAGACTGCAATCTGTGAGACAAACCTATGTCATGGTGCACACGCATGATCCATGTTTACCTATATCAAAAAATCAGCATTAGGTATCCAGACAACAGTACAGTTGGGAACTCAGGGCAGGGGTGCATGTTTTTAACCATGTAGAGGACTTTTCCATCCCAACAAGAGTCAATGTAGTTCCCTAAGAATCCAGGAAGTGTTTATTATTGTTTTTTTATTGTAATTAATATGACTAGCAAATGCATACACTTGATGACAGTTAGAAGATCATGTTGTTTCCAGAAAAACTGCTAATTTAAATTGGTTTAAGAAAGGGGCAACTTAGATGGGAATAAGTATACTTTAATTTAAGTCTGGGTTTTTAGTTTAGGTTTTCCTAAGTGGTGGAAGGCCAAAATGGCAAAATTGGCTGTTTGTGAGCACTGTGCCATGAACGCCACTATACCAATTTTCCAAGTCTCACCTCTGACCCCAAAGAAGTCAATGCTAGAGTTTGTGATTTTATTTTTAAGTTAGCTTTTCTTTCCATTGATGCTGCTCCACAAAATATTTCATACCATGTTCTGTGGATCCCGTCAGAGAGGTTCAGCCTCTTTACTTGAAATGCCAATAGCCAACTACCATGCATCATTGTAGGAGCCATGTGTGTCTAAACTTGAGACATTTATGTGAATCAATTCAGTTTCACACCGGACAGGGACTGCAGTGACTTATGGGTGGATGGTTGTGCCCATACTGAATAAATGTTGTACATTTATACCAATGTGTGTCAGAATATCGAGTTCAAATATATCGGGTAGGTATAGATTTACCATTCCAAAGCTACTTATCTTGACAGTAAATATGTAATCATGGTGAATAGGTGTGCAGTTAAGAATGATAAATCTATACTTATCTACATATACTTACCTTGATAATATAGTACTAGTCGATGTTTTGGAGTTGATATTCTTGTAGGTCACTAGTAAAAACTAGGCATTTTGTCCTTGGAATACCTGCAATGACCTTCTACTTGTTTAGACAAAGGCCTCACTCTGAAACGTTTTGTCCTTGGAATACCTGTAATGCCCATTCTACCTGTTTAGATAAATGGCTCACTCTGAAACGTGTCCAATAGCCTGATTAAAGTGGTAATTTATGAGCCAGTGTGTCTCTGCATTAAAAAAACAGTATATATATATATGTATATATATATATATATATACATATATATATATATATATATATTATTATTTTTTTCACTTAAGAAATCAAAGGTTATAGGGACATTATAGTTAGGCTTATAATTCACTCATACAAAACTAGAGAAATTCAGCAGTTACAGTTACCTGAGCTGACTATAACATACGCCCCCGCAATGCACCGCTTATGACCTCACATATTACATCTCTCATGACATAGTCAGTGACATCACTGATGACATCATCCCGTGAGTGTAAGTGTTTTGTGGAAGTTTCTGAGACTTAAAGATATATTCTAAGCTATAGCATAAGTTAAATTACTATTATTTCTGTACTAGTAATTAGCCATACTATTTCTAACATCTCATCTGCGTGTGTGAATGAGTGGCTGTATGGATGTGTTAGTGGGTATGTGAGTGGCTGCATAGGGTTGTAAGTGGGTGTGGGAGTGGCTGTATGAGTGAGGGAGTAGCTGTTTGAGTTTGTTTATAGCTAACTGAGTGGGTGTGAGTGGCTGTATTGGAGAGTGAATGTTATGTGAGAGTGGCTGTAAGTGGGTGCGTGAGTGGTTATATGGATATGTGTGAATGGATATGTGAGTGGTTCTGTGGGTGTGTGAGTGGGTGAGTGAGTGGTTGTATGGGTGTGAGTGGCAGTATGAGTGGCTGTATGGGTGAATGTGTGAGTGTGTAGGTACCTGTATGGGTGAGCCAGTGACAGTGTGAGTTTCTGTGTGGGTGTGTGGGTGGCTATAAGGGTGCATGAGTGGGTGTGAAAGTGCCTGTATATCTGTATGGCTGGATGTGTGAGTGGCTGCACTGGTGAGTGAGTGGGCACATGAGCGGCTATATGGGTGAATTAGTGGGTATGTAAAATGCAGTATGAGTGAGTGGATATGTGAGTGGCTCTATGGATGAGTGATTGGTTGTGGTCTGGTATGAGTCTGTGAATGGGTATGCAAGGGGTTGTGTGGGAGTGGGTGTATGAGAGGTTCTATGTGGGTGTGAGGGGGTGTGTGAGTGGTTCTGTGGATGATGTCATCAGTGATGTCATTTGAAATGTCATCAGTGATGTCACTGACCATTTCATGAGGGATGTAATATGTGAGGTCATGAGCAGTGCATTGAGGGAGCGAAAGTTATAGTTAGCTCAGCTAACTATAACTGCTGAATTTCTCTGGTTTTGTACGAATGAAATGTGAGCCTAACTATAACATCCCTGTAAGCTTTGTTTTTTCCAGTGACTTTTTAATTTTATTAAAATTATATTTCCTAACTTTAACGTCCCTGTAACCTTTGTTTTTTGCAATGAATTTTTAAGGTTTTTTAAATTCTATTTCCTAACTATAACATCCCTGTAACCTTTGTTTTTTTAAGTGGATTTCTAAGGTTTTTTAATTTTATTTCCTAAGTGCAACCTGTAACCCTTGAAAGTGAATGTGTGAGTGAGTGTATGAGTGTCACAGTGGGTTTGTGGGTAAGTGCATGAGCATCTCAATGGGTGTGTGAGTGGGTGTGTGTCTGAGTGGACCTGGGAGTGGGTGCATAAGTGTCTCACTGGATGTGTGAGTAGGTGCATGAGTTTCTGAGTGGGTCTGTAAGTGGGTGCGTCTGTGTCTGAGTGGGTGCATAAGTGTCTGAGTGGGTCTGTGAGCAGGTGTGAGAGTGTCTGAGTGGGTTTGCGAGTACCTCCATGTATGTGTGAGTCAGTCTGTGAGTGTGTGCATGAGTGTATGAGTTGGTCTCTGAGTGTGTATGTGAGTCTCTGAGTGGGTCTGTGAGTGGGTGCATGAGTCTCTGAATGGGTGCATGAGTGTCTGAGTGGGTTTGTGAGTGCCTCCATGAGTGTGTGAGTTAGTCTGTGAGTGTGTGCATGAGTGTCTGAGTTGGTCTCTGAGTGGGTATGTGAGTCTCTGAGTGGGTCTGTGAGTGGGTGCATGAGTGTCTAAGCAGCTGTCTGATTGGGTGTCTGAGTGGGTGCATTAGCATCTGAGTGGGTGCATTAGTGTCTGAGTGGGTCTGTAAGTGGGTGCATGAGTCTCTAAGTAACTCTGTGAGTGGGTGTGTGAGTCTGTGAGTGGGTCTGTGAGTGAGTACCTGAGTCCCCGAGTGGGTCTGTGAGTTAGTGCATGAGTCTCTGAGTGGGTCTGTGAGTGAGTGCATGAGTCTCTGAATGAATCTGTGAGTGAGTGCATGAGTTTCTGAGTGGGTCTGTGAGTGAGTGCGAGAGTTTCTGAATGGGTCTGTGAGTGGGTGCATGAGTGTCTGAGTGGGTCTGTGAGTGGGTGCATGAGTGTCTGAGTGGGTCTGTGAGTGGGTGCATGAGTGTCGGAGTGGGTCTGTGAGTGAGTGCATGAGTCTCTGAGTGGGTCTGTGAGTGGGTGCATGAGTCTGAGTGGGTCTGTGAGTGCCTGAGTGGGTCTGTGAATAGGTGCGTGAGTCTCTATGAGGGTTTGGGAAAAGGTGTATGAGTGTCTAATTGGGTCTGTGAGTGGGTGAGTAAATCTCTGAGTGGATCGGTGAGAGGGTGTATGAGTGTCTGAGTGCTCTATCTTTTGCCCTCTTCTGCTCTGTTTTGCCTTTTCTGCTTGTTTTTCTGCCCTCTGTTTTGTCTTTCCTGCTTATTTTTCACCCCTCTATTTTGCCCTCTTCTGATCTGTTTTGCCTTTACTGCTTATTTTTCTACTCTCCGTTTTGCCTTTTCTGCTTGTTTTTTTGCCCTCTGTTTTGTCTTTCCTGCACATTTATCTGCCCTCTGTTTTACCACTTAAAAGCCTCAGGGACCACCACCTCCCCGGGGCTTTACTGATATTAAGGAGTGGGAGGCAGGGACCCCCCACCATTTAGCTCCAAGAGCCCCTGGGACCGCCACCTCCGGGGCTTTGTTTTTACTAAAGGGTGGGCACATGGCCCCTCCTCCTGGGGCTTTCATATCCCCGGGGACCACCACCTCCCTGGGGCTAAATAAAAAATTATGTGGGGGCAGCGCAAACCCCACCGGATCCCGGGGACCACCACCTCCCCCGGGGTCAAATACATTTGTTAAAGTGGGAGAGGGGCTGCACGGCCCCCCTTTACTGGCCGATTACAGCCCTGGGGAGTCCATCCCCTGGGGTCCAGCCACAAACAAATGGGGGAGGGGGGCCACGTGGCCCCCCTCCTGGCTGATTTTGGCCCCAGGCACCACATACCTTGGCTTCTGGCTTCTTCCTTATGGGTGCCCTGGAGCCACCTAGGGCACCCTGTCACCGCCATTGGGGAACATGGGGGAGCTTCAAGGTCCCAGCGGTCCCTACCAGCTCCCCGCCTCCTGCCGGAGCCAGCATTGCTCTCACAGACAGGGAGCTGGAAAACATGCAAGTCCCTGTCTGTGAGAGCATTCCTTTCGTCTGTTTCCCTGCCCGCATGACAGCAGGCAGGAAAACAGATGAAAAGTTTGCTCTCAGCAAGCGGAAGCGGTTTCACAGCTCTTACTTGCTGAGAGCGAAGTTCATCTTTGCTCTGACTTGGCTGGAGCTGTCAAGACACCTGCTAAGTCAAAGCAAACATCTATGTCCCAGGGGTGGCCACCCCGGGACATAGCAGGAGCCGGCAATGGGAGGTGGTGCTCCCCAGGGCCATATATGGCTCCAGGAGGGGAGCCGCATTGCCCCCCTCCCAGTATTTCTTATTGTGTAAGCCGGGGGAGGTGGTGGTCCCCGGGGTGTCCGTGTGCCCCCACAAATTATTATTATTGCCCCGGGGAGGTGGTAGTCCCCGGGACATCTATAAGTCAAGGAAGGGGCCATGCAGCCCCTCTCCTTTATTCAAAACAAAGCCCCGGGGAGGTGGTGGTCCCCAGGGCATCTACAAGGCCAGGAGGGACGTCCGCGTGCCCCCCCACCCTTTATTCAAAACAAAGTCCCAGGGCTCGATGGTCCCCAGGGCTTCGAGGAAGCCCAGTTGGGAGGTCTGTGCGACCCCCTTCCATTATGAAAATAAAGCCCTGGGTTGGTGGGGGTCCCCGGGCTCTAAGAACCTTTGGAGGGGGGTCTCATGTGCCCCCCTCCATTTTTTTATAAAATGTCCCTGGGACCTAGGCCACCCAGGTATGTACCCCTTTTGAAAACAAGCATCGGAGCTTATTTGCGGCAAATTGTTTTTAAAAGAAATGCTTTTTTGTCCTGCCGGGGTCCCTCTGACCAGGGCTTGGGGGTCAGGGTATCCCTTCCCTGCTTCCTTTTTTTTCATGTTTTTTTTTAGGGACTCGACTGAAGCATAGTCCCAAGATGGCTGCCAACTCTTCCTAGTTGAAGTGTTGGCAGCCATTCAGAGCTCTAGAGATCTCTGCAAAAGCTTGTTATTATTTGCGAATTAGCCATGTTCGTAAATATGCAAATCTGGATTTCCTTTAATTTCTCACAAACTACTTAAGTCGTTTTCGAGTAATGCTCTTTAGGTTCTGTCTTTCTTGCTCCACGTTGGTCTGTGCTCACGTATCTTTAGCGCCAGGGTAACCGCAGGGTGTTTGTCGCGCTCTATAAATGCTATATACAATACAATACAATACTTAAAGGATTTACACCAAATAAATGAAAGCTTGGTCTGTGTGACCAAATCTACCTTTCTACCAAATTCTGTGTAGTTCCGCCCAGCGATTCAAAACTCTTAAGGGAATTAACATGAGAAACACACTTTTTTGCCCCCCTCCCATTCTCTCAGCGCTTGCTTAATGAATCACCGGCACACTTTTTTTTTAAACATTTCGTAAAGAACAGCACCAGAATACAAGCAAGTCAAAAAACGCTTTTCCTATGGAAGTATGGTCCTAACCATAACTATCTACTGGTGGCCACCAGTAGGTAATGTATATATATTGAACAAGACCGCGCTGATGGTCGAAACGCGGTACCAGTTGCTGAAATAAACCACTGAACTCAACCCGAATGCATTGAGTCCTGTTTGTGGAAGAGGAACGGGATGTTGACTGATTTCTCAGATATACAACTGTGGCTGCGGTGGATTCACGAACCCTCCCGATCTCCTTCCTGAGATCTGATTGGCTGCCAACACTTCAAACCAACAAGTGTTGGCAGCCATATTGTGATTCGGTTGAACCGAGTCACAAGAAAAAACGTGAGAAAACAAGAAAAGGGGGCAGAGTAGAAACACACTGACCCCCAGGGCCCAAAAAAGCATTTTTTTATTTTTTTTCGGCGGATTCGCAGTGGATCCGCGAATCCAGCATAATTTTTTTTTTTAAACGAAGCGCAGGTTTCCACGCTTCCTTTACTTTAGGCCCCCAGGGGGGCCAGGTCCCAGGGGGCAATAACAAAAAGTGATGCGGGGGCCCACGACCTCCCCGGGGCTATTTTTAATTAGAATGTGTGGGGGAGCCCCCCCACGCAGCCCCGGGAACCGCAACCTCCCCGGAGCTAAATTTTTTTCATGTGGGGGGGCACGTGCCCACCCCGCAGCCCCGGGCACTGCCACCTACCCGGGACTCTATTTACAATAATGCATGGAGGGGTTCCAGCCCCCATACACAGCCCCGGGGACCACCACCTCCCCGGGGCTTAAATACTGTTGGAGGGGGGCCGCCAACCACCAGGGCCGGCTCCAGCAATGTCCCGGGGTGCTCACCTTGTATAAAGCGGAGCACACTTTGCTTTTTACACCCAGGGAGCTGCAGCTTAGCAGCTCCTGGGGGTAAAAAGCAATGCCTGCTCCTGCAGGAGTCAGCTGGGACCGTGGGGGCCTTCAGGCTCCCCCCGCAGTGCCAAAGGAGATGGGCATGCCCCGGGGGATGTTCGGCCCCCCTCCCTTTTTTATTTTGAAAAAAAATGGCTGGGCCCCAGGGGATGGGGGCCCAGTGGCCGAAATCAGCGTGGGGTGGGCGGGCCGCGCGGCCCAATCCCTTAAAATAAAATACATTTTTAAAAAAGGAAATGGCCTGGCCCTGGGGGATCGGGTCCCTGGGGCCGAAATAGGCCTGGGGAGGGGGGCCGCATGCCCCCCTCCCCTTTATAAATGAAAATATAAACATAGGCCTAGCCCCGGGGATGGGGTCCCTGGGGCCCAAAAGGGTCAAAGGAAGGAGGGCCACACAGCCCCCCTTCCTAAAATTAAAAAGAAAACTAAGCTGGCAACTCGCCGGAGGCCCCGCCCCCTTTCTCCACTACTCTGCAAATGCGCCCCCTGGCGCGCTCTTGGTTGGGGGATGAAGCCCTCTTCGATGCTAAGGGTCCTTAGGGGCCAACTAGCCCACCTGTTACCTCCAGTAAGCCGCACACAGTGGGATTGCTGAGAGGTGGTCGGAGGCCATGCCCCTTTTTACACCACTCTGCAAACGTGCCTCGTGGCGCACTGCTGTTCAGGTGATGAGGTCCCCTTGCGTCCTGAGGACCTCAGGACTAAAGTGGACTTCATCCCCCAAGCAGCAGTGTGCCAGGAGGTGCGTTTGCAGAGTGGTGGAGAAAGGGGGCGTGGCCTCTGACCACCTCTCAGCAATCCAGCTGGGTGGAGCTTACTGGAGGTAACAGGAGGAATAGTTGGCCCCCAGGGACATTCAAGAGGCAAGGGGACTTTATCCCCCAAATAGTAGTGCACCAGGAGGTGCGTTTGCAGAGTGGTGGAGAAAGGGGCTGGCCTGCGACCACCTCTCAGGTGGGCTACTTGGCCCCTAAAGAGCCTTAGCAGCTAAGTGGATTTCATCCCCCAACCAAGAGCGCATCAGGAGGTGCGTTTGCGGGGTGGTGGAGAAAGGGGGCATGGCCTGCTATCAGAACTCAGCAATCCTGCTGTGTGGGACTTACTGAAGGTAAAAGAAGGGGTAGTTGGCCCCCAAGGACGTCCTTGTGGGCCAACTACCCCCCTGTTACCTTCAGTAAGTCCCACACAGTGAGACTGCTAAGAGGTCTTCAGAGGCCACGCCCCCCTTTCTCCACCACTCTGCAAACACACCTAATGGCGCACTACTAGTTGGGGGATGAAGTCCACTTTACTCCTGAGGGACCTTGGGGGCCAAAACACCTCCTGTAAGTCCTACGCAGCAAAATTCCTGAGAGCTGGGTGGAGGTCCAGCTCCCTTTCTCCACCACTCTGCAAACGTGACTGCTAGTTAAAAAACCTTAAAATTCACACAAAAAAACAAAGGTTACAGGGATGTTATAGTTAGCAAATAGAATTTAAAAAACCTTAGAAATTCACTAAAAAATCAAAAAGGTTACAGGGGCGTTATAGTTAGGCTGACATTTCTCTCGTACAAAACCAGAGAAATTCAGCCATTATAGTTACCTGAGTTAAGTATAACTTGCGCCCCCGCAATGCACTGCTTATGACCTCACATATTACATCACTCATGACATGGTCAGTGACATCACTGATTACATCACTGATGACATCTCAAATGACATCACTGATGACATCAGTGATGACATCATCCACATCATCTCTGACGCACCCACTCACCCCCTTTAGAATCTTTTAAACACCCACTACCACTCCCACACAACCATTCACAAACCCATTGACAGAGCCATACCAGAATTACACAGCCACTCACTAATTCATAGATCTACACACATATCCACTTGCTCACCCATACTGCAACTCATACACTCGCTCAGTCACCAATACAGCCATTGACATATCCACTCATATACCCATACAGGCACTCACACACTGAGTGAGTCACCCATAGAACTACTCACACCTACATGCTCACGCATACAGTCAATCATACAGGTACATACTACCCAAACAGTTACATACACATACACTTATTTGCTCATACATATAGTAACACATACTCATTCACCTATACAGTCACTGACAGAAGCATGTACTCATCCATATAGCCACTCTCACATTCCCTCACTCATACAGTCACTCCTATGCCCAGTCACTCACCTATACTGCATTTCACACACACAGTTACTGACCCATACTGACACAAGCACTCAATCACCAACACACCCATACAGACACTCACTCACCCATACAGCTTCTCACACACGCACTCACTACCCCATACAGGAACTGACTCACCCACTCAGTCATCCATACAGGCAGTCACACACCTCCTCACCCACACAGACACCCAGACAACCATAGAGATAGTCAACCAATCAATCACCCATATAGCCGTTCACATACCAACTAACACAATCATACACCCACTTAGACATCAACTGACAGACAGATACATTCACACAACCAGTCACTCATCCATACATTCACTGAGACACCTAATCACTCATTTATACAGTCAGTCACGCACCCACTCAGTCATCCAAACAGTCACTCATATACCCACTGATTCTCCAATACACCTAGGCATATATATTTAACACTCTTAAACTTTTAAAAACACTCACAGGATGATGTCATCACTGATGTCATTTGAGATGTCATCAGTGATGTCACTGACCATGTCATGAGTGATGTAATATGTGAGGTCATAAGCAGTGCATTGCGGGGTGCAAGTAATAGTTAACTCAGGTAACTATAACGGCTGAATTTCTCTGATTTTGTATGAGTGAAATGCCAGCCTAACTTTAACGTCCCTGTAACCTTTGGTTTTTTAGTGAATTTCTAAGGTTTTTAAATTCTATCTGCTAACTATAACGACCCTGTAACCTTTGTTTTTTTAGTAAATATATATATACATATATAAACATACATATCTAAATATAGATATATATGCACAGAAATGATACAACAGGTGGATTTGGAAGGTGTCCACAAGTAGGTTAGTAAATAGAATTTTGTAGTATGTAAGTAGTACTACTGCAGTACTACTTTACACCCTACAAAATTAAATTTGTGAATAAGCATTGCAGATTCTATAATTTTATCTTTCTACTACTCCTAAAAAAAATCATCACCCTACCTGGGACTGAAAAACCTTTTACTTGTTTCTACACAAAATTTGTTCCACACCAAGCTAGTGAGAATTTTTTGACTAGTCGAAATTCCCATTTACCTGTTTAGACATTTACAGACTTCAACTGCACTTCCGCCTCACTCCAATTTTATGAATTGTTATTATGATTTCAGTAAAAGCTCTTTAGTTGATGGTTGGAGGTATCTGCCATAGAAAAAATCCTTCTTTTTTATCAAAATTTGCAATTTAGTTCAATGTTTCGAGCTTCATTCCCCAATGAATTTATTTTCAATGCTAGTGAAATGATGTTGGTGCTGTTATGGGAAACAGCGTTTACAACGCTGTCATTACATCGCAAGACTATTACAACGCGGTTGTTACAACGACCGCGTTGTTAGTACGCGATGCATTTACATCGCAAGTCATTACAACGACTTGCTGTAGGGGGCACTGAGGTATTGAAAATGAATTCCAACACCTTCCCTACAGTTGCGCAAACTGGAGTAGGAATAGTAAATAATACTATTCCTAAGTCCAGCGCGCCCCCTACAGCAAGTCGTTCTAATGACTTGCGATGTAAATGCATCGCGTACTAACAACACGGTCGTTGTAACGACCGCGTTGTAAAAGCACGCGATGTAATGCATTGCGTTGTAATGTACTATATTCGCTGTTATTCATTCAGATTTATTTAAAAGTTCTGTAAAGCACTATCACTTAGCAGTTGCTTTAGTTCACTGTGAAAATCTTTCTACTGCGAGCAACAAGGAGGACACCACTCAATTTCAACAAGGTGACAGAAGAAGCTGAAAGATATTTTGGTCACTGTCAGCATAAGCCTGACTTAACCCAAGGATCAAGACAAAAACCTTGAGCTGTCCAGCCTAGGTGCGCTTTGAATTATGCATTTTATATACTCTTCGTAGATCTAATAGACTAAAATATTGAGTGTTTGCTAGCAAAAAGAAATGCCATGAATTCTACATCAGTGTGAAGCTAATAGTCTTCAAAAAGATGCACAATCACCAATTACTAAGCCATGCTGTTTTCTAAGTTAATAGGTCCTCTGAAATACTGACCGAGGGCAGACTATGCCAACACAATGTATGGGCTCTTAGAGCATTCACAATAGAGGGGCATGCGGCCTGGCAGTCAAATCAGCATGTCATCTTCTGCCAACCCCTATCAGATCATGGCTGTACACTCCGTAGGGATCCCTTCCAATCCTTCATTACCAGCTGCCAAACTGTAGCCAGTTCAAGGACTCTTTCATCTTTCATGCTTCAATGTTCACTATTGTACATTTGCAGATAGGAAACCCTCTCCCCAACATTGTTCAAAATGATTGCGCTCTCGTCCTTCTGGTGTTTCGCTTCCCACAGACGAATCATTATTTGTCAAGGTACAGTGCTCCAGATGTGTGTTATGTATCCCATGCATGATATCTCGTATGTCACTATTATTAATAGATGCGATTTCACCCAGGATAGAGTTCCCAGGGGTTCAGAGGACATAACACATCTTTGTATAACAATTTATTAGGAAACTGTATATTAGGGCACACAGTAGTCCTGGTGCCCACAATTTTTGTACACAGACTGGCAGATGCCTGCTAGCCCACCCAGAGCTGTACACTTAGGGTCAGATGTCTCAAAAATGCAATTTTGCATTTCCTAAAAAGCGACTCCATAGGAATTGCTATTTAGGAAATGCAAAATGATAGGTATGAAATTACCAATTTCCTAAGAGTGATTCCTGTAGAGCAGGCATTGCTATTAGGAAATGGTAATTAAGAAATCCATGACATTTGCACCATTGGGCAGGTTAATTGCTATTTTGGAAATGCTAAACCAAGGAGGGCAATTGGCATTAGGCACCCCCCGTAATGTACCCCTAAAATAGTGGTGTACATGTAGAGCACAGTATGTCTATACAGTATGCCTAGGGGCATGTGTGGGCTCTATTGCACATCTTGGGGTGCTTTTTAAAAAAAAATGCGTATGGTTACCATTGACTTTGAGTTGATGGTAATTGCATTTCCCAAATGCTCATTTTGCATTTAGGAAAAGCTTTGTACATGTGCCAAGAAATCGCAACTAGGAAATCCCTATTTGCGATTTCCTATTTAGGGAATTGAAAAATGCGATTTATACTGGGTAGAAATTTCATTTTGCAATTCCCTAAAGGCCTTTGTATATAGGAAAAGGCTGTTTTGCATTTCTTAACGGGCCAAAATTGTGATTCGGCCAGATTAGAAATGCAAAAGGCCTTTGTACATCTGGCCCTTAGACCCTTGCAACCCTTAAAGTAAATTTACTTGACTTTGGTCGGAATCTTGTTAATTGAGTGATGGGGTTTTTAACTAAGAGGGGTTTGACCATTTTTAACTAAAAACTTATGTATCAGAGATTAATGCCACAGAGCTGTCCCACAGCACCCAAAGACAGCAACCATTGTTCAAGAGGGATATACTTGTATCTTGCTGAAGAAGCTGGTTCCTCAGTAGGGAAAGAAATGGAGCGGGAGCACCTGAAGGGTGGGAGCTGCCTCCCACTTGTGGTGTGGAGGTCTGTCACAAACTCTATTTAGCCAGGAGTGGGAATGCACCACTTAGTAAATGTAGGCATCCCTTCCACCTCCTCAAGCAAGCACTAAAACTTACGACCACGACTCAATGATGTTGAAATATTCACTTAATAGAGATACAAACCAATCCACCCTACAGATACAGCATCATTGGTAGCCAAAACAGATTGTGATCTGCAATGATGCTGATGGCTTGTGTTATTATACCTTGTGACCTCAGAAGAATGAAAAAATGAATAGAGGCACCCGGCTTCAAACTAGAATTAGCTCAATCAGCAATCTGACTATGTGTTTGCCATGTTACAGTGGTGGGAGTAGTCAACAATACTGCCTGCCTAATGCGAAGCAAATCTTTACAGTCGTTATGTAAATACAATGTTCTTTCATGTCCTGGCTTCACCCTTACCCTAGTCGTCTGGCACTGAGTTGAAAACACCACTCTGGCAAACGGATCAGACAGGCCATTGTCATCAGCGGGTCGGATTCCCCGAGCCTGATACAGGTGAGCACGAAGCTGGAAGTAACACAAATCTGGAAAGAAAACACAATAAATTGATTTCTTTCTGGAGAAAAGATTGGGATGCTAATTAAGGTTTTTGTGTAGCATTTGACAGGAGATGGAAATCTAACTCTAAATACAGTAGAATACACCATCTGAATTGCTTTTGCCACAGGAATAGCATTGTGAAGGAAATGGGATTGTGGATTCTATTCCATATTTAGAGTTTCATCCAGAAATTTTAGGATTTTTCAGTTCCCTCCAAATTCTATGTAAATGTTAAGTGCTCATCACTGAGTAACACCTCTTGACTATCTATCCATTTGAAAAAAGACCACAGTTAAAAAATGTACTTCAATATTTTTTGCAATTTCAGTCACATTTTTTATGGCATTGCCATCTCTGTTTAACGACATTACTGCTGTCATGTTGTTTATATAAATTTGTGTTAATTGAAGCGCTAACAGTGAGGCAAAGGTGGAGATGAACAGAGAGCAAAGACAAAGGTTGTAACGAATTTAATATTCAAAAATGAAAAAAGTCAAGTACAGTTAATTTCAGGCCATAGACCCACAAAACACAATAACCTATGAAGGAGAACATTTCCAAAACGCCGAGTCAAGCACTCATGAGATATCTGGGGAAGGTAAAAGTGGTCTGTGTGTGAGTGACTTGTGTGGGAACTAACACGGCCACTTTAACGGCCAAATGCACATTGCTCTCAGAGGAGGTACAAGACATGGGACTAGTTTTCAAGCTTGGCCATCCACAGCGACATTAGAGTAGCCTACGGTCCGTATGCGGAGGGGAGAAGGTGGATCTGCCACACTCTTCTCAACTTCGGACGTTCTGGAGGAACAGTAGGGGTGTTCCAAAGGAAGGAGTCATGCTAGTGATGTGGTATGTGTCCAAAGCATTTTTATATTGGCTGGGAGTTAACCAGTGCTTTTCTGGACACTGATCTTAGGGAAGAGGTCGGTTTTAGTGGGTAGAAAAGAGCCTGGCCCTGGCTGGCTTTTTGGGTCAGGTATGCAGTTTTGAACATAGGATTAGCCAGCAGACAATAATGAGTTTTCATAGCAACAGAGATGAAGCTAGACCTCTTTAAGATATGAGGTGGTAACCATCTTTTTGATACACCTTTCATTTTGTTCAGAGATTTAGCAGTATGCCAGGCACAGTTCACATTGTAATTGTTGAGCAAAAAAGTGACTATTGCAATGGCCCATCAAATATTTGTGGGTGATCTAAAGGGGTCACCCCACTGGGTACAATGCTCACACGGTGATTACCCTACCAGGAAGGATAACATAGTAAGGGCAGGAGGTGGCAGGAAAGAGGAGCTCTTGCAAAAGTAATCTGAGTATTGATTGCTCAGAGCTGTCCTGAATGCAGCCTTCATGGAACGTCACATGTAACTAAATATGCCACAAAAGGATTTGGGGGACTGTTGCAAGCTCCTTAGATCATACTGCAGGCAAAGAAGCTTCAGTCTTCCAAGGAAAGTTTGCCCTTTGTGATTGTTTACTAGCACATACTAGTCCCAAAAAGGGAGAGAAAAACACCTTTCCCTTGAAACTTGCAAGGGAAAGCAACATGGACATGGTTATTCCTAATGTCATTTCCAAATTAATACACCCATTCTGTATGCTGAGCTAATCACTTTGAACAGCATAAGGTTCGAAGATGCGATCATTTCAGTTCAGAATAGTATGCTAATCTCACAGAATAAAATCAATGTATGTAACATTATAAAATAACCTAATTATTTCAGTCATTTCGAACATCTGACCAAAGAGGCCTGTGTTGGTTAAGCCAGGGCTATAACAAAGCCAAGGTTATTTATCGCCTTAGTTACTGAAAACACTCTAGCCTTCTATAGAGCACTGACTTTTCTTTAACACGTTAAGCAAAGACAGAATGCTCAATATAGAAAAGTTATTTCTAATCTTTGTTCTCCATCATAAACATTTTTATTAAATTCTAAACAATAAAAAACACTCCCTGGCGCTGGATTCATGGAGCACCAAGAGATAACATCTAACAAGGCCACATAGATTGCATTCATTTTTTTCTCTTTTAAAAAGATAACAATTATAAATGAAAAGCCTACTAACGTGTGGGTTGGTCTATCATTTTATAATTCCTTTGTAAAGAAAACCAAGCACTGGCAACGACAACAGGTCTAGAGTTTGCTTCCAACATTTGGCTTTCCTTATGTTCAGGACTCTTTTTTTTGTAAAACTGAACAAGGGGCTTCTTTTTGGGTGTAAGGACACATTGTGCAAGAGAAAATGTCATATGTTTAGAGAGGTAACCCAATGGCAAAGTGTACTAACCCTGCAATCCATGCTATATGCTGTTTTGGGCGGAACAAAAATGTGAATGGGACACAATGAGCAATGGATGAAGAGAACTGTCTCAAAGCTCCTAACAGTAAGTGTAAGAAATTGGGTTACTGGTTTTTGTAAAACTGAACAAGGGGCTTCTTTTTGGGTGTAAGGACACATTGTGCAAGAGCAAAATGTCATAAGTTTAGAGAGGTAACCCAATGGCAAAGTGTACTAACCCTGCAATCCATGCTATATGCTGTTTTGGTCGGAACAAAAATGTGAATGGGACACAATGAGCAATGGATGAAGAGAACTGTCTCAAAGCTCCTAACAGTAAGTGTAAGAAATTGGGTTACTGGTTGAGGGGGATCAAACCCTTCCCAAACAGCAACTACAATTCTTGTCAGGGTGGAGTCACAAGCAAATCCTAAATTAACCTGTGCTCAAACCTCGGGTAGCTTGGCACAGAACAGTTAGGCTTAACTCAGAGGCAAGTGTAAAGTATTGTGTAACAGCTCAAACAGCAACACAATGAAAACACACCACAAAAGGATCTTACACCAGTTTAGAGAAATTGAGTAGTTTTTAATAAAGAAAACAAGACCAAAATGGCAAAAATTCAATCAGTAAAACCAAAAATATGCTGGTTTAAAGATTTTAGTAAAAATAGAGCCAAAAAGCACAAGGCACCAACTCTGGATAGCTAGTCGTGCCGAACTGGGACAGAGTCACAAGATCAATCCGATTGCGATGGAGTCCAGGCTGGCTTCAGGGACCCAGTTAAGCCAGCTGAACAAAGTACCTCAAATCCTTGTTTGCAGAGCGTTGCGAGGGTCCGTGCCGAAGATGTGTTGCACAGCCGAAGCAATGCATCGGTTCCAAGATAAGGCGAGGCTGAGGTGGGAGGTCCTGCGTCATCATAGAGTATCCCATCAATGAGGGCTTGCAATGCGAAGTCTGGCATTGAGGATGCGTTGCGCAGTCAGGGCAATGCATCAGTTCTGAGGCACTGCGAGGCTGTGATGCGGAGTCCGTCACCGTGGCTGCAGGTCAACGAGGGATCCAAGGGCCACAGCCAAGGATGTGTCACACAGCGGCAGTTCCGAGGGGGTGAAGGGCTGTAATGCAATGTGGGTCTTTGTGGTTGTACCAATCCATGCAGCAGCGGCGATGTGTCGGTTCTGTTCGGGGTTGCGCCACGCAGCAGAGGAGATGTGTCGGCTCCCCTAGATCTACAGATGCTGGCAGAGCATCTTATGCCCACTTCCAAGGGTCCAGGACTGGAGTTGCACTACTTGGCAGGGTAGACTCACAAATGGCAGAGTTCAGATGCTGTCTTCAAGGTTGTTGGAGCCTTCTGTCCAAGAGGCTCAAGTCAGGAGGCCAGCCAACTAGCCCTTGGAGTCGCGCTGGGGTCTTGGGTTCAACAGATGCTGGTCCAGTCCTTCTCGCCCAGGCAAAAGGGCAGCATGTCAGCACAGCAGGGCAGCAGTTCTTCAGAGCATCAGTTCAGCAGAGCGGCAGTCCTTTCAGCAGCACAGCAGTCCTTCTTCCTGGAACAGTATCCACCGGCCCAGTAGTGTACTGAAGAGTTGGTGTCTGAGGTCCAATATTTATACCTGGTGCCCTTCCTCTGAAAGGTGGGAGAAGCTTCTAGAAATTCCCTTTGAAGTCCCCAGTCATCCTGCCTCCCCTGCCCTGGCTCCAGACTAACTACAGGAGGTATGCAGCCCTTTGTGTGGAGGCAGGACACACTCTATTCAAGTGTGTGACCCTCCTGGTCAGAGACCTAGCTCTCCGCCCCAGCAGCTCTGCTGCTGTGCCGCTGCCCCCTACACCTCTCTCTAAGGTAGGTGTTCGAGGCCCTCCTTCACCCGCAGGCTCCTGCCTGTGCCTCATCCCTCGTGGTCCAGTGGGAGAGCCTTGCTCTTCTGCTGGTCCGCTGTTGTCAGTCTGCGTGTGTGTGCCGTCTTTTTGTTTTCTTCTCATTGTGCCTTAAGTTTCTGCCTTTAATTTTATTCTGCTGTCTTTCTTCTATTTTTCCTGTTTTTGTTTTTGTGCCCTTGTTTGTGTCCTCTTTGCCCATTTTCACTGCCCTTTTACCGCCGCAGCTGCCTTCGGGACCCGTCCCCCCTGCCGGTTCCCGCTCACGCCTCCCAGCTGTATTTCCCTCCACCCTTCCCTATTTAATGGCGGCCGCTGCTTGGACGTCTGAGCAAGACCTCTGACCTCCTCGTCAGAGACCTAGATCTCTGCCCCAGCAGCTCTGCTGTTGTTCTGCTGCCCCCTACACCTCTCTCTAAGGTAGGTGTTCGAGGCCCTCCTCCACCCACAGGCTCCTGCCTGCGCCTCATCCCTGGTGGTCCAGTGGGAGAGCCTTGTTTTTCTGCTGGTCCGCCGTTGTCTGTCTGCATGTGTGTGCCCGTTTTTCTGTTTTTGTCTGTCTTTTTGTTTTCTTCTCATTGTGCCTTAATTTTCTGCCTTTAATTTTATCCTGCTTTCTTTCTTCTATTTCTCCTGTTTTTGTGCCCTTGTTTGTGTCCTCCGTGCCCATTTTCGCTGCCCATTTCCCGGCGCTGCTGCCCCTGTGGCCCCTCCCCCCAGCCGGTTTCCGCTCCCGCCTTCCAGCTGCACTTCCCTCCCCCTTCCCGCCGCTGGCGCACCAAAGGCAAGCCCGTCTGCGCCCCGACTTCGACCAGCGCCAGGGACCCTGGATCTCCGACCACCGACCGCTATGACTCAGCTGCCCTCCTCGCACACAACCCCGGAAGGAACAACAACTGCCAGTTGTCTATGCCAAACACCACCCATGGCCAGTTCTCCTGCCGACACTGCCGACAACCCTTCACCACCCTCCGCACCCCCACGGCCGCCGCCCCCGCACCAGATGCCAGCACCCCCGAAGCCCTGAGGTGCATCCTCCTCAATGTGCGCTCCCTGCACAGACAAGCTGTAAAGATCTGGGATCTCCTCGACACCCTCTCGCCAGACGTCGCCTTCCTCACAGACACGTGGACCAACCCCACCTCCGCCCCGACATTGCCACCACTATCCCCTACAGATACAAGATCCAGAGGAAGGACTGCCCCAACCGCCCAGGAGGAGGACTCGCCATCGCACACAAGAGCTCCCTCCGACTCACCACCTTCAGCACGAGTGACTCCCCGTCCAACACCGAACACCTCCATTTCCAGAACCAGACCAGCCCCAGAACGACCCTACACGGCACCCTTGCCTACAGACCCCCGGACCTTGAACCACGTTCACCACTACCATCGCCAACCTCATCGCACCCCATGCCATCGCCTCCATGGACTACGTACTCATCGAAGACCTCAACTTCCACATCGACAACCTCAGCGACCCCAACTCCGCCACCCTCCTGGACAACCTCACCAACCATGGACTGAAACAACTCATCACCACCCCTACCCACAAGGCAGGACACACCCTCGACCCCATCTTCGCAGGAGGTAACAACATCCACTTCAGCCACACCACGCAACCCCCTGGACGGACCACCACTGCATACACTTCCAAGTCGACAAACCCACCGCCCCCAAACCTGCACCCAGCCCTCCGTGAAGGAACTGGAGCAAGGTCACTGAGGAGCACCTCAGCTCCACCCTCTACAGCGATGCCCCCGACCTCGACCAATGCCAGCTCACCAGCCAAAGAACTTCTCAGATGGATCACCAACTGCACAGAGAAACACACCCCTCCCCGTAACCCCGACAGACAGCGCCCCAGGAAGGCCACCTGGTTCACCGCCGACCTCCAAGAATCCAGACGCACCTGCAGAAGTCTCGAGAAGAATTGGATAAACAGCAAAACTATGGAGGACCACACCACTTACAAGAACGCCATGACAGAATACCACCAACTCATCAGATCCACCAAAAGGACCTTCATCCGAAACAAAATACACGCCAACGCCAGCAACTCCAAAGAACTCTTCACTATCATTCAGGAACTCACCAAGCCCCCCAGTGAAGCCACGGAAGTCATACCCTCCCAAGACCTCTGCAACAAACTCGGCTCCTATTTCCACCTGAAAATAAGATCCCTCATCGACAACTTCAACGAACAGGCTCCGGACACCGAACCCACTGCTCCACCCAGCAACGACAACCAGCCCACCATCTCCTCCTGGACCCCAGTCACCACTGAAAACACTGCATCGACCATGAAAGTCATTCACGCAGGAGCCCCCACGGACCCCTGCCTCCGCACATCTTCCAGAGCCGCCATTGCACCTGAGCTACGACGCACCATGAATGCAACCTTCGAAGCCGGCACTTTCCCAGACGACTGGAAACATGCAAAAATCAAGCCCCTCCTCAAGAAGCCCTCAGCAGACCCGATGGACCTCAAAAACTACCAACCCATCTCTCTCCTCCCTTTCGCGGCCAAAGTCACCGAGAAGATCGCCAACGTTCAACTAATGAAATTCATCGAAGAGAACAACACCTGGTGGCCCACTGCCCTCTGCAACCCCCTGACCCCCACGGACCATGCCCGGAACGTTGGCAGCAAACTTGACTCCTCCCTCATCAAGACCCGACAGATCAACGCCGTCACCTTCACCTGCTTCAACACCCTCCGCATCCTTCGCAAGACCTTCAAATGGATCCCCCCCCGAATCAAGAAAGACCGTCACCCATGCACTCATAACCAACAGACTGCACTACGGAAACACCCTCTACGCCGGGATCAACAAGTCTCTGCCACGAGCTCCAGACCATACAGAACACCGCAGCTAGACTCGTCCTCGGCATCCCTCGACACAAACACATCACCCAACACCTGCGAGACCTCCACTGGCTTCCCATCGAGAAGAGAGTAACCTTCAAGATACTCACCCATGCCTACAAATGCCTCCACCACACCGGACCCCAATATCTCAATGAAAGAATCAACTTCCACGTACCCAAGAGAAACCTCCAATCCGCCGACCTCGCCCTCGCCGAAACCCCACGCATACGCAGAGCCAGAACAGGTGGAAGAGCCTTCTCCTACATCGCGGCAAAGACCTGGAATGAGCTCCTGATCAACATCAGATACGCCCCCACTCTGCACATCTTCAGGAAGACCATCAAGACCTGGCTCTTTGACTAACCAGAGCTGCACCCCCCAGCGTCTTGAGACCCTCACGGGTGAGTAGCGTGCTTCACAATTCCCTGATTGATTGATTGTGTAAGTAAAGCTGGGCCCAGCCTGCCAGTGATGGCCCTTCCAAGTACACCTAAATTCTCTATTGTGTGTGGCTATCTAGGAGGTAGACACAAAACTCTACTGTCAACTACACTCAGTCATGTGACCCAGAGACAGGCTACAGGCACTAAATGGCTGAGGCAGGAAAATGCCAACTTTCTGAAAGTCATATTTTCAAAATTGCAACTTAAAATCTGACTTCAGCATAAGTTAGGATTTTTCATTACGATTCCAAAGACAGCACACATGAACTGGTTACCTCCTACCATTTGGAAATTCCAGCTTATTAAATGTACCAAGGTAACTCCAATATTATCATATGGGGAGGTAGGGCTTGCAGTAGTGAAAAACAACGTTGAGAGTTTTTCACTACCAGGACATATAAGACTCAACAGTATATGTCCTACTTTTTAAATACACAACACCCTGCCCTCTGGGCTGTCCATGGCCTACCCTAGGGGTGACTTATATATAATAAAATGAAGGTTTGGGCCTAGCAAAAGATTTATTTTGTCAGCTCGAAATGGCAGTTTAAAAACTGCACACACAGGCTGCAATGGCAGGCCTGAGACATGTTTAAAAAGCTACTTAAGTGGATGGCACAATACGTTCTGCAGGCCCACTTGTAGCATTTAAATTACAGGCCCTCGGGCACATGTAGTACCACTTTACTAGGGATTTATAAGTAAATTAAATATGCCAATTGGGGATAAACCACTGTTACCATGTTTTAAGGAGTGAGCACATGCACCTTAGCACTGGTTTGCAGTGGTGAAATGGACAGAGTCCTGAGGTCAGCAAAAATGAGAGCAGTAAAAAAATGGAAGAGGATGAGAGAAACATTTGGCAGAAGACCACCCTAAGGCTTATGGGTCTAACGTGCACCCCCCCCCCCCAGCAGAAAGTGGGGAGAACTATCCAATCCCTTGGGAATTCTCATAACTAAAGCAGAAGAATCTGGATAGACCATCAGCGTTGGAGTGATCTGGCCCATGACAGTGTTCCAACGTAAAGTTAATTCCCTGTAGGAAGATGGACCACCGCAACAGTTTGGGATTTTCACCCCTTATTTGCATGAGCCATCTGATAGGTTTGTGGTCTGTCTGAACCCGGATGTGATCCCAAACAGGTACTGTCTAAGCTTCTTCAACACCCACAACACAGCAAAGACCTCTCTTTCAATCGCACTCCACCTCTGTTCCCGAGGTAAAAACCTCCTGCTAATGTAGGCTAACGGTTAGTCTAGGCCTGCCTCATTTAACTGTGCTAAGACAGCCCCGATGCCATTCTCTAAAGCGTCTGCCTGCACTATGAACTCCGTAGAGAAGTCAGAAGCCTTGAGAACAAGTGCTGTACACATGGCCTCCTTGAGAGTAGTAATGGCTTTCTGGCAGGCCTCTGCCCAGATCACCTTTTGGGCTGCTTCTTTGAATTCAACTCTGTTAAGGTGGCAACCATGGTGCCATATTAGTTAACGAACCTCCTATAGTATCCTGTGAGGCCCAAGAAGGCCCTCACCTCAGTCTGTGTTTTAGGAAGTTGCCAGGCCAGGATAGTCTTAACCTTGGCCTGTAGGGGCTGCACCTTGCTGCGACCCACCATGTGGCCCAGCAACACCAAGGAACCATGGCCTATCTGGCATTTACTGGCCAGGATAGTCTTAATCTTGGCCTGGAGGGGCTGCAACTTGCCCTGGCCCACCATGTGGCCCAGATACACCAAGGAACCCTGCCCTATCTGGCACTTATTGGCCTTAATAGTCAGGCCTGCTTGTTGCAGGGTCTGAAGCACCTCCTATAGGTGGTATAGGTGTTACTCCCAGATGGAGGTGTAGACAGCTATGTCATCCAGGCAGGAAGTGCAGAATGTGTCCTTCCCAGCCAACACCCTGTTGACCAACCTCTGAAATGTGGCAGGGGCATTCTTTATGCCACCGGGCATCACCCTTAACTAGAAGCGGCCCTCTGAGGTCGAGAATGCAGACCTGTCTTTCACCCCCTCAGTCAGTACCCTGATGTAAGATCAAAGGTACTCAGGAACTTGGCCGCAACCAGCCTGTCGATGTGTTCATCAGCTTTGGGGATGGGGTGTGTGTCAGTCTTTGTGATGGAATTGACTCCCCTGTAGTCCACACAGAGCCTAAGTTTTGGAGTGGTGGACAGTGGGGCAACCTTGGATACCTGCATCACAGAGTTAGACCAGAGACTGTTGGAGGGATCTATCACCCCTAACACCAGCATCTTGGAGACCTCCTCCTTGATACGGGCCCTCACCTTGTCTTACAGCCTGTAAATTTTATTTTTAACAGGCGTACGGTCTCCAGTGTCGATGTCATGGATGCACAGGTGTGTGGGTGAGGGAGAACAAAGTGGAAAACTGCTCTAGCAGGTAGCGACAGTCACTTTGCTCTCTGTGGTCAGAGTAGGGGAGAGGATGAAACCTTCTACTGACCCATCATGCTCTTGGGCAGAGAGGAGGTCAGGGAGAGGCTCGCTCTCCTCTTCCACGCCTTCATCAGAAGCACGCTGACTTCAGACCTCTCAAAGTGCAGTTTGAGGCGGTTCACGTGGTGCACCCTTAAGGGCTTTCTAGAGGCTTTGACATCAACCAGGTAGATGGACTCCCCCTTCTGCTCCTTCACCTCAAATGAGCCTGTCCAGTGATCCTTGTGAACCCTGGGCTCTACAAGTTCCATAACCCACACCTTCTGGGCAGGTTGAAACTCTACCAGAGTGGCCTTCTGATTGTACCAGAGTTTCAAAACCTATTGATTGGCCTCAAGATTGCTTTTCGCCTTTATAAAGAAGCGATGCCACTGGTTGCGGAGGGCCAGCATGTAGCTGACCACATCATGAGGGGGCTTCCTGGGAGTTTGTTCCCACCCTTCTCTTACAAGGCTAAGCGATCTCCTAACAGGGTGGTCATAGAGGAGTTCAAAGGGGCTAAATCCAAACCCCTTCTGTGGCACCTCCCGGTAGGCAAACAGAAGGCATGGCAGGAGGACGTTCCACTTACGGTTTCATGGGCTCAGGTAGGCCCACTATCATGCCTTTGAGGGTCTTGTTGACTCTCTCCACAAAATCGTTGGTTGGTGGGTGATATGGTGTGGAGAACTTATAAGTCACTGCACACTCATCCCACATAGACTTCATGTACGCTGACATGAAGTTATTGCCTCTGTCAGAAACAACCTCATTGGGGAACACCACATGGTTAAAAATCCCCATCAGGGCCCTGGCCACCACAGATGCAATCACAGACCTCAGAGGGATGGCCTCTGGGAAGCGAGTGGCTTGGTCCACCAAGACCAAGATGAACCTGTCGCCTAAAGCTGTCTTGGAGTCCACAGGACCATCAATGTCGATGCTCATCCTCACAAACCGTGTGCCAACGACAGGTAAGATGGTCAGGGAAGCCTTGAGCTTTTCCCTGACTTCCCAGTGGCTTATCAGGTGGGACAGTACCTACAGAATACATCTGGAACTATCTTCACCGGGGCCAATAGAAGTGTGTAACAAGCCAAGCAAAGGTCTTGTCTTGCCCCAGTTGTCCTGCCAGGAGGATATCATGAGCCAACCACAGTAGGTAGGTGATGTAATACTGGGGGACCACCAGCACATTGACTCACTGTGAAGTAGGTCATTCTCCCAATCGATAAGGTGATCTCCAGAGGTATTACCTGCTGTCTGGGGTCAGCTTGCCGCCTCAAGCCCTCTAGAGTGGTGCACTCTCTGTTCGTCTTGCAGAATTCCTCCCTGGTGGGCCCATCTTCAACTTGCCATCCCGCAAGCTAATGCAGATTACCCATGGCAGCAATATCTTTCACGGTAGGCTCAGGAGCATCTCCTCAGGTGCCCTGTCGCCCAGGACTGCAGGAACTTCATAGGCTTGTTTCTTGCGCTCCTGGCCCTTAATCTTCTTGTCAGCTGCCTGGGCCATTGTTCCAGGCTCCAGATGCCCTTGTTTCCCTTCCTGAGCAGCCATGGACCTTGCCGTCATACCAGACCCATTCAGACAATTCCAACATCTCCAAGTATGATCTGAGCTCTACCTCTTTCTGGATAGTGTGCTACGGGTTGTTGCCTAACAGGCCATATCCAGGAATGGCAGGGTTCACAGCTACTTTTATGGAGCTCCTCCCACTCAAAGGGAATGAGAGCCACCGGTAGATGATTCCCTTGGTTGTCTGTGACTATGACTTGGTGGAATGTGTTAGGAGTACCTGCTCTGAGGACACAAGCTGACACCTTCAGTGATCATGCTGACTCCTGTGTCCCTCAGAGTCTCCATTCATTCATTCTCCATCCATTCAGAGCCCATTCATTGTGACCCACTGCCTATACTTAGAAGTATTTGCAAGCATATGGGCTTTTGGCACCATCCCCTTATCCCCCAGTTTCACTAGGGTCATCTCTGTCTGCTCCCCAAAGCAAACTGAGACCACCTCCTCCACGCGCTACACTCGCCAACCCAGGTGTCTGCCCACTGGTGGGGGGCTGTGCCCTCTTGGGACACCTGGTATCTTCCTTGGAGTGTCCATATTGTAACACTCAGTACATACAATGTGCAGAGTCCTGAGGCCAGCAAAAACGAACTCAACAAAAATATGGAGGAGGAAGGCAAAAGGTTTGGGGGAAGACCACCCTAAAGTTGACAGGTCTCGCATTAAGTATATTATATATATTTAATGTTAGTAAAATCAAAAGTCCTTGGCTATTGCCAGGCTTAATAAGAAAGGAAGTGAAAGGAAAAGAGGCTAGATGGAAGCAACTTTATAAAGCAAAAGATAATTACTGGGCCTTTTAGGCACCAATGGGTTCTACTGTTCACTATGTCTCCCTGTGATAGTTGAAGCCTCTGGTCATGTTAACCAAACAGGATCCTGTCCTTAAATGTATTTCCAACCTATTACTATCACCGGGGGAGAGTACCTGTTTATGACTGCAGTTAAGTTTTCCGTGGTGGATAACAGCTAGAATTAAAGTTAAAGCTCCTGGTTGTGTGTTAGATATTCTTAGACATTTCTCTCTGTTTTTGTGCTTATTTGTTTTTCCTCAACTTAGAAGTATTTATCCATATCTATTTTGTGGTCAGTAAAAAAATTAAGCAGCAGCTGGTATATTTTCACATGTATTAAACTCATAATAATTAACGTGCATAGTAGCCGTATACAATAAAAAAGTACACTTACTGGTAAACAATAATATTGACTTTTAAGCTGTACTTCTTCAGGTTTTAAGCTATGTTACAAACTTGTATCGCTTCTTTTAAGTCTTTAAGCTGACAATATGCACTGCTATTGGCCTGGCGCTAATTACTGACAGAATGGAGAAACTAAAAAGAAGAGCTATTTTGCATATTTTTCCATTAAAAAAAATAAACAAATACAGATGGTAAAACAGATGTTTTTTTGTCTGCATTTGTGTGGAAATTCAGTAAAAATGGAAAAACAAGCATCAGCAATACCAATTGGTCTAACTTCTAAATGAAAGTCCCTCTTCAGTGATTGATACATTCAGACACTCAAATAAGCCAACATACATTCACTCTGTCACTCTGTCACTCATTCTTGGATCCATGCATCCATTCACCCACCCCTGACTCATTCTTCCAGAGGACAACAGTTGGATATGCCATAAATAATTTGAAAATTACAACTGTCAAAGCAACACCCAAGGTGGCCTAACAAGGATTATCATAGTGCAAATCATCTATGAATGGGTCACCAACACTGAAACCCTGAAACACTTGAATTCTGCAGTAATCTGTGAGATTCCATGAAATAAAATACCTGTCTTTAGCACAGTGTTTAGCACAGTATAATAGCAGTCCACCATTAAAAGACAATTTCTTTTAACACATATTCTTCACAATAAGTAATTAAGGCCTACGTGCTTTGTCATAACCTTTCATAATAAACAGATTACACCTAGGGAATCTGACATAATTTTTCCAATGAGCTAATGAGGCCTGTAGTCTTTACTATTAGCTTGATATCAAACCCAGCACAGGCCTACTGAAGTGCACACAAGCTGGCACCATCATGCACATAGTTATACAATTATAAATATGTACAAAATTACAGTTGACAAAATAATATACAAGTTCTCTCAAAAGGAAAAAACTATTTCTGCCCCCAGACTTTGTCAGATGGGGAGGCCAGCACCTCAAAACTTTGCTGCTATAGTAATCTGTGAGATTTCATGTGACAAAATACACATCTACAGCTTGTAACACAGTGTGATAAAAATCCCCTGCTAAAGGCCAATTAGTTTTAACAAACACTTTTCATGGCAAATAGAAGAGGCCTAATGCCATTTTAATAACTTTCTATAATAAACATATCAGACCTATGGCATTGGATATAACTTGTCTGAGTGAACCAAAGAGGCATGTGACCTTTATCATTTGCTTTTCACCATAGGCAACCCAGGCCTAGTGTACTGCGTGTAAGCTTTCCCACAAAGCAACCATAAGACATATAGTAATAAAATTAGAAATGTATACAAAACATAACAGATGGTGAAGCAATATACTATCTCTCCTAAGAAGGCCTAACAAGGATTATTTCAATCCAAATATTTTATCCCCACACTTTGTCAGAGGAGGTAGCCCACACCAAAAGTTTTACCAACTATAGTAATCTGTGAGATTCAATATAACAAAATGCATTGCAGCAGGCTTCAATATAGAGTAATAACAATCCATTCTTGCATGCATATTGACTTTGACATATGCCTTTCACAATAAATCAGTCAAGCCTACTATTTGACCTTTATTGGAACTTTCATAACAAACAAATCAGGCCTATATCCTTGGTCTTGGACTTGCCATCATATAGAACTCAGTCTTGCTGTACTGAGCATAAGTTTTATCACAAGGCAAAAAGTGCAATACCAGAACACATTTTCAGTGGATGCACACAACCTCTTTCCAATCAAATGCTTTACTCGAGACATCCACATGTGGATGCAGCCTAAGACTCTCTCTCATTAGTACTGATGAACACTCTTTTCTATTGATCACATGAAGTCGGGGAACAATAGCACTATCAAGCCAGACCTAACGAGGAGCCTTAATTACAATCAACTTTCCCTTTTCACCATGAAATATTTACTGACAATTATAAATATCAAAAAGAAGTACAAACTCATTGTCATGGATGTCATGGATAGACCTTCAGATGCCCTCTATCTAGACATTAGCAATAAAGGCATTTTTTAATAAAGCTCTAGTGATAGATTTTCCCTTTGGGGCTTACTAGAAAGGATTTATGGTAACAGCTATTTGTGTAGGAAACTCTAGCAACAAATTGTTTGAAGGCAGTCAAAACAGTACAAATGGGCCCATTCTTCAGAAATAATTGCTTGATTTTTATTCTAGGATGTTTTCTGTTTTTCTTGCTAATACTGTAAGTCTCTTTTAAATTCTGTTTTGTGGATGGCTTTCTGCAGAAAAGGCTTTGGTTGGACAAAGATATGATCTGATTTATTTGGAAATCCAAACTGTGGGGAATGACCCTCCCAGACAATAGGAAGAAATCTGAGAATCACCATTACCTAATTGCAATTAGAATATGATGGGTTTGCATTTTCTCAATAGATGACAACTAATAGTTTGAGAGGTATTTGGGCAAAAAGAGAAAAATCTCTCATGAGTTCAACAACATTGCCTGCGAATGTGCTCTGCTCGCTGGATGAAAGTCTGATCTTTTGAACAACCGCCTGATGAATCCAAAATGTAGAATGTGGACAGTCCTTTCCCAAGAATATTCATTTTGGTAAAAACAGTTTTTTTCAAAAGATCAAAAAATAATATGGGGCAGAATCTTAGATCTAGTTGTTTATATAAAGACATGAAAACTTTGCACAATTACTAAAGTATCACAATCCATATGTATATATTACAAACCTAGCTAAAAAGCAGCAGAGCGCTCACAGGTTAAAAACTCAGGCAATGTGTGATGGCTGAGGCAGGTGGCTCCCAACAGCATAAGTGGAGTGTTACTGCATCATGATGCAGCGTTCATTCAAGAGGTGTGTCAACAGCTGTTTTCTAAACAGGAGTAGGATTGGGGCAATCCTGATAATAGATAGAGGAATGTTGTTCCGGATCCTTGGTGCATAGATAAAGAAGGCCTGTTTCCTTGCTTTTTAATTGTTTACACATCCTTGTCTCCATTCTGGTAGTGTGCTGGCTGCTGGTCTGACAAGAGCCACCAGAGATAGTGCACTTTGCAACTAGCTGGGCAGGGGTGCTGGCCATGATAACATTCTAGATGATGCACCTGGTTTTGAAGATGGTATGGGCTAGCAAGGGCAACCACTGGAGTTCCATTATGTTGCGGGTGATGTGGTCATATTTCTTCAGGCCTGTAATGAGGAATACTGTTGCATGTAGGGAAAAGTGTTGAGTCTGCGAGGCCGTTGGGTATTGCTTAAACAGCAATTCTGAAGTCCCTTTTGGGAGTAATGGTTTCACTCTCTTTAGTACAGTGAGCTGGTATGAAGCCATCTTAATTTCTTTGGTAATGTGTTTCTTGAGGGTGAGATCAGTGTCTGATTTGAATCCAACAGATATGGCATTTGGTGAAAGCTTGGGTTCAGATCCATCTGAGTTAATGCCTTTGAGTCAGGTTTCAACTAATTGTTGCTTGTTGTTCTTGGTGAACAGCAGGAATTCTGATTTTTTGGGGTTAAGCATAAGGCAGGTTTTGGACATCCAGGTCTAGATGAGGTGCAAGCAGTGTTTGAGGTATTTGGCGTCTGGAGTATGGAGAACCAGTAAAGGGCTTTTCCTTTGAATCCCATTTAAGACTTCAGGGTGTGAATGAGGGTGAGGTGGTTTAAAGTGTCGAAGACAGCTAAGAGGTCCATTAATATCAGGAGGCAGGGGCCATCTTTTTGTATGTTAAAAGGTAGAAATCATGGTTAAACTTTAAAGGAGGAATAGCAGTTGGAGATATCTTGAACTTGAAGGCATACCAATTTTGCACAATATTTAACACCAATCAAGTGATTGTGATCTTACAGAGTAGTTACATACCAGGGGGACTTACAGTCATAACTTTGTATTTACATTGGGCGTCTCTGCTGTTATGGAAAACCAATGACCTTCTCTTCCGTTAGCTGCCTTCTTTGGTGGAACAAAGGCTTTTGGTGCTGCAACTATCAGTGGCATTGCCACAAAGAGGGTTGAACCCTCTACTGGTGGCATTCTCAGGTCGTAGACCAATAGTAAATGTTGTGGAGCTCATTTTCAAAGACCCACAGTTCTAAGTTTATCAGACTCTATATCCATGCTATGCAACATAATATCTGTTTGTTCTCTAAATAGGGAGTGTTCAGACGAGGAGAAGATCTTTACCATAGCCTAAGCAACTGCCTGCAGTTCCTTTAACCTGAGTCAGCAGGATCTCCTCCTTTAGAGATCTTATAAGAGTAGCTATGAAATGCTAAAGTATCTACTGGGGCACTGATCATCTGGCTATGTACTAATGTGCATTCATTAAGAGCTTCATTAAAATCTCAATTTTATCCCTGGGGATGTCTACTGCAAAGGTTTTCAAACACTCTCTGTTGGCTCTATCATACTAAACAAAGAGCACAAAGACACGAGCAGCATTTATGGATGTGGCAGAGGTTCAATAGATTTTTCTTCAAACTGCATCCTATCTTCTGCCTTCCTTTATCAATGGTGCAGTAGAAGCAGGAGCAGAAGGACAAGTTACTTACCTTCGGTAACGCATTATCTGGTAGAGACATGATCTAGCCGCATTTTCCTTACCTTTGAAGTGCCAGGCGTCAGGCTGGATCCGGAAGATTTTTCTCAGCAGTACTCCTGCGTGCCGGTAGGTGGCGTCGGTTGACTCTGCATGATGTCGTCGGCGTTGTGTTCGTCGTCATCGTGACGTCCGCGTCATCAATATAACCGCCACTCCGGCACGCTGACGTCAGTACTTTTCACGACTTTCCATGCCAGAAGCGCGAAGCCATGAAGTGGCTGACCATGGTGTGTTAAAAAATTGAACAACTAGGGCCCTGAAGGTGAACACCCCTGACACTTAAGACCAATTCCGTAGTGCAGGAGGACGGGTGGGTCGGTAAGGAATGTGCAGCTAGATCATGTCTCTACCAGATAAGGCGTTATCGATGGTAAATAACTTGTCCATCTGATAGAGACATCTAGCCGCAGATTCCTTACCTTTGAACAGATACCCAAGCAATACCAATCCCGGAGGAGGGACTGCGGAATGGCTTAGACTAGAAAATCCTGTGACCAAACAGGCCTTCTCTGCGGACCTGGGAATCCAGGCTGGAGTGTATGGCGAACGTGTGCAGCTGGGCATATGTCAGAGACAGGAACACCACGCTGGAGAGCCGTGGTGGCTGCCTTCGCCCTGGTGGAATGGGCCCTAAGCCCTTCATGGGGATCTTTCTTCGCTAAGGCGTAACAAATACAGAGGATGACCCATCGGGATATAGGCCTCTTCTGGACAGTACGGCCTTTCTTTGCACCCACATATCCAATAAAGAGTTGGTCGTCCACCCGGAACTCTTTTATTCGATCAAGGTAGAACGATAACGCCCTTTTTGGGTCCAGACGGTGGAGACGTTCCTCTTCCTTGGAAGGATGCAGGGGTACATAGAAGGTGGGAAAGGTAACCGACTGTCCGGTTGGAAAGGTGTTACCACCTTAGGCAGAAAGGATGCCCTAATACAGAGTACTACCTTGTCCGGAAAGATCCTCAGGTAAGGAGACTGTGAGGACAGTGCCTGCAGTCCACTCACTCTCCTGACAGAGGTTATTGCCACCAAAAAGGCTGTCTTGATGGTGAGCAACCACAGAGGGCAGTTATGCAGCGGCTCAAATGGCGCACACATCAGAAAAGTGAGCACCAAATTAAGGTCCCACTGTGGGATGATGAATGGTGAAGGGGGGTATAAATAGGTTAACCCCTTCTAAATCATCTGTACTAAAGGAGATTTGAATAGAGAGGGCTGATCAGGCAGCCGAAGAAAAGAAGAAAGGGTCAAAAGGTAACCCTTCAAAGTGCCCAGAGCAGAGCCCTGCTGGGCCAAGGAAAGTATAAACAGAAGGACTTGAGATAGGGGAGCAGATAAGGGGTCGATAGACCTGTCTGTCAAATATTTACAAAACATGTTTCATCTGCAGGCACATACCGATTTTGTGGAAGGATACCTGGCTGCCAGAATAACCTCACAGGTCAAAAGCTGTCAACTGTTGCCGCTCAATTTCCACGCAAGGAGGAGAAGAGTGCTTAACTTGAGATGGTTGGCTCATGTATGGCACGACCCAAATCTATTACAGGGGGAACATGCCCTAGTCCTTCTAGATATAGAACAAGCGTTTGACTCGGTGGCTTGGGCCTTTATATGGGCAGTACTGCAAAAAAATGGGAATGGGCCCAGGGTTTAGAAATTGGGTACAGTTGCTCTATGCTCGGCCCAGCGCGAGGGTGAAGACCAGAGGTAGAATTTCCAAGGCGTTCCAAGTGGAGAGGAGCACGAGACAGGGTTGTCCCCTCTCCCCTCTAATATTCGTTATGGTTATGGAGCCCCTGGCGTGGGCGCTCAGGAATCGGTTAACTGACTGGGGTATCAAAGTAGGGAATACTAGCCATGTAGTCTCAATGTATGCCGACGACACTCTGGTGTATTGTAGTCAGCCGACTAACTCAATTCCGGTTTTGCTGACTATTCTGGAGGAGTTCGGGAGGGTGTTGCACCTCAGAGTGAACCCAAAGAAAGCGAAACTGCTGCCACTGGGGTGTTTGGCGAGCCGGCCGACGGATGCGCTACCTGAAGTGGTCTTACCCTGGATGATGGACCCCCCTAGATATTTGGGGATCAGACTGGCACAGCCGGCGGAGCGGTTCTTGGAACTCAATATGGGCAGAGTGGTAGAAGGGATTCGTGGCTCGGTGCGTTTTTGGAGGTATTTGCCCCTACCTATAATGGGAAAGGTTGCAATCACGAAAATGGTCATTGTACCGAGATGTTTATATGCACTCCAAAATTCATTATATAAAATTCCGTCCAGCATCTTTAGAGAATTAGATATCCTGATGACGGACCTGTGGGTCCCAAACGCAAGCGTGTTAGTTTTTCAACACTACAGAGGCCCTGGCAGATGGGGACGGGGGGGTGGAGGTCCCATGTATGGAACACTACTATATGGCCGCACAATTACAGCATTCAATCCACTGGTTGGATGACCAGGATAACTGGGAAAAAAGACTGTTGGAGGGGTCTTACGAGGGAGGCTCTCTTCCGGAATTATTAATGAGGGGTAGAGGAGTTCCCGGTGCAGTACCATACCTTATTAGGCAGGTCGCGGAGGTCTGGGAAAACACGGTCAGAAAAGTGGTGAGGCATGCACCATATGCACCAGAAGCCCCTCTATGGGCAATCCCAGGGTTTGCTAAGATCGCGGAATCAATGTTGATCCAAAAATGGAAAGTAGGAGGTTGTCTGTCAATGGGTGATTTATACCACAACTGTTTATCTCACGGGGAAACGCGGAGATCTCCTTTGAGCTAGGTACTGGACTGTACCTACAATATGCAAAAATATCAAAGGTGGTCAGGGAGATATGGCCAACATTCCCAGAGGAACCGCCGGTAACAAGAACTCTACAGGTGATGCTATATATGGCGCAAGGACGGCATATGATAACCCACCTCTACAAAGCGATCTGCGAGGATTTACCAAGGAAAACACTCCCAGTACAGGCGAGATGGGAAGAAGTGACGGGTGAACACATAACAGAGAAAGACTGTTGTAGGATTCATGAAGGGGTAAAACAGGGGTGCTCCAACGCCCGCTTTAAATTAATACAATATAATTATGTCCATCAAGCCTATCTCACTCCGAAAATTCTCAGCAAGATTTACACAGAGCGCTCCAATGCGTGCCCCAGATGCCGAGAACCAGAGGCCGACTTCCTACACGTGGTATGGACATGTCCACCAGTGGCAACGTTCTGGGAGAAGGTACTACAAAAAATAAGGGTTGCCTCGGGTTGGGAGGTCCCCAAAGAGGTGCGGACAGTAATACTGGGTCTTCTCCCAACACCAAAAAACAAAAAGTTGAGCAGGAAATTTGTGATTCTGGGCTTAATAATCGCAAAGAGACGCATTGCAATCGAATGGAAAAAACTGACACCCCCGAAGCTTGACAGATGGCTGAAAGACATGTGTGAATGGGCAATTGCCGAGAGAGTGAGAATGGCGCAAGTTGGGAGAGACGAAAAACTAGCAGATGACCTCCAGGCATGGTCAGTGATGATAAACGAGTTACAACCCCCAATAGGAGTGAATTCACAGACTGGGACAGACAGCTCACAGACTCTGGGGACCACACGACCGTAGGTTAATGGAACAGATGACTCATTACGCACACTTCACATAGACGGCAAAGAATACAGTGGCCCGACAGTTATCCGACAGGAGGGGTGGGGGGGAGTTGCAGGGTTAAGTTGGCACTACGACGCACTATGCTGGAAAAACACTGATAATAACAAGATTATAAAATTGGAACTGTCAAAATATAAAGCTGTAACCTGAAAACTGTACCAATATGTAAAAAGATTAGCGGAGGATGTTCCAGCTATAAGAGAGTATAGAAGGTCTATGCTCATCAAAATGATACATGTACTTGTGTTTTCTTTTTGAAATGCCAATAAAGTTTATATAACAAAAAAAAAAAGGAGGAGAACAGTGGACAGGTTTGGGTGGAGAACCCTCCTCTACTGCTGTGACAGAAGATCCTACCCAAGAGGCAGCCCGACCGGAGGATCGATGCTCATGTCTAAGAGCTCGGGATACCAAACTCTCCATGCCCAGTCCGGAGCCATCAGAATAACTTGTGCCCCTGATCTTCTTGAGCACTCTGGGCAGGAGTGGTATGGGCCGAAAGGCGTATAGGAGGCCTGAGCTACACTCGTGACGAAAAGCGTTGCGAGCAAGTGCAGCCTTGGAAACTCCAAAGTGCAAAACAGCTGACATTGCATGCTCTCTTCGGAGGCGAACAGATCTAACTGAGGTTCTCCCCACCGCTGAAAGAGACCTTGTGCCACCTCCGGGTGGGGATGCCATTCGTGATCCGCAAGGCACCTTCGGCTGAGCTCGTCCGCCCCGGCGTTCAGAGAACCGGCCAGGTGTTGAACCACCAGAGAAATGTCCTGACATTCCAGCCAAGTCCAGACACGCAGGGCCTCTTGACAAAGAGTCCACAACCCCACTCCACCCTGTTTGTTTCAATACCACATGGCGGTAGTGTTGTCCGTGAACACCTGTACGAGCTTTCCCTTTATTGATGGCAAAAAGGCTTTCAGTGCCAGCCAGATCACCCGAAGCTCCAATAGATTGATATGGAGCTTGACTTCCGCCAGAGACCAAAGTCCTCTGATCTCCACCTCTTCCAGGTGGCCGCCCCATCCCAGAAGAGACGCATCCATCACTACTGCGAGGTCTGGGTGGGGAAGAGAGAGGGGTCTGCCCTTGAACCAATCGCTGTCCGTTAGCCACCACTGCAGGTCATTCGCAGTGCCCTCTGAAATCTGAACCAGGTCGGTGAGATTTCCCCGATGCTGTGCCCATTGGAACTTCAGGTCCCACTGCAGAGCCCGCATGTGCCACCTTGCTTGGATACAGGAAGCCATGAGGCCCAACAGCCTCAGAGTCATTCGCACCGAAATCCAAGATAGAGGCTGAAACAACGGTATCATAGCCTGAATATCTTGGACTCTTCGTTCGGGAGGATAGGCCCGAAACTGCACCGTGTCCAGAATCGCACCAATGAAAAAAAGTGACTAAGAGGGAGTCAGGTGTGATTTCAGCACATTGATAGTGAACCCCAGCGGATAGGTTCGCCGTAGCCTGGAGGTGGGAGACAACTGCTTGGGGCAAGCCCACCTTCAACAACCAATCGTCGAGATAGGGAAAGACTGGAACCCCTGATCTCCGCAGATGGGCTGCGACCACCGCCATCACTTTTATGAACACCCGAGGGGCACTGGTGAGGCCAAAGGCGAGCACCATAAATTTAAAGTGCTCGTGACCCACCGTGAACCGGAGGTAGCGAGGCTGGGCAGGCAGGATGGGGATATGAAAGTAGGCATCCTGCAAGTCCAGCGCTACTATCTAGTCTCCTGGGTCCAAGGCAGACAGGACCTGAGCAAGAGTGAGCATCTTGAATTTCTCCTTTTTGAGGAAGTAATTGAGGGCTCTGAGGTCTAGGATAGGATGAAGGCCACCGTCCTTCTTCGTGACCAGGAAGTAGCGGGAATAGCAACCACTGACTACTTCGGGCCCTGGAACCCTCTCTATCGCTCGTTTGGCCAAGAGAGTTGAGACTTCCTCGCAGAGCAAGGCAAGGTGATCCTCCGTCAGCCGATCGTACAGTGGAGGCATAGAAGGAGGGGTAGTCTCGAAGGGGAGGGAGTAGCCCCTTTGGACTATTTGCAACACCCACCTGTCTGATGTAATGTTTCGCCAGTGGTGGAGATGATGGTGTATTCTGCCACCGACTGGCTGAGAATGATCCTGGGGGATCGGACTAGGAAGGTTTTGCGGCAGAGGAGGGGATGGTGGCTTGGCTCTACTTCTGGTTTCTTCACCCAAGAGGCCAGGGTGAACCACGTCCATGGCCCCGCAGAGGTTGTTGAACTGGCCGGGCTTTCTGGCCTGGGTAGGGTTGGCGCGGTTGATACGCTCTTCCGTAGCCACAAAAGGAACGAAAATTGGATGAAGCCCTAGGGGCAGAAATGAGGTCCAAAGACTTGGCCGCGAGTCTTTAAAGGGCTCAAGGGCAGCATTCGCCTTGTCCTCGAAGAGATGGGAGCCATCAAAGGGCATGTCCATGAGGTTGGCCTGGACATCCCTGAAAAACCAGATGTTCTCAGCGACCGCCACCGTTGTGGAAATCGCTCTGCCTAGCAAGTCCATCGTGTCCAAGCCACATCTGATGGCGAACTTAACTACGTCCCTCCTGTCTGAAATACCTTGGGAGAGTAGAGCCCGGTCCTCCTCCGAGACTCTGGGTGTTAGATAGAAAAATTATGCTTACATATTATTCTATGTATGTTAGCATTCGCTGCACTATTTTTCAATTCTGACGCCATTTTGTGTTATAATCAAAACTTATACTCTGCTGTTTCCGAGAAAAGGCCTCTACTAGGTTTTGTTTCTTCAAGGTTAGGTTTTACTTCACTAATGAATACACTGTTCTTATTAGCGCATACCTTTCCCTTTAGATAGAGGCCTTCTCCCCATTGTCTAGTGGCGGGCACGGGCAGAGCGGCCTTGACTAGTAGATAGTGTGTGCCCGGCCTCAGAATCGAAACTTACTTTTTGTATTTCATTGTTTAGCTGCATCTGCTTGGAAAATGCCATTGTGGGTGTGCCTTCATTGATTCTGAAATGTGCATATTGTATCTCTACGCTTGCTGATGTCAGTCCCTCTGCAGCACTCCTAAGCGACTGGGCAGACTGGGCTCCACTCTGAGTGTATTCGAATAAACAGATATTGGTTTGTATTTTCTACTGTCTGCCTGACTCTTCATTTGACATGGAAGGCTGAGGGGTGGTCGTGAGTGACCTGGGTGACCCTAATCGGGCCACTTCCTTCAGTTGGCGCCCGAACAGGGACTCCTTCGGGTGAGTGACCCATCCCCTTCCGCCGACGGGGGGAGGTCGAGGCCATCGTCGGGTCAGACTGACGGTTCAGGGATCCCTGTATGAGGAGCATTGATTGCTTGAAGCTGCCCCTTCCGTCCTGGCGGACGGTGCCTCGCCCAGTGGTCATCCCGACTGGAGTCCTGAACGGCGAAACCCTTGGATCTGACCATTTGGTCTGAAGAGTTGGCAGTGGAGAATTAGTTCGCTTGACCTGCATATATCAGGTGAGTTTGTTTTGGTTCTTTGTAGATATGGTACCATTTTGATATGTATTTGATACGGTCTAAGGACTGTTTTTGGATAAAAACAGTTGCAATTGCTTTGCGAGGCATAAATAGTGAACTTGTTTTCTTTTGAGAATGCCTGGGATCAGTAAATTGTTTTCTTTGTGCTGTCGCTGCAGATGCCCGATTGAAAGAAGCTCAGCCGGCGCCTCCAGAAGGCACTCCAAATTTTGATATGTATGTGAAGAATGGTCTTGGCCCTATTATGTTTAGTACATTATGGCACAACTATACGAGGGACAATGCCGAGCTACAGTGGCCATTGACGGGCACTTTTGATGAACAAAAGATTGGATATTTACAGGAACAGCTGTTCAAGAGACGAAGTAGACAGTCTATGTTTTATTCCCTCAGAACATGGCAGAAAGCAGCTAGGCAGAGACGATTGAAGACGGAGAAAGAGGCACGGAAGGGGAAGATGCAGACACTGACTCATGTAGCATATGATAGAGAAAAACAGGAGAAGGGTGTTGAATTTGAAGATAGGAGGTTACATGTTGGTATTTGGTTCAGGAGGAAAATGATACTTTTGTGGAAGAATTGTTAGACACCCGACCCCCGCCCCCATATGCCCCGCAAGAATATATCCTACTGTCCCTGTGCCATCACAGCCGCCCGTTACGGCTGTTTCCACTGTCCATGTATCTACTGCTGTTATTTCGACGGCTGTGGCTTCGGCTTCTCCTCCTCCTTCTGTGTCTTCGCCGTCTGTGACAACTGTGACTGTTAGCACCCCTGCCACACCTATTGTCTCAGCATCCCTGTCTCCAGCTCTTTCTCCTGCGACGCAACCACCAGCGATGATTGTGCCTGTTACTTCTGTTGCGTCTCCCTCTATGGTTCTTCATCCCCCGACATTTGCAAGTATTGAGACACCAGTTCGTGGATTTGATGATAGAGATTTGACAAAATTTAATAAGCGTTTGGGGCCTTTTGTAGGGTCTGCGGTGGGAGATGAAGAGAAGAAGGTATTAGCTAATCAGGCCGCGCAGTGGGCTCAAAATCCTATTTATAGTGTGGAGGATGCTTGGAGTGTGATGAAAGATTATGAGCCTTTTATACATCAGCATGCTCTTAAACATATGTCTTCTACGTTGATTGGCCTTTGGCAGCACCATTTTGGGAATGATGTGCCACAAATTTTATTCGATATTAGAGACCGCGTGTATGCCAGTGATATGAACCCAGGCCAAGTTTTCGGGAATATTACTACGTTGGTTGCTTATAGGGGCAGGTTGCATGAAAAGAGTTCTACCCCAGTGTCTCAGTTTCCGATGCAAGAAGTTCATCCCATATATCACCCAGAGATACCAGAGTTAACAGATCAGCGGGGCAATGTTACTCGGGCAGGTGTGGTGGCCCGGTTTCAAGAACAGTGGGTTTATACTCCGTGGAAGAGGAGTGAGGTTTGGTCTCTTAAAACTCATCTCCCCGATCCTAGGAAAAATCCTACTGCTTATTATAAGGAATTGACTGAAGCTGCTTCTTCGACAGTAATGACTCTTGCTGATAATTAAATGTTTTTTGGTCTTCTTGTTCCAGTTGATATTTGGAGGCAGGTTCATACTCAAGATCATGTTCCGGAGTTGGGTGGTACTTGGGATCAAATTAAAGCATGGGATCAGGAAAGAAAGCCAGGTGATAAGCCCGAGCGGAGATTTTAGCGTTGCCAGGTCGCATTATTACATATATGCATTCTCTTATTCCGCTGAGAAAAGTAGATTAGGATAAATTGTCAGCTTTTCGCCAGAAGAAAGATGAGAGTGTGTCTGATTTTTTCACTCGATTCGAGGATACATTTTTGGATTACAGTGGGCAGGATTTGTCTATTGAGGGCGGTGTTCGGTTGTTTGTCAACAAATTTGTCTCAAATTTACTTCACAAAATTTCGACTCAATTGCAGGCTACTGAAAGTACCTGGTCCACCTCTTCCCCTTTTGTTATTTTGAACATGGCCCAATATTATGAACATCGAGACAATGAGGAGAAAGAAAGAACAGAGAAAAAGCATAAGGATTTAAAGACAAAGGTGTTGTTGCAGCAGGCTTTTAGAGGGAATGGCAGAGAACGCGGTGGTCCTGCCCGACAGCTTCCACGTACTTGTAGGCAGCCGAATACTACGCCTCTGGGGCCGAATCAGTGTGCGTATTGCAAGGAGGAGGGTCACTGGCATAGCGAGTGTCCTGTGCTTTTGCAGAAGGTGGCGGTCCCTAGAGGACGAGGTTCTCGTGGACGGGGTTGTGGAACCGGTGGGGCTGATAGGGCTCAGAGCGCTGCGGCCTCACAGGGTCGTTCTGATAATAATTACTTTGATGACCCTCGTGATGGACAGTATTACCATGATGATTATGATATGGAAGAAGTGATAGGAATGTCTTACAGCTGGGACAGCCAGAGACAGAGTGGGGGACCAGTTCTGATACCTGTAGACCAGCGTGGGCCTTATATAACAGCGGAACTCCACGGTTCGCCTAAGGAATTTTTAGTGGACACAGGTGCGACAAAAAGTTCTGTTTCTCGAAACATGGTCCCTGGGCAACTCTGTCTGGCCATAATAATGTTTCGGTAGGTTTTTCAGGTGTACCGGTTGTGAGCCCCATTTCAAGACCCCTTGCATTGACTGTTGGTCCTTTTACTGTAGATTCTCCATTTTTGTTGACATCTAATTGTGGTGAGAATTTGATGGGTTTGGACTTGTTGAAGAAATTGCATGCTACTATTTATTGTTCTCCGGAAGGTGTTTATTTGACGATGGGCCCAGATGTGAGTACTAGACAGTGTCTTTCTCTCCCTCTTCCTACTGAAATTGCTGACATACCATCCACTTTATGGGCGATGGGTGAAACAGATGTGGGATTGCTGCATATACCGCCAGTTTCGATTCAAGTTAAAGACAATGCTATTATGTCTCGTATTCCCCAGTATAAAATACCACAGGCAGGAGAGCGAGCTTTATTACAAATTATTCAGGATGTGATTAAGAAAGGAGTGGTTGAGGAGACGTCTGTCAATATCTGTAATAGTCCCATTCTTCCAATTCTTAAACGGACACCCTCAGGTTCTTCTGATGATCAGGAAGAAGTTTATCATTTTGTGATTGATTTGCGCAAAGTTAACAAAATAGTGCTTCCCCAGTTTCCAGTGGTCCCAGACATTACTACACTCCTGACGATTCCGTCTTCTGCTAAATTCTTTTCTGTCATTGATTTGAAAAATGCATTCTTTAGTATTCCTATACATCCAGATAGTAGGTACTTGTTTGGGTTTACACTAGCTGGCAGAAGTTTTAGGTTCTGTCGAGCTCCTCAGGGCTATAATGAGAGTCCAAGTATTTACAGTCAGGCTTTAAAGAGTTAGTTAGATTCCCTTTCACCTCCTACAGGTAATGTGTTGGTACAGTATGTTGACGATCTCCTTATTGCTTCTGATACAGAGCAGGGTTGTAAAGATAGTACAGTTAAATTATTGTTGCATTTGGCTCAACATGGACATAAAGTTTCCCTTTCCAAATTTCAGTATTGTCGACAGGAGGTCACCTATTTAGGTCACCCACTGTCGAAGGAGGGTAGGAGGTTGACCCCGGAGCACACCAGTACCATCGTTAAAATGCCCGTTCCACAGACTCAGAAAGATGTGCGCGCTTTTATAGGTATCACTTCCTATTGTCGGCAGTGGATACCTAATTATTCCTTACTAATCAAACCCTTGCTTGCATTAACAACGAAAGACGTGCATGAGTCTTTGCCTTGGACGCCTGAATGTCAGGAGTCCTTTGAGCAATTGAAAACTGCGCTTTGTTCGGCTCCAGTACTCGGCACCCCTAATTATAACAAATCGTTTGTGTTGTAAGTTCATGAGAAGGCTGGTTGCGCGTTTTCTGTTTTAACACAAAAATTGGAGATAATCAACGGCTGTGTGCTTATTTCTCTGCTGTCCTTGATCCAGTCGCAAGAGCCCTCCAGAGATGTCTAAGAGCGGTCGCGGCTGTGGCCACTTCGATCAGACAATCGGCTGGACTCGTGCTTGATACTGATCTCACAGTCATGGTACCCCATGCTGTGGACACCCTTCTGAATAAGACAAAGACACAGCACCTCACCAATGCACGTCTTACTGACTATGAATTAACATTGTTTGCTAAACATATTACGATCAAAAGATGTGCCACTCTGAATCCAGCCACGTTACTGCCCCTCCCTTCTGAGAGTGATGAAGTCGACAAACATGATTGTATCTTCCGGACGGAAGAAGAGACGAAAGCACGGGTAGACTTGACTGAGGTTCCCTTATCTGACCCACAAGGGGAACTATAGGTCGATGGCTCTTGTTTCAAATTACCAGATGGCACTACAACTGCTGCTTATGCTATTACTACACTGCCTACAGTAGTAGAGACATCACGAGTCCCTTATCAGTCGGCTCAGGCTGCTGAGCTTGTTGCCCTTATTCGAGCTTGCAAATTGAGTGAGGGACTGGTTTTCAATATTTATACTGACAGCCAATATGCCTTTGGGGTCGCGCATAATTTTGGGCGACTCTGGGCTGAGAGAGGGTCCCTTACTTCCCATGGCACCAAAATCCAGCATGGGCACCTTATATTGCGGCTTTTGTCTGCTTTGACACTCGCTAAGAAATTGGCCATAGTGAAGTGTAGCGCCCACAGGAAGGTCACTGTTGATGTGGGTAGGGGAAATGCTTTTGCAGATCAGACAGCTAAGGAAACGGCTCGGACAAAGATGAAAAGAATGTTTGTAGCAGTCCCGGCTAGGTGGGTGCCTGAAGTTGTTATGTTTGAGGATACACTTGAGAATGTAAAAGAGATACAAAGTAAAGCTACAATAGAAGAGTTAGCAGTGTGGCAGGAAAGTACAGCACAATTGAACGATGAGGGATGCTGGATTGATAAGTCAGGAAAGCAGAGATGGATGTTGCCCGATGCATATGTTCTTCCTGTGGTTATGATGGCCCAGCCCATATTAGTGCTAAGGGTATTTGCAAGTTGTTAAACCCTGTATGGCAGAATGACAATATTCCGAAAACAGCTGCACACTTAGTGAAGTACTGTATGGTGTGCATGATGCACAATCCTGGAAAGGGGACGCCCACACCGTCTGGTAATATTGCACCACCCACTTTCCCTTTCGAGGTCCTCAAAATGGATTATATAGAATTAGAAAGATGCAATAATCTGAAGTATGTTTTGGTGGTTGTCTGTGCATTTAGTAAATGGGTTGAGGCTTATCTCACCAAAGACAATACAACCATTACGACTGCATAGGTACTCCTGAAGGAGTTCTTTCCTCATTTCGGCTTGCCCCGTTTGATCTGAAGTGATAACGGAAGTCATTTTAATGCTAAAGTGATTCAATTGATTTGTGATGGTCTATGCATTAAGCTAAAGTTTCAAGCTGCTAATCATCCACAGTCAGCAGGTTTGGTTGAGAAGTACAATGGTACTCTCAAGCTCAAGCTGGCAAAGATTCAGGATACCACAGGGTTTAAATGGCCAGATGCTTTACCATTAGGTTTTTTGTCAACCATAACGACAGCACATTCTACGACAGGATTGTCACCGTACGAGGTTGTGTTTGGACTCCCGGCAAATGTCTGGGGCGTCCAGCGATCTTGGTGGTTCTCTGATATTGAGTATCCGTTGTTGATTGACTATCTTGGCCAGTTAACTGAAAGTTTGTGTTCTATCCACCAACAGGTCCGGGATTCCCTGCCTCCTACGCCAGAGGGACCCGGCCATGAGATTCAGCCTATATCTTAATCCGAAATTTTCCGCGGAAGAAAAGTTTGGACCTGCGTTGGAGGGGGCCGGAGCAGGCCCTGCTAGCAATTCGTACAGCGGTAAAGGTCGCTGGCCGTAAGAACTTGATTCATGCGACTCATTGTCGCAGGATTCCTCTACCCCTGCCCTACGACCAGTGGGTGAAGGATGGAATAGGGGACTCCGAGTGTGAGACGGTGCCTCGGTTTGTCCCCTTCAGTGATGCCAAGCTGACCTGGACGCAAACGGATGAGGAAAATGATAATGTGCTGAATGCAGCTGTTCCTTCGGAAATACGAGCTATCCAGGAGCCTCTTTTTGTTGATTCTTCTGTGCCTGGAGTCACTAGGTACAATTTGCGCCCTCGGCTGGGGGACAGTGCACTAAAAGAGAAGAAAGATTAGACAGAGATGGACTGTGTAAGTCAGGGTGTACTTTGCTATAGTACCAACAGAGTTAGTTCAGGGTGATGAGAGTTTTGTGCACTGTTTGAACATTGGACAGGATTAAATAAAAGTATCCCCCTGGGGGTACATTGTCCTGGTCGACGTGGGAATACGAGTTTAGGACAGAGCAAGCTCCACCGCCGGTGCTCAAGAGCGCCAACGTATTGATGAACAATAGGAGCCTGTACCAGTGAGGCTCTGACGGACACTGGGAACCTGTATATCTCTCTTGCTTGTACTTCACCCCCCATTTCATCATCCGTTATGCATCCCTTTGACAGAATGGTTGCTGAGGAAGAGCAGACAGTGATTCCCCCAGTTTACACACGTGTATTTTGGTCTACAAAGGAAAAGATATTATGTGCTGTTTTTATAATTTTGTTGCTATTGATCTTAGGTGGGGTGTCATGGGTTTTGGTGCAGGATCAGAATGCACCATCATGTACCAAGGGTAAGGTTATGCCTCAGGTTCGGCAGAAAAGAATGATCCTGAGTAATATATTTCTAGATACACACAAGAAATTCTTTGGAGAAGATACTGCTTGTAACCCCACTGATTCTGTCACTAGTTTATGGACCGCATATCCTTTGTCTTTAGTGAATTATACATATACTGAACCCCCTGACTTTGTAGGGATAAAAGGAGTATTTGGATCTGGTTATTCAGGACCATGTCTGAATCATCGGAAACCACTAGGGGAGGGTTATCCTGGCTGTGATAACACTTATTGTGATAATTTCTATATGGAAGAGCAGAACATAACGTTGGTAGGTTGACATTATAAAGAATTGATGATCCCCCGGCAAGCTGGTTATTATCCTGCTTGTTGCCCTATTATTAATAGTACTGACACGTCATTGTACATAAATTGTTCTGGATTAGTGATGTATAAAGAAACAATACCTTTGGTAAGAGCAGACGATCCAAGTACTGTCGGAATGAATACTCGATATTCTGCTGTGGATTATGATAGACCGATTTATGCGCACCCAGGTTTTTTCTTTCTGTCTAATGGGATGTATTCTAGTATTCATAATGGCACAAATGATGTGGCACTTGGGATGGTGCTGCCTCTGTGTGTTCCTTGCAAACAAGCAAAGCCTAAAGTAAGGTGGGTTAAAAGGACACTGACCAAGGAATTCTGTGAAGGAGTGACAGATCTTGAAGTCAATAATTATAGTAATGGTATTACCTTTGGATATATTCTTTCCTCAATAATTACATTTGGTGGTACTGCTATGGCTAGGGGTGAGAAAGCTAGAGAATGCTTTGGATGCAAGCTGCAGATATTGTCTAACTCCACAGTAGCAGCTTTGCGTGACATCACCACCCAATTGGAAAGTATGCGGATATATTCCGAGCAGACTAGATATGCAGTCGATTTCATCCTAGCTAAGAGTGGTGGTGTACGCACGGTAGTAGGAGACCAGTGTGTAGTCGGGATCACAAATATGGAAAAGAATATCACCCAACACATTTTAGATATTTTAGAAAATGTCACAGGAATGGAAACTGGAAACTGGAGTTGTTCTCTTTTTGGTAGTTGGGGTTGGATCCTTGAAAAAGTGATTTATTTGATTGTGATTCTTGTCTCTTCTTGTGTTTTTGTACAGTGCCTTCCCTTCTGTTGCTCTTATTGCACCACCCTTTTCACTCCTAAAAGGAAAATATTGATTCATGATACTAATGCAACAATTATGATCCAGAAGGAAATAGATGACCTCATGCAAATAGATGAGGGTATTTTCGAGACTTCCTCCCTCCTTACAGTTTCCCTTCCTGATGCTCAAAACATGGAGTGCTCCTAAGAAGTTCAGCTATGATTTGTTGAATTATATGTTCTTTGCTATTATTGAAAAATGTTTAGCTCATGCTAAAAGGAGGGTCTGTTAGATAGAAAAATTATGCTTACGTATTATTCTATGTATGTTAGCATTCATGGCGCCATTTTTCAATTCCGGCGCAATTTTGTGTTATAATCGAAACTTATACTCTGCTGTTTCCGAGATAAGGTCTGTACTAGGTTTTGTTTTTTCAAGGTTAGGTTTTATTTCACTAATGAATACACTGTTCTTATTAGCGCATACCTTTCCCTTTAGTTAGAGGCCTTCTCCCCATTGTCTAGTGGCGGGCACAGGCAGAGCGACCTTGACTAGTAGATAGTGTGTGCCTGGCTTCAGAATCGAAACTTACTTTTTGTATTTCATTGTTTAGCTGCATCTGCTTGGAAAATTCCATTGTGGGCGTGCCTTCATTGATTCTGAAATGTACATAATGTATCTCTACACTTGCTGATGTCAGTCCCTCTGCAGCACTCCTAAACGACTGGGCAGACTGGGCTCCATTCTGAGTGTATTCGAATAAACAGATATTGGTTTGTATTCTCTACTGTCTGACCGACTCGTCATTTGGCATGGAAGGCTGAGAGGTGATATTGAGTGACCTGGGTGACCCTAATCGGGTCACTTCCTTCATGGGCAGCACCTGCGCTACCGTATCCCACATGGAATGGGAGTAACGGCCCAAGGGGCATGCGGTGTTCACCAGCCGCCAATGCTAGGCTGGCAGAAGAAAAAAAATTCTTCCCAAAGTTTTCCAGCCACTTGGATTCCCTGTCTGGGGGTGCAGAATGGAATACGCCACCAGATGTGGAAGCCTGGACCACCAAGCTTTGGAGAGTGGGCTGGGTGGTGAGGAAATGTGGGTCGCCCGGTGCAGAGTGATGGTGGTGGGCAATCGTCCTATTAACAGGAGCCCCTGTGCTTGGTTTTGACGATGTCCCCATAAGGATGTCTGTCAAGGCCTCATTGAAAGGCAGTAGGGGTCCCGAGCTCGAGACCCCAGGCTGCAGGACCTCTGTCAAGACATTTGTCTTGACTGCCACTGTAGGAAGCTGCCGGTCGAGGACCTCCGCAGCCCTACGCACCACCATGGCAAAAGATGCTCCCTCCTCTGTAGCCAGGGTAGGAGGAGAAAGCATGCCAGTGTCTGGGGAGGTGTCCAGACCACTGGCCTCACCCAATTCCTCATACTAGTCCATGTCTTGTTGTTACAGGATTTCTAAGGGATCCTGCTCCCCCTCCCCCTCCCAATCCTCTTCCTCCATCCTCGACCCTTCAGAATAGGGCAGGGAGAACGGCATGGAGCCATACGGCTCCAGTCTCTGCGTCGGCGGATGCCCGACTGGCCACCGGTGGGCGCCGGAGACGCCAAGGACCTCGGCGCCAGACGTGACACTGGGGAGGGTCGCTGTGGAGGTGTGACCGGCGTCGGACCGGGCACGGGTCCACTCGGAGGCCGTGGCGCCGGGGCAGGAGCTGCCGGCATGGGAACCACGGGGGCCCCTCCGTCTTCTGAGCCTGCGGGACTCAAAGGCACGTCGGCAGAGTCAGGCTGCCTATATATGGCGCACATGCCATCATAAAATTCCTTCAGCTGGGCGGGGGTCGCTCCCAGCCCCGGAAAGAGAGGGAAACGCAGAGCTGACCCAGGCACCTACTCCGTGGAGTGGGGCCACGAATGCTGAGGTTTCTCCACCACGTCGCGAGACGGGTGGGGTGAAGTCAAAGCACGCTTTGACTTCTTGTGGTGCCTCCTACCTGACTTCAACGAAGAGGACTTCGATTCACCGGAGCTGTGCTCGGCCCTTCCTCTTGACCGAGACCTGGACTGGGATCGAGACTGACGAGGCGACCTCCACGGTGCGGGATGCCGGGACGCAAGAAGCTTTAGGGACCGCTCCCTCAAAGCCTTCGGCGCCATGGCCTGGCAGTCGGAGCACGACTTGGAGTCGTGGTCGCACTCTAGGCACCAAAGACAGACCCAATGGGGATCCGTGACCGACATGGCGCGGTAACAGGCACCGCACGGTTTGAATCCCTAAGTCTTCTTGGTTGACATTGAAAACCTACACACCAACGAAGTCGACAAAAAGTCGAAAAAAATCTGTCAAAAATGACAGTGGGTAGCTCTCTTCAACTGATCAGCACTGATGGCACGTAAAGAAAAGAACTGACGTCAGCGCGCCGGAGTGGCAGTTATATTGATGACGAGGACGTCACGACGAACACTACGCCGACGACGTCACGCGGAGTCGACCAACGCCACCTACCGGCGCACAGGGGTTCCTAAGGCTCATTGTTGCACATGATCATCATGGCAGAAGTGAATGTCCTAGGATGCAAGATCAACCTACTCATTGAACTCGTTTTCCTGGTTGTCTATGGTATTGAAATAAACATCTTTGGAGAAGTTATTGCAGAAAATAATTGCAGCATTTGTTCCGGTGCTGCTTTCCTTCTTTTCTTTTTCAGGAGAACAAATATCAATACTAAATATGTTGGGTGTCCTGATGTTGAACCTGCTTTTGACCTTAATGTTAATGCTAATGCAATTTATATTGTACATTTCTACCCTGTAGAAGCCTATTAATAAATAAATAAAACAAGTAAAAGAATGGAGTAAAATTCAAAGTAGGACATGCATTTACTGACCTAAAGTATAATGGGTTTTTATACCTTTGATACATCTTGTATAAAATACAGTGAATCGGGCATCACTCAGAGATGGGACTTTTCTTTAAGCTATATTTGTATAATGGCTTATGAAATGTTCTGCAATCAAAGCAAATCGGCAGTACACCCATAGTTTTAGGCCTTGGGTCATTGCAAGCTCAGCAGAAGTCGTCAGGCCTTCACATGTTCTGCAAGCTTCTTATTAAGTATCACAAAATGGAACCTGAAATAAGATGGCTTCCAAATCCCTTCCCCTGACACTTAATAATGTCATTTAATGTCATTTCAACGATCTAAATGGTCATCACTGTTTTTTCCTGCTCAATGGTAGGGTTTGCTAAATCAAATTAATTTCTACATATTTTCCTGCTAGCTGTTGCTCATATGTCATCAATAGATTATGTTGCATAAAGGTAATGCATCTGCCAACTTCAAAACAAAAGAACTTGCAACTAAAGGTTATGTTTTTAATTTACTTACAGCAATACCACAATAAATTGAATGTGAAATGGTTGGTACATTTTTTGTACCACAAAATGTGCGGCAACAAATTGAGCCTTGGTCTTAAGGTTGATATGTGCAAACAAAGGAGGGGGATATGTGTAAGCCCAAATTTGCAACAATGTTTACCAGTGACTCTGCTTCCATCAATGATACTTTTATTTCATGAGCCCCCACAAGCTGAGAGACTGTTCTTTTAAAAGTTTACAAATTAATGTTATTGAAATTTTACCAACAAATTTAAATATGTACTGGTGATTGCTTCTTCCACATGAACAGTAGCAAACTGTGATGACATAATTGTTGCTAAATACCTTTTGAAAGAACTTGAACTGATACAGTGTTTTGGGGTTCCAAGGCTCCCCAGCTTGGACATCAAATTTGCACTTGTTTCTCAAATATCAAAGTGTATGCACAGGGTTTGGGGCAGTGGTTAATTTGTAATATAAAAAGTGCCGGGGCTCTCCTCAGGATGCAACGCTAACAGGAGAAATGTGCTGGTGCAAACTGCCTCCTGACTAGAGCCCCAGCACCTATTATACCGGAGTGGACTTGGCCTAATGGCTAGAGATGCCGATTTCGGTGCTGGGGAACTGGGTTCGAGTCTCGGCGTGCCTCAACATTCTGTGATTATGGGGAAAATCGCCTTACTTCCAAATGTGTGTGCCCTTAATTGGTGCTAGAAGCTCTGGTGCTGATGATTAGGTGCCAGTGCTGAGCACCGGAAAGCTCCGGCTCAAATTAAGCACTGGTTTGGGGTGATGCAGAATCTCTACTGTACCTATCACCTACAAGTATCAGGTGCAGTGGAAAAGAGGAGAGTTTGGTATCACAATATTGCAAGAAATTACCAGAGATGTTGCTCTATCTTCATCACCAGATACAGCAGGCCCTTCCTGAGTCACCGGCAACTACAGGACACAGCTTACACCTAGATGATGTGATGTATATGAAGGCCCACACCGGACACCATTGCTTTCAATTTCGGTGGAAGAGTGCATCCCAGAAAGTGCCAACTGACATTACAGTGTAATGTGCTAGATTGAAATCGCGAGTGCATAGCTCTCACACAAAAAGAGAAATTCTGACAGAGCAGCAACAGAGTGTCATCAGCTCTAAGAAAGAGCTAATTGCATCTCTTACTACAACAACAGGCCACAACTTAAGCTTGAGAAGGCCTACTGGTTTGCAACGGACAATAAAATAAGATCACTGAGTGCACATGCAAGTACTAGCGACCTCTGCTGTGCGATATGGCTGAAATCTTTTGCAAGTAACATCAGGAAGTGGCTCTGGGCAGTAGCAATATTGTGTACCTTGTCCCAGCAGCAATAGTGACTTTGTTGCTTCTCATTTTAAAGGAACACATCTACATTCTGGAGACTGATGGACAGGAAGTAACTGTGAATGGTCTAAAATCTATGGATGATATCTCTGCTACAATGGCTACAGCAGAGGGTTGGATCAAATTAGAACATGTATGTGAAGGAACGTATTATGTTGCATTGTTGAATAGATAGGCCTCAGTTTTAAATATACTGAGTTATTATGTTTGCACACATCTGCCCACCAGCACCAAGAATAATGTGGCTAATCTTGTAGTGCCACTGACAAAGGCTGTGCTTTTACAAAGGAAATGTTTTATGAGGAAGGGCATTATAACACAATAGAAAAATTACAATTCTATGATTACACAGGGAATACCTAGAAGGCAAATTTCACTTCCTCTTTCATCAGAAGGCTAAGGCAGGAATAATTGGCACTAATTGCCTAGTATGATAAGGTTCCCAAAGGAAAGAACTTAAGAATCATCATTTACTGTTGTCAAGAGATGAAGAAGTGATTCCAGTCTGAGAATAGAGCAGTGAATAGTGACATCATTATGCATACAATCTGTCCCTTTTATTGTGCATCTCTCTTGCTGTCAGTATGAGCAATACCAACCATATAGTGCGATGTCATTTACATTTTGTTACAACAAATGAGAAAAATACCTCAGCACAGGAACATATATATATGGGAAAAGCACCCATACGGATAGATTGACACACATGCAATGGGAAAGGTTGGATACAGTACAGGACCTCCTCCAGAGGTAGTTGGATATAAAGGAGTGTTCCTCATACGTAGGCAGTCAACTTACTTTCATCTGCCCTGAGGGGGGAGATGGTATGGCAGCTGTTACTTATCCTTTGTTATGTCCAGATTACATGCCAAGCAATTACCAAAAATGAGCGTTTTCCCTTATGCTATAACCCAGTAAATGTTCTTAATATATAGATGTACAGGCCTGCAGCTAGCAGGACAATATGTAGAAATTAATTTGATTAAGCAGGAAGAAAAAGCAATGACAACCACTGAGATTGATTGAGTGAAATTATTAAGTGTCAGAGGAGGAGATGTGGAAGCCATCTTATTTCAGGTTCCATTTTGTGACACTTAATAAGGAGCTTGCAGAAAGTCTAAAGGTCGGATGACTTGTGCTGGGCCATGGCATTGAAAAATAAAGGAAGTCCTGAGACTATGAGTGTACTGCCGATTTGCTTCACTTGCATAACATTTCTTAAGCCAATATCCAAATATAGCTAAAAGTCTGTTATGATTAATGATTGGATAAATGTTTGGAAAGTCCCAACACCGGGTGTTGCACGATTGGCTGTTTATGTTATGTTTATGTTAGGGAATTTATTAAGCGCACGTATACCAAAGGTCTCTTGGCGCTATGAGGGGAGGGAGAACCTTCCTGAGGAATACTAACAATAGGCTAAAGTGAACAACCAAGTTTTCAGTTTTTTTCTGAAAATGGTGTACTTAGATGAAAGTCTGATGTCTATCGGAAAAGAATTCCAAAGTGTAGGGCCAAGAACAGAAAAACGGGAGCCCCCCGTTCTCTTGCGCTTAAATCTAGGAATAGTCAACATAGACATTGTGGCGGATCTGAGATTTCGTATGGGTAAGTACCTTGAGATCTTTGCAGATATGAATTTGGGGCCCTTTTCGTGAAGTGCATTGAATACCATGCAGCCAGTCTTGAACATGAATCGCTGGGTCACCGGAAGCCAGTGTAACTGCTTCAGAAGTGGTTTAGTATGGCAGTGTCTCGGTTGCTGAAAGACCAGCCTAGCTGCTTGATTTACACAAGATGTATCAAAGGTATAAAAAGCCATGTGAATCACTGTACTTCAAGTCAGACTCCCATAGTGGCTGTCCTCTGGCAAATTTGTAACATAAAAGTCCTACTTTGAACTTTACTGTATATTTGTACTTGTTTTATTTATTTATAGGCTTCTACAACCCCAGAAAGGGCTTCCCAACACGCTTGTGAATAAAAATGGCAGGAGGCACTGGTGTAAGAACGAACATTAGAACAGCCATGTCTTGAGATGTTTGCCAAAAGTCTGTAGGTGACTGAAGGAACATAAATTTGTTCCAGAGCTTGGGGCCGAGAATGAAAAAGGAACGACTGCCTTGACTTGGTGTGGCACAGTGATCAGACTAAGAACCCGAAGATCTGAAAAGTCTAGTCTAGTGGGGTGATAGGTCTTCAGATGGGATTTGAGGCAAAAAGGGCCAGTATCATTCAGAATTTGATGTGTGACACAGAGTGCCTTAAAGTGAATCAGTTTCTATGGGAGCGCCAGTGAAGGCTACGGAACTGACTAGATGTTAGATGAGTTTTAGGAAGATGTCCAAGCAGTCTCGCTGATTCATTTTGAATCAATTGAAGCCTTTTTCCAGGTGACTTAGTGATATCAAGATATAGTATGTTACCATAATCGAGACACAATATAATAAGAGCTTGAAGGATTGTCCTGTGGGTGGAAGGGAAAAAGATCCAAAGAATTTTCTTCCATCTTCTGAGCATGCTGAAACAGCAGGCTGTCACTGTCTTAATTTGTGTCTCAAAAAATAAATTGCTGTCAATCCAGTCACCGAAAGGCCACCAGTGAGAGCCCAACAGGTGAGTCTGTTTGCCCATCACTACTACTTCCGATTTTACTGGCATTGAGCTTGAGGCAATTAAAGCTCATCCATTCTGCCACCTGGGTCATACAAATCCTAAATTGGTAGGAACCCCCATCGTCCACAGGTGTGAGGGACAGAATCAATGGAGTTTCATCAGCATAACAGATCAGTGAGAACCCATAAGATTTAACGATGTCTGCCAGAGGCCTTACATACAAAATGAATAGCGTGGGGCTCAAGGAATATCTCTGAGCCACTCCAAACATTAGCTGATGTTTGGTGGAAGTGAAGGGGGACAATACAACTTGAAAAGAGCAACCGTCCTGTAAAGATATGTACTAGGTTAGTGCTTTGTCACAGATGCTGAACTCCCTCAGTCTCTTAACTAACACTTTGTGTGAGACTGTATCAATGCTGCAATGGCATTATTGACATTGAGAGTGATCTTGATGGTGCGCACAATGACAAGAAATGTGTCTTCTACATTGCATATGTCCTCGACAATAAACGCGTTGCAGACAATGCTATCCTACATGCCAAATGCCTAGACATCAAAGGTAGCTGGCAATATTTATGATTGTTTTCCCTTTTCTTAGACCTGCCTTCTGAGAAGTCTTGTGAAGGGTCTGCTCTCTCTGCGATAGAGGGGTACCTGATGGCTTTTTATTTTATTAACCCCTTCCCTGCGGGGGTAATTCCCCCACGGGTGCGGGGGGGTGAGCGCGGCGCCGCAGTGCTCGTGACGAGACCAGCTCGTCATGAGTCACAGTGGAGCTGTGCTCATGACGAGCTGTTCTCGTCACAACACCGCCCACTGATTAATTCTCCCGCACAGGCGGGGAATTAATCCCGCGTGGGCGGCGCACAGCCGTTATGACGAGACCAGCTCGTCATGAGCACAGCTCCACTGTGACTCATGACGAGCTGGTCTCGTCATGAGCACCGAAGCGGTTAAATGTTTCATACTGTTGGACCTGGCCCTTTTTGAAGGGTTATCCCCAAACTTTTCTGCCTTCTTCGTCCTATTTTTTCTGACCTATTTTTGTTGGTTTTAGGACTCTGGGCATTTTACCACTGCTAACCAGTGCTAAAGTGCATATGCTCTCTGTCTAAATTGTATTGGTGATTGGTTTATCCATGATTGGCATATTTGATTTACTAGTAAGTCCCCAGTAAAGTGCACCAGGTGTGCCCAGGGCCTGTAAATCAAATGCTACAAGTGGGCCTACAGCACTGATTGTGCCACCACATGAGTATCCCTGCAAACGTGACTCAGACCTGCCACTGCAGTATCTGTGTGTGCAGTTTTAAACTGCCATTTTGACCTGGGAAGTGCACCCACTTGGCAGGCCCAAACCTTCCCTTTTTCTGCATGTACGTTACCCCTAAGGTAGGCCCAAGTCAGCATGCAGTTTATTTAAAAGGTAGGACATGTGCTGGTGTGCTTTACATGTCCTAATAGTGAAATACTGCTAATTTTGTTTTTCACTATTGCAAACACTATCTCTCCCATAGGGTAACATGGGTTTTGCCTTGAAATATCTTTTAAGTTTAATTTCCCATTGGGAGCAGATAGAGATTTGGAGTTTGTGGTCTCTGAACTCACACCTTAAAAATACATATTTTGGTGAAGTTGGTTTTTAAATTGCGTGTCTAAAACTGCCACTTTTAGGAAGTGGGCTTTTTCTTGCTTAACCATTCTGTGCCTCTGCCTGTCTGTAGAATACACGTCTGGGTTGGCTGACAGTTGGGCTCTTGTGCATTCACTCTGGACAGTCACAAAAAGGGAGCTAAGTAGTGCCTTGCATATCTTGATGGGCCATCACCAGGCTGATGAGCCTTTCTGAGCTAGAGTGGTGGAAGGAGTTATCACTGACACCTGAACAGGGCTATGCCTGTCCTCACACATAGCTGTCTCCACCCTCCTTTACTGTAGTGTGTCTGGAGCCAGGTAAGGGAAAGGCAGGGTCTTGAGCACTGAAATGACTTTCCTTTGAAGTTTGCCTAATTCATAGGCCAAAAGGGTTATAAGTATTGAACCTCTGACACCCCAAAATCAGAATGCTTCTGGACTGAGGACAATCTAACCAGAAGAATAGCTGGATGCTTTAGGAGGGACTGCCACTCTGCCTGTTGCTTTATTGTGCTGGCCTGCTACTTGCTTCTTCTGTCCTGGAAGTGAAAGGACTAGACTATCTTATCTACATCCTGCTTCCAAGGCTCTCCAAGGGCTTGTGCGTGCTTGCCTCCTGTTAAGAAGTCTCAGGGCCATCAAAGACTTCACCTATAAGTGCCTGGGCTCATCTGTTGAGGGTCCTGACTTGCCAAGTGGTGCCAAATCCAGTTCCTGGGCCCTTGGAAGTAGAATCTGGTAAACTAAGAGGGAGAATCCATGCATCGACTCCCAGCACCTGTTTTATTGACCCATCACTGAACAAGATAGTCGCATCGCCACTGCCTGCATCGAAGTATGGTTCCCGATCGGTATATCGCCCACAGCATTCACCGCAGGCCCCAGCTCAATGTCGCAGCATGTCAGAAAAATCACTGCAGGGTGAATCCCGAGCATCATGTCACCGACCGTGACTCCGCTCTGACTACGAAGCAGCACCTGGTCGGCGGCTGTGAAATCGACGCAGCACCAGCTTCGCAGCTGGAAAATCGATTTTTCAACTCCTTCCTCAAAATTCGTTGCCACAAAGGACAATCTTCTGCAACATATAGGAAGGATAGACACACAATTCATGGAATGCCAGGGTGTTTCATTGGTTTCTTCGTGCAACATGAAGGGCACTACACAAAAAGGGACATCATGATGTAAACAGAATCAAATAAAGTCTGTGTCATGTTAAATTCACTGGAAAAGTCGGAAGGCAATGGTAACCTATGACATTAAGAGAATAAAAAATAAAATAAACAATGTTCCTGTCACTGTAATGTTTTAAAGGGAAGAGCCCAAAGCTGAAGCACCCTACTCATATTAGCTTTAAAATTTAATTTGCTACCAAACCTCCTAGTAAACAAGGCATTGTCCCGAGCGGGGCAGAATGGTGTACTCCACAACTGCGGATCATGAAAAAGCAACTTAACTGATAGCTCAAGCGTGCCTTTCCATGGAGCAGTCAACCTAGTCAGGACTCAATCATTAAAATAGCCAAAATTAAACAAACCTACAAAAAAAACATTTGGTCTGCGAAACACAACTTCAGGATGGGTCTCTAGACCAAACTGCTCCACACAAGCAAGCAAAGGTACTCTAAATCCTTCTGGGCTGGAATAAACAAATTGGTAAATGGCCGTAATCGGCACTCCAACACTGGCATCATGGAAGCGGCCTGGTCAACACACATCACCACCGCCGATAACCAGGCTGACCAGGACCCTTCCCCGTCAACACAAGCTGAGGCCTACAGAGAGGAGCAACTAAGCCCTCACCCTACAGATAGGTCACAAACAAGTTGCCCAAACGCTAAAAAGGTTCAGCTCCGAGGGGGCTCCAGGGCCTAACAGCCTCCAAAATGTGTTATTCCATGTCAGCAAACATCCTGGAATCCTGGCGAGGTAGTTTCTTACAGACAATATATAAATCTGGTGAGCGCTCACACCCCACCAACTATAGATTAATCACCTTAATCGATGTTGAAGCCAAGATCTACGGGCCCGATTCACAAAAGTAATCTGAGACAAAATCCTAACTTTACGACTTTCGGTCTTCACAAAAGGCATTTAGGAGTTGTAAAGTTAGGATTCCTAACTTTACTACTCCTAAACTGAAACAAAATCCTAACTTTACGACTTTCGGTATTCACAAAAGGCATTTAAAGTTAGGATTTTGTCTCAGTTTAGAAGTAGTAAAGTTAGGAATCCTAACTTTACTACTCCTAAATGCCTTTTGTGAATACCCAAAGTCGTAAAGCTAGGATTTTGTCTCAGATTACTTTTGTGAATCAGGCCCTACGCTTCCAGCTTGTTCATCGACCTAGAGGACTGGGCCAATGGATCAAACATAGTCCCGAAAACTCACACAGGTTTCAGACCAGGAATGAGCACTCTAACCAACTTGCTGGTGGTTACTCTCCTGGCTGAGCAAGCAATCACCATATCCAGCAAGCTCTATGCCTGCTTAATAGATGTAAAGGCATCTTTCGACAAAGTCCGAGGATCCAGCTGTAGGAAAAAAATGGCACGGTGGGGGGTGCCGGCAAAACAGCTGGAGGCAATCATTAACCTCTATTCCAACACTTGTGTACAAATTAGGCTAGGCAACGGTCGAAGAATCACCCAAAAAATTAACACCAACATTGACCTGAAAAAGGGGTGCTTCCAGTAGCGGTCGGTGGTGGGAGTGCCGCAGGGCGCTGACGTGGAGCGGGGGAGGGGCAGGGTGGGGGGTAGTAAACTACGGATTACGGCCGATTACAGGTAAGTACACATATAAATAAATAAAACGAATTTCGTTGCGCGCCCTGCATCGCATTTGGCGATGCAGCGCGAGAAACTAAATTCGTTTTATTTATTTATATGTGTATTTACCTGTAATCGGCCGTAATCCGTAGTTTACTACCCCCCACCCTGCCCCTCCCCTGCCCCACGTCAGCGCCCGGCGGCACTCCCACCACCGACCGCTACTGGGTGCTTCCTGGCTCCCTGCCTATTCAACATCAACATGGCTGATCTAGATAGCCACCTGGCCCAAGTGCAGGGCGATCCTCCCAGGCTGGGCAAGGAACAAATCAGAAGTTTGCAATACGCCAACAACATCTTCCTCCTCAGCAAAACACCAATCAGGCTGCAATGGGCGATGGGCCAATTACTGGGGTTCACCTCCAACCTGCGACTGGGCCTTAATTTCAGCAAAACCAAGGTACTTTGTTTCACGTATCTATACTCACTGGTTGGTAACTGTTCCTATAAGAGAGAAGTGCAACCAATTTGGTTGCAAGAAACAAATGTAGGTGGATAGTCTCTGAATGTGTTACTGATCTGATGAAGATGGGGAATTTCTCCTTTGGAAAATAGTGCCCTCACACACTCTTGCGAGTGTCATGCTTCATCATCGGGCGTTGCTCCTCGTGGGGGTGGCGCTGCTGTCCTCCACGGGCCCCGCGAGAGGGTTCTTTATCGGAGATCTTTTAGGAGACGCCGCAGTTGTGCATGCGGGTGTGTGGGCCTATAAAAAGGATGTTGTGCTGGTGTCTAAAAATACCTCCCCGGTACCTTAATTTGAATTTTATTTGTAGGTCCGTGGGATATAGATTAAAAGCAAGTGTGTAGGGGACTAGGGCGCCTCTAGTGAGCAGATAGGGTAGAGGTCGAGTATTACTCTGCTGCTCTCAGTCCCGTGCGTGTTAGTATACTATATCTGTTGTTGTTTGGTCTCTTTCCCTCTAGGTAATTAACAGGAGCACCACAATTGAGGTGTTCCCCTGAGTACTTTCACTCAAGCAAAGCCTTAATAAAGGTATTAAAGGATCATAGGGGTTTAGTTCCCTGCTCCTTTATTTTATTACGCACTTATTCACTTCATATGGTCCTGATGAAGCGCACTGGGATCCGTTAGGGACCCCTTCCATAGCGCGAAACATGTCGACCAGGCCCCACTTTCACGAACACGCACGGGACTGAGAGCAGCAGAGTAATACTCGACCTCTACCCTATCTGCTCACTAGAGGCGCCCTAGTCCCCTACACACTTGCTTTTAATCTATATCCCACGGACCTACAAATAAAATTCAAATTAAGGTACCGGGGAGGTATTTTTAGACACCAGCACAACATCCTTTTTATAGGCCCACACACCCGCATGCACAACTGCGGCGTCTCCTAAAAGATCTCCGATAAAGAGCCCTCTCGCGGGGCCCGTGGAGGACAGCAGCGCCACCCCCACGAGGAGCAACGCCCGATGATGAAGCATGACACTCGCAAGAGTGTGTGAGGGCACTATTTTCCAAAGGAGAAATTCCCCATCTTCATCAGATCAGTAACACATTCAGAGACTATCCACCTACATTTGTTTCTTGCAACCAAATTGGTTGCACTTCTCTCTTATAGGAACAGTTACCAACCAGTGAGTATAGATACGTCTTTGGGAGCACTGGTACTGGACCTTCTTTTTCTTAAAGCCGCTCCCTGTCCCTCCCTCTTGTTAGTGTTTAGACTTTGTTTCACGTGCCTAGGCAGCCCTCATTTTTCTGACAGGCCAATGTCAACGTCCTAGAACTGGTAATATCCTATAAGTACCTTGTTGTCCATCTAGACTCACACTTAACTTACAAACTGCACCTCCAGTCGAGGCGAGCCATAGCTAATAACCTGCTGTTCGCATTCAAAACCTTGCAACAAAAGACACGGATACCTTGGCACATCATCTCCTCCAGGCCGTGGGTGCCAAATTCATCCCTTCGGTATCTTATGGCTCATAACTGCTCAAAGGGAAAGATGTAGCAACCTTAAACTCCTTACAATCGAGCCTCTGTAAAAAACTCTTTTAGATTCCACAGTACGTCTCGCAAGCCCAAATCAGAATTGAGTTTAGCCTGCATCACCTGGGCCCAGCCAGGAATGGGGCTCTAGTGAAATGTTGTTGGGGGACAAGAGCTGCTGAAGCAAACTCGCTTTCACATCTGTGCTGGCTGGAAATAGAAAAGCAGGCCTGCATTACAGCAGTCAATCTCAGAGCTGCAATTAGAAGAAGCTTGGCACAGCCCCATGGAATATGCCGTTTTTAAATGAACCACCAACAAAACAGCCTTCGAGGCCAAGAAATATGATCTAATGCTAATCCATCTCGGTGACTTCTCGTCAAAGGACTTAGCACCTCCCCGGAAGCAGCCTTTGACCACCACTGAGTGCCATCTTTGTGGATACATCAAATAAACGCTGCTTCACTAACTGTGCGTCTGCCCGGTCTTGCTAACGCACAGACAAAAACTCCTGAGTCCATCTTTAAGACCTTTGTGAATTAGATCCTGCCGTCCAGCTGTAATAGCCTTACTTAGAGGGGACCCAGTGCAACTAGCATGCAAGGCCCAGAGGTTCCTGAGCCTCCACACCAAAGAGCTGGAAAAGTATAGCACTTGTACCTTCTCCGATCCGTTTTCCAAGCTGAGGGATGCTTAAGAACAAACAATATCCTCAAGAAGCTGGAAGTGCATTGCACTTTATACTTTGGTCCTGCTTTTAAACTTATATTTTTATTCTGTTACCCGATCTGGTTGGCGCCACTACAAGTAAGCACAAAGCACCACGCAATTTATTCCCCCAGGTCCGCCGCTTACACCTCCGGGTCCATGTTACCCACCAAGGAAAGAATGAAGTGTCTAACCCCTTCTCATGGCTTGCTTACATATGTAATTTAGTTGTTTATAACTCTTATCGTTCATGGATTGCTTGATCATTCATACAGAAAAGATTTTAATTAATCTATCAATCAAATAGCACTTTTATTTAGTACATCACAATAGCAGCACAAAAGGCACTTTAATGTATGAGGATTGCACAGTATGAGAAGCACTTTACTCTATGAAAGACTTACGCCCCGCAAGAGATAAAGCATAAGGGGATTCTTATTTAAGCGGCCCCGGTAGATGTCCAACATTTTGATTGATTTTATTGTTCTGTCCAGCTCATCCCAACTGATCCCGATATTACGTCCTTTTTGTTTGACAGCCAGTTGATGCTTAATTTGATTGTATGTGATACGGCATTGACTTTTAATGTGTTTTAATGGACATGTAATGGTTTTAATTAACTATGCATGATAAATAAACTTGAAACCAGCTTTAAAATAGAATTGAGACATGAAGTGCCGCAGAGGGGCATTTGTGGTTCAGTATTGCTTAATTTTTTCTTTTTCAACTTTATGAATTTCCCCGCTTGTCCTCTTTGTTTTCTCTTCTCTTCATTTTTTCATTAAAAGGGAATTAGAAATGAAGGCGCAGCCCCCATTTCCGTTTTAGGGGGCTTTCTAACTACAGTTGATTTCCTTCTCAAAAGAAAGTAAATTATTTTATTGTAGCCTGCAGATGCACTTTTATTTATGCTTAAAATGTTTTTTAAGGAGAGATATTTATCTTTCTGAAAATATTTGTATATTGCAGCCTAGATACTGGAGTAGCAGAGCGCTTGGCAAGCCTAGGCATTACTTAGATATTTCTTTATCCTTAAAAAGTGCATTCCAGCTCAATAAAAGGATTGGCAAAGACAATAGGGCTTGCTTCTGGGACCTATTGGCTTTGCCAACGGTTGTGTACCAACCTGTACAGCATTTCCCCAATGCTGGGCCACATAGCTAAAGAAAACAAACAAAATGAATGGACTATGATGCGGCGGCCATGCCATTTTGTAGGTCCACGCACTATGCATGTGTATGCCCAATAAATGACACACGTGCTTTTTTATTTACCGAGTTGGATTGGTAAATAACAAAAAATAAGTAGCACAAAAGTGTTTTGTATTTTTGAAGCATGTATGGGGCAATTCGTGGGGCACAGGTGAGGGGAAGCATCACAAAGTACAATTGGGGGAAGCATCACAAAGGACGTGGGTGGAGGGGAACAACATAGAGGTCTGGGGTAAGAGGGGAGGGAGCAACAAGCAAGAATGAGCAACATGGATTGCAGCCAGAGAGAGAACTACACAAAGAGACAGCTGGAAAACATATGCACTTTCATGTATTGTTAAAGCTAAAAAAAAAAAAAAGTAGCATGTGAAAAGCAAGCAGTGGAAGGACACAAGTAATGCACCCATGCTCCAGGGGAGGGACAAACACAAGAAGAGGAAGGAAAGCTCACCCAAGCTAACAAATGAAAAGCAAGAAAATGAGAATGACAGTAAAGCCAGGCGATGGTAAGCAATGGGCAGGCTCTATGCCCACTGTAAGCCTTCAATAGATCTTTTCACCAACAGACAGCTTGCGCTGTCTGGTTGGTGAGAGCTAAAAAACAGTAGGTCTGAAACATTTTAGGAAGGTAATAGTTTTGTCAGATAAAACATTTATGCTCCTCTCTACCATCTACATCTTGATAAATTCTTCATTCAAAACTGAGTTTCATCTTATGGATAGATATATTACATTTCCTGCAGCATTTTTCGAAATTATAAAATAACTTCTATGCTTACCTCGGCAATGCTTTATACATAAACTGACATATTGTGTTGAGGGCACCTTCTGTCTGTCTCTCTCTCTGGAGTAGAAAATGACGTACAAGAAGCAGGAGAGGAAGAGGAAGCTGAATATCTATTTAAGCCCAGCAATCAGGGAGACTGCCTGACTCGCGGGCTGCAAAAACAGAACTTTTCATGGCCTTAGAAGAGGCGATTTTTGTTTATCAACTAATAAATTTGGTCTGGTCTAAGTGCGACCAGACAAGTAATTGGTGCTGATCATAGCTATTAAATAGTGTACTACTGGAATGAAATAAAGGTATATGGAAGATTGTTCTCCTGTCTTCTTACCATCCCGGCCGAGCTTGACGGGTAGCATGGTGGTCTGGAACTCGGCGATCTGTTCCCCTTTCTCAGACAGAGGTCTGAAGTCTTTGGGAAGCTCTGCAATGATGTTCTTCACATACTTTGTTCCACCAAGCCACATGTACATTTCAGACTTTGCAAATATTTCTCCATTGTACGAGCCAGGGGTCTGCAGGGAAACGTAAAGGATCACATCAAAGAATATCACCAGCAGAACTCAAAGGTCCAGACCCAAATCTCAATGCATATTCAAGCACTTCAACCAGATCAGATTCAGTGAGTTTATCAGAATATAAACATGGTCTCTTCCAAACCCCACTGACAGTCTGGGCTTAGGTAAAAAGATAAGCAGAGAAGGAAAACTTTTAGTGGCCCTGACGCTTTTATTTCACTGAAAGGGATGAACGGTGCCATCATTTTACATTAAAAGTTTGCACACTTGTAATATGCCCGTTAAATGTACTGTGGTTGGGAGAGGCACCTACAGGCTCTGTTGAACAAGTGTCAAAATTTGCTAACAAAATTAAATGCTAAAATGTCAATGTTTCTCTGTCATGGAGTAAACACAAATTAAGATAATTGTTTACCCATATTATACTTGAGTGAACAATTCCTGTGTGTTTACTGTTCCTCAAGACTCGCATCTACCCAATCGTTCTCAACACATTGCAGTCACACTTACCTAGAAGGTAGGAATGAGAGCCACACAGCACTAATGTAGACCCCTGCTTTGTTGTTCTCTCAAGCCTCTCAAGTGGCCTGCAATAACAGTGAGCATTAGGACTTAATGGCGACCCCTCTGTCTGCATGGGTACCGCCTCCTTTCTGTCTTCCAGACAATTGGTCCAAATGTAATCCTTCATGACCACGCTGCAATCATTCACAGCATCTCTCCAAATTCTGTATTTTCTCATAAGTTGTATAATCTATGATTGTAACGCCAGTTACCCAAACTTTCCCAGCACACATGCTCCGCAAAAGTATGCCAACAATATGCAACTCTACCACACAGTGTCGTTGCTCCATGGCACTGACCACTAAACCGTGCCTTGCCACCATGACTATCAGACATCAGGGGCGGCTTCTCCGTAATGGCGGAGGAGCATCGCCCCACAGCCCGTGCCAGCAGACAATAAATAAAATGATAATAAGACAATGTTATTATCATTTTATTTTTGCTGTCTGAGCCCCACAATACAATATGTATAGGGCGGGGCGGGGCCGAGGCAGGGAGGAGTACTGTGCACTCATAAGTGCCCATGTGTGCTTGGCCTGCCGTCCTAGGCCGGCCAAACACACATGCGTACTTATGTTTCTCCAACCCTGCTCTGTTACACAGCAGGGTTGGAGAAACAGCGCAGGCTCCAATGCACCATCTGAGAGGCAAACGAGGCCACTCAGACCAATCCTGGTGCTGCTCTCATGTGAGAGCAGCTTCTGAATTGGGTGTGGAGCCTGTGCCCTGAGGGCCCATCCCTTTCCGGTTCAAAGGCGAAGAGAGAAGCAGCAGGAGCTGAGCGGAGCAGCAGGTAAGTCTTTTTTTTTTACGTATATTTTATTTCTCCCTCCCTCCCCTCCCCAACCCACTGCCCTCTCCACCCGTGGCTGCCCTACCACTTTAGGTAGGCGGCGGCCGCCACTGTCAGACATGAACCTTAAAGGCTTCCCTCTATGTATCAATTTGATTCTGTTCCTCAAGTAACACATGAAAAATCCTATGGAACCTGGTTATAACTAAGCCTTTTAGTCAAAATTAAACCCTTCCTCTCCCACAACAACTTTCACTCAACTATCCAGGCCCTTATCCTACCAATTCAGATTGTGACAATGCCCTTCTCAAAACCCTTCCCAGTAGTTCTCTAGCCATTCTGAAACCCACCCTAGAGGCTTCGGGTCCAAAGAAAATCAAACTAGATTACCCCCATCCTAAAACAACTCAGGACTAATACATTCTGCATTGTAAAGTCAGGGATGTTATAGGAACACACAGAAAAAACCTGTACACAGATGTTCCCTGATTATGTTCCTACTAGACTTTTCCCTTCCTGCTAATACTTCCAGAGAGAGCCAATAATCCACATCTACTCCTGCCTTCGACCAGCTGTTAGAAATGGGGTTTCTGGTTGGTATAGGGATTTGCCCCAGGCCAAGCAGAATCCACCACTCTAGTCAGCTTAAGCTAGATACACAACTAAGATAACCTGTGCTCACCCTCTGGTAGCTTGGCGCAGAGCAGACAGGCTTATCAAAAGAAGCAATGCATAAAGTATTTGTGCAACACACACACACAGTAACACAATGAATACACCACAAAAAGACTCCACACAGGGTTATAAAAATAGGTTCTTATATTATTAAAACAACAATATGAAAACAACAAGAATACAATAAGTACTTTGCAAGTTATGACCTTTAAGCATAAAAAGTAAACAGTGCCTAATCAGCACTCACTATAATAAACTTATTGCCAGTTAGGGGAGTTGGGGGAGAGTGTTATAATCCCTAAACTAGGCCTAAGTAGAAAAGTGACCTTTTACCTACATTTGTCCTACCTTGCTCTGCATAACGGTTCTAGCACTGACCTTTTACCCAGTTATGTGCTGAATAAATGTCGATTGCTTTCCTTGAAACTAGCCTCATTTATTATGCATGAGGATTCTTAGTAAAATCCCCTGCACATGACGTACATAACAGGATTAAGATATTCTGTACAAAAGTCATTTCTATGTTTCATCCTAAGGCGACCAGGCTACTTTGCATAGTTACAATTATTGATTTAGACTCATATACATAATCATACTCACAACATATGGATTGTAGTTGAACCCCTTAAGGCTACCTTTTTGGTATAAAAGAACCGCACCTTCACTAGTGAAGGAGAGGAGACGCTTCCACGCTGACACAGACACTGAGGTTCCGGCCTGCTGAAGCTTCAACATGCAGCGGTCTGACATCCCTTGCGGGGTGTCCAACTCGCGACCAAGATGGGGTCCTTCATTCTCTCCCATCAGGTAATAGGCTTGGCTCTTTCCTAGGGGATTCTTGGCTTCACATCCACATACATGCTAGGTACCTTTAGGTACACTTAGGTAGGGTCCGCATCATAGGAGTACGCTTGATTACTGTCATGTTTATATGCCTGCATATATTCACTGTTCTAGCACCATGGTAGAATTCTACCTTCTATTTACTTGGTGCTTGTAATCTCTTACGTTAGCTTCTGTCTATTGATTATCGCAGCAAACATGTTTTATACTAGAATGATGCTGGTTCAATAAATGCTTCTTGAAAACGTCCCCAACGTTTATTCTGTGTATCTCTCTGAGACTAAGTGAGCACGATTGACTGAGCGAAAAGTACTGTACTGTTTCCATGATCCCTGAAGGGTCAAGGGTTGTCATGCTCGATAGTTGCCAGAAACTATTCGCTCCTTGGTAAGGTTAGGGGGCTTATGGTGGCACTGTCAGCTAGCTGGTCTATAGGATGAAATATCCTGCGGGGGTGTCCAGAATCAGTCTTGACACCAGTACCTTAGTTTATGTTGTCCAACAAACGTGTTGATCCTATATATTTTTTTAACTATACGACATGGCGCCGCCAACGTTGGTTTGGTTCTTATTTAACGGTCAAATCTGAGTAGTTCAGTCGTGCTTTCTCAGAGACCCCCTACTCACATTTAACCAGAGACGTCTGTAGTACAAAATGCACACAGTGCCGCATTAATGAATAACATTGTGCGGAAAAATACAAAACAACACTAGATATCTCAAATGGATTTTTCTGCCAAAATATAGTGCCTGGAAGCAGATATTTGAAAGCATTCTTGGCCCTTGGCTTTTAATGCCAATTCTATGGACTACCCCAAGGGTATAAGAATAGCCCCGGGTTGTTCTCAGCAAGAGTAACAGAGTTACTTCAAAATTGTGATGAGGAGGCATTGTACCATGTAGATGATATTTATCTGACGGATGATGAGTTACTGGAACACTTGAACAGGGTGAACAACATAATTCTGAGATTCGCCAATTTGGGCTACAAATTTAACCTTAAAAAATCAAAAGTTGCCCACCTCAATGTCCTATTTTTGGGATATGAGCTATCAAGTGAAGGGAAAAGCCTGGCAGGTAATTTTTTAGGAAAATGTGCGCTGCTCCAACCTCGAAAGACTCTGATAAGCTTACAATCCATTTTAGGATTCCTAAATTTTGGCAGAACATACATTTTGGATTACTCAGAAAGGGTTAAACCTTACTACGACCTAATCAGACCTGATTTTTCAGTCCAACATTGAATAGAGGAACACACAGAAATTCTTTGTTCCGTACAAGCTGACATAATAGCTTCCAAAAACTTACACACATGTGTAAATACCACTAATTTGGTGATCAGTGCAGTCGCAGGTCAATCAGGGTATACTTACCTCACCTTCAATGAAGGCGAAACGGTACCCATAGCATTCAAATCTCATTTGTACACAAACTCTGAAATGCGTTTTGCATCCACGGAAAAGATACTGACAGCAGTACAAACTGCTGTAGTGAGAGAAAGAGCACTAGCACAGGGGAAACGCATAATTGGCGTGACTCCAGTACCAACCTTAGAGGCTGTTACCAAAGCAAGCACTGCATCCTCGATGGATACAATTTGCTAATTCTCTCACAACAGATGTTGACTACAAATTTGATTCTACATTAAAAACACAAGCATTCCTGCAGTACGAACAAGAATATCCTCTCCTGAAATAAATCCTGCCGTTTGACCAGTATGAATACATAATTTATACAGCTGTGTCTTCCCAGCCTGCTGTAGGAAGTAAACAGCAATACAGCGCAACATGTGCGATTGTGAAGGAACGAATGCGGGACGGCAAGTTCCGTCCTAGCAATACACAGACGCAGTCTCTAGGAGATTGCACGGCACAGCTGGCAGAACTAAAAGCACTGATAATAGCACTACAGAATACGGTTCAGGAATTTCCCACACTCATTATGTGCGATTTGTTTTATTGTGTCCAGTCTTACAATGAATATCTTCACTATTGGGGCCAGAATGGGTTTAGAGATTTCAAAGGTTGCACAATAAAGCACAATCTGCTTTGGGAACAAGTGGCAAAGCTGAAAAAATGCTTGCCAAGGGCACTGTGGTACTGAAAATTCTGGACCTGTGTCATTAACATCATTGTAACATGACGATTTTGGTATCAGCAGACCGGTAATGACAGGTATGCTATATCTGAGTATTTGCGTCATATTCGAGTGACGGGATCACTCTAATATTACGATTCCCTTGTGAACCCTCGGGTTCCATTTTGTGTACGGCAGCCATTTTGTGGTTGCCCTCACATAAGGCAATGTCTCAAGCCAAAACGCGCCTTAGGGGACACGTACACTTTCAGTGACCTGGGCAAGCTGACTCCACTGTCCAGAGCCAGAACCTGTTCGGCCAGTTTTAGTTCCCAGTGGCCGATCGAGATTAGGGGCCCAGGTGCAGCATGCCATAAACCCTTCATTGCACACATCTATATCTAAATCTTATTCACACCTGTCACTGCTCTTTCTTTATGACCTGCTTTACGAGGAGGAGGTGCCCGGTTTTATTAGGGGTCCAGATTATATCTGTTGCAGGTGTTGGGCCTCACTGGGTATTTGGTTGTGGGCTGGACAAACTGAAAATGGGCTTGTCATCATGAATCTGTCTTTTCTTTTGTTGTAAGAAATATGTGAATGACCCACTGTAAAAATAAGGAATGTTTGCCTAAAGCATAATATTCTGTATAAAAGAGATAGCTGGTTTCCATGAGAGGGCAGTCTCCTGAGAACATACACATTGTTGTACTTCTAGGATACCTGTTGCTGGCTGCAGCCAATAAATTGATCTTTGAAGCCACCAAGAAGACTCTGTGTTTCTGTAGTCTGAGACAGGAAGAACTCGAGGTCATTGGGTGTGTTCCTGGCACCGCTGGGTCCAATAAAACCCAGTACTTCAATTGGCGCCCAACGTGGGGCGATTTCAGCGGTACCGGTCCAAGCCAGAGGTCGTGAGGAGCTTCGTGTAAAATTCTGGAGGAAGGCCAACCACTTCATCGACCCCTGTATGTCGTTCGTGGTCCGAAAGTCTTTGCTGCGAGGTTCCCCGCGTCCCGACGGCTACGAAGGACTGCTGCCCTGACTATCGCCCTGTCTTGGATCCTTTTATGATTTGTAGAGCGAGACAATAGACGAGTCTTCTGGTGACGTCATCGATACCTCAGTTAAGTATAAGTGGAGCGTCTCCCAGTCCTTAGTCTTGGTTCTTAGTTTTGGGTATCCCATGGGATCTTTGATTTGTTAGGATCTTTTGATTTGGAACTTGCAAGTACTAAAGCCGAAGGACTCGTGTATTCACGAGACTGTCGTATTCGATAATCCTTTGAAGTTTGAAGCTAGACTAGTGAGCGAAGATGCCTGGTCTTAGCAGACTTGGAAATTTGTTTTGTCTTGGTTGTAATAGGGATTCCCGATTGGAGGACTCGTGTCCGGTTCCTCCAATTGGAACTCCAACCTATGAGCTCTACGTGAAGCATGGAGTGGGCCCTATCACGTATAATAACGTATGGGTTAGGTACACAAGGAAAGATGGTGTCCTAAAGTGGCCCCAATATGGTAGTTTTGACACCGAAATTCTGGATAATTTAGAGGTTAGACTTTTTAAGAAGAAAGCCCGGCCAGGCGATGTTTGACTCTTTCCGCCTATGGCGAAAAGAAGCCAAACAGAAAGAAATTAAATTAGTAAAGAAGAATAAAAGAGAAAAGGGTATTTCAATAATGCAAGCTGCTATGCAGTATAAGGATGATGAAGAGGAACAAGCGAGTGAACAGCTGCACAGGCAACGTAAATTGGCAATTGATAAATGTTATCCAGTTTTGCCACCTCTTCAGCAAGATACAGTGAAGGAACTTGAGAAGGATCCTTTAATGTCTCATTTGTTGAATTCACCACCTCCTTATGCGCAGAGTGCTACAGCACCTCCGCAACCTTTAGTTGTACAACCCCCAGTTGTTGTACCTCCGGTTCTTCCACAACCACCAGCTGTTTTTCAGTTGGCACCTACTACTATGGCGCAGCCCCTCAAGGGCTGCCACCTTTACTACCTGTTCCATCTTTACTTCCTATGACTTTGCCCCCTGCATCTATTTCCCTCCACACTATCCCTTCTGACACTGCCTCTGCATTTGCTTTGTCTCCTCCTGTTTTTCCTCCTGTTCATTTGTCAACTTCTCCTTCTGTCCGACAGAGAATGACAAACACTGTTACTAGTATTTTGTCTCCTTTCTTTGGGTCACTGACTACGACCCCCGTTTTAGAGCGTAAACAATTGCGTAGCCAATTGCCCGATTCTAGAGAGAAGGGAGTATTGGATCATTTGGTGCATAAATGGGTCACTGACCCTACAAGATATGAGTTAGAGTCTGTTATGGATGTCTTCCACCAATGGCAAGCACCGAAACAGAGATATGTTTTTGACAAAATGTGCGAAGTTCTTCTTGAAAGATTAAAAGATTGTGATATGGAGGCCAATCCGCCTGAGTTGTGTCGTGTACGGTTTGAGTTTTCCAAAGGCACGATTGTGGGTTCCGATATTGAGAAAGCAGTTGCGACATTATTATCATTTAGGAGTGAGGGTATTTCTCGACTGTTGTTTGAGCCAGAACCCTCTGTTAAAAGGAAGGTCAGACAGTATCCCATGAGAGAAGTTCCCCAGTTTGGAAAGAAGGAGACCTAAATGCTGTTCCACCTATTCAGCCTCATTTTCAACGTGTGTGGGTACATGTTCCATGGAAGCGAACTGAAGTCCTGGCTCTTAAGCAGACTCTACCCGACCCCCGTAAAAACCCTGCAGGTTATTATAAGGAATTATCACAGACTGCAGACTCCTGTGTTATGAATTTAGCTGATATAGACATGTTGTTTGGAAATGTGGTCCCACAGCCTTTATGGAGAGTGATCCGTCACACGGATCATGCGCCGGAGTTAGGGGACACATGGATTAATATCAATGCGGCAAATGACAGACAAGTAGGTGGTGCTAAACCAGAGCCTTTAGTAGCAGACCTCCCTGGTAGGATCGTTACTTACATGAAGACTTTGATGCCTGCAATGCGTGTAAATTGGGATAAATTGTCTGCATGCAAGCAGAAGAAGGAGGAAAGTGTATCTGACTTCTTCACTAGGTTTGAAGAGACATTTATCGACCACAGTGGTCAGGATATGAGTACAGAAGGTGGTCAAAGGTTGTTTGTTGACAAGTTTGTGCATAATTTGCTTCCCGAATTGTGTAAAAAATTGAAAGATTCAGAGAGTTCTTGGGCCGTTTGCTCTTCAGCACAGATATTGGCTACTGCACAATACTACGAAAATAGAGATAAAGATGAGAAAGATAGAGCAGACAAGAAAACTAAAGAGTTAAAAACAAAGGTTCTTTTACAACAAGCGTATCCGCCTCGTAGTAATCAGCGTGACTATCAGCAACCTCAACAGTATCAGAGGAATTCGCAAAGGTTTGAGTATCCTCAACAACGTGCTCTGATAGGCCCTAACCAATGTTCATATTGTAAGGAAGAAGGTCATTTTAAATATAATTGCCCTATTTTGTTGCAGCGTATGAATGGTATTTCTGGCGCAAGAGGTCGAGGTGTTCCACAAGCACCTAGAGCTAGAGGACGCGGAAATTTCACCCAGAACGCGCGCCCATTTCCTCCTCAAAATTCAATGAATAGTTTTGATCAGCAGAATAACGCGTCTGGTAGGACGACTCAGTACTATGCTGATGACTACTATGCAGAAGGTGAGAGTATGGAAGGTGATGATTGCTAGGACAGCCATAGACAAAGAGAGGGAGTTGTTTCAGTTCCAGTAGATCAGAGTGGACCTTATATTGAGGTGATTACATCAGGTGTGTCAGAGCCTTTTCTGTTGGATACTGGTGCTACAAAGAGTTCTATTATGCACTCTAAATTCCCTGGCGCACCTTTGTCTGGCGAAACTAATGTTTCAGTAGGTTTTTCTGGCGCCCGGTTAGGAACCCGATTTCTAGCCCTATGTCTCTTTCTGTTGGACCTTGTGAAATCGAAGCACCACTTATTCTAACGACAGGTTGTGGTGAGAACTTGTTAGGATTGGATCTGCTGAAAAGATTGTATGCAACATTGTATTGTTCTCCTTCGGGAGTACAACTCACATTGGGTAAGACAGTGGTTTCACCAATATATTTGTCAAAGGACAAACTTCCAACAGAATTGTCGTTTCTCCCTGATATTCTTTGGGCTACTGGTCCCAATGATGTAGGTCTTTTGGAAATACCGCCATATGTTGTAACGTTGAAAGCCAATGTTAAAATGCCGCGCATTCCCCAATACAAGATCTCTAATGAAGGTGAAAAAGCGTTGCTAGCGATCATTTATGATTTGATTGAGAAAAATGTAATTGAAGAGACAAGAGGTAATGTTTGCAATAGTCCTGTTTTACCTGTCTTGAAGCGTACTGACTCTTCTCAGCCACCTGTTTACAGGTTTGTGATTGATCTTAGAGAGGTAAACAAGATAGTTGTGCCACAGTTTCCAGTCGTTCCCGATATCACTGCTTTACTGACAATGATTCCAGCCTCAGCCACTTGGTTCTCGGTGATTGACTTGAAGAATGCTTTCTTCAGCATCCCTATTGCCGTAGAGAGCAGGGATATTTTTGGATTCTGTTTAGGAGGCCGAAGCTTCCGATTTCAGAGAGCTCCTCAAGGTTTTTGTGAAAGTCCTTCTATCTATAGTCAGGCTCTGAAGTCTCAGCTTGACACTCTTGTGTTACCTGATGGCGCTACCCTTCTACAGTACGTCGATGATTTGTTAGTTGCTGCAGATACTAAGGAGATTTGTAAAGAAGCCACTTTGTCATTGTTGCGTTATTTGTCTGATTTACACCACAAAGTGTCTCTTTCCAAGTTACAGTATTGTCGACAAGAAGTGACCTATTTAGGTCACCTCTTATCGAAAGAGGGAAGAAGATTGACCCCAGAAAGAATTCAGGCAATTGCAAAATTAAGTGTGCCAATGACACAGAGAGAAGTGCGTGCTTTCTTAGGTATTACATCCTATTGCAGACAATGGATACCGAATTTTTCATTGATGGCTAAACCTTTGGTAGCATTGACCTATAAAGACACGCCGAATCCCCTTCCTTGGTCCGAAGATTGTCAGAAAAGTTTTTCCGAATTGCGTGATGCATTGTGTTCGGCTCCTGTGTTGGGTACCCCCGACTACAGCAAGCCCTTTACGCTGTATGTCCATGAGAGAGAAGGATGTGCATTATCAGTGTTAACACAGTCTTTTGGGGACAAGCAACGTCCATGTGCATATTTCTCGTCGATTTTGGACCCGGTAGCTAGAGCGTTGCCGAGTTGTTTGAGAGCCACAGCGGCAGCAGCTGTTTCTATTCGACAGTCTGCTGGTTTGGTGATGAATAATACGCTGGTCGTGATGGTCCCACATGCAGTGGATATTTTGTTAAACAGGACCAAGACACAGCACTTAACTAGTGCTCGATTGTCAGGTTACGAGTTGACACTTTTAGCGAGCCATGTGCACATAAGAAAATGCAACACGCTGAACCCAGCTACATTGTTGCCAATTATAACAAAGACAGATGTTCCGGAACAGCATGATTGCTTTCTTAGGACAGAAGAAGAAACGAAAGGGAGAGTAGATCTTAGGGACACTCCTCTTGTAAAGTGTGATGGTACCTTATGGGTGGATGGGTCATGCTTCAAGCTTCCGAATGGTGATACGACTGCGGCATATGCTGTCACGACTTTACATACGATTGTTGAAACTGCACGTATCCCACATAATTCAGCTCAAGCAGCAGAGTTGACTGCACTTATGAGAGCGTGTGTATTATCAAAAAGGAATGAAAGTGACCATATATACCGATAGCCAGTATGCGTTTGGTGTGGCCCATAGTTTTGGACGCTTGTGGAAGGAACGTGGGTTCCTCACGTCTCACGGTACGAAAATACAGCATGGTCAATTGGTGAATGAGCTCCTGGAGTCACTTACTTTGCCATTGCAAGTCGCGATTGTGAAATGCAGTGCACATAAGAAGATCACTGACGACGTTGGTCGCGGTAATATGTTTGCTGATGAAGTTGCGAAAGAAACAGCAAGAGATGTGATGAGTCGAATGTATGTTGCGGGCCCTGCAAGATGGATTGGTGACGTTGGAATGTGTGAAGATACGATACAGAGTGTGAAGTCCATCCAAGCTGAAGCTACGGAGAAGGAATTAAGTACGTGGAGAGAGAGTACGGGTAAATTGGATGCAAATGGTTGTTGGGTTGAATTGTCGGAGCATCAGCGATGGTTGTTACCCGATACATATGTGCTTGCAGTGGTTACAATGGCACATGGGATGGCCCACATCAGTGTGAAAGGAATCTGTAAGTTATTGGCTCCAGCGTGGCAAAATGCTGGAATTCCCAAATGTGCAGAGAATGTGGTCAAAAATTGTATGGTTTGTTTGAAATACAATCCTGGTAAGGGAACCCCAACTCCAGCTGGTCATTTTGCGCCTCCAACGTATCCGTTCGAGGTTTTGCAGCTAGATTTCATCCACATGGAGAGGTGCAACAATTTGAAATACGTACTCATTGTTGTTTGTGCCTTTTCAAGATGGGTAGAGGCATATCCTCTGAAAGATAATACTGCCTTGTCCACAGCGAAAGCCCTTCTCAAAGAGTTCTTCCCTAGGTTTGGTTTGCCGAGAATGGTGTGGAGTGATAATGGGGGTGAATTTGTGGGTCAAGTGATGAAACGAGTGTGTGAAGGTTTAGGAATCCGGCAGAAATTTCACGCTGCAAATCATCCCCAATCAGCTGGATTAGTTGAGTGCTATAATGGCACTCTTAAACTAAAACTGGCCAAGATACAAGCAAGCTCTGGCCTTAAATGGCCTGATGCGTTGCCATTAGCACTGTTGTCAACTAGGATGACCGTACATTCCCGAGTAGGACTTAGTCCTCATGAGATAGTGTTTGGTCGCCCGGCTAACATATGGGGAGTGCCGAGGCCAACGAAATTCAGCGAGATTGAACACCCTGTACTGCTTGATTACTTACATGATTTGACGGCTAAATTGCGTGTTTTACACCAACAGGTTCATAATACACTGCCTCAGGCTTCTAAAGATCCAGGGCATGCAATCAATCCCGGATCGTGGGTGTTAATCAAGAACTTTCAGCGGACAAAGAACGATCAGCCCCGCTGGATTGGCCCCTATTTGGTGATTTTGTCCACAAGATCTGCAGTGCGAGTACAAGGGAAGAAAAACTGGATCCACGGCGTACACTGTAAGAGGGTCCCTTTGCCTCTACCATATGACCGGTGGGTCCAGGAGGGAATTGCTGACTCGGAAACTGAAACAGTGCCTCGTTTTCTGCCTTTTACGCGTCACAGGGACAAATTCTGAGCGAGAAAGTGACGATCTTCTCCAAAGAGCAATACCATCACCACTTCGATTGGACACTACTGAGCCTGAACTTTTGTTTTGCGACCAGACATTGCCTGGAAAAGCCGTTATAACTTGCGACCGAGAGTCATGGACAAATAAAATGAAATTTTGGTCCTCCCATCCGAAAACCTGTTTTTGAACCACCATCCGGGTTCAGCTGTAGGGTCGTGGTGAAAAGACTTGAGTGTGTAGCCTGCGGACACAAGGTCTACGGGTCTGGTTTGTTCTAGGGCGTTCCCTGGGACATTCAGAAACACTCACAAGTGAAGAAAACCAACCGCCGCGAACAGCACGTTAGAGGATGGAGCCTTTTCAGATGGAGAGACCTGTTGAAAGAATAAGTTTCAAGAGGAAAATATGTGCAACCATGAGCAGAAAATGTTTTCTAATTATGTGTCTTTGTATTTTACTTAGTCTAATGATGTCTTTAGTGGGGTATATCATATTCTCTTTTCAAGTGACATCTGCACCCACTGTACAGCCCATGCCTTCCTCTACTATCTCCTCACATTCTTTTCACCCTCTACCTGAACACGAGTCCGTTAGAAGATTAGAGTTTATGAACAACTCCTTTGTTCAGCTCTTACACCAACACCAGCTAGTAGTGAACAGAACCAACTGTTGGGTGTGTGGCCTTATGCCTCATACTACTGAGAAAGGTATTCCCTACCTAGTGCTGCCATTCAGCTACAATGGTTCTGTGTGGGCATACCGAACGATGTTCATCTATGCTCGCGAAATCCACCCCCTACGTTCCGTCAAAGACAACCCAAAGAATAGTGCTCTAGTTAAGGGGATAGTCGACATGATAAGGGGAACTAGTTCCTACGAAACTATCCCGGAAGATGAGACACTAGCGTATATTGGATGGAACGTGACTGGATATGGAGCGAGTCTGAGCGAGAACCAGCAAGCAAAAAGATCTGCTCCAATTTGGATTGTACCCCATCAGGGTCATCTATGTATGCAAGGTAATGGCAAGAATCCAAGAGCTCAGTTAGGGAAGAGTATCTGCACTGAAACGTATATTTTTGCGTCTCAGACTTCCCCTTTGTTCTTAGCAGCTAGGGGTACCTACTTTATCTGCCATGATAGGGCCTACACGTGGTTGCCCCCTGACTTCTCGGGCATATGCTTCGTTTCATTCCTGTTGCCTCCCACCTACACAGCTGCGGCAGATTACCATAAGATAAGAAGAATTAGGGGTGTCTTCAGCAAGGAAGACACTGCAGGACAAGAAGCGGGAGACTTCTTTAGGGGTTTTTCTGCCGTTCTGGGGACCTATGGCTAACAACAGGAATGTGAGGCAATTGACGCGAGTGGTTGAATCCACCATAGTCGAAACTGTCGGTGCCCTTAATAATTTGACTGCTGAGCTCCAGTCGGACCGCCTTATGACCCTGCAGAACAGGGTCGCGTTAGACATCATACTTGCAGACCGTGGTGGGGTATGTAGAGTGATCCAATCCAGTTGTTGCATTTTCATTCCAGATAACGCTCCAACAGTGTACCAGGCCATCTCCAAACTACATAGGATCTCTGAATCCATCCATATAGATGAAGGAGACTGGTCGTTGATGGGATGGTTCTGGGAACTGTTATCCACCTGGGGATGGAAAGTTCTGATGGTCATTGGGATACTTCTAGCCATCCTTTTCCTGTTTTGTCTGTGCATACAGTGTGTTCCTGCCATATGCGGCCTATGTGTTACATCATGTGTAAGGAAACCTGTATCAAGGGACGAGCTAAGTAATAGGATGATGCTACAGCAACATCTCAATGAATTCATGAACATAGACCTAGACTCAGATTAGCATGAGTGTAAGTAAATTGCCTATGTAAGGGCAAAAGGAGGGTCTGTGGTACTGAAAATTCTGGACCTGTGTCATTAACATCATTGTAACATGACGATTTTGGTATCAGCAGACCGGTAATGACAGGTATGCTATATCTGAGTATTTAGCGTCATATTCGAGTGACGGGATCACTCTAATATTACGATTCCCTTGTGAACCCTCGGGTTCCATTTTGTGTACGGCAGCCATTTTGTGGTTGCCCTCACATAAGGCAATGTCTCAAGCCAAAACGCGCCTTAGGGGACACGTACACTTTCAGTGACCTGGGCAAGCTGACTCCACTGTCCAGAGCCAGAACCTGTTCGGCCAGTTTTAGTTCCCAGTGGCCGATCGAGATTAGGGGCCCAGGTGCAGCATGCCATAAACCCTTCATTGCACACATCTATATCTAAATCTTATTCACACCTGTCACTGCTCTTTCTTTATGACCTGCTTTACGAGGAGGAGGTGCCCGGTTTTATTAGGGGTCCAGATTATATCTGTTGCAGGTGTTGGGCCTCACTGGGTATTTGGTTGTGGGCTGGACAAACTGAAAATGGGCTTGTCATCATGAATCTGTCTTTTCTTTTGTTGTAAGAAATATGTGAATGACCCACTGTAAAAATAAGGAATGTTTGCCTAAAGCATAATATTCTGTATAAAAGAGATAGCTGGTTTCCATGAGAGGGCAGTCTCCTGAGAACATACACATTGTTGTACTTCTAGGATACCTGTTGCTGGCTGCAGCCAATAAATTGATCTTTGAAGCCACCAAGAAGACTCTGTGTTTCTGTAGTCTGAGACAGGAAGAACTCGAGGTCATTGGGTGTGTTCCCTGGCACCGCTGGGTCCAATAAAACCCAGTACTTCAGCACATGTAATTCACACATTGAGTCATCAGTGTGTTGGCGTGCACGTTGAAGGGAATTCACTGGCTGAGGAAGCCGCCAAGGCGACAGTGCGAACTGCTGCCGTTGCTGCAATCACTCGTTCTAGCACGAGGATAGATGGACAAATAATGATAGCTGTTAACGCAACACGCACTAGCTGAGCCTTGCCAAAAGGTTTTCTACTCAAGTACTCCTACAAGTTAGATGCACAAAACATTCTGTATGCTCAAATTCCGGGAGTGGGGATAGAGTAATACCAGACATGGATCACAAATTTGGATTAATACTAGCTGCACACGAGGGTCTGGGTTCAGCACACGCAGGCATCGCTGCGACTGTTTCACTACTGAAGCAGCGTTATTGGTGGCCAGGTCTTGTTAAACAGACCAAGGGCTTTGTCCTTAAGTGCGACATCTGTAAGCAGATGAAGGGTTCCACCATAGCACGTCCACCACAAGCACCATTACTGATTTCAGACAGACCTCTCGCATTCGTCTATATGGACCACTGACGCGGCTTACAAGTACATCTTGGCGGCAGTGGATTCATGTTCTAGATTCCTGGGGGTTTAGCCTCAGCGCTTGGCTGATGCCCGAACTGTTATAAAGGATTTGCGAGTCTTCATAGGGATATACGTAATTGCCACATTACATTACGACTGTGGCCCTGTGTTTAGCTCACAGGCTTACAAAGAAGCCATGGGAAGTCTGGGTGTGGCCTTGCGGTACTCCTCACCATATCATCCCAAGGGAAATTCAATAATTAAGAGGAAGAACCGGGACTTAAAGCAATCCTTAACAGCTAGGGTATTAGGCTCGGGTGGCAGTTGGGTCAATCACCTATATGGGGTCCAGAGGGCACTTAACAACATGCGAAGAAAGTCCCTAGGGGGCCGGACTCCATATGAAGTCCTGTTTGGGATAAGAATGTGGGTACCTGACCTCGACTGTGGGAGCACTGTGGCGGATGAAAAACCATTTGACTCAATGATCGTTTGGCTGTTTTACAGGAACTCAGTGAATTCTGGGCATTACAAAGCAACGTCCAAGTTAAACGCACCACCACTGGAGAAGTGAAAGCTGTTTCGGCAAGTCCTGCCTGGGTCCCGAAGATTGGGGACCTGGTCAGAGAAAAAATAGTGGACAAAAAAGAATTTGGGCCATCTTACAGAGTGCCTGTACCTGTCCTGGCTGTCGAAGGAACAAGAACAGTACTTCTTCCACCCCTTGCCGGCTGCAAAGACGAGATTTGTCTCAATTGATCTGATCAAACCACACTATGTGGCCAATACTCAAAAGTAGGCGGCGTGGGCTCCTGGGTAGCCACCGATCTCCTCTCGCTACCATACAGGAAGTTCAGACGGAAAGATTAATAACTTTTGAAGACTACACTGCGCGAAGTGAAGGAGTTACCAACAATGGAATGCAACTTGTACCTGTTGAAATTGAATAGCAACAAACTACAAATGAAACACAGATCTCAATTCAGCCTAATACTGACATCTATGTGAATATGTCTCATCAGGAGGCATCTGCCAGTTCCACAAAACCTGCTGAGCTACCAAAGATAGATCGGACTGCATCTGGCTACTTCATTGATTTTGACACTTTCTCATTGGATACGAGTGAACCCGAGTTATCGCCAGCGACTGTTCCCCACAAGCAATGAATTTGTGATTTCTACCTTTGGCTGAAAAAGACGTACTTTGTTTTTCCCTGGCTACAGCTCTGTATTGCAATTGGTCTACTGTTCCTCATCTTTTTGATTGGTACAGTGACTGTCTTCTTCTTGCTCCTGAATGGACATTACCTCCCAGAACTCTCTGCAGTACAACATGTGAACTTGGTCCTGAAACCGCATGCATCATCACACCGTGAACAGAGGGACCTGTCCTTAGTGAACATTACAGCAGTTCCAGTTCCTGAAGGAATAGTATGGGAAAGAGTTTCCTATGATGTGTATGGTACTACTGAACTTTTAAAAATACCACATTTATTTAAAATTTCTCTTAGTGATTTCATCACCCGTTGTACTTTCTATGATGATTGGGATTTTGAAACTTTAAATACTATGCTGTCTGATTTAGAACAATCCACTGCATCTTCAAATGATGAATTGAAGGATGGTACATCTAATTTTGACACCATGTTTTGTTACCAACACTATGGTCACCATTTTTGCACAAAGCAAGTATCCCACGTAATGTTTTCACTTACTATCAATGGGAACATTGCCCAACACAGCCGAAAGGTAGTTCAACAACATTTGCACAGAAGTTTGCTTATTTTTCTGGGTTTAAGACTTCAGACCAGGCCTCGTATTACTATTGGCTTGCACCTACACCTGCAAAGAAAAATATGCTCACTAACACTAAGCTGATATACTCTGCTTCCTTTATGGCCCAGCTGTCTTTACAAGGTTTGACTTTTGGAGGGACACTATAGACACAAAATCTGTCTCGGGGACTAAAGATTGGCAGGTTCAGGGAACTGAGGCCTTATTTTTAGCATGCCTCGTACCACATCAAATGCTTTTCCTGAACAACACAGTGCAACAGACTTCCTCAATCAATCAATCAATCACGGCATTTATAGAGCGCGCTACTCACCCGGGAGGGTCTCAAGGCGCTGGGGGAGGGGGTAAGTTACTGCTCGAACAGCCAGGTCTTGAGCTGCTTCCTGAAGGAGAGATGGTCCTGGGTTCGCCGAAGGTGAGTGGGGAGGGAGTTCCAGGTCTTGGCTGCCAGGTAGGAGAAGGATCTTCCTCCGGCGGTGGCTCTGCGGATGCGTGGTACGGTGGCGAGGGCGTGGCTGGTTGATCGTAGCTGGCGGGTGGGCGTGTAGAAGGTCATGCGGTCGTTGAGGTACTTGGGGCCCAGGTCATGGAGGGCCTTGTGTGCGTGGGTGAGGAGTCTGAACGTGATTCTCTTGCTGACGGGGAGCCAGTGCAGGTCTTTCAGGTGTCCGGTGATGTGGCTGTGTCGGGGGATGTCCAGGATGAGTCGTGCGGAGGCGTTCTGGATGCGCTGGAGTCTTTTTGAAGTTTGGCTGTGGTTCCGGCGTAGAGGGTGTTCCCATAGTCCAGTCGGCTGGTGACGAGTGCCTGGGTGACGGTCTTCCTGGTTTCAGTGGGGATCCATCTGAAGATCTTGCGGAGCATGCGCAGGGTGTTGAAGCACGAAGATGAGACGGCGTTGACTTGTCTGGTCATCGACAGGGAGGAGTCCAGGATGAAGCCCAGGTTGCGTGCGTGGTCCGTTGGCTTGGGCGCGGTGCCCAGGGCCGGGGGCCACCAAGAGTCGTCCCAGGCGGAGGGTGATGAGCCCAGGATGAGGACTTCCGTCTTGTCTGAGTTCAGTTTAAGGTGGCTGTTCCTCATCCAGTCGGCGACGTCTCTCATCCCGTCGTGTAGGTTGGCTCTGGCGGTGGTGGGGTCGTTGGTGAGGGAGAGGATCAGCTGGGTGTCGTCGGCGTAGGAGATGATGTTGAGGTTGTGTTGGCGTGCGATGGCTGCGAGGGGGCTCATGTAGACGTTGAAGAGGGTTGGACTGAGTGAAGATCCTTGTGGAACGCCGCAGATGACTTCGGTGGCCTCGGATCTGAACGGGGGAGGCGGACTCTCTGGGTTCTTCCGGCGAGGAACGAGATGATCCATTCCAGTGCTTTCTCTCGGATTCCGATGTTGCTGAGGCGCTTCACTAGGGTGCGGTGGCAGACGGTGTCGAACGCCGCGGAGAGGTCCAAGAGGATGAGGGCTGCTGTTTCCCCGTTGTCGGTTAGGGTTCTGATGTCATCGGTGGCTGCGATAAGGGCGGTCTCGGTGCTGTGGTTGGCCCGAAACCCGGACTGCGAGGGGTCGAGGGATCTCGGCTAGCCCAAGACTTCCTGTCTTGGGCTAGCCGAGATCAAGGATTTGAACACACCTCGGATTCCCTCACTTACACACTTTGAGGGTTGGCAAAATTACACAAAACACAGTGAGGATACACTAGATACCATACTACACACTTACAATTCATCAGACCCCAATTGGAAGAAATGGCTGGTTTGGCCTATCGACACAAATCGGTGGCAGTCAAGATTCAAGGGTACCACCGAAGGGTTTAGTATCCATAGGCCTGATCAGCGCTACGACAATCAGAACACTCGAGGTGGTGACATCTTACAGTGTTGCGAAGTTATGCCTAGAGTGGCTAAAGACCTCAACACTGTCCCGAGTAAAACAACACTTGTCCCTTCTCTCAGATGACATGGATCTTAGGGATTTTTGCTAGGTCCTCAGAAGCCACGTCAAAAGCGCTTCTTTTATGCTGTTTACAACAAACTATGGAAAATCTCTCAACAGGAGGCTGCTGAGAGACTACGTGAAATAGATAGGATTAACCTTGAAAAGGCCTTGACTATGGTCGACAATGGTATGACCACACTATCATCCAGAATGTATTCACTGGGCAACATTGTGTCTTCTGCAATAGATATAATGGAATAGGATTTGTCTATTCTACAACATGGACAATTCGCAATTGTGGTCCATTCTATTATTAAGCTGGACGCTGCAATCATTGTGTTCTGGCCACGTGCCCTGGCACTACATCAACAGTACGACTTTGTTTTCTGCATACAACGTAACGGAAAGACAGATGATGATGGCACGAAGAGTTGCAAAATATACCATGTTGCACATTGAAAATTTGGACCAATTACCTTTCACCATGGCTGCGTCACCTTTAACAGAATGGTTAATCCATGGCTATATTACACTGCCAGTCACGACTTTCCAATTTCAATACTGTCTCCAGTATCACCAGATAGGCAGATATGAAGCGCTAGGAGAAGGATACATACACAAGTACTGGGAATTACCGTACAGATTTAGATGCAGGAATGGGGACACTGAAGTTTTTCCCAGCGGTTCAAACTATGAAAGTGCTTTAGATGGGTTCTTAGTTTGCAAGGACATTTCGCTTCACGGGGCCTGTAATCAGGCCTGGGCATAGTTCGCAGAGTTTTGCTACGCGGAACTCCGCGAAGTTACAAAAAAAACTCTGCGGAGTTCCGTGAGTGGCGGAGTGCAGTCTGCAGTTCGCGCTGGTATTCCTGCCGCTCGGGTAGAAATTGTACCCGAGCTGCAGCTCGCGAACTTACCGTTCACGATTGCAAACTTACCATTCGCGATCGCGAGCGGGGAAAAAACTCTGCAGCACTACGCGAAGCGGAGTTTTCTGCACTCCGCGAGCTCCGCAGAGCGCGGAGTGCAGAAAACTCCGCAAACTCCGCGAACGAAGCGGAGTTCATTGCCCAGGCCTACCTGTAATGCTTTGGTTGCTAACTTGTCCTGTCACTTGAAGGGTTCCCAGCTGCCACGATTCATCCGGTGTTCGAGCTGCTCTCGAATGGAAGCTATTTGATGCTGAATGGTCAAGGCCTTTGTGGGATGGTACCAGGCATTGCGTATCTGGTCACAGTAAGTTCCAGGGTTACTTGCTGTATGCAACTATTGTTTCCACCGGCCCACACAGTTAGGGAGGTAACGCTATGGTCTTCATTGAATGTTTCCTTTATACGGTTTGATTCTCTGAGCAGACTGAAAACCATGCTTCTACAAAAAGATGTGACCTTAACCTCAGCCCGAGAGACGTTTGCTCTCCAGGTTGCAAGGTCTTCATCTGAGATACAGGCCCTAGTCCGTACGAACTTCCCGCTCCATTTCAGAGAAATGGTTCATCGTATCTTTAACATGTCTGATACGAGGGGGATCGTGCACCTATTTAAACATATAGGTTCTGGGGTATTGAGCACCTTTCAGACAATCTTCTGAGTTATTCCAGCATTCATACACTCCGTATTGGGAAGCGTTTTTGGAGGGCTTGCACTGGTCCTACTACTTGTAGTGGGCATCCTGATTTTAATTTTCCTGCTTCGCAATGGACGTCCTAGTTCATCGAGAGATGAAAAAGGCACTGCTTGTGTGACGTTGTTGTGAACACATGGTGCTTCATCAGGGCACACCTCGGCTTCGGGATCTAAGCAAGCATTGGTTCCTATCATTCAGACCAGCCTGGTTTAACTGCATCTTGCCTGTGTTCCACTGCCTGTTTTGCGGATACGAAAGCATGTTGGACTTGTGTCTGACCCTTCCATCGGTTGCGCCACCGGACATAGACGTACTACTGGACCCTTTAAAGGCCCATGTCCTCAGCGTATTCCCATGATGATGATGGCATTCTTAGAGCCTCCGCAGGATGATTCAGCCCCTGGTGGAACGTACAATGGCTCTAGAATAGGCTCACAGGTTCAAGTCTTTCCTCAGCAGCTGCTGTGGGAACTGGAGAAGATCACCTTTGCTCCATTGACCTGATACAGGAGGTCTTACAGGGACCGTCATCTGCGAAAGTGATGTTGTGTCTCCCACACAGGACACAAACATTTGGCTCTCCATGTGATGGCAACAATTCTGCCTTTTTTATAAAACAAGCCAAATTGGAATGTGAAACATCATTCTTGTTTTATTTCTCTTATGCTCTTGCTGAGCACCATGGCTTTCGATGTGCTCAGTTAGTCTAATCATATATGGACTCTTTAGTGGACTTATAGAGCTTTTCGATCTTTAATAGCATCCTTTTTTACATTTAACATGTTTTTAGATACTGATTTTTTAAAAATGTTTTAATGCTTTTTAGCAGGCTTATTTTTAGTTTTAGTTGACCTTGACAACCTTCCGATGAGGAGTGGGTTTTATGTTCCCTAAACTAAGCCTAATTAGCAAAGTGACCTTTTACCTACATTTGTCCTCCCTTGCTCTGCATAATGGTTCTAGCACTGACCTTTTACCTAGTTATGCACTGAATAAATGTCGATTGGTTTCCTTGAAACTAGCCTCATTTTTTATGCATCAGGATTCTTGGTAAAATCCCCTGCAGATGACGCACATAACAGGATTAACATACTCTGTACAAATGTTATCACTATCTTTCATCCTAGGGCGACCAGGCTACTTGCATAGTTACAATTATTGATTTAGGCTCATCTACATAATCGTACTCACAACATATCAATTGTAGTAGAACCCCGAAGGCTACCTTTTTGGTATAAAAGAACCACACCTTCACTAGTGAAGGAGAGGAGATGCTACCATGCTGACACAGACACTGAGTTCCCAGCCTGCTGAAGCTTCAACACGCAGCGGTCTGACATCCCTTGTGGGGTGTCCAACTCATGACCAAGACGGGGTCCTTCATTCTTTCCCATCAGCTAATGGGGTTGGCTCTTTCCTAGGGGATTCTTGGCTTTACATCCACATATATGCTAGGTACCTTTAGGTACACTTAAGCAGGGTCCGCATCGTAGGAGTACGCTTGATTACTGTCATGTTTATATGCCTGCATATATTCACTGTTCTAGCACCATGGTAGAATTCTAACTTCTATTTACTCTGCTGTCGCAGCAAACATGTTTTATACTAGAATGACGCTGGTTCAAAAAATGCTTATTGAAAATGTCCCCAACGTTTAATCTGTGTATCTCCCTGAAACTAAGTGAGCACGATTGACTGAGCGAAAAGTGCTGTACTGTTTCCACGATCCCTGAAGGGTCAAGGGTTTTCATGTTCATGGTTGCCAGAAACTATTCGCTCCTTGGTAAGGTTAGGGGTCTTATGGTGGCACTGTGAGCTAACTGGTCTGTAGGCCGACATATCCTGCGGTGGTGTCCGAAATCAGTCTTGACACCAATCCCTTATTTTATGTTGTCCAACAAACGCTCAGGTCCGATATATTTTTAGGAACTCCACGACAAGAGAATGACCCTCAATCTGATCAGGAACTACAAATGATTACTTTCTCGTCATGTCGTGGTAAAAGCAGTGCACAAAGAGTACCCGACCAAGGTCCTGCACAGGCTTCTCAGGATCGGGGTGTGCAGAAAAGCTCAACTGCCCGCAGTCATGCAGGGTTCTTACAAGGACCTCGCAGGTCCGATTTCGCAGTACCTCTTCTTCAGCCAAGGAATGTGATGTTAATCTCGTGGTTCTTTTGGTGTGATGATGGCGCAGACTCTGGGATCCGATGGTGAAGCGCCACACAGAGGCGGCGATCGCTTTTTGAGTCCAGGCCCCTCCCTCGGGGTTGCGATGAACGGCTGACATAATCTGGGAACTCTGCATTGCTTCCCTCGATGCTGTGGCGAGTTTTACGAGTGGGGTTGACACTGCAAGCCCAGCCGGGGCACCACGAAGGTGGGGGGAAATGCAGAAGCTGGTACAACTGTGGGAATGGAAATCATGGTGGAAGGGCAGACACAGCAAGCTCAATCAGTGCCAGTGAAGTATTTTGGCAAAGTCGAGTTAGCAATCAGGCACGGCTGATCTTTGTCAGGTTCAGCTGCTGGACTCACCAGTTGCAGGGTCCCACAGCAGTAGTAGGCTGAAGTCTTTAATGACCCTGAGACTTCGGGAACAGGGGGCAAGCCAGCAAGCCCATGGAGAATGCTTTAGGTCAGCATAAAGGTAGCAGGCAGCAGGCCAGCACAACAAGGCAGGTAGCAAAGTGGCAGTCCCTCCCGCAGCTCAACAAGCAGCAGGCCAACACAGCAGAGCAGTTAGCAAAGTGGCAGTGCCTACTGGCAGCACAGCAGTCCTTCTGGCAATGTGCAGATGTAGAGCCAGCAGCAGTGTCTGGTTACAGGTCCAAAAAGTGTCTGTTTTGAATGGGTCAGAGCCCCAGTACTTATCCCCAAAAGTGCCTTTAATGTGGGGGGTGACTTCAAAGGAGCCCTCTGAAGTGCACAGGTCCCCCTTTCTTTCCAGTCCTGTCTGCCATTCTAGCTATTGGGGGTAAATCCACCCTTTGTGTGGGGACAGGACACTACCTATTCAAGTGGAGTGTGAGCCCCTCCCATCCCTTCTGCCCAGGAAGACCAATCAGTATGCAGATGAATGCAGATGCAGTTGAGTGTCCTGTGTTGTTGCTGTCCAGAGGGAATGTACAAATGTAGCTGCCTCAACAGGAAGCCAGAGGAGTACCTGGGGATGGGCATGATGTGATGAAACCATTTGGTGGAGGAAAAAAGACAAGCTGTGAAGTGGGTAACTGTCATGATATGGGTCAGGAATGATTTAGTGATGCTAGAACAGCATTTCCATACTCAGGACAAGACTGAAATAGAGCACTTGCAATGGTGTTTATCTGAGCAGTTGGGAGACATTTTGATTTTTGTGAACTGAAGAAGATGAAGGAAAGCTGCTCTGGAAATTGTGGGGCTGGGGATAAACGTTTGCCCAAGAGACTGATTGGAATCAATTATTACTCTCGGGTTTCTTAATTTGACTGATGTCTTCCGAGATGGTCCAAGTACTTTGGGCCGATGATCATAAGGTGGTAATTTTCCAATTCCTACAGAGGAACATTTTGGTTTTTGAAGAACTGAGATTCAGTGGTTGATCAGCAATCATTGATCCATGGCTTGAAGAAAATGGTCTAGGCCAGAGCAATTGAGATCCATTGGGTTTTTGAGGTTGACGACAACCTTATGTCTTCTGCATAGTTGTAACATGCTACATTAAAGGCCTTGGTGAGGTCTGGGAATTGGCTGAGATATGTTTTTAAGAGGAGTGTAGAAATTAAGGGACTTTGAGGGAGGCCAGAGTGAAGGAGTTGGAGTGTACAGAAAGAGGGAGAGATGGTTCTTAACACATATATTAAATATTGAATTTTCAGTAAAATATCTCAGTGGGCCTATGTGCTCTGCAACTCCAAAGAACGGTTCCTAGTTAAAAGATCCCAGAAAAATCTAAAAATAAAAATGAAGAAGTAATACTGTATTTTAAAATATATCTTCTGCGGGGTGTGGCCAAGATGGCGAGCGGGTAAGATGTGTCTCCTTCGCCTCCCTGCTCCCCGTGGCCCGTCGTAGCTGTAGCCCTTCTTACAAGCACCCAGGACACTCGCAATTAGCGGAGGATCGAACCGCCGACAAACAGAGCTGACGCAGGAGAGCGCCGCTGCTCCGGGAGATCGCGGAAAACGGCGGTAGAGAGACAGGCAGAAGGCCCAGGCGCGAGTAAGGGTGGCCGCTGCCTGTAGTGCGCCATAAGGCCTCGACATGACGGAGGGATCCCGCGGGGGGCTTCGATCCAGTAAATGACCCCCGGTGCGAGACAGCAACCCAAGCGCAGCAGATGCCCCAGAAACCCACACCAGCGATAGCGGCAAGAGTGAGAGGAGTCCGGGCCGATAGGGAGAGATGTAGCACGACCTCCCTCTTGAAGCTGCAGGTGGCAAGGAAAGAAACGGTGCCCATGCTCACAGCAGCCCCGAGGTAACCCCTGGGAGGGAAGGAGCAAGAGGGCCCCGGACACTGCTGCGGAGCTGGTTCGTGGGGCCAGAGACCTCCTGCCAAAAAGGGGGCAGCCACGACCCAAGACATTGCACAGGGCCTGGGGTGCGCCTAAAGGCCTCTGCACGACAGAGGGATCCTGTGGGGGCGTCGGCCCAAGACTTGGCCCACGGTGAGAGGCAGCAACCAGAGCGTGGCGGACTTCCCGGGTGCCCTCCCCGGCGAGTGCGGTACGAGAGAGCAGGGACTGGGCCTGCGGGTCACGAAGTAGTGCGGCGTCTCCCTTGAACCTGTGAGTGGCGGAAGGAAAAAAAGGAGCCTGGGCCCACGGCAGCCCCTGAGGCAACCATTGGGAGGGTAGGATAACGAGGGCCCGAGACACCGCGCAGGGTCCGTTTCGTGGGGCTGGAGAACTCTGACCAAGTCAGGGAGCAGGCACAGCCCAGGACACTGTACAGGGCCTCATGGGGGTGGATCTACGAAGGCTGGAGGCCCGAAACGGGCCCTCCGATTCACACGAGTGGCTGATTGGAGTCGGGCCACCAGAGACCTGCTAGATTCACCGTGCGGGCAGCACAGATATCAGGGAAAACGTTTACCAAGGGGGACAGTGAATAATCCCTGAATAGGGAACAATCACGCCCCAGAACACTCCACGGGGCCCTACGGGGGGCGATCTGTGAAGGCCGGCGACCAGAAGTGGAGTCCCCGATTCGCAAGATTGGTGGATCGGGGCCGAGCTACTGGACACCCGCAAAACTCATCGAGTGGGCACCGAGGACGGCGAAGGAGCCAGACCAGAATTATACGCTAAGGGGGACAGTGAGATGACCACTGTGGGTGTGGTGGAGCATAGAAGCTGGGGGGGCAGTGCTGGATCTATCCCACGGGGCCAGAAGCACTCAGCTGACGCAGAGAGACTGAGACCTACAGGGACCAATGGTGAGGAAAGGAGGTGGGGCCCGCACTGATGAACCCAGTATAGCCAACAGTGGTATACACCAGAAAACAGCTACAGAGCGGCACCGTCGCAAAGGAGGCAAGGATACACCATGAACTGGTGCGTCCGGAGGGCGTACCGGGGGTGCAAAGTGGAAGAGTAAAACGGACCTGTCAGCACCCAGAAGGGGAAGAAGCACTGGCTCCAGGGTGCCAGTGGATCAGACTCAATACGTTCCCGAATAGAAGCATAGGATCGACAAGACCCTATGGCTGTGGCACTCCGGCAGTGGCTCACAAGTGCAATTGAGGAACACGCACCAAGAAAAGTAGCTCGTTTCCCTCGACATGGCCGTGGCAAGGGGGAAGAAGGAGCGTACACTGAAGGACATGTTATCAAAACCTCCACCAGGGGCCGGAGGCGACTGCCGGGTATCACCTAGCAAACAGTTTGGCCAAGAATCAGAAAACACAGAGGAGCCGGCAACCCGTTCTTTCCTAGAAACGTTGTTCTCTCCGCTGCGCGAGGAACTACAATCTCTTAGGGGGGAACTCGCTAATGACATTAAAGAGATCCGACGAGACGTGGATTCAATCGGAGAGCAAGTAGTGAGTATAGAAGACCAGGAGCACACCCGAGATGAGGAAGTGGAGCAGCTACAGCAAGAGGTGCTCAGACTGCAGGACCAACAGATCGATCTCCAGGCCCACGCCGAGGATCTCGAAAACCGTTCCCGAAGGAACAACATTCGAATCAAAGGTGTACCATCCCAGGTGGAGGGCTCTGATATCAACCTCTATCTGAAAGATCTCTTTAGCCATATTCTGGAGGCCACCCCAGGAACTGAGATAAAAATAGATCGGGCGCATAGAGTGGGCCTCCAGAGGCGCCCTACTGCTCTACCACCGGACATTCTGGCCTATCTCCCAGACTTTCAATTGAAAGAGCTGATTTTAAGAAAGGCACAAGCGAAGCAACCCATACCATTTCAAGGTCACAAGCCCTCCCTCTACCAAGATTTGGCCATGATTACCCTGCAGAAGAGGAGAGAATTCAGATCGGCAACCTCGCACTTGCAGAACTTGGGAGTTGCATATTCTTGGGGCCATCCCTTCCGGCTGATCTTTAAATGGGAAGGTAAACTACACCAGCTTAGATCGCTACAGGAGATGTGCCGCATCCTGGGTATCGAGAATCCTTTAGCGGAGGCCCTGGAGAAAGGAGTTCCGGGGGCTCTGCATGGAAGGCACCGGTGGCAGAGAAGTCGTCGCCCGGCGGAGAGCACGGTAAAACCTGACCCCACTACGATAGCGATGGAGTGACAGGCAGTGCTAGACTCGCTGGCCAACGACAAGCAGAGCGGAGAAGATGCGTGAGATCCTGGGGCTGACTCTAACTTTCATAGCAGGGCTGAGCGGCCGGCGGGCGGATACCTCGTGGGAGCGGGGAGGAGACTCGACGGCCACACTATGCACCCAACAACTCTAGTTACCGAGAACTTGTGGACTCTACCTTTGGGTCTTGGACCCAGACGGACTGAGATAAGTTTTAAGTTAAGTTTGTGGGCTAGTTTCTTGGGGATCAGAACTCAATCTCAATATAGCGCAATGTGGGAGGGAGGGATGACACTCCGCAGGGGACAACTAGGGGTAAGAGAGATCGGGAGCGAGATGAGGGAGCTAATAATGGAGACCCCAGACAGAGATGCACACATTCCTTTAATATGGCAGCACACGTAGTTAAGGTCTTAACGCTCAACGCGAAGGGCCTCAACAACCCCATCAAGCGGAAAGCTATGCTCTACTACTTGGAAAATTCCGAGGCAGACATATGCCTTAAGCAGGAAACACACCTCTTGAGCAAGGACTGGCATTGCCTTCGATCTCGAGCATTCCTACAACAATTCTTTTCTTCTACTTCTGATAAAAAGGCAGGGGTGGCAATACTGGTTTCTAGACGATTCAGGGGAGAGGTGGGCCGTGAAGTAGCAGAAGTAAAAGGTAGGCTGTTAGCGTGCACATTTAACATTAGTGGTCATTGTGTGATAGTGGCATCGATTTATGCAGCGAACACAGGACAAGAGAAATTTATACAGGCGACCATAGCAAAAGGAGTTAATATGAAAGCTCCAGGTCCAGACGGAGTGCCATTAGATCTTTTTAAAAGTAATCCTCATCTATGGGCTCCACTATTAACCAACGTTTTTAAAGCAGTGGTGCTTGGCCCCATTCCAGCAACTTGGAGGGAGGCAGTTGTGGTCCCTGTGTTTAAAAAAGGCAATAGAAGTGATCCTGCCTGCTATGGGCCAATTTCCCTTATCAACGCCACAGCGAAGTTGTTGGGGAGGGTAGTCCTTGCCCGACTCGAAACTTGGGCAACTGATACAGGGGTTATGGCAAGAACACAGTATGGTTTTAGGAGAGGGATGGGTACCATGGAGCAGTGCCTCAACTTGTCACTGATTATGGGCAAGTACATGAAGGCCAGGAAGGGTTCTATCCACCTGGCCTTCATGGACTTGTCCAGCGCTTTTGACACCGTAAATCGGGAGAAGTTGTGGGCACTTATGGGAAAATGGGAGTCGAGGAGGCTTTGATTTCTCTTCTTCGTAGGCTCCATGTATCCACCTCTATTGTCATAAGATACAGCCCACAGGGGGAAAAAACTAGGCCCATAGCCTCCACAGAAGGTGTCCGTCAAGGATGTATTTTAGCCCCTTTCCTTTTTTTAAGTTATACTAATGGTCTAGAGGCTTTTTTAACAGATAAAGAAATTGACTGTCCACGCATTGGGGGCACACGGGTCCCGCTACTTTCATATGCGAATGATACTGTGTTAATGGCCCTGACAGCAAATGGTCTACAAAAATTACTTAATGCATTTACAGATTTTATGTTGGCACTTGATTTAAAGGTTAATTTTATTAAATCACATATCATGGTGTGTGGCCCCAAAATGACTAAAACTAGGAAATATGCTGTAGGAGATAAGAGAATCGACAAATTGAATAATTTTAATTATTTAGGGAATATTTTTAATAATAGGATGAATTGGGATTCGCTTGTTACTGCAAGGGTGCAACAAGTGGGCAGAGTTGTTGAGGGGATTTTTCGCTTTGCATGTAAGCTGGGTCACAAACCAGTGACTGAGCTGGTTACACTTTATAAAGCCAAGTGTGTGCCTGTTGCACATACAGAGCAGGTGTGTGGGGATACCATAATAGCCGCCAGCTACAGATTATGGAAAATAAGTTTATAAAAAGGTTACTGATGGCCACAAATAGTGCCCCCACAATCTTTTGTCATCATGAGCTGGGGCTTGACTATGTAGAGGATCGTATAGATATTGCCCCCCTGCTATTATGGGCCAAAATTTGGCTGACTGAGGAGTTAACATTCTCCAGAGAGGTCATCAAAGATTGTATTAATCTTGATGGAGCATTAACTATCCCTTGGCTCCGTTTTGTAAGGGATAGCCTATATAAGCTAGGTTTGGGGCACTACTTTGAGTGCCCTGCTGGTATCCATGAAAACACGAAAAATATCATAAAACAGGCATACTCTATAAGGGCGAGAATACGCCGCTCTCAGCCCGAGGCAACAGGCCTCCCTTGTTTATTCCCTGTCCAACAGCAATTTTATTTAACATTCACCATAAATGTACAGACACGATTTTATCTAACAAGATTTCGTTTGCTTACTTTGCATTTTTTAGTGGCTTTCCCAAAACAATCGGGGTGGGTAAATAAATTAGAGGTAGAGATAGAACGGGCAGCGCTTTTGGACCATGATGCAGTGGCTCTCTCATTAAATTTTCCCCCTCAGAAGAAACACTTCCGGACCTGGAGACTGAGAGAAACCATGCTCCTCCGCCCTGCGGTAACACAACAGCTCACAACTACCATACACAACTACCTTGACCTTAATGATACGACAGACATAACCATTTCCACACTATGGGAAGCATTGAAGGTAGTGGTGAGAGGAGAGCTCATAGCCATATCCACCGCTGATAATAAAGCTCGCAAAGAAAAGAGAGGGGCCAACTAACAGCTCAGGTCAGAGAATTAGAGCGTGTCCACAGCCGCACAGGTGCGCCTAGGATGTGGCGTCAACTCCGCGCAGCAAGGGCCCAGTTAGCGGGATTAGACATGGATAGGGCAGAATATGCCGCACTCCGGTTGAAGCACTCGTTTTACATCGGGGGAGATAAGTCCGGGCGCCTGTTAGCCAATAAGTTAAGAGCCCAAAGAGAGCAAGCGAAGGTCCAATCTCCTAAGACTAGAGGGGGTGAAGAGTTAGTAGATGATGATAGCGTAGCAAAGGAATTCCGAGACTTCTACGCAGAGCTCTATGCGAAGCAAGATTTAGATGTACAAAACATAGCTTCATACTTAGAAGGGGCGAACACTCCCCGACTGACTACAGACCAAGCAGCCTCACTCGATGCCCCCATTAGGATTGAAGAGGTAATCTCGGCGATATCCCGCCTTAAGTCCTTTAAATTTTAAATCTCCAGGCCCTGACGGATACTCAGCTAGTTTCTATAAATCGTTCTGTCAGCTGCTAGCCCCTAGCCTGACCAGAATGTTTAACTCCTTTGTAGGACCTGGAATGATTCCTTCAAGTATGTTAGCGACGTCTATAGTGGTCATCCCTAAGCCAGGAAAGGACAAGCAATTATGCGGCTCTATATTTTTGCTGAATATAGACATTAAGATCTTAACGAGCATTCTTGCAGCGCGCCTAGGCCCCTTGATGCCGGGTATTATAGATCCCGACCAGGTCGGATTTATCCAAAATAGGCAAAGTAGTGACAACCCAAAACGTATACTACATTTAATAGACAAAGCACATCAAACGGCCATGAAAGCTCTTCTTCTAACAGTGGATGCAGAGAAAGCATTCAACTGCGTGCACTAGTAATATATGGAAGAGACTCTCTCTCATTTCGGCATAGGAGATAGATACCGAGCCTGGGTAGCGAGCGTCTACAGCTCACCCACGGCCATAGTAAGGGTAAACGGTACCTCGTCACACCCTTTTCCTATATGCCATGGTACTAGGCAAGGATGTCCTCTCTCGCCTCTTTTATTTGCCTTATATGTTGGCTCAACAGATTAGGGACAACTCAGAGATTAGCGGCATCCTATTCGGAGGAGAGAGGCATTCGATCAATTTGTATGCGGATGACATCCTAGCCTCCCTAGATACACCAGACATATCGTTGACGGCCTTCCTCAGAGAACTCACCGCCTTTGGGTTAGCATCAGGGTTCCAAATAAATGTAGGTAAGTCACAGGCCCTTGCTTTGGCGCCCATTCGCGATCGCTTACCAGCACTTGGAAAACGATTACCGCTAAATGGGCCACGACCTCGATCCGCTACTGGGGATCCACCTGGCCCCCACGATTGCGCAAACCTTAACGCTAAAACTATATTAAGCTACTTAGACACATTAGAGAAGATCTGAACAGCTGGGAGCGTCACCGATTATCTCTGCTTGGACGAATTGTGGCTGTTAAGATGTCAATCTTACCAAAGGCACTCTATATATTCCAGACACTCCCAGGCTCTCCCCCAGGGGAATGCTTATTACGATGCAAAGAGCAATACACCAAATTGTGTGGATGGGGGCCCGACCACGTATGAGGCAGGAACTGAGCTATCTCAGCCCTGATGAGGGAGGTCTAGGGATTCCAAACTTACAGCACTACTATCAAGCGACGCAGATGAGATCTGTTGGAATGGAGTAGGGAGGAATCTGAAAAGCACTGGCTTTTTCAAGACAGAGTGATTGCAAGACTCCCCTTATGGAAGGTACCGTTTCTCAAGAAGACGGATAGGCCACAAAGTTCCAAAACTCTCCTATTACGAGAACAGTGATGGAGGTGTTGGACAGCGTGGCTGCACATAGAGTGCTTACTACATTTCCTTCCCCCATGTGAATTTAACCATTCCTCACCATAGCTCTACCTGCTACAAGCGCTTTGGACCACCTGACCCTGGTAGGCCTAAATGCGTTCAAGATTGTCTATCCCCCCAACTTCTCGAAGAAAGCAGCTAAGTCCTTTAAACACAATCTACTCAAATGTTGTCCCGAAACGCTTATCTCTGATACCTATTACTGCTCTTCAAAGGGTTTAGTGGTTACTGACCTTATGTTCTACACGTCCAGAAGAGCCTGGTGGAGAAGAGCCCTTACTTCTATGCTTCGTACCAAACCCCTATGCGAAACACCTCACGGCTTCAGAATAGTCGTTTTACCTTCTCCAGTACTCAATGCTGATCTGACCATTTCTCTCTATAATAATGGCAACATCCTTGTTCAAGCCTCTGACCTAAATCTGAATCACTTTGACATTATCTTTATGGAGATTAAAATCTCAATTAATAATTCGATATCTAATCTACATTGTTTGAGTTTGCCCTCTACTGCTGAAGCTCCTGTTCCCTCCATCCTTGCTTCTTCCCCGTCCCCCTCCCCTTCACTCTCTATGCTCCGGTCCGATAATTCCTCAGACTAAATGGATGAGGGTAACTCTTTCAAACTCCTCCCTGGCAGCCAGGAACATCCAATTCAAAGCGCCTGTAACAACAACCTTAGTGCTCCCACTGATCTGCAAATAAGTTCCACCCTATTGACATCCCCCGTTGCGGTTGACAAATGTATTACTCACAAACCCTACCCTGGTAGCCCTGATTATGCTTCTTTAAGCATCCACAACACCAATCCTAGTGCTTCCCCTACCCTCTACTCTATGTCTTACCCCATTACATCACATACTGACCCTCACCTTCCTATCACCTCTCATATTTCTTCCCCCATCGCTCAAGGGAAAGTTTCCATACCTGACACTTATACGCCTCTAGTATGCTCCCTTCAACCTCCCTCACCGAGCCCGGACGACATCTATGCTAATCCTCCCCCCCCTAGAGGTTAATATGACGGAACTCTGCTGGACTACGGTTTCCCCCTGCAATCTTGGTGATGGTGTGTGTTTATCTTCCAACTCCACTCTACCTAAGGGACTCCATACATGTTATTGCTCCAGGCCAGTCACTAACTATGTTAGTCTCCATCTCTTTGAGGAGAAAATGGCTGACCTCAAGCACGATCTCCTTACTGTCAGAAATAACCTGCAGACCCTCCTACACTCATCCTTGAAGACTGAGAATGTTTGCAAACCCTATCCCTATTGCGGTTATGATCGACCTTCTCTCCCAACCAATGTTATACATTGCGGTGAGGATAGGTCCTCTCGCAATTTCCCACAATGAATTACTAGGCCTCTTCCCAACCACCCCTCCAGGCCCCTTAGGTTCTTACCTCAGCTGTCGGATGATGACACGCGCGCTCTTCTTCTTTCGTACAATGGCTCTTGGCGAGGCTACTCGGACGCACCAGTCAACATACCAACTATCTCTGCAGACCCTGGTAGAGAACCTAGTGTGAACCCTAGATGTGTGAATAGCTATAACCTTCTTCAGATCACCACGGCTAGCCCAGAAGCAGTTACTACCCTTTCTCACATCAAATCGATGCTTCTCAACTGCAGATCAGCTGTAAACACGCTGCTGATATCTCTGAATTTATCATCTCTCAACAGTTGGGCATCATGATCCTTACCGAAACTTGGCTCAATGACTCCTCCTCCCCTATACTTGACATCTTAATCCCTCCTGATTATGACATCATCAAATGCGATAGACTGGATAAAATGGGAGGGGGCATTGCCTGCATCCATCGCTCCAGCCTCACATTGAAACAGGCTCCAAAGGTGCTGATGTCCTCATGTGAGCACCTAGTCACAGAAATCTGGAACAATGGCAAGATTGTATGTGTGCTCCACACAATATTTCATCAACCTGGTGACAATCTGCTCTTCTTAGAGCAAATTATGGAGTCCATTTCCTCTTGCGCTGACCTTCACGCTTGCCATATCTTCATCAGGGATTTTAACATTCACTGGAATGACACAAATGATCCCCTAGTTTGTTCTTTTAAGTCTTTCCTCTCCGACCTCATCCAGGCCTGCAATGGTCCCACCCACAATAAAGGCGCCACCCTTGACCTTATCATAGCTAGAGACAACATTATTCTTATTGATGACATTATACCTTGTGATTGGTCGGATCATCACCAAATCTCGTTTCACATTTTGGAAAAAGTCCTGTTCAGACAAGGGCAACCGCTTAAAACCAAACAGCTGGTTCGCAATCTGAGAGACATCAACCTCAATAATCTAACCACCATTAGCAAGAACTTGCTTCAGCCACCCCCTAACATGTATAACGTGGACGACCTTACGGAGCACTACATCAATTCCATGTCAAGTATAGTTGACTCTATCGCGCCCATGCAACTCAAAAGGATTCCAACCAAACAATCTAAACCTTGGTTTAATGAATCCTTAAATGAGGAACGTCGCAAACTTAGGCTTTCTGAGAGACTTTGGAGAAACTCTCCGTCCACCACAAGCCTCAAGCAGTTAAGGAGGTTGAGAAGCGCTTACAACAAACACATTCGCAGTGCGAAATAAGATCACTTCAGAGTCCTGCTGGATAGCGCTAAAAATAGACCCAAGAAACTGTTTGAAATCATCAAACAACAAGCCACTCAGACCATAAATCACACTTCGGCACCCAGGACCTCCTACCCCAGTGAGGAAGATTTCTCTGTTCACTTCTCAGAGAAGAGAAGGAAAATTGAACTTGAACTGCAACGTGCCGCATCTAACCAGTGGTCCTTGAGTTCTCCTGCAGTGGCTGTACCTAAGGCAGAGATTGCTTTTTCACACCCTATTGGAGGCTCTCCTAAAAACGATGTTTCTTGGAACTCCTTCCTGCTCCTGGATCATGATGAGCTGGCACTCTCCCTAGCGTCTCTAAAAACCCTCTAACCACTTCAACGATCCTGTTCCCGCTAAACTTCTCAAAGATATCAATTCAGCCATTCTCCCACTCTGGACCCAGATTATTCAAGAATCTCTCGTACAGGGGAGGATTCCTGACTGCTTCAAGATGGGGCAAGTCACTCCCATCCCTAAGAAGCCTAATGTTGACTTAGCGGATCCCTCCAACTTCCGTCCAATCACTAGCATCATGACTTTAGCGAAATTACTCGAGAAATGCGTCCACACACAGCTCTGCAACCACATCGCAAAATTTCAGCTCCTCGACCTTTACCAGTCTGGTTTCAGAGCAGGGCAAAGCACTGAAATAGCTCCTAACCCACATAGTTGATGACGCCTTGAGGTCCCTTGATCAAAATGTCCCCTGTCATCTGATCCTGCTTGACTTGTCGTCAGCATTTGACACTATTTAACATGAAAACCTGATTGCTATTCTTCAACACAGGATGGGATTATCGGGCCCTGTCTTAAATTGGTTTGCCTCTTTCTTACATAACCGTACCCAAAGAATCAAAGTCAACCAATCACTGGCGGCCAGTACCCCAGTCACGATTGGAGTACCTCAAGGTTCTGCACTATCTCCCACACTCTTCAACCTTTTTATGGAACCTCTTTCCAATATTATGAACGATTCCAACATTCAATACCAAATGTATGCTGACGATACGCAACTTTATCTGAAGATCTCCTCTCCTGACGATATAAAAACTCTAAATGATACGCTTTCGAAAACACAACAGTGACTAACACATAATCATCTGTTGCTAAACTCCCTTAAAACAGAATTCCTTCTGATTTTCCCCCGCAACCACTCGGCTCCTACCCAAGACTGGATCAAACAACTCTCTGCACTGAACTGTACCCCGCATGTTGTTGACTCTGCTAGATCTTGAGGCATTACCCTGGACAAATACCTAAACATGCAAGCTCACATTAGTGCCACTATTAGGGGTGACAATCATCAGCTCAACACCCTAAGGAAAGTCAAACCATTCTTGCCTCCTGAGGACATCCAGAAAGCTGTCCAATCCCTAGTTATCTCACGCTTGGAACATGGTTTGGTGACCCTTGCAGGCCTTCCTAAAGCGAGTCTGACTCCGCTTAAAGCCACCCTTAACGCTTCGGCCAGACTCATCACGGGTTCCAGAAAACATGACCATATCACCCCGGACTTAATTCAGCTTAACTGGCAATCCATTGAAGCAAGGATTTGCTTCATGATTGCTTGCCTGACGCACAATGCTATTCACTACAACACCCCCGTCTACCTAGCAAAATAACTTGAGCTATCTGGCTCGAGTGGGAACTTAAGAAGCTCTAATACTCTACTTTTGAAACCACCCAAATTCAATAAGAAAAGAACTTACAACCGTGCCTTCTTGGGTCTTGCTCCTAGAATCTGGAATGCTCTTCCTCCCGAGATCAGATCCAACCCATCGACTACCTCTTTCAAAAAACACGTCAAATGGCTAATACTGAACAACCATATACTGCAATAACTCTGATGCCATCTTTAATCTACTCCCTTCGCCAGCTGGACAGTCTTTCTTTTTCCAATCACTTTTAATTTGTTATGTTTTCTCTTCACAGGTCCTTTTTGATGTATTACCTGCTGTAACTTTTTTGTAACTTTGTGTGTTATATTTTGAACCGCACCCTTGTTTTAAAACTCTTGTCTTGTACCCTCCTTTGTACAGCGCTCTGATACCCTCTTTTGGGTCATGTTCGCACTTTATAAAACTCTTCAAATAATAATAAATAATGACTCCCTTGTTTGAAAACCGAGATTTCACCCCAGGCTTATAGGGGAGAGCGTTCGAGGAGTGGCATCAGACTCGGTGCCGAACCGCAGGCCATCTGTTCGATGAAGAGGGAATTAGTCCCTTCCCACAATTGTGTACACACTACTACAACCTTCCTGAAAAGGAAAGGCTATGATACCTTCAGATCCGACATTGGCTGTTACACCCCACCAATCTGCCCACAGTAAGCAGGCAGCTAACACGCTTTGAAAAGTGTCTGGCTACAAAACACACAGGCAAGCGCCTGATCTCTGAGCTATACGTATTCTTACGACAGCCCGCCTCAGTACAACCTACACCAAGCCAGCGGCGATGGGCGAGGAAACTCGGAAGGGAGTTGTCTGTTAAGGAATGGGGTGAAATCTATTACAGGGCTAGGCACACAGCTCGGAACACAGCAGGGATAGAGGCGGCCACCAAGATAGCTACCTATTGGTACCTGACCCCGGAACGCCTTCACAAAGGGAATCCGGGGTGCAGTCCCAATAGTTGGTGTGGATGTGGATCGATAGGTATGCTGGTACACTTGCTTTGGGAGTGCCCAAACCTAGCGGATTACGGGAATCGAATTTTGGATGAGGTGGATGCACAGTTTGACACACTGATACCCCGGTTCCCGCCATACACGGTTCTGGCAGCAAAGGAATTATGTGATTTTTTGGAAGTATGCATAGGCGAAGGGCCTTCAACAGACCCTATGCTTACCGGGGACTTAAACCTCAATCTAATGGGCACTTCATCATTTGAAGAAGTTCTATTGCAAAATTCAATCTAGAACATCCCACTGCAAGGGAAACCGTGATCAGATAAACAAACCAAAACCTGAAAGCGGATACAGGAGGAATTTGAACATCTTAACCTCAGAGCAATCAATGGAAGATCTGCTGGGGACAACCCCCCCGCAACAACACACTACTCAACAAAAGTTAACACAATAATAGATTCCACCTTCATCCCCTTATCCCTATTTCAACATATATCTTCATTTTAGATGGGTGATAAAGCTGATAGTGACCACTGGCCCCAAGAAATCATGCTCAATACAAACATGCCTAAATTTGAGCCGTCTTTGGCTCCCCAGGGATCACTTTGTACCATCAATTTTAAAAGAATCAAGTTCGCAGTAGCAGCTGATAGTAGCATGCTGGAAAATGCAAGACAGCATTTCAAGTCAAGGGTCGGTTCAAGTGAAGTCAAGAAATGGGAGAACTTTACAACAACTATGGCAGCATATGCTACTAGGATTAAACCAACAGCACAACAGAGTCACAGTAGTATGAAGCATGTCCCACAAAATTACAAAAAGAAAATTAAGTTTACAAATAATTCAATTTACCATACGTTGAGACATCTTCGGTATAATCCAGCAGATAAAACGCAACTAGAACTGCTACGGAAGCAAAAGGCACTGTTAAAAAAACACAAATGGGAAGCTAATAGATCTGTGGAGGACGATCTCTGGCCAAAACTACACGCTGACACCAAACAGAGTAATAGCGCTAGATTCTGGAAAACTATAAATCAATTATACGCCCTTCACATGATGGAGTTTCTTCTAACATCTCAGAAGAATTATGGGCAAACTACCTCAGGAATCACTTTAATCAAGATACGGAACTCAGGACTCTGGTGTCAAGAACCGAAAATGTTTCAAGAGGCGTTACAACTAATATAGCCTGGACAGTAAGCGACCACAAAACCCCTGGTAAACCAGAGGGTCAATTACCAACGAATGACGCTCTGATGAGTAAAATCAACACTATCAAGCGGCAAATAGGAAAAGGAAGGAGAGAGGGTGCTCCAGGTCCGAACGGAATTCCACCCGTCCTTTATAAACAAGATGCAAATGAATGGGCTGTAGCGCTGGAACCACTCTTTACGGAAATAAGGTTATTAAACACACTGCCTTGTTCCTGGAAAGGATCAATTATCTCTCCAATATTTAAGTCAGGGGACAGGCCATTACCAGAGAACTATTGGCTAGTGGCTCTTATGGATAACGAGGCAACGTTTTTTGCAGGAACACTTCTAGAGGAGTTGCAGGCTTGGGCTAAAGAGAATTCTGTAATTCCACCCAATCAGACTGGTTTTGCTAAAACAATTGGAACAACTACTAATATTCTAACCATGGCAATGCTAATGGACAAGGCTGAATTCACAAAAATGTCCCTACATCTATGTTTTATAGATTACAAGGCTGCCTTCGACCACATAAATCGTAACACCTTATGGTCCAAACTGAGTAGCTGGGGGATCCCACAGCCTCTGCTAAACCTGCTGATCAATCTACATACTGACACATGGGTTCAGATAAAGCTGGGTGATGGGTCACTCCTGTCAAGACGCATACCAACTAAAAAAGGGCTCAAACAGGGATGCATTTTAGCACCCACACTGTTCAACTTGTTTTTAGCAGACCTCGTCCCAATATTAAACAACTGTAACTCTCACGCCCCAAGGCTAGGTGGGCTAACACTACCGTGCCTCCTTTATGCAGACGATATAGTCCTGATTAGCCACACACAAGTAGGCTTACAACATCTTTTGAACGTCACACAGGACTATTCCGAAGTAAACGAACTAACTATAAACCTTGAGAAAACAAGGACCATGACGGTCAGCAAAAACAGGAAAAAACCTGCAGCTTGGTTTTGGGGCAGGACACATATTGAGGACACCTCCGAATATAAATATCTAGGCGTGAAGATAGACAAAGGTGGCCACTTCATTGCACAGAAAACCAGCATCAGAGGTAAAGGCCTTGCCTTGGCAATCTCTTTAAAAGCACTAAACAGCAAACTAAATGGTCCGTTGCTCCTGCCCTTGGCACAAGTGATACGTGCCAAACTTCTGCCAACAATTGCCTATGGCTGTGAAGCACAGAGAGGAAGAGATGCAAAAACTCTTGGCAATACAGTTATAGCTGCATACAGGGTTATTCTTGGTCTGCCCAAACATACCTCACCAGCGCAAATCAGGCTAGAGTTTGGTATTCAGAAACAGTCCTTGGCAAGACAGGGGGCGTACATTATCACCTGGGACAAAGTGCGGAAATTCGACCAAGGAACCCTAAATGTCAAAGTCAAAAATCAACTTTATTCGGCTGGTTAAGGCCATAAAAGTACACAGCAAAACACTCGATAAAACAACATAAAAACCTATACAAAAATCATACACCAATATTCTTAAAAACCTTAAAACATTTTAAAAAGACAATCAATCTTCCGCCTTATTGACGGTGATATGCCGGCGTGTGCGAAAGTAGAATAGACAATTTCTCCAAGGCATGTTCAATTAAAGACAGACACCATCATAAAATTCATGAGAGGAGTATACGTGTATAAAAACACAACCCATTATAACACAGTACATCCTGATAGTGAGGATGTATATTTACAACAGTGCGTGGTGAAATAGCCCTACATTCACTTTCCATAGTAGCCATAAGTTAAAAAGATGATAACAATAATAAAACAGCATCTTGGAAGGGAACATTTTGTGTCATCAAGATTATACTACATTATTGGGGAAAGAGACATGTGTAGGCTGCCACAATATACAGAAAAGCTAGCTCAACGGCAGCCTATTCCTATGTCTAATAGCCCCAATTAGAAAACTTGCCACCCCGGCACAAACAATGGGTGAGGCTAGCATTTGTAGGTAAATCAGGGCCGGCCTTACTTGGACAAAATTGCGACCGTTGAGCAAGGGGAGGATGAACTTCCTGCGTAAGGAGTCGTAATGAGTGCAGAAAAAGATTAGATGGAGAGTGTCTTGCTCAGAGAAATTATCACAAGGGCAGGGTTTTGATGAGTCAGGTTTAGAGTAGCCCTTGGGAAAAGCCAATAGCCAAGGAACCATATTCAATCGGAATCTCGTCAGAACAAAGAGATGATAAGCTTTGTTTACATATGATAGATATGGTTGCATCTGCTGTCCCAGGCTTAATATAGCAAACCTTCTCACTGAGGGTTTCATTAGTTCATTCTCCTCCCTTAGACCTTGACGTCTGTCTAAAAACTGCTGTTTAAAAGCTTTGATGGCGATCTAGCCCAAAGGGGTGGGAGTCAAAAACAGACCAGGGCGGCCAAGATTCTCAGTCTGATCTTTGATATATTTCAGCCAGGGAATGTGCAAAGCCTTCTCTAGGGCTAAACAAACTAAGATAATAAGTTGATTTAGGTTAGGGTCGGTTGAGCCCAAATTCTCAGCCAGCGTAAGAGCGGCGCAACCGCAATCTGGTCTGAGATATATCCCACCCCCAATTCCTCGGGTAAGCTAAAAATCAGGGTGGCTACAGGGACCAAGAGAAGTTTGCGCAGAAAATTATTCTCCGCACCTTGGATTTCTTTCACGTCCTTATAGCCCCAAATGTCACTGCCATAGGTGGCCATGGGGATACACTTCGCATTATAGACCTTCAAAAGCGCAGGAAACGGCTTCGACCCTATTCTTTTTGCAAAGTCTAATGTAGCTCCCGCTGCTCTGGCTAATACATCCTTTTTTGTGCGCGTTGGGAGCACCATGAGCGGTGGTCATCGAATAGTACCCCTAGATATGGGAAGGTGGACACTTTAGATAGCTCGGCCCCCTTACATTAGAATTTCACCTTGGTCGCCTTCCTGGAGCCTATTGTCATGGCATGCGATTTTTTTAAATTGGTTATTAAATCCAAAGAATCCATAAAATCTATAAAACAGTTTAAAAGTAGTTGCAACCCCCTTGCTGTTCTGCACACTAAAACCGCATCATCAGCGTACAGAAGTGCAGGAATCATTTTAGTGCCGACTCTTGGGATATCACTACAACAGTATGTTAGAGAGTCCCCCAATTTATTAATGTAGAGGGTGAACAGCAACAGAGCCATAATGCATCCCTGCCGTACCCCTCTTTTTACTTCCCACGGGTCAGTCAGGCTCCCATCCTCATTAAAGCGTACCCCAGCCGTTGTATTATCATGGGCGGTGGCCAAAAAGGAGATCAGGTCAGCATCTAGCCCCATGTCACGAAGGATCAGCCACAGCTTGGACCTATTAACGAGGTCGAAGGCTGAGGTAAGATCCATAAAGGCCAGGTGTAAATCCCCTCGCTTGGCAACGGTATACTTCCCAATCACCAAGTGAAGGTTAAGGCATTGGTCCAAGGTGCCTTTTCCCTGCCTGAAGCCATATTGGAGGTCCGAAACGATGTTATCATGATTAAGCCAGGCTGTTATGCGCTCCAGGACTACTTTTCCCATAATTTTAGCAGTAGAATCGAGGAGCGAAATGGGTCTATAACATGGCGTGTCCTCCCTTACACCCTTCTTAAAAATGGGGATGATAACCGCCTTTGCCCATGATGAGGGAAAACCTAACAAACAAGCAGCATTAAAAACGTGTGTTAAAATCTTAGCCCAGACTTTTGGGTCTGCCTTATAAAGGTCAGCCGGTACTCCATCAGGACCAGGTGCCTTTCCACCTAACAAGCCGCCACACCCACTGCCAAATACCTTAAAAGTAGCCTGGCCAATACTAGCCTAAACCAGCTCTGGGACATTCCTACAAACAACATAATATTCAAAAAATTGGTCTGGAAGACGGTCAAATATCTCTCGTGGATCGAGGACAAGGCATCCCTCTCGAAAAGGTCACATGGGTGGATGACCCTGAACACGTACTCGGCACCAGCAGCTCAGAATTATCTTGACTTGGGTTATGCCAAAACTACTAAAATTAAGTTCTTGAAGTACAGATTTGGCCTGCTAATCCTGCATTCAGCATCTCCCACACTGGCTAAAGGAGAAGGCGGTCTCTTCCTGCCGCTTATGCGGCTCAGCGCCAGAAGATCTGCAGCACCTATTATGTACTTGTAAAGAACTGTTGAAATAACGAAAACAGCTGCTAAAACGCCACTTTAATCAGCGAGGGGTACACTCTAGAAGACAAGCAGTGCTGGCCTGCTTTGCACCTAATGACCCACAGTTGAACTGCTGCCTGGTGAAATTCCTGAGGTTGGTGGAAAAGAAAATACCAGCACTACAGCCATAACCCAACCACAGGACAGCATCCGAGTAAAACTGCAATTCTATCATGGAGGCTCAAAGAGGGCAGTTTTCTACTTGTTCCACTGGGCTTGGCACTAAGGAACCTTATTAAAAAATCTCAAGCATTTTATGCACTTAGAAGCACTTTCATAGAACTCCAGCATAAGAAGTGACGGGAAGTAGTGGACTTTGACTAAATATACTCAACCACTAACAGCATGAGCTGAATCAAAAACTGCTTGGCCAGGAGAATGTCTATTAAGTTGCAGTGCTGGTTTAAAAAAAAAAAAAAAGACAAATTATGAAATATCTTTTGAATTATTTTAACTTGATGTTCTTTGTATTGCAATGGTTATTAACTATGCAAATAAACTTACTACTACGGTTCTGGGACTACCAAATCGCTTAACATATCCACTCAAATCTCGTAAGGGGAGTCAGATGGGATTGGCAATGGGAGCCGCACTCCAGAATATTCTCGCTCTTTGGGGAACTTCCACTACTCCCACACATTTGGGGTGGCTACATAGATTGTGGTTCGTTTTGGGGATGGAGAGGATGTCTGTCACTTTTACAACTACTAAATCCGCCTTCTGTGAGATTTGGCGACCATTCCTTGCCCTCCTATCCAGTTTAGAGTTTAGAGAACTTACCTGCCCAAAATACCTATGCATTCTTAGGCTAGCGGAATCGGAATAGGTACTGTCACAGACAGGGGTCCATTAGTTATCCCCCACCTTTCCATCATCAGGCATTAGATCTCGCTATAGATTACTGAAAGGGTGGGTGGGGTGGGAGTTGGGGTATGTTCTTTTTCTTTCTTTTTGTATGTTTGTTATTGTGTATGGGAAAATCCACATGAGACGCTCAAGACAGGGAGTGGTTGGTACACAGAGGATATGTGAAAGTCTCATAAATGATGTCTTTCTCTGCTTTGACAGGTGATAATAAAAGATTTAAACCATAAAATATATCTTCTATGCCAAAGGTAATAGAAAGAAAAATACTTTGAAAAATTGACATTTCGTGTCTGGTAATTAAAACAGCTAAGGAATGCAATAAAGTATGACAATCCTAAGTTTTCTTTAATGGTAAAAGAATGCGAATGACACAGGATGACACACATATGCTATGACTACAAAACTGTAAATAATTTGAATGAAAATTAAAAATAAGCGAAACCACATGTACCCCACATGTACACTATGTAATATCAAAGAAAATGAATAACGTGAGGGACCATGTGTACCCCAGTTTGTACAATTTAAGGTCAAGTTAATTTTACAATAATGTCTAGTTTGTAAAAGGCATAAAAGCTTCATGAAACCGCCCTAAATTAAGCAAGCCTATCCTTAGTCTCCTGAGAATAATATGCTTTTTTTCTTATTAAAATCATACTTCGCGAGATTACACTGTTATAATACTTAAGCATCACTGGAGATATTTCCAGCCTTCCTTATATTTTTCCTCTTTATTTTTGTGTTTCGTTATGTTTTTTTATAAGCTATCGTTAATTGGCACCTTGAATTAGAGGCCATTCATTCTCCGAATCCTTCTTACCTGGAAAAACACAGTATGCATTTTTGCACAATCTTTTCCTTTCTCCTCCTCCACAACAGAATAGAGCACATCTTGTGCTGGTATCCGAGCATAGGCAACACGCTTGTTATTGCTGAGAATCCAGACCAGCACATCGGGGAGTGTGCACTGGGGCTATGAGAGAATTAAAAGAGACAGTCATGTGTGAACACGGCATGCACATATATGACAGTGCAACAATGACTTCACTAGGAGGAATGGCAATGGCATATTCCTTACTTCTAACACTGTTTAGAGTACTGGCCTTTGAGAAAGGAGAGCTTACGTCACTTCCGCCCTCTATGTTCCCATGAGGGAGTGGTAGAAGAACTGGACTCGAGCCCATCCCAGATGCTCGATGCTCATTGTAGGAATAGATTTGTACTGCCTTAAACTCATATTTTAATATAACGACCATGTCCTGTTTTTTCTAAACGTACTATCCGAATTTAAAATTTTCAAACTTTGTTATTCATAATATTATCTTGCTTTTAAATTCCATTTCAAAAGTAATCAACCTCCCTTGTGCTTTCTTAATAGTATTTTCCTAAATACTGACTAGCATTAGTTTGAAATAGTAAGTTTTCCTACAATTTATAGTAAGATCCGAATTTTAAGTGCTCGGAAATACTACTATATACTGGTGACAAAAGACATCATGTACAACCTCCCAGATCGGATAGCGTCTGTAATTTTGTGGAGAGTTATGTTTGTCTTTTGACAGAGAATCGAGTTCCACCATAAATATGCCAATTCATAAACAAACTACCAACTCATTCTATAAGCTGTCCTACTTATTCAAAACCCTGCCCAGTGCCCAACCATGTCTATATTATAAAAAGGAAACTAATTGCCCTATTAATGAGCCTTTCATACCTCATTCGGAAAGCCCTCCTGTTTAAAGACTATTATGAAGGCCTCAAGATTATGTATTATTGACCTCCAGCTGACGTAGAATGTCAGGGCGCTGAAAGGTTCATTCACTAGTGTGTCAATACAATGAATTAATGCTTTTAGACTGGAGTGAAAGAGAAGAACAATTACAAAAAAGGGTTAAAGCTGCCCTCCAATTCTGGGAAAATTGAGGGGAGTAGAACAGCAGATATGTACGAAATTGGGCTACTAGTCGACTGGGTTACCGGGTGACTGGGGTGTGAGCCCTGGCCAAACAGCAACAACAATCTTTGTCAGGGTAAGGCACAAGCAAAACTCAAATTAACCTGTGTCTGACCCCCTAGTAGCTTGGCACAGAGCAGTCCGGCTTAACTTAGAGGCAATGTGTAAAGTATTTATGCAACACTTCAAACAGTAAAACAGTGGAAACACAACACAAAATTATCTCACAACAGGTTAGAACAATAGAGCAAAATGTAATAAATAACACAGGACCAAAATGACAAATATCCAAGAAGTAGAAGCGGAGTTATGAATTTTTAAAGAAGTGTAAAATAGCATCTTAAAGCATAATGCGCCAACCGCGGCTATATGGTTGCGCTGGATTGGGTCAAAGTCAAAAGTTCTGGCCAGCCGCAATGGAGTGAGGATCAGATACAGTCCAAGATTAGTCTCACTCAAGTTTTACCTTCTTACATTTTGTGCGAAAAGTCCCGTTCACGTTGGAGAGGGTCGCAAGGAGCAAGGGGAGCATCGCGGGCGGTTGTCGGCGTGACACAAAGAGCAGGCCGGGCTTCGTGGACAAACTTGCTGGAGCTTCGAATTGGTAGTCCCCCGCGGGTTGTCAATGCTGCTGTGCGAAGAGACGGGCTGGAGCGGCTTGCTCTGATTTTCAGTGTGAGTGCACGATCCCGATGTGAACAGGACCGTTTCTGGTCGTGACAAGCCCAAAAGCTTGATTTCAGAGCCCGTGAGCCACACCAAGAGCCCAGGACCTGAAAGGCAACACTTGGGGGTCAGAAACTAGCTGCAACTGGGTCCAGGGGCTGGTTGGGGAGCCATTTATGTCCCTGAGGCTCAGATCAGGAGGCCAGCAGATTAGCACTAGAGTTACTCTGGGGTCCTGAGTTAAAGAAGAAGTTGCAGGTCCAGTGCTTCTAGAGGTTTCTCTTTGAAGTCCGCAGGCATCCTGCCTTCTCTGCCCTGGCTCCACACTAACTACATGGGATATGCAACCCTTTGTGTAGAGGCAGGACACAGCCTATTCAGGTGCAAGTGGGGCTGCGCCCACCTCCTCCCTCTCATCCTGCCAGTTATGGCCCATCCAGGCACACCTAAACTCCGTATTGTGTGCAGCTGTCTAGGCGGAATACACAAAGCCCAACTTAAAAGAAATTGTCATCTTTCTAAAAGTGGCATTTTCAGAATTGCAAATCTGACTCACCAATTTTAAATTGTGATTCCAGAGACACCAAACATGTTCTGGTTACCTACTCCCATTTGGAAATTACACTTATAAAATGTAATAAAGTAACTCCAATATTATATTATAGGAGAGGTAGGCCTTGGGGTAGTAAAACATGAATTCAAGAGTTTTTCCCTGCCAGGGCATGTAAAAATTAAAAGTACATGTCCTACATTTTTTAAATAAATCACACCCTGCCCTCTGGGCTGTCCAGGGCCTACCCTAGGGGTGACTTATATGTACTAAAAAGAAAGGGTTGGACCTTGCAAAAGGTTTATTTTACCCAGTCGAAATGACAGTTTAAAACTGCACACACAGAGACTGCAATGGCAGGCCTGACACATGTTTAAAGGGCTACTTAAGTGGGTGGCACAATCAGTGCTGCAGTCCCACTACTAGCATTTAATTACTAGGGACTTATAAGTAAATTAAATATGCCAATCAGGCGAGAACCAATTTAACCATGTTTAGAGGAGAGAGCACAAGCACTTTAGAACTATATCAGTGGTAAAGTGCACAGAGTCCTAAGGCCAGCAGAAAAAAATTCTGCAAAAAGTGAAGGCTATAGGCAAAATGTTTGGGGTGACCCTGCAGAGAGAGCCGAGTCCAACAAGACAGATTGCTCTTGATATTGAGTAGAAGATTGAGGCTAATTTTCAAAGGCTCAAAAATCCATATTTTCCCAGAGGCAAGCAAATGCACCAACCAAAGGAGGAAACTGCTAGAGCCAATAAGGCAGGAATTTGCACAGGTGGGAGTCAGTGCAGGCGTGTTTGAGAAATGAAATGGAAGATAATCTCTGAGACTATACGGATTATATTGTTGGGACCTTGAGCAGCAGGAACCCTAGTTAGAGCTTGGATGTACACAGGGATAGGTCTGTCATGTTATTAATCTATATAGCCATCTCCTCTTCTACAGATTGTAAATCATTTGCTGGTGATTTTTGATCAGCTCCACAGTCATAAATCTTTATTCGGATTTATAGATAAATCCATAAAAGCAGGTCGAATGAAAAACAACTACTGATCACTTTACAAAGCCACATGCATAAGTTTAAGTAAAGCCATTTGACAGCACATAAAATTATTAAAATTATAAAAATACAGATTCTGTTAAAACATTTAGATGAGTAAAAGCCAAAACCATTTTTGTGCAAATGTACAAAGTGTAAACAGACAAAATTGATGATTCAATCGAGACCAGAGGTCCTCTTTTACCCATTAGCACCACTACACCGCTACCAACATAGTTGGTTTGGTTCTAATGGTAAAAAATTATCATGAACATATCACTCTGAGACATTGAAGTCTTAACCAATTCAGTAGAATGCAGAGTTTCCATCCATTTAATAGCTCTGAATTCTTAAGAGCCATGCCTATTTATACAGTACTAAAGTGCAGAGTCTTCCTAGTACTCACACAGGCCCATAAAAACGAAGCTACTGAACAACTTATAAAAGGGTCTGGAAGAGACTTTAAAAAGTAAAGTGCTACACAGGATTGATTAAAATTACAACTTTTTAAAATTGGAATAATATACCTTGCACGTGCAGATTTATAAAAACCACAAAATAAAACAATATGGAGATCAGACTGCTTTGATACCGTGTCGCAAGGACAGGCTGGTTGTTCGGAATCGGTGTACTTATTGGCAGGGAAACCCAACATCAAGGGAATTAAATTCATCCAAAAACTGATTAAAATGTATCTGTGCTGGGAGTCATTGGTAATTCCTAGATAAGAATACCCTCCGGCTAAAATTGGAGGTATTTGTAGATACAAGATAACCAGTTTCTTTAGGCGGTTGGATTCATAGCGATCAAAAGAGGCCTTTTTAAATAGGAGGTCTTAAGTTCGAGGTTTGAGATTTTCTGACAAGCGCTAGGGTCCTCAAACTGTTTCTTATGCCCAATGTCAGTCAAAATCTTTTTTACATACTGTAGCCAAGCTATTTTATGGCAATTGTCTAATTTGAGGCAGTTTTTTATAATTAGTTGAGTTAGGCTCACGGTGTCCCTATGCCAAACTGAGTGCCATAACATGATTGGTGCTAGCTTAATGCTGTCGGTCAGGTAGGGTACGCCAAACTCTAAGTGGTAGTTATAATTTGAAGAAGATTTGGGGAGAGAGGCGATACCCTTAAAGAAACCATCTTCCAGGTTTTGAAGATGGTCTGCGGACGACATACCCCAGACACCAGCCCCATAGATGACAGCGGGGACTGTTTTAGCTTTGTAGACTGTTTTAATGGTTTCAATAGGTTTTCAGCTCAACCTTCTGGCGAAGGCTAACATTGCTCCTACACTCCTCTTCATCACTAGGGCCCTGTTTTCAACCATTTTTTTGCCTAGGACTGTGTCTTATTGAACACGACCCAGAGATAAGGAAATGAATCTACCACCTCCAAGTTTCGAGTGCCGCAGTGAAAGGGAGGTGGTTTTTCTGATGTAAGAATGAAGGATTTCGACTCATTCACTCGCAAATCCAGTGAGGCCATGAAGGCTACATAATCCCTTATTAAGCGCTGTAGGGCCAAACCTCTTCTGGCGAATAGGACAGCGTCATCCGCATATGCCAGTATCGGAACGCTGCGGCCGTCAAAAATGGGTACTTCTGGTGTTGACCCCCTAAGTGCTGCCTCAACCCCGTTGGTGTAGATAGAGAATAGGAAGGGGGCAAGAACACACCCTTGCCTTACTCCCCTAGTGATCTTAAAGGGGCGAGTGCACTCCCCGTTTTGGCCGTAGCGGACTGATGCTCTTGCACTGCCACATAGTTGGCGGATGAAAATTATTATAGTGGCGTCAATCCCCATGGATTTCATCAGAGCCCAAAGTTTGGAGTGGGACACAGAGTCAAATGTGGCACTGAGGTCCATAAATGCCAAAAAGATTTGGACCCCCCCCCCCTTAGCTTTAGTATATTTATCAATTGTCAGGCTCAGGTTTAGGCACTGATCTATTGTGCCTTTCCCTTCTTGGAACCCATATTGCGCTTGGATCAATATATTTTTCTCACTGGCCCACTCCTCCAACCTATGTAACAATAGGCGCCCCGTTAACTTTGCAGTTGTATCCAATAGGGAGATAGGTCGATAGTTCTGAGGGTTCTCCTTATCTCCCTTTTTAAAGATCGGGAATATGATGCTAGATGACCAAGTGGGTAAGGGGCCTGTTTTTGCGATTGCGTTTAGCACATTCGCGAGAAGGGGGGCCCACAGGTCCTGGTGCGTTAAGAATACATCAATTGGGACCCCATCTGGGCCCGGAGCTTTCCCACCTATGTATTTTCCTAGACCAGATTGTAACTCTTCCAGTGAAAATGACAAATGCTTTGTCAGTGGGAGAAGTACAGGAGGATCTTCTACTGGTCCAATCTCCCCTGAGCCGAACACCCGCTCGAAATGGGCCACCCAGGCTTCTTCTCCCAAATGGGTATCCAATATAGGTTCATCTGGGTGTTTGAAAAACGGAGCATTAATTGTTTTCCAAAAATCACACCCAGATTTGGTTAATGCAGCCTTTTCTAAGTTTTCCCATGCCTCTTCTCTCAATGATCTCTCCCTTAGCTTCCTGGCTTCTTTATATTTTATCCTAAGGGATGCTATCAGTACATTGTTTCGTGGGCGTGTGTTCAGAGTTTTATGCAAAGAATTTAAAGATTGTGTACAAGAGTGATCGAACCATCGGCTGGGCGGGGTAGCATTAGGTTGTTTTACACATGTCAGTGCCTTTTTTTACTTTGCCAAGAAGAGTCCCAAAACAGAATGTAATTTGTTCAGGGGTATTATCAGGGTCCAAGCATTGCATAACAGGCTCCTTACAGTTATTTAAAATTAGCTGGACTATTTTCCCTTTGTCTATTTGGTTCCATATTAGCTGGAAACCATTTTTCCTGCCCAAGATTGGTTTCCTAATTTTCTGAATGGGCAGTGCGTTTCTCAGGCCCAATTCCATCGAGGCGAAGAGAATTGCATGGTCACTGAATAATGTTGACTGGATTTCTTCTTGTTTAATAATAGCCTGGAGTGTATTTGAAGCCTTTACGAAATCGAGGGTAGATTCGTACTCTTTTCTTGAAAATGTCTTAACTAGATTACCTGTTTTAGGATTTACCTTATTAATAATTTTGAGGTTTCTAGTAATTAACAATTTATTTAAGCTATTGCCATATTCATTGTGGCTGAAATGGCGGATGGGATCCCCCGCTGTGTCCTCAAGACCACATACCCTGTTTGCTGTGCATTGAAGTCTCCTACCGAACAAAATGTTCACACCTTTCCCATGAGATGCACTAGTACTATTTTGAATTTCCGCATCTAAGTGTGCTGCTACGTCCTTCATATAACACCCAAAATGGACGGTCGCATCAAAATTGTGAGGTCGGAACTGCCGATCTATGGTCGGGAAGTTCCAGACCGATACGGCATCCGCTCGATATCGTATTCAGCCCCATAACGTGTGGTTACAATTCATATTGGTTGCTCTAGGTTAATGATGGCTCATAGGGTAGCTCCAGTTTATTTAATACTTGGAGAAACTTGCACTGATGAGCAAACATTCTCCATGGTCCAGACCTTAAAGACAACACCGCTGATTATTAGAGGTTGCCAAATGGACTGGGAAAAATGATATTGTACGATAACATAAGAAAAATAGACATCTGAGGAAATGAGCAAAACTCATAAGCATTACAAGTGGCCTGGGTAGAAATCTGAAGTATGGCGGACTAGGAGGGCAGTGGAATTCAGCATAATGCCGCCTCATTGATTGGAGTTTGGGTCTTTTCCAATGAGGGGATTGTGTTACTAAGTAGACTCTAGTTAAAGCTTGTCTGGCATTTTAAATGTATGTACTGCTAATATAGATTGCTGTGGGACTGGAGGACACTGGACGAATCAAGCGTGCGCATCCATGAAGGTTCCAACGCCAAAGAATAAAGCTTTTTTCTGAGCCTGCTGCCAGTCTCTGGCCTCATGGCTTTGCATGGTTCCACCACAGCTGAGGCACAACAAAGGTAGGGCTTTCCCAGTGCTTGAAATGGAAATACAAAAGTGCAATTGCTCACAATCTCACAATACCTATTTGGTACCGAGAAATGTGAGGGCTCTCTCTCTTTAAAAGTATTTCACAAGTGCTGGATGAAGTGGACAAGCACCTCGACACACAAATACCGCGCTTTCCCGCATATGTCCTCTTAGGCCTTCCGAACCCCTTGACATACCCGCTAAAATCCCGTAGAGGCCGCCTGATTGCAATAGCCCTGGGTTCGGCAGTACAAAACATCCTAACACAGTGGCGCACTTCTCAGATCCCCACTTTCACAGGGTGGCTATATCGCCTTTGGCATGTCCTGGGAATGGAAAAGCTGACTCTGACACTAGCGGGGAGAGGATCCGCGTTCAATGAGCTATGGCAACCATTCCTTTCCCTTCTTTCTTCTGAATTTAGGGAAATCACCTGCCCCAGGTACCTCCGCCTCTTGCGGCTCTCTGAATCGCACTTGACAGGGTCTTGATACCTCAGTTTCATTGATGGGACTAAGGTTCCACTCATATCAGTTTCTCTAGTGGACAAGGGAAGGGGTGGGGGTGGAGGGGGGGGTCTAGAATAAGTTTCTTTTTTATTCATGTTATGTTTTATTTTTGATCTCGGTTGTTTACATGTTCTAATCTCCTAGCTCTGGCATACGCCCATTCCGGGCCGATGGCGTTGTTACTGCTCTTGAAATGCCGAATATGTTGTTTGTCTGAAAATTCAATAAACGATTTAAACCATAAAAGTATTTCACCCCAAGCTGAGCAATGCTGGTGCTCTCCCTTTTAAATGAAATAGGTGCAGGTTCCTAGCTTGCCCAGAGGTAGTGTGCCTTTGGGGGTATGTTCAGAACAATATGAGCGCTCACAGGCGATCTCTGTGCAGACACATAAAGGGAAGTCACTATAGGGGTAAATCTGGGCACTTCGCCCTTCATTCATAGTCAAGCAGATTAATCACGTGGTAAAACTGCATATTGTATTTTCACTCTGGCTGTTTTTCCGTGCAATTACATTATTACAGATTGTAAGGACCGTATGTTTCGCTTCTTCCCAACAAGTTTTGCCCAAACAAATTTCTTTAGGTAATACTTGGTTTGATTTGCACAAGAAAACCATGGGGATGTGTATAATTTGAGGCAGAATTTGTTCCTGAATCAGAATGTCAAATTGCACAAAAAGACCACCGTCTATGATTGCTTTTAATTAAAGCACTCTTTTTTTAATGCAGCCTGTTTTCCTAACACTAAAAGGGGTTGAGTTTAAAAAAGGAAATGGGACGGCAATGGTGTCTGCTCCTAAAAATGTTTGTGTCCACATTCACAACGAGGAAATGATCCCTTGGGGCCCCTTCCCATTTGCAAATCGGTTACCACCTCCTTTGAGGTGGTGGTATAATATTAATGTTTTTTCTCTTATTATTTCAGATACACCCTTTATTTTTCAAGTGTTTTATACTGCCCTTGTTTTGATGTGCCATTAATAGCTCATTTTCCTCCTTAATGCCAACTGGACATGGCAGTCGTTAGAAACGTAGTGCTAATAACATAAGTGTCACTGTACCTCCGAAGCCAAGAATCGCAGCTTTGTAAGCATTCTTCTTGCATCCGCCATCTTTTCCTTCACATTAGCACTGGTTAATCTTCTGTTTGTTCGTATTCCCTGCTTCGCAACAAAAGCCTAGATACAAAAGCACACATTACAGTCAGGAAGCACAATGAGTTTGAACCTGCAACTGCTTAAACATCATCTACAATATTATGGAATGTTCTGGAGTAGATTTATAGCCAAAGAAAAAAACACGCAAATGCACCACAGAAGTATGATGTACATAAGCAGGGACATTTAGACATATGGCCAATGCTAAAACAGGTGCAAGCGCAAAATGCATCCATTTAAGTATTAGCTGCCATTAACAGAAACCTGTGCAGAAACCTGTGCTCAAACAGTAACAGCACCTACAAAACAGGTGGCTACAGTTTGCATAGTTTATTCTCCATTCTTTTACATCTGGGTATAAATTGGGTGCATACCGTTCGCAGCTCGAATCTAATCTGCACCCATCTGTAAATAGGCCGTTATCGGTGTCATTTATAACCATGCACTAGAGCTAAAGATCAGATCAGATAGTCTTTGATTCGGTATACAGAAAAAAAGTATAACCATAAAGGCAAAGATTAAAATATGTATTAAAAACAATAAAATCTGAAAAAAAAATCCATACGGAAAAAAGTACAAGATACTTTGTTATCACATCCCAGAAAGGTATTCACAGTCCAGAATCACCGTTTTATACCAGGACAGAGTACAAACAAGTACTGTTAATAACACCATTCCAGAACAGAGCCCAATCTAATAGAACGAGTAGGCAATAAAAAGTACACAGTGCAAGTAAAAACATCAAAGAGTAAACGTTACTCGATAAATACCGTGCAAACTATCCCTTATTAGGCAACTACAGCTAGAGGAAAGACCAGATACAATTATTTACTTCCACACTAACTTCCTCGGAAGAATGGCACCAGTTAAAAATGTATAAACCATCAGGCAAATAAACTTCGACTGTAGAAGTTAGTTGTAAGTAACACAACGCAGGTCTGAAACCTCTGATTTTCAGATGTTTCAGTAAGGGAGTCAGGAACTGTTTTCGGGGGACAGTGAATTATTTATAAAATATATATATATTTTTTTTAAAAAGACAGGGCCTATACTGAATCACAAGGGCAAGAGTCCAAGGGTGCATCACGGTGGGCAGAACTGAGGTAAGAGACCAATAAGTGGGCTATACCAAATCTAAATCTGGTCAAAAAGAATCTTTGTGACTGGGGGGTGGGAACATCAGGTATGGTTCTATGGTCATGATGGTAATAAGGGTAACAATTCTATTAGACGCTTCTTTTTAGACTCACTCTCAAGCCTTTCTTGGGAAAGATAGCAAACAGATTGTGTTTGGGCTGCTTTTTTGGGATAAAGATGGATTAGAGTCGCAGTCATCGCTCCCTAACAGGGCCAAAAGCTCCTTTACGTAGGATAACACCGGGAGGTTCTTTACTTTGGCTAAGGTCTTGCAGTTATTAATTAGTGCCTGATTAAACATCGATTGGCCCATATCGATCCACAGAATAATAAGGGTGCTGTTTTAACATAATCTACAAGTGGGACAAGTCTTAATTCTGCATGGCAGAGATATATGGGAAGACTATTGGGAACAGACAACAATTTTCTTAAAAATGTATTTTCTGACACCTGGAGGGCGTCTACATTGCAGTAGCCACAGACCTCTGCTCCAAATGTCGCCAGGGCAAGACATCGTGCATTATATATGTTAATCGTAGGAGTCAGTTTGTTGCCTAGCTACTTTGCCAATCGAAAAACTGCTTCAGTAGATTGTTTGAGTCCTTGTTTCAGGTGAGACCACGTACATTTACTATCAAAGGGAACACCTAAATATGAAAAAGAAGAAACATGGGAAAGTTTCTCACCATAAATGTATTGGGGCTTAAGGACAGAGAGAGTCTTCCCTATAACCATGACATGGGATTTTGTAGTATTTGTCTTTAGCCCAGGTCATTCATATAAAGATGGAATCTGTTGAGTAGTTTTTGTATGGTTATTCCCGTTCTTGCAATTAAAACACAATCATCAGGGTGTAGGAGAGTGGGTAGCTTCCTAGAACTAATCTTTGGAACATCAACCACTTCTGCATTAAGAAACTCCTCAAGATCATTTATATAAATAGAGACTAAAAAGGAGGCCAAGACGCACCCCTGCCTTACATCCCGTTTCATTTCAATTGGGTCGCTAAGTTCACCATTCTTCCCATACCTCACCCGACTCATCACTCCATTATGCATGGAAGCAAGAAAATGGACCAAAGCAGAATCAAAACCCATAGTCGATATCTTGGGCCAGAGTTTCCCTCTGTCCACCCTGTCGAATGCAGAGGCTAAATCCGTGAAACTAAGGTGAATCGAGCCACTCTTTGCCATGGTTTGTTTAGAAATGACCAAGTGGAGATTAAGAATTGCTCTGAGGTGCCCAAACCCTGTCTAAATCTGAGCTAAAATGGGTTCAAGTGCAATTTGCACTCGTTTTAGCACTAGCGCCAACTAGGAAATGAGCACTGATTGCACTTGGGTGGCTGATCTTATATTAGATGCTAATTAGTGTTAGCACCCAAAACATGATTACAATTTGGTTGGAGGTTGCGTCAGATGCAAGAGTTTGTCCTGTGATTTATAGCATACATGAAATTCTGGTTTGCACTCCCGATCAGGTCAAATCATCTGCTAATTGTGCAGAATGTTGCTGTGTTTACTCTTTGTGCTTACATCTGCTCTTTGTCAGGAATGCTAACCATGTCTTTACTGGAATATCACTGGCAGATTCCCTGACAGTAACTGGGATTTTGCTGCAATGTAGGTCTTTTTGGTGTTGATCTGCATGTTAAATAAATTACTTCCTTCCCATTATGTGGTCTTGAGGTTCCTGGGAAGATACAACAACACATACTAGATAGACACAGCAAGAGTTTACTAGCAGCGAGTTGACCTGCTCAGAGGGCAGGTTCAGATTCAGCACCAAACCCTGAGAACTTCAATACTGCATGGTAGAGCCACTGGATAATATTGATAGTGCAATTCTAAACCAACCGTGAGATTTCCTAAGTTTTTTTTTTTTTTGGCGCTTGCTCAATGGCTCATACAGGGTTGGCCTGGAAAAAAAAAACACCAAAATTAAAGGGGCCTCCATTAGTGAATTAGAAAGCTAGAGAATTGGTCCACGTTTGCAAATTGGGGCAGTTTTGAACTTGTAACGACACGCCGCTGTGTAAGTGTTTTTCAAGGCATGGAAGACTGCATGGATTTGAGCTTGCTGCAGGCAATATTTGTAGTAATAACAAGGAAATCAACGGTAAAACCGGCGCAGAAGGCCCACAAACAGTCATTTAACGGCCCACACACTGACCTGTCAGACCAGCCCATTGGCGCTGCCTTTGTGCCATATTGGCCGGTTCCTTTCATTTCGGCACATCGTGGAGTCGCTGTGAAGGTTGAGCGCTAGCTCTCCCATTTCCTTTGATGCTGCTTACTCTGAACACATGTGCGAGCAAAGTGGGTATTTCAAATCTCCCTGAGGATCGTTGATCGAAAAAAGGACCTACATTTGCTTCCCCATGTCAAACATGAGTACGTTTCCAGTGTTTTAAGGTGGTCACGGAGCTCAGAAAAAATGGAGCACTGCAACGATAGTCAGATCATTAAAAATACACTTTTTTCTTCTTGTGTTGCCACATTATCTATTGAACACCTATATCGCACGACCCTATTTTAACATGTAGTGCTTGTTGGGGAAGTCTATCTATATCTGCGTCAATACTGCCAAGATTGCCAGTTTGAACATTGACTTTATAAGTTGTAGTGAACACGCCCACCTACTCTGAAGTACTGAAGACATTAATGAAATTATTTTAGCATGTTATTTTAGATTGTTTTGTTGGTTATTTGTTTTAACCAGTGTTTTTAGTTTATTATTTTGGTTTGTTGTATTTCAGCAACATGGCAGCTGCAAACATTTTGCTGCCACATCTGTCTTTCGGATACAGGTGAACCTTTTTTACCTTGGTCAAGATGGAAGGAACATTTTGATTCTTACTTGGTGACTACAGGGGTTGAGCATTTTTCAGGATCTTGGAAGCAGGGTGTGTTACTACACAATCTTGAGGAGGAAGGGATATATATTTATGATAGTTTAGAAGATGTGAAGGTAGAGAATGGCGATGAAGAGCCAAGAGTTACTTATGAGATGTCGGTAAAAATGCTTAAATTACGCCTTTGGATGCAAACAAATGTGGTTTTGGAGAGAAATAAAAAAAATTGCAACAAGCTAAATTGGAGAGGATTGCAATTGATGTATTCTGTCTGGGGAATATTGCAAGAACATGGGAATTTGAAGAATTTATTGACTTATAAGGAACCAATTGATCTGTTACACAAATAATCTCAAAGTGCATGAGAAGTTATTGACAAAAAATTCTAGCTGAAAGGAGGTCATTGCTATCATTGAAAGGGTGGAGCACACTTCAGGTTGGGTGAAAGAAATGAGGATGGATGAACATGAAGTTTGTAAGATTGAAATATTGGTTGCCCTAAACAGTGAGGAGACAATGAAGTTAAGAAGATCAAATAAAGAACCTTTATTGAACACCAACTGCAGTAAAGTCAAATGTTATCGGTGTGGCATTAACCACCATATCTCAAGTAATCCAATCTGTTATTCCAAAGTCTATTTGCGTGGAAAAGTGGGAGAAGGGGTATGTAAAAGTTTGCCAAAATGTGGTAAAGAAGAAGGAGGTGTAATTCAACAAGTTTTTGCCATTCACAGTGGTGTAAAAAATGGTTTTGCCTGAGACTGTTTGAATACTACTGTTGGGTTTGACAGTGGTAAATTGGTCATGCTAGAATGCAAAACTTTGATTCTTGACAAGATAAAAGTGGACCTTACAGATTTTAGTTCATCATACTATTAGGTGATAAGATCGAGAAGATCCCTTTGGCAAAGATGGCATAGAATTATACGAATCTGATATCAGTCCAGGGGATAGGTATAGGGGAACGACCATTGATTTTATGGGTTATACATCCATGTTGATAAATTTCAAAGGAAGGGAAACTTGCGGCAAGTTCTACATTGCCAAGAGGGGTGACAGCTGATTAGTGTGAAGACAACAAAGAGATTTAGGGATCACATTTAATCCCAACTCACCTGAGCAGCTACTAATGGTAACCAGGATGGATGAAGATGAAGATATAAGGGACTATACACAAAGGTAAAATTACATGTGAGTAAATCTTCGCATGTAAGTTTACTCTTAAACTTTTGAATAGCTTTACAACTTTCAGCTATTCACCATTTACGAGTGCAAGGTTACTCAAAAGTGTAGACTTACATGTCCTCACCTACTGAAATATGGGATGGAGTCACTAAAAATGTCAAATACAACTGCAAAGTCACTACTAGTAGTGACTTTATGACCGTGTTTTACATTCCACAAATTACATATTATAACTGTAGAACAATATTAGAACATTGTATCGTATCATGTGTTTTTCTAATTACCAACTTTGGACTACACTCTATACACTAGCAGATGTAGTCTCTGGATGAAAGAAAGTGTGGGAGAACCCAGCTAGGAGTATCGACTCCTACAAGGTACCCAAAAAAGGAAGTTGATACCTACTGGACAGGAGTTGATATCCATTCTATGCCACTCAGAAGTTTCTCGCTAAGGAGAAAGAAACAAACACTGGGAGAGTAACAGATGGAAACTCAAAAAAAGAGACTGAGACATATGTAGGAAGAGACAGGGATGGGAGAGTAGAAGAGAGAATGAGGGAGTAACAGCAAAATTCCAGAGCAAGACAAGAAGCTATTTCAAAACTACAGACACAATCAATCTAATTGTAAGAAATTGAATTATTATTTGGGGTGGGTGACAACCCAACTTAAGGAATAATCACAACCCTTGCCAGGGTCAACCCAGCAAATCACTAAATTAACCCGAGCTCATATCCCTGGTAGCCATGGCACAGAGCAGGCCGTCTTAAGTTAGGGTGATATGTAAACTATTCATGCAGTAATAAAAGTTTAATAAAGTCAAAATGCAAAAAAAAAAACATACTAAACTGAATTAGAAAACAGAGTAAAATTTTATAAACAAAATGACAAAAATCCAATAAAGGGAACCAGAGATATGAATTTTTAAAGCTTTCAGTAAAAACAGCACCTAAAAGCACAAAGCGATAAGGACAGTCAATGGTAAATTGGGACCTAAGCACAATTTGAGACTGACTGTGATGGAGCATGGGTCAGATCCATCAGCCAGGTTCATCCTGGTCAAAGATTTTACCTTCTGACTTAGGGCCTGATTTACAGTTTGGCGGACCAGGTTATCCTGTCACAAACATGACGGATATCCTGTCCGCTGTATTACAAGTCCATTATATCCAATGGCACTTGTAATACAGCAGACAGGATAGCCTTCAGGCTTGTGACAGAGAAACCCATCTGCCAAACTCTAAATCAGGCCCTTAGTCCTTTAAGTCTCGATGCACCACTGGGGTACACTTCTAAAGACCCCAGGACCGCATGGGAGGCAAATAGAGACTCACAGGGTGTACATCAGAGGCTAACAGCGGGGTCCAGTCCAAGTCCAGTTGCCGCCGGTCAGCTGGGTACTTCCAGAAAAAGCAGATGTGTAGTTTGTTGTACCCTGTTGTAACACTGTAGTTTGAACAGGTGGCCAGCCTTAAGATTGTACCATGGATTATCGAGGCTAGGAATATCGTAATGCACTAATATTGTGGACAGACTATCGAGGGAAACATTTTTGAAAGGAAAATACATAATAAGGAAGCAAATTTACTATTCTTAACTCCACATTTATGCCCTTTAAAAATATATATGTATGTGTGTATATATATATCAAACAAACCTCTCTGCATGAGAAAGGAATGAGCCGCACTCCTTCCGGTGATTTAAAAGATTTTATTTTCATGCTGGCATTTCCTAATGCATTTCGGTCACGTCTTGACCTTCATCAGAGGGGAGCCAAAGCATCACGAAGCAACAACACACCAACACGACAATTGCCTTTTTATAATGTTTGCCCCCTGGTGGGCGCCTCGTTAGGCTGAATTCAGGCATGCTGGACCATGTAGTGCGCTGTAAATCTCCTAATTGTTACCCTTCAGTGGGCGATGCTTTTCAAGTTTGTACTGCATTTTCACTTCACCGGAATCCCCAGACACATGATTTTCGCATTGCTGGAGTCCCAACCAAAGTCCATTCCTTGGCGGCTGCCAACTACCCTTCGTGTTTCCACATCAACAAAAACGGTCCGTTTTCGGGTAGTTTTTTGGCGCTCTTTAACGGTGGTGCGTCGCTCAGGGCTGGACCAAGCCACATAGACATCAAACAAACCTCTCTGCATGAGAAAGGAATGAGCCGCACTCCTTCCGGTGATTTAAAAGATTTTATTTTCATGCTGGCATTTCCTAATGCATTTCGGTCACGTCTTGACCTTCATCAGAGGGGAGCCAAAGCATCACGAAGCAACAACACACCAACACGACAATTGCCTTTTTATAATGTTTGCCCCCTGGTATATATATATATATATATATATATATATATATATATTATCTACTGGCAGTCGCCAGTAGATAGTTATAGTTAGGACCTAGTTTCCATAGGAAAAGCGTTTTTTCTTTTCCCAATATCTTTGGCGCCAGATGACGAATCTTCGCGAAATTTTCAAAACTAGTGGGGCGCTCCGGTCAGCTCTTGTCTTGAAAGTTTCGGGGTGATTCGCCAAGCGGGGGCCGAGAAAAAAGGGGGGTCCCAAAACACGTTTTCTCCATGTTATTTTCCATAGGAAACTTTAGACACGGCTACAGCTCGAACTGCTGAACGGAATTACACCAAATTTGGCAAAAGGTAGCCCTTGGTTCAGAAAGAGCCCTTTTGTTAAATGGTGTAAATCCGTTCAGTAGTTCCTGAGAAACTAAAAAAAAGAGGGCGAAAAATGAATTTCCCATAGGAAACTTTAGACACGGCTACAGCTTGAACTGCTGAACGGAATTACACCAAATTTGGCAAAAAGGTAGTGCTTGGTTCAGAAAGCGCCCTTTTTTTAAAATGGTGTAAATCCGTTCAGTAGTTCCTGAGAAAATCAAAAAATACAAGTTTCGATATATAGAGGCACAGAGGATCCGACCACGAGCTTTATTCTAATTGGCTGTCAACACTCCAAACCAGGAAGTGTTGGCAGCCATCTTGTGACTCGGTAGAACCGAGTCACAAGAAATCAGAATAAAAAACGCGAAAAAAAGAAAAAGGGGCAGGGTAGAAACACCCTGACCCCTAGGCCTGCTCACGGGGTCCCACAAGGACCCCCAGGGCCAAAAAAGCATTTTTTAAAAATTTCGGTGAAATTCAAGTAGGATCCGCGAATCCCGCCGAACTTTTTAAAAAAAATGAAGCGCTTCATTTAATTGAGGCCCCCGGGTGGGCCTGGTCCCGGGGGCATTGCCAAAAAAATTGTGACATAAAATCATTTCCTGTCTCTGGGCCTATGAGTTCGTTCCTGCCTCGGTGACATAGGAATATATTCCTGTGTGAGATACTTGAGTATCCTTCTGTGCCTCAATGACTAAGGATGGAATCTGTCAGTCGGCGTCCTAAGCCTTGTTGCTATAACAAGGCTGGCTGGCTGTCCTCAGACCCTACTTCTTCCCTATAGGGGGTCTCCTCTGAGGCTCATAGGAGAGCGTGTGTCCACAATACACTCCCCTTTGTGCTGCAGGGACCACTGGAGTAACGAGTGAATATCACTTACCTTGTCGCATAAGTGCTGCCACCTCCGGGGCCAAACGAGAATTGAGGAGATCTGGGTGGCCACATGACCGTGTAAAGATCTTTAACTCGATTAGTCCCTCTTTGCTTCCTATCTGTCTCACTACCAGTCCTCAGTGCGCATCCACTTATGCAGCTCGCGCAGAGGACTGCAGCATGAGTGGGATGAGGGGGGGTGGTGAGCGAAGGCCCCCGTGGGACCCAGCAGGCAGAGAGGACGCTCTGCGAAACAACATCCAGAGAAGAATGAAACAAGCTCACCGTGCCGAGAGGAACATGTGTCTGCATGTATTAACATTTCCAGCCTCGACTTTCTTCTCCATGAGCACGACTGCTTACACGGGACCCGGTGAGCCAATGGGCGACCTCTCATTAGGTTTCCACACGAGTTGCATTTTAGCAGGTTCCCCGGAGAGATGTTCAAACAGATTTTGTAATCGCTGCAATGAATTATAGTTTGGTGTCCTGTGCTGTTAGCAGCCTTCGCATATCTGGGACGTGATTCCGCCCCCCATCTCCCCACACACACACATACCTGCACTTGAGGCTGTTCCCAACAAGGTGACCACAGCTTCACAGGTCCCTGGCTCACACGTGCGCCATTTTCTGCCAACATTTCTGGATCTTCCGCCATTTGATGGAATTGTTCCAGGCGGCCTGGAGACCTAGGCTGAGGCACCGCGTTTCTGAATATGGGTTAAATCGGGTTCCCTCCGTTGAGCTATGGGGATAAACACAGTGCCGGGCGTGAGCGCCCTTTTTACTGGTCGGGGTTCTCGACTTTAGTGTCTTTGGGTTTCAGAATCGACCAAAAAGCTGGCATAAGTGGCTAACATGCTCCCAGGTCTGTGCAACGTCTCTCCTCCCGTTTTATATTTGCCGGCCCTCAGTCCAAGATTTGTAGAACGCTGCCTTCATCCAGAATTACTGATACTCAGGGCCACTGGAATTATGAAATTGTGCGGCTGCGTCGTTTTCTGCATAATTATGGATTCGCATGATTTTTCCACATAATCATCATCTGCTGCATAATCTGCAGATTTTAACAAAAAATGTTTCTGTCTCACACAGATCAAAAGTTATTAAACACATGGCAATGTTGTCACACAGAAGAAGGACCTTTGCAAAGGTTGACTGGTCACCTTTCTGTTGCTTACTTCTGTATTTGGGAGTCAAACTGATACGAATGAGACGAAACCTTTGACCAGATAGTATGAGGAAAATGAAAAAAAATAATGAGATACTACTATCACAGCGTGTGCAGCATTAATGCTGCACAATTTGCCTTGTCTTGCCGCATAATTTAGTTGACCATACTGCATAATTTGGTCCCCTGCCGCATAATCCCATTGGCCCTGCATATACCATACGTTTCGGTTATTCTAGGCTGCAGAAGTACTATGAATTACAAGTTTCTCAGTGGACTAGATAATTATCACAGTCATCTGTATTTCATCAGATTCCAAGAGTTTTTCCTCGAATCTGGGCGGGATTTTGCCAGAATTTTCTTATCGAGGATTTTCTTGGTGAAATGCACCTGTTAGGAAATCCAAAGATGTGGTGCTACCACTTCATAACTTGTAATTCTTCTTCAAGTGGAAACTACACTTTCTGATCCGGAAATACAAAGGCTATCTGTCATGAGGGCCTAAGACCATGTATGTGGCACGTAGGGCTTGTTCTTTGATGACGTCAATGACCACAACTTGGGGAGAATGTGTTTGCTTTAATTAGCTTTTATTTTTAGTGTCTGGCAACTATTTCATCTCGATCTCCATAACTAACTGCCCTAATGCCTGGAAAGCAATTGACGATGAATGGGTTAATTGGCCTGTAAGTGCCTGTTTGATTATTGAGCTCATTTTCATGAATGTATCACACCCTACAACGGAGGCTGAATAGGAGGTGAGGTTGACTTCAACATGAAACTCCTGTGTTCTAATCACGGAGAGCACCCATAGGTGAGGTAAAGCGTCAGTCTCACAGCTCCACCAAAAGGGACAGTCAGTAGTGTCCCATTGCAGGAAGTAATTCCAAATTGGAATCTTTTGGGACAGAGGAAGCACCATATGGAAGTATGCATTTTTTGCCCTCAGTGCAGAATTCAAGGCATTCCACAAGCACACCCTACCCCTTGGGACCTGCTTCCATGTGTTAGGTGCTTGTAGGTTGATTGACTGTATCTAGCTGGCTCGTAGTGGCATTTTTGAAGCCAGCCTAGCCCTCGATCCCTTGGGTTTTGTGCTCACCAGTGCTCAAATTGGGCTGGTACTCACCTGTACTGAGTACCAGCACTTCTGAATTTTCACCCCTTGAGTACCGACCAGCTCTTCTCCTTGGCCAAGGAGAGCACCGGTACTTATACGGGTAGCAAGCTCAATACAATATAAAGGTACTACTGAATAGCTGCCGACACGCATGTCAGTCTCAGAGGCAGAATCCACTGCTTACCGCGACTCGCGGGAAACCTAAGTGATGACAACAGCAGCACAGTTGCAGCAGGGTTTGCCAGTACATCTCCGTAACCAGGCTGAGGTGTAAGAGGGTGAAACAGTGACAGTGAAGCAGAGCGTGTGGTAAGCGAGGCACAGCAGAGCGGACATCAGCGAAGCTATGCACTGTATTGACTGCTATGAAAGCGTGTGAGTGTGAAAGTGCCAGTATGTTCCTGTGCGTGTTTGCATGTGTAGGTGCTGTTTCCAGTCACCTTCGCCGGTATATAGATAGCTGCCAGCCCCACAGGCCGTGCATCAGGAAATCCTATCCCGTCTCTGAATCGTACTAACCAGGGTTAGCTTGTAGCAGTTCAGGGCAGTGGTGTACCAAGCGGTTTGTAGGGGGTGCAGTCTGCTCCGGGTGGAATGAGTTTCGCTCTTACCTGTAGCCGTGCGGGGCGGCCATTGCGGGACTCGCCAACACCCCCCCCCCTTACATGCGGCCGCCTGGCAGCAAATGCAGTAACCGCCACCGGCAGCACAACGCCTAGCTACGCCACTGGTCCAGGCCCAGGGGGGCCTCCCGACTCACCAGTGGGGATCTGCCTTTTTCTGTGGTGGGGGGCCACACTGTCTGCAAACAAATGTACCTTGTCATTAAGAGGCCATTCCCTTTGCAAAGGTTGTAACAGACATTTTCTCCTGCTATGGCTTTAAGTTGTTAAACGCTTCTAAAACATGTTAAGGTTTGTACAAGCGATGCATGTTTAAAGGACATACCGTCGAATACTCACGTAAGGCTGTTCTACAGGTATGCATTAAAACTGCCTATTTTGTTTAACCTACCTACCCTTCTGCTCACTGGAATCTACTGCTTGTATTAAAAGACATCTTGTGGCGAATAGATCGAGGCTCTGCTGTTGATGGTTTTGTAAATGTATTTACGTTTCATCTTAATGAAAAAAACGGCCCAGGTAATTCTCATAGGTGCAAGTGCGGTATCGTAATGGTTTGGGCTAAACCAATGATTGCAAAGTGCCGTGTTTAATTCTAGGGATAAGGACAGTGGAGTTACTCTACTTTTTATGGTTTATCATCCCCAATGTATAAGCCATGGAGTAAAGTAAACTACGTGGAGACAGCATGGTCGGTGTAATATGCTTTGAAGTTTTTGGGCACCGTAGTTATAATGCATTAAACATTAGAAAATGAAAACCACAGATGCTAGAATGAGATCGTGGTACATCCTTTTTTCGTTCTCAAGTGCCCACACTATCCGTTAATGTGCATGATAAAGAATTTCAAATGTTTTTTATGTGTCATGCATTGAGATAATCCATACACATGGAAAATCTGAAAGATGATATTAAATTGACACTTTTGTACATATAAGGACAAAAAGAATGCTCCGGATACCAGAAACACCACTTTAAAATCTTGATCCCTTTAATCGTTCACCCTTGCCCTGCCTTGTAGCTACGCCCCTAGTTCTGCCCAAACCCACCCCTCGTCCACAGCTCAATTTAGTGAGTACCTGCACTTACAGTTTCCCATTTAAAGCCCTGGTGCTCACTGCTGAGGATTGCTAGCTTGATCTTTGTATGCAGTGGGAGTCTGTGGTGTGATCTTGGGATTGTTTTATAAGATTGTGCTTTCATAGACTGCTGAACACTCTAGCACACAGATTTTAGATTTGATGAGTTTCTTCCACAGCCCAGGGCAGATAGCGTGAGATGTTGTTATAGTATTCAAATAGTGTCAAAACTAGAGATTTCATCAACCCCACTCAGTGGTCATTTTGTAGGACAACAAGTGTTTTCTCAGGTTTGGAAAGCTGCAAGTTTACACCTCTGACCACTGCATTAATCAGGGGAGTGAATGACAGCTCAGAATCTGAAAGAACTCAGAGCTTCCTACTGTCAGTGAGGCAGATAGAGGAATACCTTGGGTGAGAGACCATTCAAAAGCCAGAGAGTGAGACTCTACTTCATCTGGCACCAGAATCTCCATCTTGATTTTAGTCCTGCAGAGACAACTCTCTCTCATCCAGTAAAACAAACGGTCTGGTCAATTGAAAACGTTAGCTCAGTTCATTGATTTGTTTTCCAGTGGGACATCTGCCTTGATATTGTGGGTATACATTTTGAAGTTCACCTTGCAATGAGTAATGCAACAGGGAGTGCATGTCGGTGTTGAACAGTAGGCAACAGAATGAGGACTCCTGAAGTATGTTCGTGGCCACCATGTATGAAGTCAATACCTCTGACTCCGGCTGCAGGGAGCAGGACAAGGGAGATGAGACAATATGGCTTGGGCAGAGTTGGAATACTTCACCCATCTTTGTGAAAAGTGAATGCCAATATATATGTAAGATTGTCTGAATCTGGCATGGTCTGCTAACTGAATGGACTAATGTAGCCACTTGAGGAATCTGTGCTTGACACCATGGTCACAGGTTTGAATCCTGGAGGGTCCACTCAGCCTTTCATCCTTCTGAGGTCAAACACATGAGTACCACGTAGTTACATCACAACAAATATCTGTTATTCAGGATGCTCTGAAGTGGGAGGATGCGCTTTACAAATCTACAGTATATTATTGGCATAGCACAAACACAGCTGAAAGGCAATAGAGCCTTACAATATTGAAGTTAGAGATAAAAAGACTTCTGCGTGAATTTAGACATGGTGCTGGGTTCAGAGAGAAGAGGTGGACTATTAACTCTGCAATGATGTAGTGTTCTTTATTGAAATGTGACCTCTTCTTTTTCCCAAATTGAAGAATGCAGTATTCCCACTTCACCTGATTACATGGGTCTAAAATTTAAACACCCTTCTTTTAAAACATATTAAATGCTACAAGTTAGCAACATATGAGCCCCTGTGGCTCAAGTAAAGTAAGTTAGTACCTCATCACGGGAGCTTGAAAAGTACTTTATTCTATTGTGTTGGTGTTTCTATATCACTTTCCTACTATCAAGTACATTATTTATTCTTCTACCTGGCCTAGCCTCTATTTCATTGGCCTCCTACAGTAATTCAGGTCTAGGATGATACAGTGCAATATTTCCTGTGGCAATTAAGGGACTGCAGTAGGATCCCTGTAAGGTTAATCATTTGCCACAGACACATATGTATTTTCATCTTTCTGTATTCAGACCTTTCCTACTCAACCGTCAAGAGAGTGATACTTATCCAATCACTCCGCCAAAACCCAAGCACTTATAAATTCACCATGCACTCTAATCATCCAGTCAGTACGCATGCACTCATGTGATGACCCATGCACTAACTCATGCACTGCTACAATACCCTGAGCACTACTGATGCAGGCCAGCCATCGCACTGTCACTACCCATGCACTCCTCCAATCACCCAGCGAGCACCATGTACTTATCCAATCACTCCGCCAAAACCCAAGCACTTATAAATTCACCATGCACTCTCCTTGCAGTACTCTAATCATCCAGTCAGTACCCATGCACTTATGCAATGACCCATGCACTAACTCATGCACTGCTACAATACCCTGAGCACTACTGATGCAGGCCAGTCATCGCCCTGTCACTACCCATGCACTCCTCCAATCACCCACCGAGCACCATGTACTTATCCAATCACTCTGCCAAAACACAAGCACTTATAAATTCACCATGCACTCTCCTTGCAGTACTCTAATCATCCAGTCACTACCCATGTACTCATGGAATGACCCAGGCACTAACACATGCACTGCTACAATCCCCTGAGCACTACTGATGCAGCCCAGCCAACCCATGCACTCCTCCAATCACCCAGCCAGCACCATGTACTTATCCAATCACTCCGCCAAAACCCAAGCACTTATAGATTCACCATACACTCTCCTTGCAGTACTCTAATCATCCAGTCACTACCCATGTACTTATGCAATGACCTAGGCACTAACACGTGCACTGCTACAATCCCCTGAGCACTACTGATGCAGTCCAGCCATCTCCTTGTCACTACCCATGCACTCCTCCAATCACCCAACCAGTTCCATGTCCTTATCCAATCACTCCGCCAAAACACAAGCATTTACAAATTCACCATCCACTCTCCTTGCAGTACTCTAATCATCCAGTCAGTACCCAGTACTCATCTAATGACCCAGGCACTAACTCATGGCAAATACAGAGGAGGTCATGCTAATCACAGGGGTACCCCAACGCATAGTGTTCCCTAGTGTATGTAGGTGTTTTCACTGTATTCTAAGTGTCTTTTAGCATAGCACTGGCTCTAGGGCCGGTTAGTCAGAGTCAGTTACCACCAGTACTCGTCAGCAAAAAGTTGGGGGCACAGGAGGACTTTCTGCTCCTCTGTTGGTTCTTTCTGCACATCTCTTGCTTCTTCTTGCACTTTTCTTCGTCTTTCTGCACTTCTGTTACCTCTTTCTGCATTTGTCTTGCTTCTTTCTGCGCTTTTCTTCCTCTTTCTTCACATGTCCTACCTTTGTAGGCATAGTTAGAAATTAGCATTTAAAAAACCTTTGAAATTCACTGAAAAAAGCATAGGTTTCAGGCACGTTATAGTTAGAAATTAGCATTTAAAAAACCTTAGAAATTCACTGAAAAAACCATAGGTTTTAGGGAAAGTTATAGTTACTTGGACATTTCACTCGTACAAAACCATAGAAATTCCCCCGTTATAGTTAGTTCAGCTAACTATAACTCGCGCCCGCAATGCACTGCTGATGACGTCACATATTACATCACTCATGACATGGTCAGTGACATCACTGATGACATCACTGATGACATCACTGATGACATCACTGATGACATCACTGATGACATCACTGATGACATCATCCAGTGACTGTGTGTTTCTGTAAAGTTTAAATATGTTTAATATATATAGGGAAAGGCGTATTGAAGAATGAGTGGGTGTATAAGTGTCTGAATGGATGATTTAGTAGGTGTGTGACTGACTCTATAAGTGAGTGATTAAACGTATCTTACTGAATGCATGGGTTAGTGACTAAACTGTGTGAATGTCTGTATCCGTCTATCTGTTGGTGTGTAAGCGGCTGCATGGGTTTGTGAATAGCTACATGAGTGTCTATATGAGTTATTGATTGGTTGTCTGAGTATCTGTATGGGTGCCTGAGTGTTTGAGTGGGTGGGGTGTGTGTGACTCTGTGCATAGATGTGTGAGTGGGTGATTCACTGGGTGCATGGTTTCAAGAGTGCATCTGTGATGGACTGTATGGGTGGGTGAGTGTGTGTATGGGTGTGTTAGTGAGTGAATGTATATCTCAGTGGTACATGAGTGAGTAACTACATATGTGAAAGGCAGTATATATGTGTGTTAGAGTATATAAATGGCTATAAGTGAGAGTGTGTGATTGTGAGAGTGGCTGTATGGATGAGTGTGTGCTTGTATCAGTGATTGTATACGAGCGTAAGAATGTGCTAGTATTTGTATGAGTAAGTGAGCTGGTGTGTGTATAACTATATAGGTGAGTAAATGGGAGTGTGATTAATTATTTGCATGACTGACTAGGTGTGTGAGTACCTCTATGGATGAGTGGTGGTCTGTGAGTGTCTATATAGGTGTATGAGTGCATATGATAGTCCTGTACTGAGTGACCGTAAGTATGAGTGACTGTACAGGTGAGTGAGTGGATGTGTGTGTAGACCTAAGAATCAGTGAGTGGGTATGTAGTTATTGGTGTTGGAGTGTCTATGGTTTTGAGAATGGCAGTCTGTAATTTAGAGTGGGTGTATCAAAAGTTATATTAGGGTGTGAGAAGATGCATGAAATTATCACATGGATGATGTCATCAGTGATGTCATCAGTGATGTCATTTGAGATGTCATCAGTGATGTCATCAGTGATGTCACTGACCATGTCATGAGTGATGTAATATGTGACGTCATCAGCTTTGCATTGCGGGGGCGCGAGTTATAGTTAGCTGAACTAGCTATAACGGGGGAATTTCTATGGTTTTGTACGAGTGAAATGTCCAATTAACTATAACTTTCCCTAAAACCTATGGTTTTTTCAGTGAATTTCTAAGGTTTTTTAAATGCTAATTTCTAACTATAACGTGCCTGAAACCTATGGTTTTTTCAGTGAATATATATATATATATATATATATATATATATGAATATTCACTGAAAAAACAAAGGTTACAGGGGCGTTATAGTTAGGAAAATAAAAAAACCTTAGAAATTCACTGAAAAAACAAAGGTTACAGGGATGTTATAGCTAGGCTCAGATTTGACACACACAGAACCATAGAAATTCAGCAGTTATAGTTACTTGAGCTCACTATAAATTATGCTCCCACAATGCACTGCTTATGACCTCACATATTACATCACTCATGACATGGTCAGTGACATCATAGATTACATCACTGATGACATCTCAAATCTGTTAGTGGCTGAGTGAGTGTTTGAGTGGGTCTGTGAGTGGGTGTTTCAGTATCTGAGTGGGTCTGTGAGTGGGTGCGTGAGTCTCTGAGTGAATCTGACAGGGTGCGTTAGTGTCTGAGTGGGTCTGTGAGTGGGTGAGCGGGTCTGTGAGTGACTCTATGCATGGTTGCTTGAGTGTCAGAGAGGACCTGTGAGTGGGTGTGTGAGTCTCTGAGTGGGTCTGTAAGTGAGTGCCTGAGTATCTGAGTGGGTTTATGAGTGGGCGCATGAGTCTCTGAGTGAGTGCATGAGTGAGTGCATGAGTGTGTGAGTGTGTGAGTGGGTGTGTGAGTGTGTGAGTGGGTCTGTGAGTGGGTTTGAGAGTATCTAAATGGGAAAGTGAATGGGTGCTTTAGTGTCTGAGCGAGTGTGTGAATGTATTTCATTTAATTTCTAAGGTTTTTTTAATTCTATTTCCTAACTATAACGTTCCTGTAACTTTTTTTTTGTGAATTTCTGTTTTTTTAATGTTATTTCCTAACTATAACGTCCCTGTAACCTTTGGTTTATTTGGGTGAATTTATAAGGTTTAAAAATAAAATCCTAACTGTAGCCTGTAGCCTTTGAGAGTGGGTTTGTCTGTGGCTCTATAGGTCAGTGAGTGGGTGCATGAGTGGCTGTATGGGTCTGTGAGTGGGTGTGTGAATGGCTGTAGGGGTATGTGAGAGGGTGTATGAGTGGCTAGATGGGTGTGTGAGTGGTTTTGTGAGTAGTTTTCCAGGCATGTGAGTGGGTGTGAGAGTGGCTGTATGTGTGTGTGAGTGAGTGGGTGTGAGTGGTTATGTGGGTGTGTGAGTGGGTGTGTAATTGGCTGTATGGGTCTGTGAGTGGGTATGTGAGTGGTTTTGTGGGTATGTGACTGGGTGCATGAGTCTCTGAGTAGGTTTGTGAGTGTGTGCATGAGTCTCTGAGTAGGTCTGTGAGTGGATGTATGACTCTGAATAGGTCTGTGAGTGGGTGCATGAGTGTCTGATTGGGTCTGTGAGTGGCTCTGTGAGTGTCTGAGTGGGTCTGTGAGTGGCTGTATGAGTATCTGAGTAGATATGGGAGTGGGTAAATCAGTGTCAGAATGGGTCTGCGAGTGGCTATGTGAGTGTCCAATTGGGTCTCTGAGTGGCTACATGAGTGTTTGAGTGGGTCTATGAGTGTGTGCGTCAGTGTCTTAGTGGGTCTGTGAGTGGGTATGTGAGTGTCTGTGAGTGGGTACTTAAGTCTCTGACTTGGTCTGTAAGTGGGTGCATGAGTTTCTGTGTGGGTCTTTGAGTTGGTATGTCAGTGTCTGATTGGGTCTGTGTGCATGAGTTTCTGAGTGGGTTTGTGAGTGGGTGTGATAGTGTCTGAGTGGGTGGATGAGTGGGTGTGTGAGTCTCTGAGTGGGTGTGAGTGGGTGCATGAGTGTCTATGGGGCTCTGTCAGTGGGTGTGTGAGTGTCTGAGTGGGTGTGTAAGGCCCTGAGTGGGTCTGTGAGTGGATGCCTAAGTATCTGAGTGGGTCTGTGAGTGGGTGCATGAGTGTCTGAGTGGGTCTATGAGTGGGTGCATCAGTGTCTTAGTGGGTCTGTGAGTGGGTGTGTGAGTGAGTATTTAAGTCTCTGACTTGGTCTGTAAGTGGGGGCATGAGTTTCTGTGTGGGTCTGTGAGTTGGTATGTCAGTGTCTGATTGGGTCTGTGTGCATGAGTTTCTAAGTGGGTTTGTGAGGGTATGAGAGTGTCTGAGTGGGTGGATGAGTGGGTGTGTGAGTCTCTGAGTGGGTGTGAGTGGGTGCATGAGTGTCTGAGGGGCTCTGTGAGTGGGTGTGTGTCTGAGTGGGTATGTAAGTCCCTGAGTGGGTCTGTGAGTGGACACCTAAGTATCTGAGTGGGTCTGTGAGTGGGTGCGTGAGTGTCTGAGTGGGTATGTTAGTGTCCGAGTGGGTCCGTGAGTGGGTGTGAGAGTATCTGAGTGGGAAATTGAGTGTGTGCATTAGTGTCTGAGCAAGTGTGTGAATGTATTTTTTTCAGCAAAATTTGCGAATCCATCACAACAGTACATGAGGTCACGTTGGGTGTTGCAACAGAGTCCCCGCATGTACAAAAAAAAATTGGTTTGGGGCATTTTGATGCCCATAAGCAGTCCCTCAGAGACCCCTACTATGCACTCATGGGGTCAGGGTACCTCTACCCTGACCCTTTCTATAATTTACAAGCTTTATTTTCAGCCGCCCGGGACCATATCCCATTATAAAAGGGTGGCCACTCAATCACCGCATTGCTGTTGGTTTGTGGATTCGCGACACGTCACAAGTGATTCATGGAGAATTTGGGTTCCTAGATGTACAAATGTATTTTTCCTTTAATATCTCAGAAACTACTGAACAGATTTACACCAAATAACAAAAATGGCTCTTTCTGTATCAAGAGCTACCCTTCTGCCAAGTTTGGTGTAATTCCGTCCAGCAATTTGGGGTGTAGTTGTGTTCAAAATCCCTATGGGAAACACACTTTTTTTGACCCCCCTTTTTCTCAGCTCCTCCTTGATGAATCACTTCGAAACTTACCATGCACAGTAAGACACAGCAGGGCACTTCTTTTGGAAACTTTTGTGAAGATTCGTCAAACGACGCCAAAGTTATAGGCAAGTCAAAGAAACGCTTTTTCTATGGAAACTAGGCCATAAATATAACTACACCTCCTGTTACCGCCAGTAAGTCCCACACAGCGGGATTGCTGAAAGGTCAACAGATTCCGCCCACTTTCTCCACCACTCTGCAAGCCTGCCTCCTGGCACACTACTGGTTGGGGGATTAAGTCCCCATGACCCCTGAGGCTGCTTGGGGGCCAACTACGCCTCCTGTTACCTCCAGTAAGTCCCACACAGTGGGATCCTGTGAGGTCTTCAGAGGCCCTTTTCTCCACCACTCTGCAAATGCGCCTCCTGGCGCACTACTGGTTGGGGGATGAAGTCCCCTTGGCTGCTGAGGGTCCTTGAGAGCTAACAAGCCCTCCTCTTACCTCCAGTAAGTCCCATACAGCTGGATTGCTGAGAGCTGGTCGGAGGCCCTGCCCCCTTTCTCCACCACTCCTCAAATGTGCCTCCTGGTGGACTACTTGTTGGGGGATAAAGTCCTCTTGGATGCTGAGGATCCTTTGTTACCTCCAGTAAGTCCAACCAAACAGGATTCCTGAGAGCTGGTCAGAGGCCCCACCTCCTTTCTCCACTACTCTGCAAATGTGACTACTAGTTAAAAACCATAGAAATTCACTTAAAAAACAAAAATATTACAGGCACGTTATAGTTAGGAAATAGAATTAAAAGAACCTTAGAAATTCAGTGAAAAAACCAAAGGTTACAGGGAAGTTATAGTTACTAGCTAGGCTCAGATTTCACTCATACAAAACCAGTAAAATTCTGCAGTTATAGTTCCCTGAACTAACTATAACTTACGGCCCTGCAATGCAGTGCTCATGACCTCACATATTACATCAGTCATGACATGATCAGTGACATCACTGGTGACATCTCAAATGACATCACTGATGATATCAACCACAGAATCACTCACACCACCATACAACCTCTTATATGCCCACTCACACACCCATTGAACCACTCACATACCCATTCACAGACCCATGCCAGTACTCACACACCGACTCACGCCTCCATAGAGTCATTCACGCACCCACTTACTCACTCATACAGCCACTCACAAAACCATTCACTTACCCATACAGCCACTAACACATCCATGCAACTACTCACACACAGACCTATTCACCTACACAGGTACTCACACACCCATACAGCCTCTCAACACAGCCACTCATTCACCCATACAAGCACTCACTTACTCACATACCCACACCCATTCCCACATCCATACAAGCACGCACACATCCGCTTACTCACCTCTACAGCCATTCACACAGACACTTACTCTCTAATACAGCCACTCACCCACCAACTCACTTAACCAAACACCCACTCAAACAGCTACTCACTCACCCATACAGCCACTTACACACCCAGTCGCTCACTGATACAGCCATTAAGACACCCACTGACTCACCCATACAGTCACTACACACCCACTTACCCACCCATAGAGCCACTCACAACACCACTCACCCATAAAGCTAATGACACACCCACTCACTCACCAATACAGCCACTCACACAGTATCTCACTCACCCTCACAGCTACTCACACACCAACCTATATACCTATACAGCCACTCACACACCCATACACCCAAGGATACACACAGTCACACAAATAATATATGTTTGAAGTAGTATCACTCAGTAGTAGTGCACCTAGTATACTAATTTAACTTTAGTAGTAGGATAGTATACATGTTTAACACCCATAAACTCTCAAAAACACTTACACTCACTTGATGATGGCATCAGCGATGTCATTTGAGATGTCATCAGTGATGTCATCAGTGATGTAACTGACCATGTCATGAGTGATGTAATATGTGAGGTCATAAGCAGTGTATTATGGGGCGTAAGTTATAGTTAGCTCCGGTAACTATAAGTGCTGAATTTCACTGGTTTTGTATGAGTGAAGTCTGAGCCGAACTATAACGTCCCTGTAACCTTTGTTTTTTTCAGAGAATTTCTAAGGTTTTTTAAATTATATTTCCTAACTATAACGTCCCTGTAACCTTTGGTTTTTTAAGTGAATTTATATTTAATCCATATATAAATACATAGATATAGATAGATACACACACGCACGCACACACACACACACACACACATATATATATATATATATATATTTCCTGTTGCTCGCTATTCAGGGCTTTATGTAACAAAATACCATATTCCACATAGATATGGCACAAGCAATGAGATATGACATGCCCTCTTATCGTAAAACTATTAATTAATAATCATTTTTGTATTAATATAATACGATGTGTGCTGCGATTGCTTTGTACAGTTTTAATTGAATATGACAATATTGTGTCTACAAAGAAATGTAAATGGTTTAGACCAAACGGAAAGTAATGATGAATTTACCAGATTCCGTTTGAAAAGTCGTGGCCATTTAAGATGGCGGCAATGTTTTTGTAAAGGAACACATACTGGCTTTCACATCGCAAGTCCGCCCTTTGTTATAGTGAAATAGATAATGTTTAAAAATGTGTGGTGTGGCAAGCTGACATTGATAAAGGCCGTCATGGCCGAAACGCGTTTGTCAGCAAGGGTGATGAAATAAAGTAATTTGGATTGGACTCGAGTGTGCGCTACTGGCTTTGCGACGGCAAGGATTGTTATATATATATATATATATATGTATATCGTCAAGGTTCCATATGTGTTATGTTACAGAAAATCTATACTTCCTTACCTTTCAATATTTTGGCCTTCAATATTGTGTCTACAATATTTGGTGCCACAAGATTCCTACCTTCATATTACGGGGGCACACCCATCCTTTATGACCCTTGGATTCCACTTCTTCATCCTGGTTACAAGAGAGAGCAGGTCCCATTCTTCAGGACTTCTCTCATATCACAGACAGCCGGCCCATTGGCCTTCTGATCTTCTGCAGGTCCAGGAAGTATTCTGAAGTGGGTGTCTGGAAGTGTCACATTTATGCCAGCCACAAACTACTAGGTGGGAGTGACGCCTGGGCACGACCTAATAAATGGGGTAAAAGTTCCATGGGCCATGTCTACCCACTTTGAGCAGTTTTGAGATGGCGAAAGTCTTCAGGCACACTGAGTTTGGGCTTTAAGGGCTGGGGTGTTTGTGGAGTGTGTTATATAGCAATCCTACTGTCCGCCCACATCTGACACTAAACTCAATTTTAAAGCAGGTACTGTACCCACAGCAAACCCAAAAACTGAAATCTGGTAGACTAAAAGCAGGGTCCTTCGGCAACCAGACAGTGGATACACAAGAATTGTCTTGGCATCCTGTTTTCTCCTCTTTTAAGTGTGCCCCCAGGGTTATATGTAGACCCAGAGATGGACGTCTGTTAGGACAAAAGGTGAATCATCCAGCAATCAGACAGTGGATCCACAAGAACTGTCTTTGTATGCTGTTCCTTTCCCTTTCCCTTTCAGACAGTGGATCCACAAGAATTGTCTGGCCAACCTGTTTTCTCCTCTTTTAACTGTGCCCCCAGGGTTATATGTAGACCCAGAGATGGACGTCTGTTAGGACAAAAGGTGAATTGTCCAGCAATCAGACAGTGGATCTACAAAAACTGTCTTGGTATGCTGTTCTTTTCCCTTTCAAGTGTGCCCCAAGTGTTACATGTGAACCCAGAAGACGTGTCATGCAGGATTTGACACTCAAGCAGAATTTGACAATGTAGCATCAAATGGGATATCACAGCTCCCACACTGCATATTCTGTGTGGTTCAGAAGAGACATCACTGCCTATTCAGGTCAATCTATTGTTTGTTCCTGAAAGGCATTTCACACCAGTTCACACCTATTCAAGTCTAATTACTGGCTGGGAGAGGCTAGACAGCCACTGCAAATTAGCCACCAGGAACATCAGGCAGGGGAAAGGTAACAAAGTTAAGTTTTCTTAATATTTATTAAAAATCCAACTTCACAATTGAATTGGGTTTTAATAACTATTAAAAATAATCCTCTATTATTTTTCTAGCTGGTTCCATTCCTGAAATTCAGTTTTAGTATTTTAATTTGTACTCTGGTGTTCCACGTAAGACAGCTAGGCCTGCCACAGTGAAAATAGATTTTGAGTGCTAGCCATTAAAAGGACATGTTAACATTAAGTTTCTACATGTCCTACTTTTAAATGCCATACACCCCACCTCAAAAGGGTACAAGCGCTACAAAGGGTTGATTTAATATTATTTTTAGAGGTAGGTTGTGACCTGTCAAAATGGTTCAATTTGACAAGTCAAATTGCAGTTTGTTACACTGTTACAGAAAGGCTACAGTGGTAGGCCTGAAGCCATGTTTATACTGCCACTGTAGTGGGTGGCACAATAGGTGCTGGCGTCCATCAATGGCATATAACTTCCAGGCCCTAGGTACACCCTGTACCATATACTAGGGACTATATGTAAGTTAAATATGCTAATTATAAGTATGCCAATTCAACCATGTTAAAAAGGGGGAGCCCAGGAATTTTACAACTGGTTAGCAGGGCTAAAGTGCACAGAGTTCTAAATCCAGCAAAAATACAGGGACCAACAAAAAAACGAAAAGTCTGTGATGACCATGCAGTAAAGGCCAATTTCTTACTCAGGCTGCCCTCAGCCAAGTACTAGGGTACACTAATCAATCCCTTGATAGACTTCCCTGCTCAGGTGATAGAACGTGTCATAGAGAAGGTGAAGCACTTTGATTATCTAGGGGTAACAATGACGGATAATATGATCTAGGTCCACACAAAATATGAAAAGTAAAATGAGCCTCCACCAAAGGGCCTCAGCCATTGGAAGGAAGTATAAGGCCTCTTCAGGGGGACCTATTTCCCCAGCCCTCACTGTCTACAAGCCGCAGCAGAGGCAGCAGCGATGTATGGTGCTGAACTTTGGAGGTCTACCAATTGTCAAATACTTACGCTAGCTGAAAATAAATTCATTAGGTCCCTGCTCAACTTACCCACAAGCACACCTCTCAAATGATTTAGTCTTGATATGGTCCTTAAGAACATCCACCAGGTGACATCCATAAGACCCTTATTATGCTAGGTATGTCTCTGTACTTCAGAGGAGCTGAAGCCTTATAGGGACGCTTTGGTAGAACTGATTTCACTGGACACTGAAGTACGCATCCTGTGGCAAAGCTATGTTAAAAACAAGTTTACAGAGACTGGAATGGAAGGGGTCTGGGCCTTACCAGGGAGTATCAGGAAGGGTGACATCCAGAATATCAAGTCAGGTTACTGGAAATTCGTGTAAATGAAGATCTGGAAAGACAAGGTTGAGGGTAGCATAATGGGACAATTTCTTAATCACAAGTGCTCCCCTAGCTATGAGCAGTATTTGATCAGAATGTATCTGCCCCCAGCAAAGTACCTGTATGTAAAATTTAGAATGGGAATTCTGGCCTTGAACACTGTTACAGCCAGATTGGGAAAAACAGGCCGGGTAACAAACGATTTACCACATTTTCCATCCCAAAAAGAGACTGACGCAAAAAAAAAATCTGTGCCAAATACAACAGACCTCGTAAAAATGGATTATCCAGCTATGCAAGGCATTGGAGGTTAGTAACTACTGGAACACTTGAGAATTTTGAAAAGTAATACAAGTGAATTGATTGTGTTTGCGTTATCTAGATTTTTGTTGTGGGCATGGAAATTGAGAGCGAAGGTCTCCCTTGTGTAGGCTTAAGACAGAATACCCAAACACAATTGTCCCAGCCTGTATACAGTAAATTAGTTTCCCCTAAAATGGCTTTGGTTTGGCTCATATGCTGGGTATGATCACTTGGATTCTTTCTTTTTGTCCCATGACCATAGTTGAAAGGGGGACGACTATTTATTCTCTTTTTATCTGTTTTAACAATTTGAATGTGTTTATTTGTAATTTTATATTAGACTCATTTTATTGTTATGTGGATGAACGTGATGTGAATATTTTATAGAAGTATTGATTTTTATGTGTGAGATGTGCTTTTATTTGCATTTTAGCCAAAATAAAGGTATTATGAAGATGATAGAATGTGTATAATTCACCATGTCTGCAGCAGCATTTTTCTGTTCTAGGCCCCTTTGAACCTACATGTACCTCTATCCCAACATCTTCCCTAGCCACTAATCCTGTCCAAGGGGAACCCTTCTCCCACCTGCAGATCCCACCTGCAATGGCCACTAACCCTAGCTTGCTCACAGATGCATCCCAGTAGGAGGACAATACCACCATGGCCATCAAGGTTATTCAGCCCATTCTGCCACTTATTTTATTTTATTTATTTATTTATTTGAAAAGTTTTATATAGCGCTGGCTAGACCCGGAGGTATCAGAGCGCTTTACATGAGGATACATATAGTTACAAAGTTACATCCGGTACAAGTACATCTGTTACTAGAACATTCAATAGAATAGAGAACGAGGCTAGTGGAGCATAGAGGGTGAGAGAGATAAGTAAGAGGGGCAACGAATGCAGATCAGGACACAGCTGACCGGCCACCAAAGGTCAGAGTCAAACAAGCGGGTAGGGATCCAGTGATCAGCACATCCAGAGCCGGCTATTCTTCACAGAGTCAAGTCCCAGAAATTAGGGAAATGAAAAGGTCCGAGGGAGGGGACAAAAAGGGTGCCTCACCATGATCATTGAGATAAGAGAAGGGTGAAGGAGGCTCCAGGGGGGTCGAGTAAGGGTGAAAGTCAAATAGGTGGAACGATGCGCAGACCAGCTGCAAGAATCAGGCTGAGGGTATGCCGAGTGCATAAAATGGAGGACTCCCATTCAAGGACCCCAGGTACCTTGCATCAAAATGGCGGGATGCCGGGCGAGCACAAGTCTGGTAAAAAAGACAAAAAGGAAAAAAACCTACCCCAAGGCAGGGCTGAATGGGGGGCGGTCACCATATCTGGAGGTCTTCGAACGCTCAACGAGTCATCAGAATCCAGGAAAAGTGGGATAAACGCGGGAGATCAGGCAGCAGCCTCGGAGAGGAAAGGCAGCTACGGGGTGATAACACTGAAGAGGGAAACAAAACTCGGTGATCTCGAGGCGGCTCAGTCGGTAGAAGAAAAAAAGATCCTCGTGTCTCCGTCGAAGCCCCAGAAGGGAGCCAGCAGGACGTCAGGCATTTACGGCACAGGACCAGCATGATGACGAAGGCAATATCTCTAAGCTGCATTCTCGATGAATAATTTGTTACTGAGCGGAGAGATGTCCAGCACCCGTGTCTCGGGTCCGGAAGGAAGACGAGCGGCCGGAGGAGAGATCCCCCGCCATCTCACCAGCAGCGACTCCGGAAGAGACGGCCGAGGGGGGAGATCCCCCTCCATTATCCAGCAGCTACCCAGGAAGAAAGAAATAGTCATCGGTGGTTTCATCAGGAAGGCAGGAGAGGAGGGAGAGCACGGCAGAGAGACGAGGAGAGCCATGCCAGATGTCCGGCTGGGTAGGTGACTGCCTCGGCGACAAACTGGAGCCAATCTCCCCTATATCTGGCTGTGCAGCTCCACCGGGCATCGGCCATGGTTGTTCGGTCACTGCGGAAGAAAGCAACGATCCTTTTTCTCCGCAAATCTCGAGCCCACAAGCGGGAGATTGGAGCCACTTAGATCAGACTTCTGTCCCCAAACCAGGGCACACTCTTCCCAAAAGGTTAAAAACCAACAGAGGCTAATAACAGCTCTCAGTGTCAGAAATCAGGCCATTGCCCATCCACTGCTAGTTGGAGGCTCCAATCGGGGCCTTGGGCAGGCCTCACTCTCAGCTGTGGGGCTGGGTGGGACTGGCAAGGAGTCACTGCATTTGGTCTTGAGGTCTCTTTGACCTCTTAGGTTTCTCAGAGTGTGCGGGGGTACAACTTTCAGGTTGCAGACAACCTCCTTCCACTCTTATTTCCACCACCTCAAGTGTGACACCCTGACACTGGCTTCACAGCTCAAAGTTTGCACCCCGAGACTGAACATGTGCCTAGCAGTCCAGGACTTCCTGGGTGGACACACAGACCCCCCCTCAAGGGTGATACATTCTGGCAGTGTCATATAGAGGTTGGTCTAGTGCAGGTGACCTGCCAGTGTAGGCAGCAGCTCCAGGTCAGAAGTGGCCTTACCAGGTTCAGCCTTTGAGTGCTGTCCTCTCAGAGTAGGTAATCCATGTACCTCTAGTCCTCCTACTGTGAATGGCATCCACCTCCTTCCTCTAACTCTTCATCTGGGCATCTGTACCCTCTGTTTAGGAACAGCACCCCAAGAAATCTGTGATTTCGAGGACCGAGGGCACCCTGAGCTTTTGTCCATCAAAACCTCTCCTCCCGTGCTCTGGAGAGGTGTGGGACTCCTGCTCCTCAAAACTGTTTTGGAGCCCTTTTGGAACTTTTCTGTATTTTCCTGGTCTTTCCCTTCCCACTATGAAGGATAGCCTGAACCACACTACCTGTGGTCACACCCAGGTACCTTCTTTGACACTCTGGAGCTAATGTCAGCCTCCTTCCCAAGCTCACTCGGCATAGTGAGCCTGCAGGCTATTAGTTGCTGGTGCAACACTGTAACATGATTACTTAAAATGTGCACCTTCATAACAAAACAGTACTGCCCATCATAATGTTTTATTTTGCTGCCCTTCACCCAAGAATCTGTTGTTTTGCTAGATAAATCCACAAAATCAACCCATGACTAGTGTGAGTGCTTCTGGTTATCCCTGAACTTCAGGCGATACATTTGAGTGGTCAAACCAAACTTACTGACAAGGGTTCCTTCATGGGGGCATACTTCACCTGGTTAGCTAACTCTAGGACTAACAGGGTATCCCACCCAGCAATGGAGTCCTCAACCACATAACTAAGAACTAGGTCTATGGACATGCAGACTATTGTGACCCTCCTTGGCACTTCATTGTTGCTGCCACCATCCTCACTGGGCTCACAAGCCCTCCAGGACCTCAAGTCCATCTTCCATCTGATCCTCTCATGGGTAAGCAATACCTTCTTCTCTTGCAAGGCCAGTGTTAACTTCTTTTCCTCCAGGGCCAAAGTTGCGGTTACAAATGCCTCTATCTCCTCAGCAATCAGGGCCGCCTTTTCCTCCTCAGCATCTAAGACTGCCTTCTTCTCTTCAGCAGCCAGAACCAACTTTTTCTCCCTAAGGGCAAGGGTAGCCAGCTGCAATTTCAAGAAGCTCTGATGGGGACAAACTGAACTGTGGGAGGACACACTCCTCCCTGCACTGGACAATGCAGATGTGCTGCTCCTTGAGAGATACACATCTCTGGCACTGGGACCTCCTCAATGTCCTCCTCACCCCCCTATACAACTTCATTCTCATTTTCATCTTAGATGCATTGTAGCTGACTGACTTCCTCCTGGGCTCTGAGAGCAATGTGATGATCCTACTTCTTGGACTGCTTTTTCAGCTTTAGTCTCCTTTGCTTACACATGCTCACCAGCTCTGCCATGCTAAGGTTCACCATGCTGGCTGAATCCACTGCCGTTTTTCGAAACACTTAAAAGTACAAAAATTGAGGGCAAGAGTGAGTTTAAGAAAATATAAAAAATGATCCAATTAAAAATCCAAAGGTACATTTTTACAGTCAATTTAAAAAGGGATTTTTAATTTCAATTTAAATCACTGTGTTTTACTGCAAAACACAGGTCCTGGATCCTACAGCTGAACACCAATGTAAACAAGTATTGGAAAATCCAACAGGTTTCGTCTATGGGGGGCTATTGGCATTGTCACTCAGGTGGGGGTAGTGAATTGGAGGGCAGGTGGGGGTGGTGAATGGGAGGGTGGCTGGGGATGCAGTTCAGGACAGTAAAAATAGCGCAATGAAGTATTAGTGTTTTTTTTCGTTTTGTCTGTTGGAAGGGGGAGAAGAAACAGATATATTAGAAGAAGAAACCGTGATGAGCTGAAACAGGGACGGGGTGGGTGAGGGGACCACAAACAGCGATGGGGTGGATGGAGGGAGCTGAAACAGGTACGGGGCGGGCGGGGGAGCTGAAACAGGTACTGGGCAGGCGGGGCAGCTGAAACAGGTACGAGGTGGGTAAGAGGGAGGGCTGATACAGGTACGGGCTGGATGGGGAGAGCTGAAAAAGGTACAGGGTGGGTGGGGGAGCTGAAAGAGGGAGAGGTGGGTGAGGGTAGCTGAACCAGGGACGGTGCAGGTGGGGGAGCTAAACTAGGGACGGGCGGGTGGGGGAGCTAAACTAGGGACGGGCGGGTGAGGGTAGTTAAAACAGGGACTGGGCATATGGGGAGAGTTGAAACAGGGATGTGGTGAGTGGGGAATAGCAGATACAGGAAAGGGGTGGGTGGGAGGTAGTTGAAACAGGGGTAGGGGTGGGGAAAGCTGAAACAGGTCTATGCAGGTGAGTGTTCACCAGTATACTAGGTGCACAGCGTGATTATAGAATCAATTCTACACCAAATGTAATCCAAAAAGCAAACATTCAGACAATTGCTTTAAACAAGAACGAATATATTGCGACCAACGACAGTAAGATCAAGTGAATAACAATGTCTGATCACATATAGAATATACATATCCTGAAATTGATAAACAATAAATCAAACGTCAATTTTCATAAAAATCAACTGTGCAAAAATCAAATTCATTTTCAGCAAAAATGCCCTGCCCAGCCCAAACAATAAATCAAACGTCAATTTTCATAAAAATCAACTGTGCAAAAATCAAATTCATTTTCGGCAAAAATGCCCAGCCCAGCCCAATGCATTTCGGGATCTAATTCATCCCTTCTTCAGGGGCCATGAATGCTGTGACAGCCATATGCCACTATATGCGTAAACTATGCAGCGAGAGTAGTGCCCAAACTCAATGATGAAGTCTTGTTGGAAAAGTACCTCCGAAATCTGTGCCCAACAATCTGAAAAACTCAGAGTGCTTTCTTTTCGTTACAATAACGAACTGACTAGCGGCCAATATATTAATCTGTGTAGAGCAGAAAGATTAACCTTGATAGAAAATACGGCAGAACCCTCATGAAATCCAATCACTCCGCTTATAAATAATGCATTGTTGGTGCACCGACCAAAATATGGCCATGAATCAGCTTCCGACTCCTAATCACGCCGTCTTATATAGAAAGCTGAAACAGGGACATAGTTGAGACAGGGGCAGGTGGGGGAGCTGATATAGGGACGGTGTGGGTGGAGGAGCTGAAATAGGGACGGGGAATATGAGGTGAGACACAGGGATGAGGGCAGGTAGGAGGTAGAAGAAACAGGGATAATGAAGATGAAACAGGGACAGGGTGGGTGGGGTGACAAGAAACGGACAGGGCAGAGGGTGGGAGGGAAAAGAAGCAACATGGACGGGGTGGGTGGGAGATAATAGAAGCAACATGGACAGGTGGGAGGGAAAAGGAGGGGGGCATGAGGACGGAAAAGAAGCAACATGGACGGGGGCAAGGGAAAAGAAGCAACATTAAAAGAAACACATGCAGTGGTGTTTGAGAAGCCGATATGGGAGATGGCTGAAGACATAAGCACTCATAAGGAGTATTCGAATACAAAAAAGTAGCTACAAAAACGGAAGCAGTGGAAGGACACAAGTACCTGGTCCATGATCCAGGGGAGGGTCAAACACAAGAAAAGGACATGACACAGGCGTGCTGTGAGAAAGGGGAATGAAGCAAATGAGAGCGAATCTGAATCTAACCAATTGTAAGCTATGGGCAGGCTGTAAGCAAACTGTAAACAACATGTCTTGCAGAGACAGTGCATGCACTGTCTAGGCGAGACCAAAATATCAGAATAATATTTGGGGTGTGTAACTAAGTATAAATAATTAATAATCAATATTAATTAATTAATCGATAAATAATTATGTAAATTGTGTAATTTGTATATTTGTAAGTGATATTTTAAGAGTGGGTTGTTTTGTTTGTAGGGATAAAGGGTGGGAAGTTAATTAATAATTGATTAATTATTAATAAATAGTTTATGATTAATTAGTTAATTGAGAATTCATTATGTAAATTGGGTAATTATTTTATGTGATGTTTTAGGTGCATGCTGTTTTGTTTGTAGGGGTATAGAGAGGGAAGTTAATTAAGTAATAATCAATGATTAATTAATAATTTATTTTAATTAAATATTTAATTTATTAATAATTTTGCAAATTGTTTACAAATTATATTATGTGTTGTGTTTGTAGGGAATAAGGTGGGACATTATTTAATTCTAATTAATTAACGAATAATTAATAATTCATTGATAATTAGTTTATATATTACTTAATATGTTAATTGTGTATTTAATTTTAATTATATTTAATTGTGGGTTGCTATGTTTGTTGGAGAATAATGTATTTTAATTGAATGATCAATTAATAACACATTTTTTAATTTTAAATTAGTTATTAAAATGTTTAAAAATTATTACATTTAATTGTTTTTTGCATTTATATATATTTTATATTGATAGTTTTATATTTTTTGACAATTAATAGGGTTATTAAAATATGCTATGTGTTAGACGTGAATTACATTTTTTTACTGTTGTACAGACTGGAGTGGGAATAGTAAATTTTACCCCTCCGTTGTCCAACGCTTTCCCTACTGTTGCACTGACTGGAGTGGGAATAGTACATTTTACCCCTCCGGCGTCAAGCGCTTTGCCTACTGTTGCACGGACTAGAGTGGGCATAGTAAATTTCACCCCTTCGGCATCCACTGCTTTCCAGACTGTTGCACAGACTGGAGTTGTAATAGTAAATGTTACCCTCCCCGGTGTCCAGTGCTTTCACTACTGTTGCACAGACTGCAGTGGTAATAGTATGTCTACTTTTTACAAAGTTTACTATATTTTTATTATTGTTTACATTTATGTAATATTATTATTTGTTTATTTTTAAAATTTTATATTATGAGTATATCATTGTGTATAATTTTTATTTTGCTATTAATATTTTTAGTAAATGTGTTTTTAATGTTTTTTTGTTCTAATATTAAAAATATTTTATGTTTTATGTATTTATATAGACAAATATATATATATGTGTATATATTTTTCTGTATTAGTAAATTTAAAAAAACTAAAAGTTAATATAATGCAAAATAAATATATTTAATATTAGCTGTTTTTATAGATATGTATATATAAGCATACACACACAAGTTTTTAATGTTTTTATGTGTGTATGTTTACATAAGTATATATTTATTCTTAATAATAAATGTTACTTAAATTCATAGTTATGCATTAAAATTTTTAAGTTTTACTATGTTAAACTGTGTATTTATTGAAAAACGATATTTTTGTCATATATTTAACGATATTAGTGTAAATTATATTTTTACTCAATATTTTTGTACATAACTTTATAAGTATACGAAAACGATATTTGTGTCAACGATATTTCTGACGCAATATTTCTGTGTCACAATATTTGTGTGGTCGATATTCTGTCACTGATCCGGCGTCCTAGCACATGCAATGGGGGTCCTTTCTAAATAAATAGAGCTTGCTGAAAGACACCTTTCCTCCACAGGTGACCCCCTAGTGTCTTTGTCTTGGACATTCCCTCAACAGAAGTTCCCCCCTACTTCCTTTGCCATGAGAGAATTACTTGCCCTCTCTAAAGTTTCTGTGCCAACAACCCAGCCTTGTGAGGAGCCATCTTCCCCCATTTTATCCCCCAGGACACATTGCCATCTCCTGGGGAGGGTCCGGGTTAGAAACGCAAGAATAAAGCAGCGAAGGCAAAGAAGTGTGTATGCCAAAGTAACACTGTAACGTGAGCAAGTGATTTTCTTAGCCTGTTCTTGAACATTGGTCCTAATTTGGTTGAAATGTTTACTGCTAAACTTTGTGCCCTGATGGAAAGCAAACTCATCCTTTTTTGAACGTTTGAAGGCAATTGAACTTGTGCTGGAAAATATGTCCAAAGACATTGTTGATCCTGTTCGTGATTCAGTTTCGGCAGTTGTACCGGAAGTTGTGAATGATGTCACTAATACCAGGTCTTGCCACTTGCCTAACAAGGCCATGTGTCCCTTTGAGGCACAAAAAGGGAAAGTAGAAAATGGGTTGGGAATAAGGATCAGGAAGGTGATGGCGGGTGGGTAAGGGAGGTTAGCTCTCGGCGGACTCAACACTGTGGATTTACGGGTTCGGGAGGAGGGGTTAGCTACTGTGCATTTACCACCAACTTCTTGCCCATATGTAGTAGTTGTTGGCAAACGTACCAGCCCTAACAACTGAGTCTGTGGAAACCACTGAGCAACTTAAAAATAAGGATACCCACTGGCCTTTGCAGCAATGTTACTTTTAATTCCTGTTTTTTTTAATGACATTTTAATGGTGCATAGAGTAAGGTGGGTGGGCCCCCGCTCCAAATGTTTTGAGTGTGACTATGTTATTGTCAATTTTATAAAACCTGATATTTTTGAAGGACTAATGCAGCAAGCAAACTTGGGCTTGGTAAGGTCAGGAAGACTAAAGCTTCTGCCTGTGTCCTGTGCTTTATAGCCATCTGAGACCAGTAAACTGGAGTTGGAACTAAGTAGAATTAAGCCTTCCTAATTCAGTCCCAGTTGCAGGAATCCGAACCACTAATCGCTCTAAAGCTCTTTCAACCTGGTGGAAACAGATTGACAAACAGGTTTAGTGTCCAGTATTTGTGCACCCTGTTATGAACCTTAGAGCAGACTGAAGGAGCTAATGCATTGTTTAATGTTCTTCCAGAACTTAATGAATCCTTGATAGCATTTGAGGGCAAGAGCAAAGAATTAAGTGCAGATGACCTTCATGTCGGTGCTCCCCCTCCTAAACCCAATGGTATTAAGATTTTAAGTCGGAATATAGCAGGAGTCAAGGCTACGTTGGGAATCAAGGAGTTAGAGGATTACATCAAGCTGTTTGACATAGTCTTATAGCAGGAAACTTGAGTGAAAGGGGAGGTTCCATTTGATGGGTTTGCTAAACATACACTTCATGCCTTTCTCTCCATTTCATGCGGGCAATGGTGGGCTTATTGGCATGGTTCAAGGTGACGCCTAATTGCACCATAATAAATATCTCATTTGGTATAATTAATAATCAATTTTTATAATGATAACTTTTCTGCTGCAATGTTAATTTTAATTCTCTTTTCACTTTTATTGCAGCATCGGCCAAAGTCCTCTTTTTAGGGGTAGGAGCCTAAATTTGTTGTTAGAGGGTGATTTTATTTGCAAACTTGGGAGATACATCTGTTTTAACAGTTTATAATCCTTATGAGGAGAACCATGCAATTTATCCTCCCAGCCAGAGTCGTGATGCAAGAGGTTCAGTGACCTACCCTTTTTATTAAGTCACAGCCTTTGTAATGCTCTAGAATTTATGGCGCCTATGGATTCTAAGGCAGCTTTGTTCACAGATAGGAGCTGTTGCATTACTATTGACTATATTTTTGTCACAACGGATTTGTCTAATCTCTTTTTTGAGGGGGCTATTCAAGCTGGTATATTTAGCAACCATAACCTTCTTACTGCCTCCCTGAGAATCCCCAAAGGTAGAGACTAGGAGGTAATGGGGCAGCACTCCACTCTATCTCCCAAAGACAATATGAGGAGGTTGGTCTAGAAAAATGTTAAAATACCTGCCATTTTCCATATGCTTATGATGAGAAGCCAGAACATAATTTTTAACTGTCGTTCAAGTGAGATAGAGCCTGGGCTAGTTGTTGATTCCTTTCAAAAATGGGATGTTCTTACGAAGTTGTTACTCATGAAACTCGTGAGGGGGTCAGAGCCTAATGTAGCCCCCTGATTTGGCAAAGCCTGCAGGCTGGCAAATAGAAATCTTCACCATGCCCTATGGATATCCCTGAGGATCAGGGATGACATAAAATCCTGCCAAATACAGTATAAATTGGCTTTGAGAAAATGGAAAGTTGAGGTGTAGAACGATCTGTGGGATAAACTGGTTCAAGCTTCCCAGATTAAAAATACATCGGTCTTCTGAAATATTGTAAACTCAAATTTATTATCAGATTCTCCCAAGATTTCCTTAAGAAATAGGAAATTGGGTTACTGTTTGAGAGGGGTGAAACCCTTCTCAAGCAGCAACCACAATCCTTGTAAGGGTGAGGCACAAGCAAACCCCAGGGTGAGGCTACCAAACCCCAAATTAACCTGAGCTCAACCTTCTGGTAGTTTGGCACAGAACAGTCAGGCTTAACTTAGAGGCAATGTGTAAAGTATTTGTGCAACACTTCATATAGTAATAAAGTGAAAACACCACACAAAAAAGATCCCGCACCAAGTTAGAAAAATAGAGCAAGTTTTAATAAATAAAACAAGACCAAAACGACAAAAATCCAATATGAGATATGCAATTTTTAAGATTTTAGTAGAAATAGTGCCAAAAAGCACAAAACTTCAACTGTAGATATCTTGGCACTCCAGACTGGGACAAAGTCACAAGTTTAGGTCGACAACGATGGATAGCAGGCGATGATGCCCTCGACAAAGGCTTGTGATGCAAAGTTTGGCATCGAGGATGCGTTGGGCAGTCGGGGCAATGCACCAGTTCTGAAGAGCTGAGAGGCTGTGATGAGGTGTCCGGCGCCATAGTCGAGGCTGCTGTTGACAAGTAATGCAAGGGCCTGTGCAAAGGGTGCGTTGCACAGCAGTTGCTCTGAAGAGGTTGCTGGCTGCGAAGGCGATGCCGGTCTTTGCGACGGGGAAGAACCACAGAGTAGCTGCGATGCGTTGTGCCACGAAGCAGAGATGATACAGCTGTCTCACTGAGTCCACAGAGGATGTCAGAGCACCTTAGGCCCACTTTCAAGGGTCCAGGACTGGGGTGGCACCACTTGGCAGGGTAGAACAGATGGCAGGGCACATGTGCTGGGTTAAAGGTGTTTGAGCGTTCTGTCCCTGAGGCGCTATTCAGGAGGCCAGCCAATTAGCTCTTGGAGTCACTCTGGGGTTCTGGGTTCAACAGATGCAGGTCCAGTCCTTCTCACCCAGGCAAGAGGGCAGCAGGCAGCAGGTCAGCGCAGCAGGGCAGCAGTCCTTCAGAGCAGGAGTCCAGCAAAGTGGCAGTCCTTTCAGCCAGGGCAGCAGTCCTTTAGAGGAGCAGTCCAGCAAAGTGGCTGTCCTTTCAGCAGCACAGCGGTCCTTCTTCCTAGAAGAGTCCACAGGTCCAGAATTGTACTGAAGAGTTGGGGTCAGCTTTGAAGTGGAGGAAGCTTATAGAGGTCTCCACCTCCTGTAATGTAATAAGGTAACTCCAATGTTATCCTATGGGAGAGGCAGGCCTTACAGTTGTGAAAAGCGGCTTTAGAAGTCTTTCACTACCAGGAAATGTAAAACTGTAAAGTACATGTCCTACTTAAAAATACACTGCACCCTGCCCTTTGGGCTATTCAGGGCCCACCCTAGGGGTGACTTATATGTATTAAAAAGGAAGGTTTAGGCTGGTGAAAGGTTTCTTTTGCCAGGTCGAAATGGCAGTTTAAAACTGCACCCGCAAACTGCAATGGCAGGCATGAGACATGTTTGAACAGCTACTTAAGTGGGTGGCACGATAAGTGCTGCAGGTCAACTAATAGCATTTAATTTACAGGACCTGTGTACATGTAATACCACTTTACTAGAGGCTTGCTAGTAAATTAAATGTGCCAATTGGGTGTAAGCCAAGTCTACCATGTTTTAAGGAGAGAGTGCAAGCAGTTTAGCACTGGTTAGCTGTGGTAAAATGTGTAGAGTCATAAAGCCAGCAAAAACAAAGCCAGCAAAACAGGAGGGTTGAAGGCAAAAAGTTAGGGGAGAACGATGCCAAGGAGTCCAGTTCTAACACCGCCCTCCTAAATATAGGGAAGGCTCTCCCAGCAGTAAAGAGTAGGCCGTTGCATGCTCTTCTTTATGCTGATGATATGGTCCTTATAGCCAGAATTCCGATTGGGCTTAAGACCTTACTTGATGCTTTTGTGGAAGTTATGGAAAACCTGAACTTGGAGGTCAATAGATCCAAAACGTATATTAAAGCATGTGGGCCAATGAAAACATGTTGCCTCTCTATCAAAGGCCAGCATTTAGAGAGGGTATGTCAGTTTCCCTACTTGGGGGTAATATTTGATCACTGTAATTCTTGGGCCCCCTTCCTCTTGTGTAGGAGAGCATGTTTTATACAGGCTGTCGTCTCCACCTTTAGCTTCTCCTCTAAAACAGGGGAAAAAATAATCCACCCATTCATGGAGATCTATAAAAGAAAGTGTATCCCTGTTTTGACTTATGGTGCGGGGGTTTGGTGTTATAGTGACACTAATAGTCTTCACATACAAGAAAATAGGACGATTAGATGGATTCTGGGCATTCGTGCGAGTAGCCCTCACTTTTTGGCCCATCAAGAACTTGGCATGTAAAATTGGCATCTCTGCTACTCTTTCCTTCTGTTTGGTGCAATGACCAGGCTTCCTTAAATAGGGATATAATTGAGGATTGTATGGCAAATGCCTTGGACCCTAAGATTCCATGACTGTATTACATTCAGGCTCCCACTCTGAAATTGGGAAGACTTTCCATCTTTCTGAACCTGCATGAACTTAGGAAAGAAGACAAAGGCTGGCCAGGCCAGGGACAGGAAACTCTCTGAGTCTGTGAAACCTTCCTTTAAAGATTATGCCCTAATTCAAACTACTCTGGCGATGGAGCTCTATTTGGAACGGGTAGTTCACCTATAGGATAGGATGCATCTTTCAAGGTTTCGCATGGGGTCTATAAAATGGAAACTTTGTTTCCCTCTGGGGTAATATGATGTGGAGGGTATTTGTTGTTACCCTTCTGATGAAACTTCTATACAAAACTTGTTACATTTTGAATTTTTTTGAACATTTTTATAAGCATAGGTCGCGGGTCTTTTAATTCCCAATATTAAGGAAGTTGCAGTTTAAAAAATGCAGAGCAGCGCTAATTTATTTACAATTATTGAGCAGTAAGAAGATGTGCCTGAGAGTTGAATGTTTTTTAAAATCTGCTATTCGGTACCGAAATTCATCAATGTTTTAATTTTATATGTATATTGCTCCATGTAAGGAAATAAGTTTGTGGTTTTCGTACTTGATTACATCAGTTTTTACTTCATGATTGTAAATTATTTTGTTTAAAACTCTTTTCACTAATTTGGTATACTTATATGAAATGTATTGGTTTTATAGTCCATTTGGCTCTTCTTTTATGATCGTTTTTCTGATGATATAATAAAGATAATTCATTAATTCAAAGAGAACTAGCCCCAAAAAGCACAAAGCACCAAGGATAATCAATGGTTGTGGTAGACCGGGACCTAGGAGCAATTTGAGGCTGACTGGGATGACGTTTGGGTCGAGCACACCAACCAAGTTTATCCTGATAAAAGATTTTACCTTATGATTTAGGGCCTGATTTATTACTTGGCATTTGGGATGGAGACGGAATAAATTACTTCTTTCCCATGGTGGAGGGACCTTCTGCCAAATTTATAAAAGAACGCCAAGCAGCCGGTCATTTATAATGCCAACACATTTTGCTGTTTGGTGCAGTGGTGCGTCAGCATGACGCAGCCCTGCAGAAAACAGTTTTCTTTTTTTACTTTCAAAAAGAAAATCCTGAAATGGGATTTTCTTTTTGAAAATAAAAAATGCAATGGCCCCTCCCACCCCCCACCATGGGAGTCATCTCCCTTGGCAGGGGGAGCATTATGAGCATTTTACTGTCCCTAACCATCAGGTTTGCCTGGCGGTTACAGACAGTAAAATAAATGGTTATAGGTCCACCCATCCTGATTGGGTGGGCAGACCAATAGCCATTTCTATGGCGTCCCTCACTCTGTCGGGCCGTTGGAGATGTTTGACTATAGCGGTGATGGAGTAGTCACCGCTGTAGCCAAATCTATGGTCTGCCTGCATTTAAATCGGGACAGGTGGACCTTTATATTGGCAGTAAGGATACTTTGTCGCTGTTGCGATGAAGTATCCTACCGTCATAATATAAATTAAGCCCTTAGTGCTTTAAGTCCTAATTCACCACTGAAGTACACTTCTAAAACCCCTGGTATCTCAGGGGACCGCTTTGTAGCCTCATAGGGTGTCAGGCACAGGTCAACAGTAGGGTCCAGTACAGGTCCAGTTGCCAATGGTCATGTGGGTACTCCCAGGAAAAGATCTCTTGTGCTTGTTGTATCCCTGTAGCTTGAACAGGGTATTAGCCTTATAACCCTTGGAGACTACCTCTTTGTCCTGGGTACAAGAGGGAGCAGGTCCAATCCTTTAGAGCCCCTCTCAGGTCACAGACAGCAGGTCCAATCCTCATATGATCTTCCGCAGGTCCAGGAAGTGTTCTGAAGTGAGTGCCTGGAGGTGCCACATTCATGAATTCACGAGCTAGTGGGTGAGAATTACTCCTGGGCATATCCAAACCAATGGGCTAAAAGTTCTCGGGGCCAATCCTACCCATTTTGAACATTTTCAAGATGGGAAGGTCTTTGGTGAGACTAAATTTGTGCTCTGAGGGCCGGGTCTGTGTGTGCGGGGAGTCTACTATGGTAATCCTACCTAGCATCATCAAACACACCTAAAATTAAAATCCAATTTGGAGCAGGTACTGTACCAATAACAAACCCAGAGACAAAAGCAGGGCCCTCCAGCAATCAGACTGTGGATACACAAGAATTGCTTCTGCATCCTGTTCCCACCCCTTTTAAGTGCGCCCCAAGAGTTATATACAAACCAAGTTAGGTGTCTGGTAGGACAAAAGCAGAGTCCTTCAACAATCAGATAGGGGATCCACAAGAATTGTTTTGGCATCCTGTTCTCTCCCCTTCCAAGTGTACCCCAAGTGCTATATGTGAACCCCAGCAGGCCTGTCAAGCAGGATTTGGCACACAAGAAGGATTTGACACTGTAGCATCAAAAAGGACACGCCGCAGTAAACAACACCAGGAAAAACCCATAGACCCAGTTGAGACCTGGGTGAGTATAATAACATACAACAATGTCTCAACAGGTATTACTATAGCAATAGTTTTTACAAAGTAAATTAATTGTATAGAAAGAAAAAGAGAAAACACCAAGATTTGACGAAGGCAGTCTGTATTCATTGACAAGCATAAGAATAATTTCGAACAGCAATAATATAATTACTTTGTGTATGTGTAATCGATATAAAGTACACACACAGTGCTCGTAAAAAAAGTAAACTGCTCATGTGAGGCACATGGATTATGTCAACGGCGTTTTGACCTGTATTATGTCAGGTCATCCTCAGGACAAAGATTATCACATTTTAGTGCTGGGCGCAGTCCATGATGCAGGAGGTCCATCCAGTAACAGGACGGGCCTCCCGGTGAGGTCTTTTTAACTCCCGGATCCCTTACTCCAACACCCAGAGTACACTCATGCTTTCAGACTGCACCCAGCACTAAAAAGTGATTTGTGTAATCTCTATCCTGATGATGACCTGATGTAATACAAGATGAAATGCCATTGACATAATCCAGTGGATTTACGGCTTCTGCCACTTAACATGCTTCTCTAAAAATATTTCCTTCAGTATTCATGTTTTGTACCATTTTAAGTAACGCCTTCTCGCTGTTTGCTTTCACTTTGTCGCGTGGCTCACATGCGTCGTTCACTTTTTTCACAAGCACTATGTGTGCACTTTATATCATAAAGTAATTATATTATTGCTATCCAAACTTATTCTCATGCTTGTCAATTAATACAGACCGCAATAGTAAAACACTGGAATTTTTCTATTCTTTTGCTACGTAATTAATTTACCTTTTACAAACTATTGCTATAGTAATAACTGTTGAAAGATTGTTGTATGCTATTACACAGACACCATCCTGCATATTCTGTGGGTTCAGAGGAGTCATCCCACTGCACATTCAGATCAGCTTATTGTTTGTTCCAGGGAGACATTTCACAACTAATCAAGGGTATTTACTGGCTGGGAGAAGCTAGAGAGCCAATACAAATTAGTCTCCAGGAAATTCGGGCAGGGAAAGGTAACTTTCTAAAAGTTACTTTTCCTCAATATTTATTAAAAACCTGACTTCACCACTGAACTGGATTTTCAATAACTATTAAAAATTGTTGTTTCATTATTTTACATGCTAGCCAATTCCAGAGATACATCCAATTCCAGAGATACAGTATTAGTTTTTTAATCTATGCAATGGTTTTTGACATAGGACAGCCAGGCCTGCCACAGAGAAAATAGCTATTGGGTGCTAGTCATTGTAAGACAATGCTAACGTTAAATTTCTAAATGCCCTACTTTTAAATGCCATGCACCCTGACTTGTGTGCTACAAAGCCTGCATAGTGGTGATTTAATAATATTTAAAAGGGAGATTTGACCCTGTCAAAAGGGCTCACTTTGACAGGTCGAATTGCAGTTTTTGCACTGCTACTGTCAGGCTATAGTGGTATTAATAAAGCAATGTTTGTACTTGCACTGTAGTAGATGGCACAATAGGGGCTGCCATCCACTACTGGCATTTAGCTTCCAGGCCCTGGGTACACCTTGGATCATATACTAGGGACTTATTGGAAAGTTAAACATTCCAATTAGAAGTATGGAAAATCGACCAAGTTGAAAAGTGTGAGCACAGACACTTTACTACTGGTTAACAGGGGTAAAATGCAGGCCATGGGTACACCTTGTACTATATGCTTAAATCTATAGGTAAGTTACACATGCCAATTAGGAGTATACAAATTCAACTATGTTAAAAAAGGGGAAGCACAAGCACTTTCTTACTGGCTAGCAGGGGTAAAGTGCTGAGAGCTCTTAAGCCAGCAAAAAAAAATTGTCCAGCAAAAGGTTAAACATTTGGGTTGGCCACACAGAAAAGATGGATTATCTACACTATTGTTATAACAGCCAGTTCACTCAAAGAAATGTCATATGCACAGATTTACACATACACATGGTGAACATTGAGGACTTCTTACTAGGGGTGGGCGTAACTCATGTAATTCAGTGTAGCGTATTCACACTGGATTACCTAAAAATTTGGTGAGATTACACTTGAATTACTCTAGAAGAATAATTCTGCATTTTACTCTACTTCTGAGAGCAAAAAATGCCACCTTCCTTCTAAAATAGACACAAGGAGGCAGTTTGCGCTAAGAAATAGCACTAAATGCAACAGAACACAAATAGCGAGTAGTCACTCACGCTTACTAAATGTGCCTTTGGGGTAGGATTTTCCCCCAACCTACTACTGACATTTAGCAATATTTTCTGAGCGCAAAAGAAGATGCATTTTGCGCTAAAAACAGCTCTAAATGCAACAGAACAGAAAGAGCGCTAAATGTGGTCTTGCAGTAGGATCTTTTCCCCAATATTTCTCTTAATTATGTGAGAAGGACTAATCACATAATTAGCGGTAATTCGGCATCAAAGAGTAATGTGAAACTACCAAAATTACTCCAAGAACCCCGGCGTAATTGAAATTCCACCCCGGGCCTACTTCTTACCCCCTCATAAAAGTCTGAGGCATATGCAAGGGAACCTATGATTTTCATAGATTTCAAAGTGTATGCCTGTTTCCCCTAAGCCTATTCCTGTGTATGTTTTGAAGAAAAGAACCTTGGTTGGTTTTGTGTCAAAGAAAATATGCATTTGCAGAATTTTTAGCTCTCTTTTGTGCTTTGAATGAAAAACATTTTTGCATGTAAAGAAATTGCTTCCTTAAACATCCTAAAAACATGGGCTATTACCGACCCCACTTGCATCTGTTTCATTTAGATGTAAGTTTAGCAGTGTAGTTAAGTGCAGGAGCGGCATTGCAAATTCTTGTGAACACTCACAGAATACCTACCCTCTCATCCTCATCGCCACCGCGGTTCTGTAATGCCCGCTGTTCTGTATTTCACCCTACATTACACATGAGCAGTGGCAAAAATAGAGCTCTTCTCTGGAAATAGTGGCTTAACGCAAAATGATGGGCTCCCTGCAGAATGTGTTGAGGGGCCCCTGAGACTCACCATATGTCACATATATTCATAGTACTGCGGCTGAAACGGGGTCTGCTGAAGGGTGGGGACCACCCTGACCCTCAAGGGCTTGCGTTCAGGGCACAAGTCCTAAAAAAAGAAGCGGGGGGACTAACCAAATTAGGCAGTATGCAAGTGACATCATGGAGCATGACATCACACCGTGAGACATCATGGTGTGTGACATCGCAAGCAGCTTCCCAGGATGTGACCTTACAGAAAGTGGCATCAAAACCCATGACCTCACGAGAAGTGACATCACAAGAAGTTGCATCAGATCTCAAGACCCCACACATATGTTTTGCAAGACTATCATGAATACATTAGAGCACATTATGAGATTTAGCAAATGAGATTTTGCGTTGGGGTTGTGTCAAAAACGTAATGCAACCCCAACGCAAAATCTGGATCACAACTTATACATCTATGTTTTTAAAAACTCTGCCACAAAGAAACAGGAAAAAAGGACACATTTTAAATTAAATCTATTCTGCTCAAATGTTTGCAAAGTTTGCATTTTAAAATATCTTTTGGGGTTAAGGCAACTGCTATAGAGAACTTTGCGTTTCCCAGAAAATCTCAGGGAATAATAATAAGGGAAAGATAACTCCTGAGGTTAATGCATTTGCTGGAGAGATCTCTGTTTTATCTAATCCCAGTTTTGAATCAAAGTAGCATAGAGGGTTAATATGTCTCCTGCAAAGCACATCATGTAATATGCAGATGAAAGATTTTTATTTTATGTACCTATGTAAGTGGGTTACTGCTTTTAACACAGAGATCCTTTTGTTACTTGCAGCACATAAACTGCATTCCCTCTAATATAGCACTATGAGCTATGAAGGACATGTGACTACTATACCTTGTAACCCTCACAGTTTTATGTAACACATCCTGTACATTGATTTACACACTTACATGATTTATTGCCAATGTATTATGTGTACGTGTGATGTAAAGTGCTCTGACACCCTGCATACGGATGAGTAGCACTATAAAAGAAATACAACAAAATAGTTGTATTTAAATTGCTATTTATGTAAATACTGTGACAAACCAGCAGGTCTGACATTCTTATAGTATGTGCATGTCTCTTATGTACAGGGACTGAATAAAGTCAAAAGCATGCCTCACTTAAGTACTTTTTGAAGTAATAACAAGCTGTGTGCCTTTGCTTCCCCTCCATTGTGTTTGCATTTTGGTGTGAGGTGCCACGTTGCTCTCAGCCAGGATACTTCCACAAAAGGGGGCCTGATCGCCCCATAACTTTGGCCTTTGTTATGGGCCCAGCTGGAATCTGATCAGGGCCGGACTGGGAACCCAAAGCGCCCCAGGCAATTTTGTTAAACCGGCCCCCACCCCCGGGAGTGGAGGGGGATTAGTGTGAAGCACTGCAGCTTAACAAAACTGCCCCCCAACACTGCTGCTTTTGTTACTGGGGTCCGATAAACCAGCCCCCAGTAACAAAACCGGCCCCCACCACTACAAAACCAGCCCCCACCCTTCCTGCCTCTTGGGCAAATGCCCGATGCCCGCTAGGTCTGTCCAGCCCTGAATCTGATAAGCCCCCTCATTGCTGCACGGAACAAAAGCAGACAACGTGCAGGTGCTGCTGAATGTGTCCCGGTGTCTGAAAATGAAACAGGGACGAGTTCAGCATATTTATGTCTAAGTTAAATTCTTGGCCGGGTGGACGGCATCCACCATATGTAAATAGTGAGTAAACGCCGACTACCCATGTGTACCCTCGACTAGTGCCCTACTTGTGTTATTACCCTGCCTCAAAGAGGAGTATATCACAGAATGATGGGCAGAGAATTTTATCCTTTCCTTGTTGTTAGTGGAAGACGCCATAAATACCAGTGAATTGCAGTAAGATGAAAGTCTTCATTTGAACAAAGTATAAGGGATTCGTCAATAAATTAGGCAGAACAGCATAACTTACAATATTATGACTGAGTGATTTCATCCGACATCGGTCAAGATTGTTCGGGCGTGTCATGGTCCTTTTTTCGGCATTCAACAAATACTGCCTGCAAAGTTAGAACAAGTTAGAACAATCGACATGTCAAAATGAGCTGACATCAACTGAATAGTAACTTGTACTGAACCTTTTCATTATGACAAATCTTTTTCTGGATCTCACCTGCATCCGGATACAAGTTCTTCTAAGACTTGTTTCAATTCAATTTCTGGCTTGGATTTAGGTTTCCTGGTGATTTTTTCTACTTTATCAAGTCCACGCTCCTGCAAAAGGAAATGCTTAAATTACTCAAATTGCTTAGTTATTTAAATTAGGTATAGTCATGCTTTTTGATAGACTAATAATATTGTAATACGGCGGTCGGACGGAAACCATTGATGTCGGGCGGAAAGCCTTTGACTAGCTGTCGGATGGCTTTCTGCCCGACATCGTAATCGGGCCCTCAGTAAGGTTGTATTGGCTGGAGAAAATCGCTCTATTAAGTACCAATATGTGCACAGAACAGTAATATTTAACATTGTCTGATGTGCACAGTTATCTTGTGGTAAAATATGCAAATGTTTCATGACATGTCTTAGAATTTTATCAGCAGGCATAAACATTTCTGTATGTACCTTTATGTACCTAGAAGCAGCAATTATGGCATTGTCTAATATATGCACATCTCTTGTGGTGTAATATACCTTTTTCTCCTTATATGAATGTATCTGCTTATGACAGGAAACATAGTTCAATATGCAATGGCTCATCTATAAAAACAACTTCATATCTTTACTGCGAGATGCATAGTTGGTTATGTCTGAGTATATTGTAGAGGTAGACTGTTGTGTTGTGAGAATAGTTGTCATGTGGGGAAGAGCCAGCTCTTGCATAATCTTCTGAAGCTAAGATGGTTGTCAGAGGTTCTTAATTGTGTGGGTAGTTAATTCCATAGTTTGGCTGCTTAAACAGAGAAAAATGTCTCACCCAAATTTTTCTCTTGTATGTTGGAACTTTGAGGCGGGGAACCATTCTTGAGGATAGGTTCCTTTGTTGTATATTTTTTTGATTTTCTTCCTGATGAAGAGTTGTCATTTGCCATGTATTGCATTATGTGCGATACAAAGCAGCTTGAAGGTGGATCTTCTGACATGTGTAGGGCCCTCAAGGTAGTGGACATGTGTGCTTGTGGCTTTACCTGTAGGAGGAGTCTAGTGGCAGCGTCATGAATTTTATGCAATCTTCTCAAAGTTGACAGAGGTGATAAGTTATACAGACCATTAGCGTAATCCAGTTAAGATAGGACAAGCGAGATGGTAGTTTAAGACTTGTGAGGGAATCCTAGGTACAGGAAGATGTGTTGCAGTGTTTTCATTGTGAGAAAGCATGATTTGGCTACCTTGTCCACTTTCAATTGCTTTCATTGACAGCTTGGCATCCATGGTAATTCCGAGGTTTCTTACCTCGTTAGATATTTATGGTGTGTGGTTGTTGGAACTGGCCCTTTTTGCAGGGTTATCCCCAAACATTTTGCCTTCCTCCTGTATTTTGTTTCTGACCTGTTTTTGTTGGTTTTATGACTCTGGGTATTTTACCACTGCTGATCAGTGCTAAAGTGCATGTGCTCTCTTTTCTACAGCTGTTTGGCATATTTAATTGACCTGTAACTCCCTTGTACAGTGGTATCCCATATACCCAGAGCCTAGAAATTAAATGCTACTAGTGGGCCTGCAGCGCTGCTTGCACCACCCACCGAAGTAGCCTTTCAAACCTGTCTCAGGCCTCTGCCGGTGCAGGGCCTGCACGGGTAATTTACTGCCGCAGTGACGTGGCACTTAAAGTGTTTGCCGCATCAAAAACTCCCCTTTTACTACATATAGGTCACCACTAAGGTTGGCCCTAGGTAGCCTTATTGGCAGGGTGCTGTGTAGGTAAAAGGTAGCACTTGTGCCTTAGCTATGTGGCATGTCCTGGTAGTGACAAACAGCCTATTTGGCTTCCCACTGCTGTGAGGCTCCTCCTCCCATAGGTTTGCATTGGGAATTACCTAATATGTGCTTCAGGGGTAATTTCTGATATGAAAGGGGTAGAGTGTCCATGTTTGGTATGTTTGGAATAGTAGTAATAAATCCTGCTTATTGGTGTAAGCGGATTTGTCATTACTATTTTAGAAATGCCACTTTTAGAAGAGGGCATTTCTGTGTGCTTATGACTCTTTGTGCCCTGCCTGGTTGCGTATTCACCATCTGGTTTAGACTGACAGCAGAAGGGGATGTGCATTCACTTTAGACAGTCACATGGGGGGTTGAGGTATCTCCTGCCTTTCCTGGGAGACTCAGCGCTGGGCTGAATAGACCTTGGCTGCATTTAGAGTGGTAGGAGGAGTTTCCCTTGCACCTGAATAGGCCTGGGCTGCATTTAGAGTGGCGGGAGGAGTTGCACCTGCACCTGAATAGGGCTGTGCCGGACTTTCACAATGCTGTTTCCGCCCCCTGTAGTGTGTCTGGAGCCAGGGCTTGGGATTGAATAGGGGTGTTGTGCACTCCTAAAACGTGTTTGAAGTGCCCCAGAACAAAGACTTTTGGAGTATAAGTACAGGAGCTGTGACCCCATAATGAGGAGACAGAATCTTTATTAAATACAACGAAATCTGGCTCTCCTTTAGACCTGATTCCAGCCAAAACCACCGGCTCGCTCGCCAATCAACTTGCTACGCCCATTTGTTCCATCTTAAACAGCTCCTTGAAGGAAGGCAGGCTCCCCAAGGAATGGAAAGCAGCTCAGATCCTGCCCATCAGGAAGAATGCTAAACTCCCCCCAGAAGATGTCTCCAACTACCGTCCTATTTCTTTACTCCCCTTATTAAGCAAACTTCTAGAGAAGCATATCAATAAATACCTGTCCGAATTTATAGAATCCTCCAACTGCCTTGACCCCTCGCAATCAGGATTCCAACCTAAGCACAGTACGGAGTTTGCATTGGTGACAGTTACCGATAACATCCGAATGCTAGCAGACAATGGTCAGGCAGTGCTCCTAATACTGCTTGACCTGTCTGCAGCATTCAATACTTTCTCCCACCAGATCTTGCTCGGGAGACTCAGAGATATAGGCATCCAGGGGAAGGCACTAACATGGATGACTAATTTTCTGGCTGAAAGGACTCAAACCATCAACCTAGGCCCTTTTAGATCACAGACCACTAATGTTACCAAGGGAGTACCCCAGGACTCATGTTTGAGCCCTACTCTGTTCAACATTTATGTTACCCCATTGGCTGGCCTATTAAGAAATGTAGGATTCATACCAATTTCCTATGCCGACGACACACAACTGCTTCTCTCTTTTGACAAGAATAACACCAACATTCAGACCACCTTTTCGGAGGGCATGAAGGCCATCACTGATTGGATGAGTAACAACTTCCTTCAGCTGAATGCAGAGAAAACCGAAATTATGTTATTCAGAGAAGCAGTAGCGAGGTGTTTGCCCAACTGGTGGCCAGGAGAACTGGGCCCGGCCCCGTCCCCAAAACAAGTGGTAAAAAACCTAGGGGTCCGAATTGACCAGAAGCTAAGCCTAGAGGAGCATGCCACCACAACAACTGGGGCCTGTTTCCATATACTTAGCCTTCTTCGCAGAGTCTTCCCCCTACTTCTGCTATCCATGCGGAAAACCCTGATACAAGCATTGGTCCTAAGCCGTCTGGACTACTGCAACGCTCTGTTGATTTCAGCCAAGGAATCCTCCTTGAACAGACTGCAGGTAGTCCAGAACACGGCAGCCCGATTAGTGACCAACGCCCCCCCCCCCAGAACTGCCTCCCTCCCCCTACTCCGTAAGCTGCATTGGCTACCCATTCGTAAAAGGATCAAATTCAAAATTTGCTGTATGGTCTACAAATCCCTAAACAACTTGGGACCAAGGTATATGACAGACAAGCTGGTCAGATACATTCCTTCCAGAACCCTTTGTTCCGGGTCCAAGGATCTCCTTCACATACCTCGCATAAAACAGGCCCGGTTGGGGGGGAAAGCCTTCTCCTATTTGGCCCCATTATATTGGAACCAACTGCCCATCCACCTACGTCTCTGCTCCAACTACCTAGCCTTCAGAAAGCTGCTAAAAACCACGCTGTTCTAATCTTATCCTTACTGGTTGACAAAGGCAGTCACAGCGCGGAGATACCCCGGTTGGGGTGATTCTTGCGCTCTATAAATGTAATAAATAAAGAGGGACTGCGTGAGACTTGTAACCAGACGCTGCTGTCGCTACGTGCTGCACCTTGTCAGGGGACCTTTGGGCTTCCAGGAGGAACTGCCATTGGGACTGCCTATTCTGCTGTGTGGCCTGCTTTTTGCTGGGCTGCAGGAGAGGTTACCACTTTGCATGCCTTATGTATAAGCCTGTTGCCTGTTTCCCTGCTTGAGTGCCTCCCAGTGACCCCAAGGAGCCCAGGGAGTGTGGTTTCTGCTCCTTGTGAAACCAGCGTGTGGCGAGCGCTGGTTCTGCCCCCTCGCCACTGGGAAACCAGCTAGAGGAAGGATTTGTGCCTAGTGCTTGAAATTCTGTGACCCGAGGCGTGGGCTCCTTATGCCACTACCAAAAACAAAAGGGGAAGAAGGAAATCCCCAGCGGGAGCCTTCCCCGCGCTGTCTCGCCCCGCCAACGTAGCGGAGGGCGAGGCCCAGCCTCGGAAGAGTGGATCTGAAGTGGAAGGAGAGCGCCTGATGGCAGAAAGGGGAGCGCCTCCCGCAGTACAAGAACCCCTCTTAGTGGGGCCCTGCCTGCAGGGAGGCTTCACTCTTGCGTCGATGGATTGCCGCGGCAACCCAGCCTCCGAGATTACACTTGCCTGTGTTCCGTTGTTTCCAGCTCCCCGTACACCGGCCCCAGAAAGGAGAGACCACGGCCCTACCATAAAGCGTGAAAGCCGCGGCCGGGAGGAGACAGCGGGTTCAGTTCTCTCTGGGAGAAAGGTGCATTTTGGGGATCTGATGCCCTGTGGGGCAGCCGCAGTGGTGAGGGTTGCGTGAGGCAGACCCAGGCGGTCCCAAACGGGTTGGCAGGCGTTTCTTGCCGTTGAGGGCCGACCTTGGATTTCTGTCTCCACACGGAGACTGGGGCTTGTTTTTGCATCTGCCTTGTCTCTTACGAAGTGGGATGGGCCCCTGTGAGGTCTCCCCGCTGACTCCGGTGGTGCCTGTATGCCACATTCTTAGGCGTACCTGGGGCATTACAGCTGGATTGTCGGGACGGGGTGGAACCTCAACAGAGGCTCCCAATTCCTGAAATTGAAGGAATCCCCAGTAATTACAGCATTCCTGGTAATAGGGGCACAGATGCTTCTGTGCCTAATGTCGTGGATGGGAGTTACCATATAAAGTATAATAGGAGTGCAGGGAAGCTGCACCCTATGCCTTTATGGGTACGTTTGGTCAATCATGAGTTTTCTTCTCTTGGTCAATCAATCAATCAATCAATCAATCTGGGTTGGTAAAGCACAACTACTCACCCTCGAGGGTCTCAAGGCACGGGGGTGGCTCCATTGAGTGCTGGGGTCATCCGAAGAGCCAGGACTTGAGGTCCTTACCCAACTGGAGCAGTGTAGGTGCTTGACCGGAGGTGGAGGGGGAGGTCGTTCCAGGCCTTGGCTGCGAGGTAGGAGAAGGACTTTCCTCCTGTTCTGGTCTTGTATATGCGTGGAATGGTGGCCAGAGAGAGGTCAGCTGATCGGATGTGTCTCTTGGGTGCGTGGAAGAAGAGGCGGTTGTTCAGGTATGCTGGTCCGGTGTTGTGGAGGGCCTTGTATGCGAGTGAGGAGCTTGAAGATTATTCTTCTTTCGATGGGAAGCCAGTGGAGATTGTGGAGGTGTTGGGTGATTGGCTGCGATGGGGGATGTCTAGGATAAGTCTGGCTGCGGCATTCTGGATGGTCTGGAGTTTGAAAAGTAGTTTCTTGGTGATTCATGCGTAGAGAGAGTTGCTGTTGTCCAGTCTGCTACTGATGAGGGCGTGCATGACCATTTTTTCTGGATTCAGATGGGATCCATCTGAACGTTTTTCGGAGTATGCGGAGGGTGTTGAAGCAGGCCGAGGATACGGCGCTGATCTGGTGGTTCATTGTGAGCGATGAGTCTAGTATGATGCAGAGGTTTCGTGTATGGTCTGTCGGGTGGGGGGGTTCCAAGGGTGGAGGGGCCACCCGGTGTCGTCCCATGCGGAGGGGGTGGAGCCAAGGATGAGGACTTCTGTTTTCTCAGAGTTGAGTTTCAGGCAGCTCTTCTTCATCCAGGTGGCGACGCTTTCATCCCTTTTTGGAAGTTGTGTCTGGTGATGTTCGGTTTTTTGGTGAGGGTGAGGATAAGCTGGGTGTCGTCGGCGTAGGAGACGATGTTGAGTTCGTGGTTTCTAACGATGGTTGCGAGGGGGGCCATGTAGATGCCGAAGAGGGTGGGGCTGAGGGAGGATCCCTGGGGCACTTCACATCTGGTCTCTGTTGGTTCCGAGAGGTAGGGCGGGAGTCTGACTCGTTGAGTTCTGCCAGTGAGGAATGAGCATATCCAGTCAAGGGCGGATGTTGGCATCGTGGAGTCTGGTGGCTAGTGTGCGGTGGGAGACAGTGTCGAAGGCAGCCGAGAGGTCCAGGAGAATGAGGGCTGCCATTTGGCACTGGTAGAGGAGGGAGCAGATGTCATCGGTGGAGGCGAGTAGGGCGGTCTCGGTGCTGTGGTTGCTGCTGAATCCAGATTGGGAGATGTCCAGGACGTTGTTTGCTTTGATGAAGTTTGCTAGGTGGGTGTTGACAGCCTTTTCGATGACCTTTACTTGATTGTACTACCTTGTGATGTAATGACAATTGCTGGTGGCAGAGTGATTTTATGATCTATGTGACATGGCGGCAAGTGCCTAGTGGCACAGTTATTTATGTGATTATGGTCTAAAGTGTTTTATGTACAATATAAAGGATATTTTTATATAACCTTGTGTGGAGTCTCTTTTTGTGGTGTGCCTAGTGTGTCACAGGTGTGTTGCACAAACGCTTTACACATTGCCTCTGGGATAAGCCTGACTGCTCTGCCAAGCTACCAATGGGGTGAGTAGGGATTATCTTGTGGGTGTAACTCCCTAACCCTGACTAGAGTGGTGGCTTCTGCCTGGCTTAGGTGCATACCCTAGCCAACCAGAAACTCCATTTCTAACAGTGGTCCTATATCATCAGGCCAGGTGAGGAGAGGGTCATAGGTTTTCCAGTTGCCACAGGAGGGTATTTTGGTTTTGGAAGCATTCAATTTGAGGTGGCTCCATGTCATCCATTGGTAAACAGCTCAGAGGCATTTGAAGGTTTTTGATGTTCCAATGTTCTTTGTGTGTTCCAATTTCAGAAGTATCTGTGTGTCAATGATTTCATATAGGTGTTAAAAACCACGGGTGAGATGATTAAGCCCTTAGGGGCTCCTGCTTCAATGCTGCATTGTTTAGAGGAGAAAGGAAGAGTATGCATAATAATTGTTCTATTGTGTAATTATGATGTGATCCAAGGGAGAGCTGCACCTTCTATTCCACCTTCCTCTAGTCTTTGTATTAGTATGTAATGATCCACTGTGTCAAAGGCTGGCGAAAGGTCCAAGAGAAGAAGGGCAGCAACCCCTTCTGGTCTACCATGTTTATAAGATCATCCCAGATAGAGATAAGGACCGTTTCAGTGCCTCTTCCAGGATGGAATCAAGTTTGGAAGTCAGAAGGTATGGAATTCTCTTTAATGAATTGTGACATCTGGGTGAAAGCTGCTCTTTCTATAAGTTTGCCCATGAATGGTCCATTTACTATGAGTCTGTAGTTGTCAGACCTTGATTGTCCAAGGTAGGTTTTTTTTATTAATGGGTTTGTGCATTTTAAGTCTTCTGGGAAAACTGCTGTTGTTTAGGAGTTGCTGATGAGTGTTCTGACTTGGATGGCTGCAGAAGTTAATAGTAGAATGTTTTTGAAGATTTGATGTGGACAATGGTCAGCCTGCAGCCTTGCTCGCTTTGACAGGATAAAGAAAATCAGTCGATAATAGTTCTTTGAAGGAGCGTAGAGGCCAAAGTTGCCTTTCCCTGATGGTTTTTGTAGGAAATAGGTTGTGGCTGTTGTTGTTTTTGTTGTTTACATAAGAATCCCATGGTTGCTTTAGTTGTGTAATGATTTGCCAGTTCGTACAACAAATCTTGACAAATGGGGTACATTTAGTGTACATGTAGTAATTTGGCAGTTTATTAGTAAGACAGTTCTAAATCTTGCACTATGCAAACAAACAAAAACTTTAGGGCAGGAGAAGAATATATTGCCTTGGACCCAAGACCAAAAGACGGGCCTGCACCCTGTCTTACAGTGTCTGTGTTGAATTTGTTAACCCTTTGGCTAGTGGTTGAGTAGAATGCGGCAGAGAGTTCTGCAATTTATTGCTTTGTTGATGATGAGCAGTTATGTAGTGAGAAGAACTACACAGTCTGAGGTCAAAACAGACTATTGCAGCTGAGGATTCCACAGCAGTACATGAAAAATTAATCAAAAATTCAATTTTTTGTTTTAAATACTAAAAGTACTGCTGCATGTTGACCCAGTAGCCAGACCCACTGCACACAAAAAAAGAGAAAGAAAAAGAAACCTACGAATGTTCCAATGCTTACCTCTAAATTTGCTTCAAATGAAACAGATTTTTCAAAGTTTATCATCTAATATAAATTTCTTATGAACATTCCATTGAAATACATATGTACACTTGTTTGTGCATTCAACATAACTCTTTTCAGGGCATATCCATCAACCTTCATAATACATCCAATATTTTGTTTAATAGAATGCATGCATGGGATTTGATAAATTCAATACTCCAATGAATAAACCAATGCATTTTGGGCAACATGTGCCCTTCGTCAGGTAGAAAGACTATAAAAGTTATGTAAACATATTTGTAGAATAGGAAGCAAAGACTGATGAAGGAACCACCCCTGATATTATAAATCGACTATCAAGAACATATCGTGTCCACATTATGATGCACTGCAATATTCTCCGCAGAGCTCCGCGAGCGGCGGAGTATGGTCAAAAAATGCCGTTCGCGGTGATTGCACAGTGCCGGATGCTTGTCCGCACTGTGCAATCATTGCGAACAGCACCATGCACAGCGCAAGCTTACCTTTTCTGCCGCTCAAGTAGATTTTTACTCGAGCAGCAGCTTTCTCAACGCGAACAGGCAGTTTCCAACGCGAGCGGTCGCAAGCATACGCGACCACTCGCAATGAGAAACCTGAACCCCCGCGTTGAGAAATCTCGCTGGGAGGTTTATTTTCCACGCTCGCGCTCGCCAACTTGATGTTGGCAATCGCGAACGAGGAAAAATCTCGCCGGGAGGTGGATTTTCCTCGCTCGCGCTCGCCAACTTGACGTTGGTAAACGCGAGCGAGGAAAAAAACTCCACTACGCTGCGCGAAGCGGAGTTTTTCAGATCTCCGCGAGCTCTGCGTAATGCGGAGTGCGGGAAACTCCGGAGCGGAGTTCACTGCCCAGGCTTAGTTGTAATTGCAGTGACCCTGTATGATGTCAGAGGATGTAATAAAGAGGCTAGGTCTTGTTGGCCAGGCACCCTGGCATAACAGTGTATGTGCATGAGTGCTGCAGCACCACTGCCCATCTCAACAAACTGTCGACAAGGTCGGCTGTCTACTCTCTTGCACACCTGCCACCCGTGGAGTGCTGCCCCTGCCTTGCGCCATGCGCGGTGCCTTGGCTGGCACCTTGGACATCCGGAGCCCAGCGCTATGTGTGTTGTGTGCTTTGGGCCGCCCGTCACTCTGTGGGACATGCCCGAAGGCCTACGTGGCTACCTCCACATGGCCTGCATCACTGGGGGCAGCACCCACCGGACCTGGCCTCCTGGCTGGAGGCTCAACATTGCCTTCTGGCACTGACTGCACACTGCTGGGTGTGCCCTCATCAAGAGAAGGAAGAGAGACCCGGCGGGGCCTGGCTATATTTTCCCCGCAAAAGGGAGGATAAAGCAATCTACCCTGCGCCGGCCTTTAGAGAGTGAAGGTTACCATGCATCACCTGCATGTAGGAACAGCCCGGTGAGTGGGTACTCTAGCAGTTCCCGCAGGCTGGGCGTGTGAGAGGTGAGATGTGCAGGTCATATCCATTGGACGTGCCCACAGGACCAGGCAGTCTAGACTGGCATTTCCCCAACGGGGAGAGCAGAAGAGGAACTTGGAAGAACCACACCCTTTCCCGTCCGGCAGCAAAGAGTGCCAAGTGCAGAGGAGCTGGTTGATATAGAAACACTGGAGATACATGGATGCACAGCATGGCACACATACCATCAATTGAACCCTTTGTAGTTGGCGGCACGCCCTCACCAGGCCCCAAAGTGGAAGTCATGGATTGAGAGGCTGGACTTATACTTCACTGCCAAAGGGGTTGCAGAGGAGAGGACGCGTGCCTGGCTACTCCATCTTGCAGGTGCAGAGATATATAAACTGTCTTGAATGCCCCCTAAGGCCGGCCCACCTCATACGTATGCCATGTTGGTGGCAGCTTTGAACACCCATTTGAAACCCATGGCAAATACAGATTAAGAACACTTCATCTTTAGGCAAGGGCAACAAGGACCAGAGAGTCTCTTGATGCTTTCCATGCTCAACGGAAGGGGATAGCGAGCACGTGCACCTTTACCAATGAAACTGAGGAGATACAAGCCTACATCATCCAGGAGTGTGCCTCTAACAAACTGAGGGAACAGATTCCACAGCAGGTGTCTCCAGCCAGTCAATCGTGAGCTGCCAGTAGCTCACAGACACCTTCAGAGTAGCTCACAGCCTTGAGTAAATTTTTAAATAAGCACATGGTCACATTTTCCGTTTCAAGTTATGGGAAGGCTGTGTTTATTTTACAATATTATCTTTAGGCTGTAGGTAGCTGGGCCTGATAATGAGGGTGCTGGAGTCCAATTTATGACCCAGGGTACAGAGGAGAAGAACTGAGGCACTGAGGTATTTAAGTCTTGAATAAAAGTCATTGTCAACTCAATATTGGAGGATGAGAACAAAATTATGTTTCTAAATGCTTTTAAATTCAAGAAAATTCAAATGAAGAGTTAACTTAATGATTAAGTTAACTTTTCATTTCAATTTTATCCCATTTCAAAGTGTTACAAACAGAAGGTCTCTTGCTTCCAGTAGCCAGTAGACAGGGTGCCATATTTATAATGGAAAGATACTGTCAATTTTTTCAAATGGGAGAAACTTAAAGTGGATAATAATATTTCTATGAAACACTGAGTCAATGTTTTTCTCCTCTTTCAATTACTTTTTAATATTTTATGAAGCATATTTCTTCACTTTAAATTCCTCCTATTTAAACAAATGGCTGTATTTTACTGTTATAAATATGGTACCATGCCTACAGGCCTCTGGGTGAAAAATGCAATATGCCTACTGTTTGTAAAAGCGACTCTTTGAAATGGGAGAAAATTTAAACTAAGCATTTTATGGAATTCATATAAACATAAAGGTAACTCTTCAGTTTAAATTTCTCCTATTTTAAAGTGTCACATTTAAACACAGCAGGCATGTTTCTCCCCATGGCTGTTAGACACACAGTCATATTTATAACTGAAAAACATGGCCATTTTTTTAAGTGGGAGAAATTTAAAGAGCAGAAAAATGTTCCATATAATGAAAAAAAAATTGCAGAACATTTTTCTGCACTTTAAATTTCTCACATTAAAAAAGAATGGTTGTATGCTTGTGTTATGCATTTAACAGTGCCACAGATGGCGAGAGGTATGTCCTGTGCCACAAGTACACACGACACAGACTCTCATTCACCCATACACATATATCCCGTTCATGCGCACACATGTTCATACATCCCCAAAGACCACGCTCTCACTGACACACATGGCAGCCCTGTCACAGTGCCCCTAGTCAAAGTATTTTGTTTAAACCATAGTCTTTGACTCTATAGATATTAGGCTTAAATTCAATTAAACTGGACGTGGGGGTGTCTGGTAACATTGCGCGAGTGCCTTGGCCTTCAGTAGCTCACACTGATTTTCACTGATCAGAAGTAGCTCTGACTTCAGAAAAGGTTGGAGACCCTTGTTGTTCTACAGGTTCCTGGGAAACTGCTACATGGCATCCTCCATCTGGGGAGGTCACAAGAGCTATCGAGGGTGACAGCATCTCATATGGAGGCAGTGCTCCACAAACCCATTAAATTAGTACCCGTCAACCTGGTCATGCAGGGTGGAAGTGGGGAGAAGCCAAAAGGTGGCCAGTCACTGCAAGAGTCATGTGGTTACTGTGGGGGGCCACAACATTGAAATTCGGAATTCCCCACAAGAGGGAAGAAGTGCGCAGCATGTGGCAAACAGAAACACTTTGCCAAGGTCTTCAGATCTAGTTGGGCCTCCAAATCAGGCCCTTTGAAGACAGTGAACCAAACTGGCCTTAATACAGGAAATGAGGTCATGGACGATGATCAGTTGAGGCCACTGTTCACACAGTCCTAGCTGTTAGCTCTAAAGCCGGGCTCCATGAACAGACCCCTGAAATGCCCAATCTGGATTGGAAAGACCGAGATCCTGGCCATCATTGACACTGGGGCCTACTCTGACATCATGGCCTCAGAAGTATGATACTCTGCGCCCATAGATAGCACTAAACCTAGCTTAAGTCAGGGTATTCACCTATGGCCAACACAGTCACCTTTCAGTGGTTGGTCAGTTCACAACCACCATCTCACATGGAACAAATCAAACGTTGGCGCCTGTGTACGTGGCCCGTGAAGACAGGTCCATGCTCCTGTGTTGCAATACGGCTGAGCGGTTGGGCTAGCCCATTTCGCATATTGGGTGCACCTGACCACAACTGAGGACATTCTAGCAGAGTTCAAAGGACTGGTTGAGGGCTGTAGGTGCCTCAAGGACAAAATGGTCTCCCTACATATAGACAAGACAGTACAACCAGTAGCTCTGTGACACAGGCGCATTGCATTTTACCTCAGACCTAAGGTGGAGGCAGAGCTTCTCAAACTGGAACAATTGGACATAATTGAGCGAGTAGAAGACCCCACGCCCTGGGTCTCACCCAAAGTAGTCACTAGAAAACCAAAGCAACCGGGAGAAGTGAGACTATGTGTTGATATGTGACTCACCAACTGAGCCATCAAATGGGAGCGGCATCTAATCCCACTGTCGACGATATCATTGGGGAGCTAAGCAGAGCAGGCAGATTCTCCAAGATGGACCTCTAGTCCGGCTACTATCAGCTTATGCTGCACCCAGCGTTGCAATCAGTCACAACCTTCTCCACCTACTTGGGCCTCAGTTGCTATAAATGGCTCAATTTTGTCATTTCCAGTGCCATGGAAGTGTTCCAGAACACAGTACGAGAAGTGCTAGCATAACAAGAGAGAGTCATTAACGTCAGTGATGAAATCTTGGTATATGCCAAATCCCTAGATTAACATCATTATCAATTGCTTCAAGTGCTCAGCTAACTTTGAGACCAAGGGCTCACACTCTGCCGGGATAAATTATGCCAGCCGGGCACTGACACCAACGGAGCAAAGGTACTTGCAAATTGAGAGGGAAGCCACTGCTGTTCTATCTCTATGTATACGGTCACCCCTTTGGGGTGTACATCGATCATAAACCATTGGTACCCTAGTTCCAAGGCCCATCTACTCGACTCAGATTCAGAAATGGCTGCTCCAGCTGCAGGAGTATGACTTCTGTCTTGGATATTGTCCCGGATTGTCTAACCCAGCGAATTATCTGCCAAGGCATCCAAGAGCGGCCACACCTCAGGAAGAACAGGAAGTGGAGGAAACTGAAGAATATGACATCTACATGGTGTCATGACCACTGCCTGTGGCACTAGAATCCCTTCGAGAAGTGGCCCGTCAAGACAAATGCTTACAACTAGCCTTAAAAGGCATGACCACTGGCCAGTGGTGCCTACTAGAAGAGCAATGGGAAAGACGAACTTCAGAAGCCTACCAGACTCTCCAAGCGCTGTATAATGCCCCCATGAATTGGCTGCGGGGCGTAAGGGTGCCTACTACGAGGATAGAGGCTGGTTGTGCTGGAGTGTCTTATCCCTCAAATAGTGCAACTCGTCCATGTTGGGCCCCAAGACATGGTCAAGACAAAAAGCGGCACAGAAGCAAGGTCTGGTTTCCTGGAATGAACAAGATAGGGGAGACAGCGATCTGAGGCTGTCTGTTGTGCCAAGCGGCGGGGTGAGCAGATCCACCAGCCCCCATTATCACTGAAGAGGCTGCCCGACAGCTGTGGGTGAGCTGCAACATGGACTTCGGTAGCCTCCCAGAAGGTCCTCACTTGATGGTGGTGATCGATAAGTACTCTAAATACCCGGAGGTTAAAGTCCTTCCTAACATGTCGGTTGGGAAAGTTCTGCCTAAGCTGGAGAAGCTCATGGCGACCCATGGGCTCCTGCAGGAGCTAGAAGCAGACTTTGGTCAAACGTTCACCAGTAAAGAGGTGGCGTACTATCTGCAGTCACTAGGCGTGAAGTACAAGAGGGTGATGCTGAGGTGGGCGCAAGTCAATGGTGAAGCTGAGTGCTTCATAAGTCATCAAGGCTGCCCAAGCAAGTAACCGCCCACTGGAGTGGTCAATCTACTCTTTTCTTCAGGAGTATCAACAGACATCCCATGCCACCACTGGACAGGCACCGGCCGATTTTCTGCATGAGAAGGGTACTACAGGATGTCATTTCTCCCCTTACAGGACTGCAACCCGGAGCCGTTAATGACCAGTTGGTTTAGAAAAGGAAAGTGAAACACAATGACCAGGTCAGCAGATAGTGAAGGGACAAAGAATCAAACTTAAAACCTGGAGGCTTGGTACTGGTAAAAGACCAACATCCGGGTAGCAAGTTTCAAATGCCTTTGAGCCTCACCCTTGGATAGTGGTACGGAGATGTGGGACTATGATAACAGCCAGGAGGGAATTGCAGAAGTAACCCGCAACATATCTTTCTTCAAACAGTACTATCCCGGCGGGCTGAGGCCCAGTGGTGAAAGTAATGTTGGTGATATGGAGACCGAGGGGGACACTGGGGACTGGGTGGATCCGAATGCCGCCCCCGTTGACTGTCCAAGTAATGCCCATGGGGCAGAGGCAACACTGGGAAGTGACAGGTCTGGAGATCAGATGATGGTGGCCACACCCCGAGATGAGCAGGAGGGCGGGAATACAGTCAGGCCAAATCTAGTGAGGTAAAATCTTCACAGTATCCCGGCTCCCTCCACTTGGCTGAGAAACGTCTTAGTGTAAAGCGTCCCGCCAGATCTGATGAAAGAAGCAGAAGCTATTGCAAAAACCATCTGAGGGAAAGTACTGTTGTCCGTATCTGTGTTGTTTTGTTGATTGTTTGGTGTTTACTGTTGGTGGGGAGCAATGCAATGTTTCATGTGCACTCCCAGAGTGAAGGAAATGTACCATGGGAGAGGGGAGTTTGCAGTTGAAGGGCAGGTGAAACAACCTCCCTGTTGTTGTAATTGCAATGGTCCTGTATGAGGGCACAGGATGTAATAAAGAGGATGAGTCATGTTGGCATGTCGGTGAGTTACCAGCACCCTGGCGTACCCATGTATGTTCATGACTGCTGCAGCATCGCGGCCCATCTCTACAGTCACCTCACACAGAGTTCCAACACCATGCTGAAGTAAAAAATAAACAACGTGAAGAGAAGTACAACCTCCACCTCCAATGTAAACCAACTCTTGCGGCCACCATTGCAGTCTGATTCGTGTGAGATTACATTCATGATAAAATCCTCTGAGGTTTGAGATGATGTAGGTGAAGAATAAACTTTGCTCCTTAAATTAGGAAACTTTACCCTTCATAATGATTGGCGAAGTTTGTCTGCTTTACCTGCAGCAAAGCTCAACCTGCCCTGTCCATCATGGTTGACAATTTCCAGCTGCACAATGTTCCGCCCAAGAAGGACCTAATGCAAAAGGATTTTGTGCGTTGCTGGGTCTAGATATTCCAAACAAGCATCATTTCAATGGTACCTGGCAGGACAGAGCATGGGAGCAGAACTGTAGTTGACTCTCCCCTAAACCCCCGCCCAAATTGTCTTGTTATGGTAATGAGCAACAGTGAGAACCAGTGTCCTCTATGGCAAATTGCTGCTAAATCTTTTCACTTTATTTTAACTACACAATATTCATATTTCATGGCACTTGCAAAGTACAAAATAAAAATTAAGTGAACCTGCAAGTCATCAGTCTTTCACACACCTTTTGATATCTGTTATATAAGGAAAATAACATGAGCCTCTTTTTTGCTGCTTATGTGGTATGGTGGTATAGCAAAGGAACGCATAATCACTCTACTCCAGATGCAGGCATACCTTTTATCCACAAATGCCTCTAACATGGCTAAATGGAGCATAGGTGGCTTTCTGCACCCTTTGTTTCTGGTTGCACTTTTTGTTTTGGGTTTCACCCTTTATTTCTGCCAGATTTCACGGTCTACAAAGTTTGCTTAAGCTACATCACAACAACCTATTTTGTGGACCAAAAACACACTGAGGCGTCTTTTTTGTGCTTAAAATCATACTGCTTGTGTGTGGCATTCAATGTATTATTTTTGTGGCAAAGTGTACCTGTTTTTATAAGTTAACCAATCGGACCAGTCCAGCCTGAACTGCCAGGCCAGGTCCTCACTGAACTGGAAAACAAGCAACCCAAGATTGGTTTTGCCCTTATTATGGGCTCATCAGTCAGGTATAGCTTGATTCCAGTGGCACAGTGAGTACGGGACCCACGTCTGGGCATACCCATCGCACTTACGGCACCAAATGCAAGAACAACAAGGTGATGGATGAAATGCTTGAATTAATCTCAGCCACTTGCAATCGCTCGAGCCGCATCCCAATCCATTGTTTTTCGCCCACCATGCCTCCTCAGTTTGGATACAGCCATATGCAAATCAGCCTTGACCCTGCTCCAATCGGAACAGTCCAGCCCGAACTGATAAGCCAGATTTTCTACTCGAGCTGCAGCTTTCTCAACGCGACCTGACACGACTGCCCTTAATAGAATATCTCACCATGAGGCATTCTAGCACCCAAAAATCATGCTAGGGGCTGCAAATTCTTGCTCGCACTTGCCAACTTAACGTTGGCGAGCCGCGAGTGAGAAAATCTCCGCCATGCGGTGGTTGGCGGAGTTTTGCCGGAACTTTGTGTTCCAAGTGGAACTCCGCCGGCGGAGCCGAGTTATGCGCCCACACCTAGATTTTTGCTGTTTTGGTCTTAAATTATTTATTAAAAATTACTCTATTTTAGTGTCGTGAGCAAGATGGCGCTGGCATAGGACGCAGGCTCGCGTTGCTCCCTGATGCGACTCCTCCCGAGGTGGAACGAGGCCTTGTAGCGGACACCGGAGCATGCAGTCCGGTTTCTATCTCCACGAACATTACTTGTGGGCTGCATATAGAGCCGAGTCGCGAACCCGTCGGGTGCGCCAGGCAGTGGCAGGCTCTATTGGAAGCACTCCATGGCTGCTCTGGTGGATCTCGCGCATCCTGCTGCAGGTCTGGTTTAACGCGGTGAAGAATTTGAAACATAGAATGTCGGGCCGCGGAACCAGGAAAGCGGCTGCGGCGGTCGGCACAATGAGTGGACTCCATCCCCCCTCACAGGACTCTGGTAAGGTGACGAGGGAAGGGGAACCTGGAAGGGCCACAAGACAGGGGTAAAGCTAAGTCCAATAGCTGGGACAGCGGCACTAGCGGAGTAAGGAACCCCAAACGGTTGGGTAAGACAGGGTTACCAGGCGATCTAAAAGGGTCCCAGCCTCTGATTTCAACTCTCTTTTCTGGCAGTGACAAAAATTATTCCATTGATGTTAATGGGCAGAATCCAAACAGCTCTGGGACTACAAATGCCACCCTGTTTGAAAGTGGGAGGGCGGATGTCTCCCCACCTCTGCTATACAGGAAGACAGGGGCTCCACACAACATCAATACAGTTCAGGGTGAAGGGGCACTACAAATTGGGGAACCCCATTCAACTTCTGAGCCTAGTAATACCCTTACAAATGGCGTTAACCCACCCTCAACGATTAATCTCGAAGGAGACACTGGAGATGGACTTTGAGGTAAAGGTCAGAGGCACGACCCGGGGGCACAGCTACAGCTAAATGATCAATGTTTAGAATCCCTGCCTGCTGTTCAATTGGAGATAACCGAACATAAAGAAAAGTCAACTAATTATGCCACAGCAGGAGAACCCGAAACCACTCCAGGCACGGGTAGGTCCACTATAGAGAAGCTCCCTACTGCTACAGTTAAATCTCCCAACATCTGGGAGAAGTTCTTCTCACTCATTGACGAATCAGACCTGTCTAACATGGAGGATTCATCATCTCCCTTGTCTGATGAGCTAGCTTCATACTCATCCTCCAATGAGGTTATGGTTAACACCACCTGTTTAACCCAACGCAGAATCTCGATCAAGGGCGAGCGGAGGAAAAAAAAAAGAAGAAGAATAGTAAGGGAGCCGGAGGTGAAGATTCTAACACCAGCAGAAATGAGACCTCCACCGAAAACCTACATTGGGACTATTCGGCAATGCAGCTGGCAGTCTACGGAGAGGATCCTGGAGATACTCCAAAAGATAGTAATGGTGCAGATGCGGCCATGCCTCTGCAATCCTCTACCATTGAGGGATCGTTGGCAGTAATTCTCCAAACAATTAAACAGGTATGGGAAGAAGCTAGAAATTCAAGTCGACGGGCTAGACTAGCCACAAAAAAACTACATGGAACTATCAAAAAGATTAACAAAACCTGTTCAAATATCGCTGGCAGAATTACAATAGTCGAGGAACGAACTGAAAGCCTGGAAACCGAAGTGAACGCTCTGAAACTGCAGGAATCCTCGCATGAAGCAGCTACGGCCGATGTCCTCTGGAAACCCGAATATCAGGAGAACAGACAGAGACGTAACAACCTGAGAGTTCTGGGAGTTGCTGAGGGGGTTGAAGGCGCGGACACCAGGGCATATCATTAAGTTGTCTAGGGGTGCCTTCCCAGATAAAGGAAAATGGGACTGGGATGCAGAGATACAACGTGCCCATAGATTCCCCTTAATGTTAAAGAAAGCGCAGCCAAATGAAGTGGAAAGACCTAGGGCCATTTTGTTTATTTCGCAAATTTATTGCTGCGCCAAGAAATATTAGAACAATCCCGACCTAATGCGAGAAAAGAGTTTGATGGCGTTCTTTTTTTGTTAGACCTGATTTTGCACACGCCACGGTAGAGAGACGTTGGCGGCTGCATCAATTGTTTAACCCTTTCCAGCAAATTGGGGCCGAAGTCTAACTGCAGAACCCTGCCCGTCTGAAAGTGATATATAAAGGACGTACCTGTAGCTTTACATCTGAGATTGGGGCCCAGGAATACCTAAAAGAAATTAGTGGGGTTCCAGCAGCAAGATGATTGACTGTAATAGGACCCCTTTGCTGGACATCAAACTAGGAAATATGTTGTTAAGCTAGCTGAAAGTACTTTTTTTTCTTCTCTGTCTCTCAATGTAGGCACTATCACTGTCTGGCGCGTTTAGGCTGTTTTTTGATCCTGTTTTTATGGGGGTCACGGTAAGGGAGCGACAAGGGGATGCATGCTCTTACTGCGTAATCATTCAGGCTTGCTGCCTGATTACTCATTTGGCGGGGGTGGAGGCGAGAAGGAGGGGCAGGGGTGGCAGAGTTGGGTGGACGCTACACAAGGGGCTAAATGGTACAGATTTATGGGAGAGGGACGGGGAATGAAGGAAGAGCTGATCCTTCGGGGTGGCCATTGTCAACATGGTGGGAATGAAGTGCCCAAAAGGAATTTAAAGAAGGGAGGTGATGAGTAAGTTAAGAATTGCCTCGGTGAATATTTGCGGGCTCAACAATAAAAGAAAGAGGGCCAAGGTAGCTTTAGAATTACAAGTTTTAGAGACTGACATTATCTGTCTCCAGGAGACTCACATAGAGGGAGCTCAATTGTCCTTATTAGATACACTGGGATTTAAATTGGTTGGAGGTACCCTTCAAGGCACATGGACCTGTGGGGTGGCAGTCTTAGCTAAAAGGAATCTTCTTCAGTTCTTCACACAGACGTGTAGAGATAGACTTGGAAGATGGGCCATCACTGTATTCCGCTCTCCCGCTAGTAGATTCACCCTGTGCTCAATATATGGTCCTATTTCAGATGATCCAGGGCTATATGACTGGCAGACTAATGAATTGGTATCTAGGCCAACTCCCATAGTTGTTTGTGGGGACTTAAATATTAATCTACCCACTAGCTGGTCTTGTGAGGAACAGTATAAATATTGCGGAAGAAAACCCAAAGTCTTTCAGTCCTTAAAAAACCTTTGTAAGGATCACACCTGAATGGATGAATGGCAAGCTAAGAGACCGATCGAACCTGGTTATACTTTTTTTTCTAATCCTCACCAGTTGCACGCCTGATTAGATTTCTTCTTTACATCACATTCTATAATTCAAGATTGCGCTATTGAGATTTATCCCCGGGTCATGTCTGACCATAATCCTCTTGTATTGATAATCAAAAAGGGAGGGCATCCTAAAAAAGGCAATATTTGGAGCTTTGAGCGAGCTTTGCTGGTTAATAACAATTATTTATGCCATATAAGGAATTGGATACCGCTATGTTATATTTCATATAGGTACCCCGATATAGGTCTAGGTAACATCATAACCCTTCACCTACATTCTCTCCTATACTACATACATAACGGATTTGAAGGACTGACCTTTTACCCAGTTACAATACTACACACAAGTACGTAGGGTTTTTCCCTGGACACTGGCCTCATAAATTATGCATGAGGATTCTTAGTTTCTTGGAATCACAGCAGGACCATCATCTCCTGCATAATAACTGTGAATAAAGTTCATTCCCAACGTCATCCTAAGTCCGACACTGACACAGCAAGGTAGAACCCCTGGGGATACCTTAGGGTATATAAACACCACATCTTGCTGAGATAGGGAGAGGAGATCACGACTTCAATGCCGACACACTGACGCGAGACGCTGAGGTCCCTGCATGCAGATACTCCAGCTCGCAGTGGTCTGACATCCCTTGCGGGATGTTCAGCTCGAGACCAGAACGAGGTTCTGCAGGCTAACATCAGGTAATGGGGTTGGCTTTATCCTAGAGGGATTCTTGGCTTTACACCTACTCACATGCTAGGTACAATTAAGTACATCTAGTTAGGGTGCATTGTAGGAGTACGCATTTTATTGCCATGTATTTTATATACTCACCTATATTTATGGTTTTAGCAAAATGGTAGATACCTACCATCTGTTTACTTTCTTAGTGCTGCTACTCATTTATATATGCTACTGTCTACTGGTGATTTCAGTGCACTTATTTTACGCTAGAATAACGACTGTTCAATAAATATTTATTGAAAACGTCCCAACCGTTTATTATGTGTATCTCTCTGAGAACAAGTGAGCACGAGTGACTGAGCGAAAGTAGGTTACTGTTTCCACGGTCCTGAGGGATCAGGGTTGTCATGTTCGATAGTTGCCGAGAACTATTCTCTCCTTGGTAAGAGGAGGTTATAGTGGCATCGCGAGCTAGCTGGCACATAGGCCAACATACCCGGTGGGGGTGTCTGGAATCAGTCTGGACACCAGTCCAGCAGTGTATGTTGTCTAAATGCGCACATCCTATATAGGTCTTGTAGGAACTACACGACAGCTATTTCTGAGGGAAAATCTAGGCAGCACCTCTCTGGATTTTGTGTGGGACACATTGAAAGCGGGGATCCGGGGGCAAACCCTCCAGTTTACCTTAACGTGGGTGGAGAAGGAAAAACAGAGAATACAGGAGCTATATACCACACTAGCAGTGGAAGAGAAGAATTTAATAAGTGCCACCCAACAGGGAAAGAATAATCAAGAGGCTCAGATGGGGGTCATGATAGCAAAGGCGGCCATTAATGAGATCATGTCAGCAAAAATTGCAGATAAATTTACAGTCTGGAGGGAGCAAGCCTACGAATGTAGCGAACAAGTTGGATGTACTCTTGCCATAAGGGCGAAACAAAAGGGTGGCCAAAATGAAGTCAGAGAAATACGGGACCCAGCACAAGGTATTATTTCTGATCCGGCAGGAATAAGACTGGCGTTTAAAAGCTTTTATCAGGCATTATATTTTGAAACCAGCAAAGTGGAGTATATGGTTATAAGCAATTTTCTGGAACTAAGTCAACTTCCGAAATTCACTGAAGAAGAGCAGCAGGGTCTAGAGGGGAGTCCCGGTTGGGAAGAGATTTTAACCGCTATCTCCTCGCTGTCTGCTGGGAAGGCTGCGGGGGTCGATGGTATCCCTGCAGAATTTTACAGGGTATTTACGCCAGATTTAAAAGACTGCTTAATCAGGCTGTTCACTCATATTTTTGAAGGAAACAATCCTCCACCTTCGTGGTCACAAGCCAAGATTGTGGTCTTTCTTAAAAAAAAGAAACTGGCAACTGAACTCGGGTCCTATAGACCAATTACCCTGATTAATGGGGATTCTAAAATATACTCAAAGATTCTTGCTTCGCGACCAACCCCTGTGATCAATAATGTTGTAACTAGATGGCAGCATGGGTTCATACCCGGGAGAAGCACCATGGATCACATCAGACGAGTAATTACTCTATTTGATGCAGCCCAGGTGACAGGAGACCCTATGGCTTTGATCCTGCTGGATGCGGAGAAAGCCTTCGATAGGGTCTCCTGGCACTATCTGTGGGCGGTACTAGAGAGGGTAAACATAGGACCCAAGTTTCGACTAGCTATTAAGGCCCTATATTTGAAACCAGAAGCGAGGGTGTTAGTGGTAAGGGAGTTGTCAGAACCATTCAAGATCTCAAGGGGGGCAAGACAGGGGTGTCCATGCTCCCCACTCCTATTCGCCCTCTATATTGACCCTTTTATTCGCAGGCTTGAGCTTAATGACAGCATTCCCCCCATGGTCTGTAGTGGTTGGGAGACAAAAACGCTTGCTTATGCTGACGATATAGCCCTAGTTACGGCCAAGCCATCAACAGCACTAGTCGAGATAGAAAATGAAGCGGGCGAGTTCGGGCGTATTTCGGGCTATTCGCTAAATAGGGAAAAAACTGTAATTTTGGTCAATAATAAGATCTCTTTGATGGACCCCCGAGTAGCCATAAGGGCGGTATATCTAGGAATTTCTATCACCCCAGACTTGGGTGGGATCATTAAAGAAAATCTTGATCCTTTTATCGAAAAATCTAAAAAAGAATTATACAGGTTAAATAACCTGCATTTGTCTTTGGTCGGCCGAGGTAATGTTATTAAAATGATTTTTTTCCCTAAAATTCTTTATTCATTTCAGGCCATCCCATTAGAGATAGGAAATTCTTGGTTTAAAAAACTTGATGATTTGATCTCCCGATTTGTTTGGGCATATGCAAAACCGAGGAGAGCCTTAAAATTCCTCACCCGCCCTAAAGATAGAGGTGGGCTGGGGTTGCCAAACTTAAAGCTATATTATTGGGCCTCTATCCTACAGAATCTAGGACCTCTGCTCCAAGAGAAACCATCCTTGCAATTAGGAGGTGAGCAATTCCCTTCCCCATTTGAGCTATTGATAGGTGAAGGGGTGTGGGGAAACCTATGGAGACAAATCGATCTCAATTACTTCAAGAGAGTCCGCTTTAAGACATTATTGAACTCTTTTAGAGTATGGTTATCGGCTCGAAAACTAATGGGCTTAGGGAGATTAAATTTCTACACCCTGTTAAGTAACAATAAGTACCTCCCAGAAATTTTCGGGGATCAATACATCCTACGATGGGTGAATTGCGGCCTAAATAAGTTGGGCTTTTTTCCCCTATGGGTGTAAGAAGGTTGTTCCAAGAGATCAGAAACAAATTCGATATCACCCGGAAAGATTTTTTTAAATACCTTCAGGTCAGGGACTTCCTATGCCGCAAAGGTGGGGCCTCGATTGGTGTCCAAAGGTGCGATCTGGTTGATGCATTGGTAGTTGGGCATAAACCCTCCATTAGTTTTATTTACTCTCTTCTTAATAAACGAACGAAGGATGATATAGATAAGCACTCTCTGAAGTGGCAAGAGCGATTGGCTATCCCTGAATCTAGTTTTCGGGAATCCTTTTCTCTGGCTCAAACAAAGTTGTTTGTACAGTATTATAAAACCTGTTTTAATCTTTATTACACACCTAGTAGGATTATCAAATGGGGGGACAGCAAAGGCACACAATGCCCCAGGTGTCAACTAAGGTGGGCTGACATAGTACATATTATCGCTACCTGCATGTTGTTAACACCTATCAAAAGCCAGCTCACAGATTTTTTTAATGGTAAATTAAATATTCAAGTATTCTTGACCCCCGCGGTGATACTTCTGGGAGTTGCAGTTGGAGAAAGATTGTCAAGAGGAAGGGAACTGTTTTTTATGGCCATGACTATTTTTCGATTACGCATTGCTTCGGCGTGGCTAGACAAGAACCCACCAGTGTTTCAACAATGGTTAACCCGGGTGCTAGCAACTTGCAACCTGGAAAAAGCAATCTTTTCAAGAAAAGGGATCTGTAGTAAAAGGAAGGGTCTCAGGAGGTAGAGGCCGCTTACTGATTGGATAGAATCTAGGAACTGAGACAGTCATGCATAACGCACTTTGTAGCACTCGGTTTTTGCTTCTTTTTCCTTTTTATATTGGTCCCGAGGTTTTATTCTCCACCTATGTCTAGTGTGCTATTAAGTCAGTAATTTGGTCTGTACTACTGTTATGAAATGACCGTTTGTAAATGTGTAGCATCGGGGGTAGGGGGGGTGGGTTAACCGGGGGGAAATGATGATCCCTTTATTTTGTAACATGAATTATTGAAATGAAATTATCAATAAAAATATATTTAAAAAAAAAACAATTACTCTATTTTTAGGTCTTGCCTAGCAACGCAGCGCATGCGCTGCTCGCCTTGGCGAGATCTATTGTCGGTTTTGTGTTCGGAAGGGGAACAGGAGCTGTGCACGCGCCCGGACAGCCTGGCGATGTGCACGTCCGTTTCCTCTCAGACGATATCAGCTGCCCGGACAGCCGATGTGCAAGCACACGGCATCTCTTGCTCACGGCGCACTCGACAGGGCTTGTTAATTTGGCTCGGGGTCTGTTGTAGTGTTTCTGCCTCTGTTCACTTTATTTCCTCTAAGCATTCACTCTACTGGAGTTCATTTGGAGGCATTCAGTATTTCTCACACCGTTTATGGATGCTGGGCTAAGTGCGATTAACTTTTTTTTGTGTTTTGGGGTTTCTAGGAATTTATTAAATATTTGTTTTTGCCTGGGTAAAAGCATTCATACGCTCTCGCTCGAGCGTGCACTCAGTAGTCCCCCCGGGGCACAAGCAGGCATCCACTTCTGTGCTTCCTCGTTGCTTTATCTTGCAGCACCCCTGCTACCATTCTCTGTGGCCAAATTCAGCAGTACAGCATTGGAGGTGCCGCAGGGAGCTCTGGAAGGTGAGTATTATGCTCAGGCCACTTGTTCGCTGTGGGCGAGGGTTTTTACATGTTCCACTGTCTCCCTGAGACAGGAAGCACGTGTGCGTGGAGAGAAAGGATGGGGGCCACTTAGTACCTGTAAAGCCTCATGTGCCCCCACTCCCCCGCGCCCCCTGCGGAAGAGCCCCCAGAGCTGCTTCGTGTCACCCGCCCCCCGAGGCAGCCCCGGTTTCCGGTGATTCACGGCTCCGTCTGCCAGCGACACGTCCTCGCGGCCAGGTCTGTCGCCGGAGTTCACATCAGCATAAGGACTGCTGCTGGACTAATGCTGCACGCTCAAAAGCCCTCGCCCGCCTTTTTAAATAACAAGCCAAGTTTATAATTACCCATGCTTTTATCCAGGGAAGTCTGTGCCGTGTGTGAAGGCAGACATGCCGTGTGTGTGGGAATGTAAAAGGGACTCAGTATTTTCATCATTGTAGATAAAGAGTTCGTAGTGTGACCCCGATGCGAACTTAATCATGATTTTGTATTTTTTCTTGCCCTTTCTGTCTTCCCGGTCTTCCACGCCTAGCAGTGTTGTTTCAAATAACCCGTGACCGGGTGTGACAAAACAAACAAAGGCATCGTGTCACCTCCACAGCCAGTGTTGGGACCGGGCTCTGCATGCCCGGCCTGCACTCCCTCTGAGAGGTGATTTAAGAGTGCCCGCCAACGCACAACAGTGCATCATTAAATACTGTCAAGGACCGTAATGTAAGGTATTTCTTCCTGCGAGGTATAACCTTTCAGATAAAAGCATAACGCATATGGTTAGCCGCTTCCTAAAACCCGCTACCGTCTTCCCTTGCAATAAGTTAGAGTTTAGCAGGCTATCATGTTTATACTCACTGAAAGGGAGCTTCAGTGACCAACACAAGTCCATGCAAAGGTTGGGGTTGAAAGGCCTTCCTGTTAGACCCTTAGTAAGGATATCTATTGCCTGTTACGCAAGAAACGTGTTCATGTCTCTGAAACCAGAACATTATTCGACTTGAACTAAAGCCCCTTTTCTGGGAGCGTGCACCCTTGCTGTTCCAGTTCCTGGTGCCAACACCCAGGAGGTTTGGAGTATCATTTTACACAGGGCCCTCGCCCTAGAGAAGTTAATAGCTAAACTGGGGTTAAAGTGAAGCACGTGGCTGACATGATGCTGAGTATGTCGGCCCAGAGTCCGAGCACAGCCAGGAAGGGATCTGAAGGGCTGTGTTTAAGAAACGCAGACACTCAGTTTTTTGCTTTGTGCAAACCCAATTGCATAGTCATGCGTGGAGAACGCTAACTTTAATAACATAAATACAGAGACATGGTCTGTTGTAGGTCATTTAACGGCGTAGTTCGCGAAGTAGCGCTACGCGAAGCTACGCAAAGTGCAGTTCGCACTACGCGAGCTATGCGTAGCACTACGCGAACTGCGTAGTGCACTGTTCGCAATGATTGCACAGTGCCGGATGCTTGTCCGCACTGTGCAATCATTGAAAACGGCATCTTGCACAGTGCGAGCTGTCTTTTACTGCCGCTCGAGTAGATTTTTACTCGAGCGGCAGCTTTCTCAACGCGGACTGGTAGTTTCTCATCGCGAGCGGTCGCGAGCATACGCGACCACTCGCAATGAGAAACCTGACCTCCCCGCGTTGAGAATCTCGCCGGGAGGTTTATTTTCCACGCTCGCGATCGGCAACTTGATGTTGCTGATCGCGAACGAGGAAAAAGTCTCGCCGGGATGTCATTTTGCTTGCTTGCGGTCGCCAACTTGACGTTGAGGACCGCGAGCAAGCAAAAAATGACCGCTGCACTACGCTACGCTACGCGTGTTTGCACTGTGCTACGTGCAATTCGCGTTGTGCGAAGTAGCGCAAACTTCGCAAACTACGCGAGCGTAGCGTAGTGCTTTGCCCAGGGTTACACTGAAGCTTCTTCTTCACTGTCATTGGAGGGTGATGTGTTTGCTTGTTGTGCGTTATTTTATTATTCACCTTCAGAATGCCATTGCAAAGTGCTGTACTTGTCAGTTATTTGATGATGCTTCTGTACCTTTTCGATGCAGTGTACTTTGATGCAGGCTGCAAGTTATTTTGAGGTGCGCTTATTTACTTTCTTTGATCATTGTAGGGCGTTCAGCTTGCTGCAGTTCTATTATGATGTGCCTTTACAGTGTTATTGTATGGTGTTCTGCTTGCTGGCTGTGAGTTGTCTGGTGATGTGCTTTTACAGTGTATTGCAGGGTGCTGTGTGGTTTATTTTATGATGCTTCGGTTCCTATGTATGGCAGGGTGCTCTACTTGTGGGTTATTTTATGATGGATCTTGAGTTTGTCATTCTTGTGTGTGCTGCTTGCTGTCTGTGTGTTCTTTTATGATGTACCTGTACGTGTGCAGTGATATGTGGTCCACCTAATAGTGACGAGCTAAAATCCGTGCATGTCCGCTCTGTTTATGAGCTTCCCTATTAAATACAATTTTAAAATTACTCTCTCACAACGCGTAATCACCAACTGGTTAAACACATACCAAGCTATTTTAAACCCGTTTTACATATACAACTATGTATACGTGGTTACATTTGCATGGCACCAACGCAACTTTAGCTACAGGTCTGCCTGTTGTTTTTAAACACCTTGCGATGTCCTACAAGCAGCGGTTTGTTTGTTTATCAGCCTATGGACGCAGGGAATAGTTCATAATTACAATAAAGTACGGCATGCGGCTTATACATTAATTGATGAAATATAGGGAAGTGTGTGTTTTTTTGGTGTTTCATATCTAGACTGCATGTATGTGTCCATCCCGGTAGAGCCGCTAAATAAAGTGCCGGTCGCACGTTGCAAATTGCTGGAAATACATTTGGGGGGGTGGGGGAGCAGCGCACATACATGATGCTTTTATCATTACAACAACTATTCATCCCAAATACGCAAACCCTGCACACTACTTCTACCTACTCCTCTTGCTACCACCACTACCACTTACTTTACAGTTCAAAATACAAATACTTAGTATTCTACAATACCTGCAGCTATATATCTTTACATAAATACTCTAAACTGAAAACAAAACAATATAGCCGTATTATATTTACAATGCCAATAACTCTAACTCTAACTAATGCGAGACCTGTTGCATTGTAAATGCTTGTTCTAAATTGGTGTGGGATTTTTGTTGTGTTGTGTTTCAGTTTATTACTGTGTGAATTGCTGCACAAATACTTTACACATTGCCTCTAAGTTAAACCTGGCTGCTCTATGACAAGCTAACAGAGGATTGAGCACAGGTTAATTTGGGGTTTGCTTGTGACTTCACCCTGATAAGAATTGTGGTTACTGCTTGAGCAGGGATTCACCCCCTTAACCAGTAACCTAATTTCTTACAGTCACAATTCTACCTACCTTATAAATATTAATGAGGTAGATCGCAAATTCCGATCCACAACAATTGGCTGCATTCACAGGCTTGGTGGCCTGCTGGGTTCGTCAAACCACCATGCCTGTGATTGCTTTTAAATAAAGCATTTTTTTAAATGCAGCCTGCCTTCCTAAAAGGATAACAGGATGTGTTTATAAAAAGAAAACAAAAATGTGTATAAACCTTTTTTAAGGTTAGGTAGTGGTCCATTGGGGCACCCTTCCCATTTGCAAATGGGTTACCACTTCTTTTGATTTACTGGTAAAATATTAATGTTTTGCGGCTTGATTTTAGTTGCAAAACATTAATAAATACCTTATTGAATAGGCATATGGAAGGAGCGCCCTTAAAATGCACCTTCCATACAGCGATTCCTTAATGTTTCTTAAACCCATTTAACAATTCGGAAAACCTTTTCTGACTTGTTAAATGGGCTTAGTAAATTTCAAAAAGGGTTATAGCTTTAGCAAACCCTCTGATTTAACAAATCAGAGGGTGTGCAAAAATTGTTTGTACATGAGGCCTCCAGTTTTTTGTAAGACTAGTAAAGGCATTTTTCAGAAAATAAAGCAATCAATCAATGCGTTTATGTAGTGCCCAAAACCCAAAGGGTGATGAAGTGTGAACAGTGGCGGTTCGCACAGGTAAGATCGGTGAGGCGGGGTGGGGAGTGGTGTAAGTCGACAGACGACGGGATAAGTAATATTAAATAAATAAATAAATAAAACCACTTACCTTGCGCTCGCCGCATCGCCGACTCGCGCTCAAAGGTATTTGCAGCCAGCGGCCGGCCAGCTCCAGCCGCACCTTGCCGCATCCTGCTCTTGAGATCGCCTGCGATCACCTGTTTGCCTACCCGCACTCGGGTGCTCTCCTCCGCCTCTCCACCTTCCACCTTCCAGCGCCCAACGCTTCCTAGTCAAGCTGGGATTGGGATTAGCTGGGCTGAGCCGCCACCACAGCAACAGGCAGCAGCCACAGCCTCAACCACAGCCAGGGATGGGGGGGGGCAAGGGGAGCACTCCCCAGCCCCTTAACCCCCCTAAGCCTCTCCTGTGAGCCCCCTGAAATAAATCTACAAGCCCGCAAAAGGCCCGCAAGAAGAGGCAAGAAGACTCAAGAAGAGGCAAGAAGAGGCAGGCACGTTGAGTGCGGCAGCCATACCAGTTGCTGCCAAGAGCATGCCCTGGGAGTCAGCAGAAGCAGCTAGGCTGGGTGCAGCTTGCGGGCACTCAGGAGCCCCACTCACCAGCCCCCACCCACACCGTCCACACCACTTTAACTACTTAGATTGCTCGCTCCACCTCCACAATCTGCTATATTCCTAACCTGCAGAACTCGTTACAGGTTAGCATCAGAAAGAAGACCAGGAAGACCAGAAAGGCTGGAAATGTCCGTCCATATCCTTTTCCAACCTCTCCCGCCCTCCTCAATCCCTGGAAAAAGTCTGAGAGGGTGGCTACAACAACTACCAACCTTCACCACGAGCAGGGCTGAGAGAAGGGCAGTGAGGCAAGGTGAGGCCACAGCCAAAGACAGCCCAAGACAAGGGAAGGCAAGGGAAGGCGGAAAAGTGGCAACAGACTCCAAGAGGCCAGGGAAAGCCAGGATAGCTGGGGTCAAGCACTCTGCAACCTTCAAAACTCATGGGGGATTAACAAAAGAGAGAGGCCCGCCGCCTCATCCCCCCATGCTTACTCCCATATCTCGTCCCTTACAGAGAGCCATTGATCTGCAGGTATCATCACCTGCAAGAGGCAACCAGGAGCAGGAGCCACTTCAGGCCAGCTGGTCCCCCCAACCAGACCTCAACCCACACAGCCCAGAACTTCACCCAAAGCACCACTCTGAAAGCCAGCCCACCCACACACTGGCTCCAAGCAAGACGGAACCACAGAGGGGCCCCCCATCCAACACACTGCCCCTTAGCTCGCCCCAGGTCCACCCGAATTCACCCAAGTCGCAGTTGATGCCGCTGGGTCAAGGACATATTAAAACTCACAGGGGGGCCAGAGGCATCGGAACCATTGGAGGATAACCAGGACAACCAGGAAGATCTTTCATACCTAGACTCCCAAGAGTGGGCTGACCTGGTGGCATCCTATTCACTGTGGCCCTTACACTGAACTCCTCAAACCAACGCAGCCCAGCCGAATGAAGAGAACCCGGCTGCAGGCCCCAGTTGCAGGGCGCACCCACGAAACCAAGCTCCAACAGGAGCTACCAACGTGTGGGACTCCCTGCTAAACACAACGCAACGGACGGTAGACACGCTACAGTACCAGTCTGACAAGATGGATCAACAGCTGGAACTCCTTAATACCCTGGCTCTATACGTAGGAGGAATCAATGAAAAACTTGGGAACCTAAAATCATTAATAATCCAAGCTCAACTGAAGGAAAACCTAACTTGCGGCTGTGGGCCGATAGTGGGCAAACTATCGTCCCTTCCATCAATGCTGTCCAACTTATTCAATTATCTAAAAAAGGAGTCTGTGGGTAACAAGGAGGCTTTAAACTCAAATACAGAGCCAACCATGAGGCCAGGCCAGGAGGAAGCCAAGAATAAAATACCAGGCACTGAAGCAAACTGCAGCACATCTGGGGAATCTGCCACTACCGGTCCTTCAGCACCGCAAACCGGAAATGCCCCAGCCCACAATGCCAAACAAAGGTGCCAACTCAGGTGGAAAGGTCGCTACAAAAGACCAGTCGCCAGCAGGGCTGCAGTTTATCCCCTCTTTTGTCCCACACAGGGAAACACTGAGGGAACCAAACGTAGCCTAACTCCTCAAACAGCAGGCAATGAAGAGCCTACCAGCCAGGAGACTGGCGCAACCAACAGCGATCACAATGGGGCATTCCCCAAGGCTACGTCAAACTCTAAAGCAGAAAGTCCTATAGGAGGCACAAGAGAAGCAGGCTTTAATCACCCCTAGGTGATCCCAGGTATCCCTTGCAGACCAACAAATACTAAAACAAACGAGATAGCAACTGCGCAAGTGCAGCATCCGGAGAGACACCCGAACAAACATCGGGCACCAGCTACGACCAGCATAGCCACAAATAACACAGCCCAAACTCTTCCAGTGACAAACTACATGAGCCAAAGCTTGTAAATAAGCCCCTATGTCTATAAAAAGGACCTTGAAAAGATCTCATGTCTGGCATCTGGGGAACATAGAAATTCAGAATGCATCAAATTACAAATACGTAGGCGTAATCATTGATAACCAGGCCAATTCGCTAGTCAGCTCGAAACAATCAGAAGGAAAGGACTGGCCTTAGCAACAACTCTGAAGCAGCTAAAATCTAAGCTGACAGGCTCCATGCTCTCCCCTCTACTCTAGGTCGCTCAATCCAAAATCCTATCTACCATCTCATACGGAAGCGAAGCCCTGAGAGGAAGAGACTCCAAAACCCTGAACTGCACTATTATCAGAGCCTATAGGATCCTGTTCAATATACCAACCTACGCCTCTGCAGCTCAGATCAGAATGGAATTTGGGCTCACCAAACAACACTTAGAAAGGCAGGGGGCTTATATAAACTGTTGGCATAAAATCAGGAATGCCCCTGCGAACACTTTAAACCACCTACTCTGGCAAAAACTACAGCACCGAACAACATCGCCGGCCGAAACTTCTTAAAACAGTCTTGCAACTACAGGTCTTTCCCAACTCTGGGACACTCCAACCACCTACGCACTGTTCAAAAAAGTAGTGTGAAGGACCACTAGGAGCCTCTCTCTAATAGAAGACAAAGCTGCCTTTGCAAAAAGAAGCCTTGCATGGATGACCATCAATGGCTATGAAACACTCAGCCCACAAATATACTTCAGCCTGGGATATTCGAGGAACACGAAAGAAAAATTTCTTAAACATCGGTTGGGAAAACTTCCAGCTATCCTGCATCTCCCACCATGGCTGAGGGGGCAAACCTCAACAAGCTGCCGCCTGTGCAGAAACGGAATAGAGATCATGGCACACTTGATCTGCACCTGCATTCACTTGAAGGAAGAAAGAGCTCGGTTGCTCAAACCACAGTTCAACCTCCACAGGATCTGCACCCTGAGACAAGCAGTGATAGCGTGCTTTAAACCAGATGGCTCCCAGCTGAATTGCAAGCTGGTAACATTTCTAATCTTGGCAGAAAACAAACTGCAAAGAGCTTGCATAAATGGGGCCTTTTTGGCCGGCCTAGAATGAAGTACCACGCAACCCAAAAAGAACTAGATTAAGACGGATGCGTGGACCCCACAAATTTTAAATCTTTTTTATTATGCTTCGATTTATCTCTTTTACAACGTACCGAATGATTTTACAGAACTGAGCTTTATTTAAAATGTATATTGTAAACGGTTTTAATTAACCATACACAATAAAGGTTACTTACTTACTACAAAGCCCTTCACAACACCAGACCTGCATACCTCAACCACCACCTCTCCTTCTACACTCCCATCAGACATCTCCGCTCCACCCAACTGGCCCTGGCCACCATCCCACGGATCCGCAAGACCACGGCTGGAGGAAGATCCTTCTCCTACCTCGCTGTGAAGACCTTGAACTCCCTGCCTCTGCACCTCAGGCAATCAACATCACTGCCGTAATTCAGAAAGGACCTCAAGACCTGGCTCTTCGACTGAACCGCAGACCCACACCCCCCACTCAACCCTTTGAGACTCTCACGGGTGAGTAGTTGTGCTTTATAAGATCACTGATTGATTGATTCAGTGTCTGGCATCTGCTCATGCAGGGGTGGTGGCTACAATTTCACTAATGCAGTAATGCTATTGGTGGAAACATTTATTTGTTGACAAATGTCACATTTAAGGACATGGTCCTTAGTCTGGTTGTATAGACAAACAGACTAAGGACTATGTCCTTAAATGTGACATTTGTTAACAAATAAAAGTTTCCACCACAGCACAGCCACTACAGACACCACTGTTAATATCAAACAAGCATAAGGCCTGCATTTATCTGGACCACTGCGGGCCATTTCACAGTGATGGCTCATTTTAATACATTCTGTTATCAGTGGATTACTGTTCTAGATTCCTATGAGTATGGCCACAGCGATCGACTGATGCTCGAACTGTTATAAAGGACTTGCAAGGCTTCATTGGAACATATGCAGTAGCCCCATTCCATTCTGCCCAGCGCCCAGCGTTTGCCTCTAGAGCTTACTGGGATATCATATGTACCTTGGGTGTGGCTGTGCACTATTCCTCCCCATATCACCCAGGGGAAATGTGATTGTGGAGAGGAAAAACCATGACTTAAAGCAGTCTTTAACAGCTAGAGTATTAAGTTCAGGTCGTAGTTGAATCCACCACCTGTATGGGGTACAGAGAGCCTTAAATAATCTGCCAAGAAGTTCCTTGGTGGTCGGGCTCAGCTATGAGGTTCTGTTTGGGGGCAAGATGTGGGTTCCAGACCTTGACAATTGAAAGATTTCCAGGAAGAGCAAAGCAACGAGCTCCAGAAATGTTCTGTCAATACTGAGGTGAAGGCTCAACCAGCAACTCCTGGCTGGATTCCAAAGATCAGGAATCTGGTTCAAGAACAAATTGTGGACAAGAAGGAGTTTGTCCCATCTTACAGTGCGCTGGTACCGGTCCTAGCTGTTGAAGGTACCTGAACTGTACTTTTACCGCCTCTTGTTGATTTTAAATACAAGAGATTTGTATCTATTGATCTCATCAAACCAGACCATGTGGCCATTCCTATACAGTAGGCCACAATGCTTTCTGCGCAGTTACCTGCCTCCTCTCACTGCCTTACAGGAAATCCCACTACAAGCTTTAACCAACACTGAGGCTTCTCTACCCCGGATGGGGACATCTGACACTGAAGTCTTGCTACTTCCAGTCACATATATCAACACCATACAAACTCCAGTTGCGAACTCGCAAGTTTCAATAGCACGTGCCAACAACAAAATTGTTTATTATGAACCACCAATTGAGTTATTGAGTTAACTACCAGTTCAACTCAACCCCGCGAGGTCCCTGCCTTTCCACAAATGGCTTCTGGCTACTTTGTCGACATTGATGGCTTTTCCTCCAATTCGTCAGACCCACCACCACATGGTACTCGTGCATTTATAATTTGCTTCAAAAAGACATACTTTGTTCCTCCTTGGATTTACATTTCGTTGCTTTTCCTTTTCCTTTGGATTAGTTTTGTGAAAGTAATCATTTAGCTTCTGAATGGACACTATCTCCCAGAACGCTCTGCTGTTGAACTGGTAACTGAGGTGTTGAGGTCTCATTCTTCATCACACAAAATGCGAAGAGACCTATCCCTTGTGAATATTTCAGCGGTTCCTATCATTGATGGAACTGTTTGGGATAAGGTACCATTTCATATATTTGGACCTACAGAGACTATACAAATACCATATTTATTTCAAAACTCACTAAGTGATATCATTACTTTTAGAAGTATCTCTGATGATTGTGAGTTGTATGCTGTCACATCTAGGCTTGCTAAGCTAGAATATTTTACTGTATTTGACCGTGAAGATATGTATAGTGGAACGTCTAATTATGATGAAATGTTCTGTTTTCACCACTATAGGCACCATTATTTAAACAGAGCTGGAACTCCACGTGCAGTATTTAATTACACACAATGGGAACATTGCACCTACACCGCCAGTGGGTAGCTCCAAAACGTTTGCATATTTTTCTGGCAACAACTCCGTAGACCCAGAGTCTTATTATTATAAACTTTTCCCTTCCATGGCAAAGAAAAATATGCTAACCAAAACTAAATTGATATATTCAGCCTCCTTTATTTCCCAGTAGTCAATACAAGGGTTTGACTATTGAAAATACAAATTTGATTTAAAATCTATTTGGGGGACAAAAAATTGGCAAGTTCAAGGCAATGAGGCTTTGTTTACAGCATGTCTACTACCAAATGATTTTTCTTAACAAAACTGTACAGCAAACATCCTGCCTCGGCCTGGCCAAGATAAATGACATGAACACACCAAACATTCCCCCATTTTCAAAATTGGCAGCAATTTACAAATTACACAGAGGAAAAACTCACCAACATGCTCAAGAATGGTACATAAAAGTCTTCACATTCCAGTCCAGAGGGATGGCTACTGCGGCCATTAGATACTAATGGTTGTCATGCACGTTTTTCGAACAACACAAAGCGGTTTACAATAAACAGACCAGGCCTTACATATGCGCAGATACAACACTAGGAAGTAGTTACAACATACAGCATGGGAAAATTATGCCTTGAATTGCTTAGACATTCCACATCAGATGAGGTGAAAGATCACTTGTCCCTCCTTTATGATGACATGGATTTACTGAAATTGTTGTTAGATCCTAGCAAGCCACGTCAAAAATGCGTTTGTCTGCAATATACAACAAATTAGGGAAGGTTTCACAGCAGAAAGCTGCTGAGCTAATTCGTAAAATTGACAGAGTTAATTTAGAAAAGGCACTAGCAGTAGTTGATAATGGAATGGCTACTTTCTCCACTTGAACGTACTCTCCGAGTAACATTGTGTCATCAGCATTTGAAATAATACAGAGTGACATGTCAGTTTTACAACATGGACAGAGTCAGCTTAGATCCATCATGTTATTAAGCTGGACTTTCAAGGCTTCGCACAAAGGTAGCATGCCATAAACACATTTGAATACAACTAATTTATTCTTGCCATACAATTTAACAAAAGATCAGAAAATTATGGCAAGGAAGGACCAAACAATGTAAAATATTAAACATCTAGAGAAATTACCAATCCACGGTGGCGGAAACACCGTCAGCCGATTGGATAATACACGGGTTCATATCTCTGCCAATTTTAACATTCCACTTTACGTCCTGTTTAAAACACCATCAAGTTGGCAGATATGAAGTGTTAGGGGAGAGGTTTGTACATGAGACATGGGTCTTACCTTTTGAGTGCAGGTGTAGAAATGATGCAACCGAGGTTTTTCTTAGTGGTACAGACTGCAAGAACACTTTCGGCCATTCATTAGTTTGCAGGTAATCAGTATGTAATGCTTCCAAGGTGAACTTAGCCTGTTATCTGAAGGGTTCCCCAGCTGCAGTAATTCGTCCGGCATTCAGATTACTTTCAAATGGAAGTTATTTGATGTTGAATGACCAAGGTTGCTGTGGGATGAAACCGGGAGGGCCCTCTGTGGTGATGGTTTCCAGAGTCATGACCTGTTGTACAAATATGCTTTTTCCACCTGTCTGCACAGTTAGAGAAGTGACGATTTGGCCTTCAATTTCTATCTTAAACATGAATTTTGATAGTCTCAGCAGATTGAAAGCCTTACTGCTTCAGAAGGAAGTTTCTTTAACATCTGCAAGGGAGACGTTTGATCTTCAAGTTGCAAGGCCTTCTTCCCAAGTCCAGTCACTACTACGCACTAACCTTCCACAACATTTCGGAGAACTTGTGCAGCCCATTTTTAACGCTTCAAATACTGCGGGAGAAGTATATTTTTTCAAAGTGATTGGGTCTGGGTTTGCTAGTACTTTCCAGGCTGTCTTTGAAGTAATTCCATCTTTCATTCAAAGCCTGGTTTAAACGTGTTTGGAGGCTTTCCGCTTGTCCTATTTCTGATTGTCAGGATCTTGGTAATATATTTCCTGCTCCACAATGGATTTTCCGCTGCATGGCCAGTGGGAATAGCACTCCCCCATGTGCTACTTTGTCATGAATGTATGATGCAGTATTTTGGCGCACCCTTACATCAGGAGCTGAATGACAACTGGTCCTTGTTCTTTCAACCTGTTAAATTGCATACATCTTGTGTTCCGCTGTTTGCAGTGCACTTTCGAGTATGCTGTGGATATATGCCTCGGTTCCAATCTACGGATGTAGAACTGTGAATGGGTCCATTAGGAATCCATCTGCACAGATGTCCTGTGCGAATGTTATTGCTACAAAACGCATATTATGAGCTGGATGCCTCACCTCCTGGATTTTCGGATCCTGGATCGTCCTCTGCGGAAACACTACTGGCTGTCACACCTTCAGTGGATGCTGATTGGGTTGGATATGACCATGTTTGGCAAAGGCTTTTGTTGACTCAATGTTTAGGTGCCTCATATGTTATTTTTATCCTTTTAAAATTGTTTTTAGACAAACCAACTAAGCTGAAACTTTTTTAAATTGTTGTTAACAAATCTTGGAATGCATTTCTATTTTGTTCCCTTGTACTGTATGCATTTGCACTTTTATGGGCGTAATGACCAAAATAAAGTTTTATGAATTGAATTGACCATGTTTGTTCTTTGGAACTTGTGACTCGGGTGCCAATGGTAACATTGTCTGCGGGAGCTGAGAACAATATTGTTTTGTCTGACTCTTGGAACATTTAAACATTCAGACAGTTTCGAGATGACAACATTTTTAATTTGGCTGATATTTGGAAGCAAAATTGCTTGTCATAAACAGTTATTAATGGTGCTTTTTTTCTTTTTTTAAATCGGCTTTTATATATGTAATTTGGCTTTCCTTCTGCTTTTATTATCCAAAGGCATGTTATTGTTAAGACTTTTAGCTTTCATGTGCAAATTAAACATTGGTTTTAGTATATCTTTAGGTTTAATTTGAAGCTTTTAGGCACCTTACAGGCAAGTAGTGGGTGTTTTGTGGTTACATAGCCCCCGAGCACACACACTTCCATTTTGCATGTTCATGTTTAAAGTTGACATCTTTTTAAATGATAACTTTTAACACACATTTGTTTGCAGTGCCTCTTGAGATAAAGTACTCAGAAATGGTTTAGCTTACAGTTGCACTTCTCCATAGGCACATTTTCAGGCCTTAGAACGTTCTGTAAAAGGACTTAGTACACTGAGCAAAATGTTGTTGTTGTTGTCCATTCACCGACAGCTCTGGATGGATAGAATAAACAGTGACAAAAGGACCAGGACTCAGGCACGGAACAAATGGGTCAAGTTTATTGTATAAGCTGTAACAGCCTCTGTTTAGACAGAGGAGTATCTCCATGGGTTGTCGATGGACGCCACATGCCTGAATTCTATCCCAGCTGAATTTCAACACGATCCTGCAAAGGATGGCGACTTGTTGCATGACTAGCTACCAGATGACACATGCCCGCAGCTAAATGGGTAATTAGGCCACTCTAAGGGATTCTGGCAGACCCGCACACTTTATGCTTAATAGGTTGGGAAGCGCTTGGTAGGAGTATGAGTACAATTTAATGTATTCATATAATCAGTGCAACAGCACACTGGTTGAACTGTTTATTTTCTTCATCATTCTAGTAATGTTGGTTACTCTGTTTTGTTTCCTTCTATTAATCATGCAGCACATGTATTCTATACAAGAGTCTGATTGCTTTAATAAATATTTGAAATACCAATCTGTGTACTTCTTGTATCTCCCTTTGGGCATGTCTGAGTTACTAACGAAAGAGTGAGATCTGTTTCCACGATTTCCTTGAGGATTCAGGGTTATGTTCTGAGGTTCCAGACACCATCCGGTACCTTGTAAGGTTTAGAGGACCAAATGGTGTACTGTGAGCTAACCAGGAATTATGTCAACATATTCTAATGGTATGCGTGGACTCAGTCCAACATAGTTTTGACGCTTATGTTGCCCAAAAGCACAGTCTTACTGAGAAAGTATGAACCGTATGACAGGGGGCAAGGATTACTTGGAGAATACAGACTTCAGGATAATTCTAAAAGGTATGTATTTATCAACATGCCCCAGACATTCAGAAATAGAGTTCTGTAATGATCAGGCACTAGTGAGGAAGGATTTCCCTCAACTTACTTTCTTACACTTTTTGAATTTATCAATAAATCCATACTAGCATATTGTAGTGGTAAATTGGAGCAATAAGGGTTGAAGTGTTCCTCAAATAGGCCGAAGGTTGATCCATAATTTGGTGCATGAACGATGGTCAGTTTTTTAAACTGAATTCCAGTAGCCATTGGGTGCAAAGGAGACCTCAAATTTGTAATCACTCTGGAAGATTGCACACTGCTCTTGTTGAAGAATTCTGACCAGCTTGTTTTTTTAATATTGGCCCTAGAACGTCTTGCCAGAAGGGTGTTGCCATAATCAGTTTTATATGTTTCAAACAATACCTATGGCAGTAGTGGCACTGTGCCCTTCAGACAGCACATGGCGTATTTAATGTATCTGTTTATGGTAGTAGCTCGATGCAGCATACGATTTTTCAGGGAAATGCAGGAATTAAAATGACCTTTAATAGTCTTACTCTGTCCTTGACCAGGATTTTATTATCTCCAACCAGGAAACAGTAAGAGATCGAACTATATATCTTTAGCTAATGGCCCATTGCTGTGCGTAAAAACGGTATAAGGGCATTACTCTAAACTAGGCCTGGGCGGTAAATTCCGTTCCGCTTGCGGAAATTGGGTAATTTCGCGTTCCGCGGAGAACGCGGAATTACCAAAAATTCCTTGATCCGCGGCTTCGCTGAATTTTTTGCTTGTTTGCGCTTTCAAAATGCGTGCTTGCGAGATATTTCTCCCCGAGCACGCAAACAGCGTTCGCAAACAGGAAAAAAGCATCGCGAACGGGCGGAACAAGCAATTCAGCGTGTTCGCGAAACTTTTGCGTGCTTGCGGAGATTTTTTACTGCTTCGCGGAGCTTTGCGTAGCACGACTACGCAAATTCCGCCCACCCCTACTTAAACCAGCTATGATTCGTCCTGCTCTGTATTTTGACAAAGGCATCAGTTACTCTCTTTCAGTGTAAATCGGAGTTATTTGACAGAAAAACCTATCGGGATAATTTTGAAATTCTACCCCCACATCGACTAAAAGCTGAGGGAGAGGCTGACCATTCATATTAAAAAATTAGCAGAGACCAACAAGACCCCTGGTGCACTCAGTACTGAACAATTTTGCTTTCCCTTCTCTAACACTCCTCTTGTTCTCTGTTCAGCAAAAATGAATCCTTCATGTTGAGGATGTTTCCTGTCACCCTTGCCAGCACAGAAGTGCAGAGTGGGCAAGGGTGTCATAGGCAGATGAGAGATCAAGGGAGCATGAACAGTGCCACCACAATCCATTCTATCTAAAAGGGAAGAAATCAATGAAGGGAGTCAAAGCTCTTCTACGTGGGTGAAACACCTAAAACAGTTCATCACCTAAAAGATTATTATGCTCCTGTAATCTAATGATGGCTGCCTTCTTCAGAATCTCCAGTAAATAGTGGACGATAACTCATTAGGTACAACACATCTGTAGGGGAACTATGGGGAAACAGGTATATTACATTTTCATCATGATAATATTTGTATAGTACTTAAGACAATTGGGCACCTAAGCATCTATGGCGTGAATGCGCATCATCATACTGTTTCAATATGTAAAGAAGATGGGCAGTGCACAAGTTGCTACACTGTAACTCTCTTGCATGCATGAAAAAAAGATCATGTCTGAATTAAAGAAACTGTAACAATTGAAATATGAAGGTGGACTTGAGAAGAAATAAGGGAACAGACATCGTGAAGAAAGCACACTGGCTACTGAGAACTGCGCAAGGATGTGCAATCATGCACAAAGTAGAAGAAATAAGAAGGACATGCGTGTACCTTTTAACCACCAAGAAAACAAGTAATGTAGAGCTCCCGGAAGTAGGAGTCAGTAGTTAGTAACAAATAAGGAATCCAAACACATTTCGGTCCCTATTCTAGCTTAATGCTTATAAAACAAGCTAAACTCTTGGAAGCAAGTAACAGGATTTTAAATCAAATGTTCAGCTCTTTAAAACTATTATGAACATGTAATACAAGACTTCTTGAAAAATAAGAGTGATTTACAGAAAAACTAAACTGCAGAATTTAGGTAATTTTCAAGAGTAATCAGACGCTCTGAGGTCAATGTCAACCGCTTCAATTAGGCTGTGAAAATGGGTATTACCTGCGAAAAGATATTTATTAGAATCAGATTAGGACCAACCCCTATCGATCGCCCTGTGGGGGTCATTTTACAAGAACATATTGCAAGCTGTATCAACACGATGCCGTTCATTATAAAGAAATAAACCTAGCATTGATTCAAAGTACAAAGACAATAGAATGAAACTTAATTTTATGGGACAACAGCTGTCCCTTCCTAGATTTCATCTACTTTAAGACCAGGATTTGTTACAAAATGATTGACACAATATAATTTAAAGCAAGGAGTACAAACCTTCCATGGATTTTAAAATAAAGAAGAGAAAGAGAAATTCGTTGTAGACAAATTGTCAAACTTGTGAGCTGGGAAAACAATTAATTTGCAGTTATTCGTCTGAATCAACGTGAGATGTTTTTTTCTACTGAATCAAAGGAGTACTGGCTTTGCTCCCACTTCCACACAGTTTCATTTTGTTCTGCTACAATATAACCGTTGTGTGCTTTATAAAGTAATTTACTGGACTAAGTGACAAAGCAGAGTTGGTGCAGTATAATTAACTCTCCCCCCTACACTGGCCTATCAGCAGACCGATTGGTAAAGAACTGTAAGTCATTCTCTATGGAGGCTTGATTCAATATAATAATGAATGTAATGCTTGGGGCCTGGATTCTGAGACTGAGGTGTACATATTGTTTTTTTGCCCAGAGTATATTGGGTCCCGTCGGAAGTAGATCCGACCAATTTGTTTGAATCTGGGGGTAACTCGGTATCTTGTAGCTCAGAAAATCTTAAAGAGTGATACAGCTCCTCTAATTGTTTTTGCTGACAGCAGATTTTTGCTGAATGTCTTGAGTAAGCAGCAAACTTCCACTAGCATAGATTCTGTGATCTTTAGTTTATATTACATTCTACTATGGCTTGTATGCAGTGTACACACTATATAAAACCGCCAAAATAAATAAATACATACATATTGGTTATTTCTTCTGGACTACATTTGTGCTTATAGTGGAATGTGTTTTGCACCGGGCATAAATAAAGTTTTAGGATGCTTCTGCACTGGCACTTTTCAAGTTAGACCCCTTGTGTATAAATAACATGATTATCATATACTCAAACATCTGTGTACCTATTATAAAGTTTAGGGTGGTATGAATAGTTAAAGTTATAAATTCAAGCGGAATGCAATTGTTTTTTTATATTCTTATTCAAGTGGAACGTAACATTTTTTTCTGTTTTTATATTAACATTTTTAATGTATAATTTGATGGTTCTTGGTTAACCAGATAAAGTTTTATTATTATTAATGCATTTAATGGTCTCTGTCCCATTACCAGTGGGCAATATGAATCACCGTAAAAAACACCACCCGGGCAAAGTGCTATTTGGCCACCTCGTTTGAAGTCTCACTTGAGTGTCTTCAAATCAAATAAACATAAAAGTGCAATATATATATGAGTGAAGTTAAATGTTTCTGCAAGTATTGCAGGCTATGTTGTTTTACTCAAAAAAAATGTGCACTGATTTACCAACTGGACAAAATTATAAAAATATAATGCTCTGATTTGTTAATATTCCATTTGTCAATAACGTTTCTGTGGTTTAGTGATTGGTGACTGTGTTGTTTCTGCTAATTATGAGCAAGAATTTCGCAAAAAACACATGCACAGTAATTGTATGTTGCACAAACATGGCATAACATCACACTGACACAAAGGCGTTGCTCACAAAGAAATATGGCACCAAGCTTAAGTATCACTCAAATACCCACAGAGCTCTACGACAGCAGGCTGATCAATGGAACTCTAGCTCTGTGATAAACGTCTGTTGCATGAACAGGAAGAAAATAACTGCAACAAGTAATTCCCAAACCGAGTGCAAAAAAGTTTAACAAATAACAATGGAACTCAGAGAAGCTAAACATTACTCACCAATCTTTCTGTAATTTTGATTATCCAATTGGAATTGCAGAGCCTCCATGTATGGTCTTCCCAATAACTCCAGACGTAGACACATGGCTTTTCATGGACCAATGGGATACAACTGTAGGAACTACAGTGAAAGGCATATTATGAGGTATTGAGCAGACACCGTAAACTGAATATACCACAGTCTCAGAAATATTTGTGGAGAACCTTCAGAACAGTTTGTTCGAATAATTCAATAATGTTTGCATCTGTTCAAAAATGTAAGCAAAAATTACAATTTCATTTGAAAGAAAAATAAAACACGCAAAAATACATATAGGTAATGGTTGGTTTCAGTGGTTAGAGTGAATACTATCCCTGAGCAGCAGCACTCTTAAATCACTCAATTGATGTTTCAGTAACCCGCCTTAGAAAACTATTTGTTAGTATGGGTATTGTCTTGAAATGTAACTGCATTTCTACATTCCTGACAAGGCACTGAAGCTGTCATTTCCCATATATAGGTAAGGTAAGATATTATGCATGGGACCAGAGTTCTGCTCTTCCCGTGTTTTAGCCACTGCACCTAGGTGTGAATTGGGCACAAACGGAGTGAGGGCTTCAGGGCTAGGATTCCTAAGTATTAGGCACTGATACACTACTGGGTAGAGACTATTTAAGTTCAGTGCGGCCTATTTAGGAAGCATTTTGCTGTTGTGTGTGTTCATCAGAGACTGCTCAGACTCTTACCGTACAGTTACTCCTATGCAAAGATGTGGAAAAAAGTGTAAGAAGAGATATGGTCATGCACATGGATGCCTACCATCTGTGGAGAGGCCTGTCACATACAGTTTATGCCCATTGACTATGGTGGCTAGGGAGATGCCCAAAGATGAAAGATGCTGCCTTTGGTCGTGCATCTTGGATCAGTTGTGGTGAATGCTTGGACGTCCACCCAATGGTGGAAGAGAAGCAATCCATATGAATAAGCACTATGCTAAGAGCCATGAAATATGCTCTGAAGATTTCAACAGGAGTAGCATTGAGCAACCCATAGTAATAAGCTTTAAACAAGCTGCCCTCGAATATGCTCTGATGGATCTACTATGGACTGAACAGAGGAGCAATTATTGTAGGCCAGCTATAGTAAAAGCCTTGATGAGCCCATCCAAATGTTACATAAACTAACCCATAGTAATAGACTTTAAACAGCCATTCTTACTATGTGTTATGAGGATTACTCCAGGTGTGGCAGATATGCGCTCCCAGTGTGATGGAGGTTGGCCCATTGAAGTAAACATTACACAACCAGTCATGGTAGATGTTATGAGGTTTAGCTCACGAAAGGCAGATGAGTGCTCCAAGGATAATTGGAAGTGAGTGCCCAGACAAATGTGCTATAGCCTGTAGGCACCAATTGACGCTCTGATATTCCAAGCAATACAGCAAATTACACTTCCCACCAGTGATGCTGTACATACAATAACATGAGGGAGACGTTAAGTAAAAATAATGAAAGCGGAGAATAGCAAATTACATTTAATGCTGATGGTCATGTTCATACCAAACAGGGGCAGATCACAAATGCATTTCAATTCAGGTGGGTCTTAAACAGTTTATATAGTTGGCTGTTGGCTGAGTGGGCCAAAGATTCATCCTTTTTGTACACCTGGAAAGTGGAGTTGTGATTGGGGGCAGCAAGAATAATTCTCAATCAGTCGAAGTGGCAGGAGATCCAGTTATAATTGCACGCTTTTATGCCACATTCCTGGAGTCTCTAAAGAGGAGTGGTGATGAACTGCATCAAGCGCGGCATACAGATCCAGTAAAAGAAGCATAGCAATGTCTCAACTCCTGTACACAGTGACCTACAACATGGTGGTGGACAAAAACAAGCAAAGATAGCTTCACAACAGTTTATCTCTCTCATATGACAACATGGCAGCATCAGTATCAACAGGTGAGAAGGGGAAAGGGGAAACTGTACTAAGGGTTGGACAGTGTTCTGCAAAACGAAGGGGGAGTGAGCAAGGATACAGGGACTAATAAGCCAAATATGTGGAAGTACTTAGGTGTCACAGAACAAGAAGGCTAGGGAACTGCAGGAAGGGAAAATATGTAGTGACTCGACATAGAGAGTTACCTGAGTAGAAAGGCATAGACCAATGACATCAACTCCAATGCCTGCTTACTGTATACAGAGTGCGTGGCCGATACAATCTTGACCACCAAATTGTGCTTGGGATTTCTTTGTAACATGTCTATAGTTTTGTTTTCAAGAGCCTAAACCAGTTGGTGTCTCAATGGTAGTATCAAATGTGCCCCAAAGTTGTAGATAGATGAGAGTTATCCTAGTTCCACAACACACATGTGCAACATCCCCTTGTGGATCTGTGTAGGGAATGGGCGTATTATTATCTGCCCATCCTTTAGGAGCTTTGACATGAAATTTTCAGTCAGACTTCCATAAGTTCAAAGTACAGCTTTGATTTACTGACAGAGATGGCCTTTCTGTAGATAATTTAGCCTCATTTCTCCATTGAGATACAGAGTGCCTTTGTCAGAGTAGTAGGTGAGGAGGTATGCACAGTTGTGCTAGAAAGATCATGGCTATAGTTCTAATTCCTTGTGCTGCAGCCCTTATACTGTCTCTGCCAATGTTGTCCATCTTGTAGGGTTACTAATGAAGTAATAAGAAGCAGCCATTACTCAGGGATTATTAACACAAGAAATCATTCACTAGCACTCACAAAAGGAATGAGAAGGGTAGCTGTTTCAATATCCAGGTCTAATACTGTTAGACCTGGCATCGGTGACATGGTTTCCCCTGTCTTTTTGCCTCTGCCTCCTGTATTTCTGACCATGTGCTGGACTTCGGTTTAGGCGCTCTGGGCACTTACCGCTGCTGATCAGTGCTAAGGTGCAAGTGCTCCCTGTGTAAATTATGATTATGATTGGTTATCCATGATTGCCGTATTTGATTTCCTGGTAAGTCCCTAGTACAGTGCACTATGGGTGCCCAGGACCTGTAAATCAAATGCTACTAGTGGGCCTGCAGCACTGGTTGTGCCACCCACATGAGTAGTCATGTAAACATGTCTCAGGCCTGCCATTACAGTGTCTGTGAGTGCAGTTTTAAACTACCATGTCGACCTGGCAAGTGCACCCACTTGCCAGGCCCTAAACCTTACCTCTTACTACATGTAAGGCACCCCTAAGGTATGCCCAAGGTACCCCCACGGGCAGGGTGCAGTGTATGTGAAAGGTAGAACATACACTGTTGTGTTTTACATGTACTGATAGTGAAATATTGTTAATTTCGTTGTGCACAATTTTAAGGACTAGCTCTCCCATAGGTTATCAGTAGGGCTGCCTTGTAACATCTTACAAGTGTTACTTTCAATTGGGAACAGCTAGCGATTCGGAGTTTAGATTCCCTGAACTCAAAATTTAAAAATACATCTTTTAGTGAAGATGATTTTTAAGTTGTGTGTTTGAAAATGCCACTTTTAGAAAGTAGGCATGTTCTTGCTTTACCATTCTGTGTGCCTCTGCCTGCTTGTGGATCAACGTCTGGTTTTAGACTGACGGGCTGTTTTTGCATTCACTCCAGAGACTCACACAAAGGGAGCTGAGGCGTGCCATGCATATGCTGATGAGTCTTCCTGGGCTAGAGTGGTAGTAGGAGTTGTCACTAACACCTCAATAGACTGTGGCTGCCTTGCACAATGCTGTCTCCCCCCATTGTAGATATTTATGGTATTATTTCTTCTTTAGCATGCTATTGCACAGGATATTTTTCCCTTGAGAAATGATTTTACTCTAATACTTGTACAACACAGCATTTCCAAAGTATTTAATGTTTTATTGTCGGTGCTATTACTGGAATGATTTTAAGTAACTGTGCAAATAATCAAATAAATAAAAATAAACACCCCCTGTAGTGTGGCTGGACCAGGGAGGACAGAACTGGTTTTGCTGAGAAAGAAAGACTTTCTGACAAACACTTCAAAGGGAAAAATAGGTATAAGTATTAGACCTAAAACCCCAGAACTTTAGAACACTTCTGGACTCAAGACAAACCTTTGCCAAGAAGAAGAGCTGAAGAGCTGTGAGGAAGAGTACTGCCCCTTTGCTGTGTGCTGTGTGGGGTTGGCCTGCAGTTGCTGTTTCTGCCAAGGAAAGGACAAAGACTGGAACTTTGCTGTGAACCTGCTTGAAGAAGATCTTCAAGGGCCAGTTTGTGCTGGCCTCCTGTTCTAAAGTCTCAGGGACACAAAGACTTCACCCCCAGCTCCCCTGAACTCTGCTGCTGAAGAGTTCTAACCTGCCAGGAGGTGCCTGTTCCAGTTCTGGGTCTGCTGTTGGGAGCAGGAAGACACCTTAAGAACTGAAGAAATCGTCGCATCGCTCTTCTTGTGGCTGTTTTTCCCGACACAGCACTGCCGTGCGAGAAGAATCTCCACGCATCGCCGCCGAACCGACGCAGCGCCTATCGTGGCTGCAAGAACCGACGCATCGTGGGGTCGCGGCTGAAGAAACTGACGCAGCGCTGCTTGTCGCAGCCGCATCAATCGCCGACGCGTCCTGGATTTCCATGCATCACACTTGTGCAGCAAGTTTTCCTGACCCATCACCCAGAACCAGAACCGTCTTGGAGTCGACACATCACTTCCCCCTACAGTCTGGATTCGATGCATCACTTCTCCTGCATGCAGCAGAACTGTCGCATCGCCTCCCCCAGGACTCAGGAACTGACGCATCTCTTTGTTTCTCGACGCTTCTCATCTCTGCGGCTGTTTGGCCTTGTGAATTTTGATGCATCTACAGGTACTTTGTGTAGAATCAAGCATTCATAGTTTTCTATAGAGCCAGTTACTTGAAACCTTTGAAAAGTCATATTCTTATTACATTTATGTTGGATTTTTGTCGTTTTAGTCTTGTTGAGTTCAGATAAAGATACTTTATTTTTCTAAACTGGTGTGGTGTCCATTTGTACAGTTATCACTGTATTACTGTGTGTTTTGAGTACAAATACTTTACACATTGCCTTTGGGATAAGCCTGTCTGCTCGTGCCAAGCTACACAGGGGGTGAGCAGGGGTTATCTAAAGTGTGTATCCTCCTTACCTTGATTAGAAGCAAGGGTCCCTATTTGGACAAAGGTACTTACCTCTGCCAACTAGAGATCCCCATTTCTAACAGTAATAAAATAATATTAAACCTTCATGTATTGAATCAATCAGAGACACTCTATGAACACGTTATTTAAATGCACTTGGAAAAGAGGTTATATAAAACACCTTATTATTCTGTTTTCCTTTAGTGCATCTTTGCGTTGAGTCACTTACCGCAGCCATTGCATTAAATCTGAAGTCCTGAAATTAAACTAAAGTGTAGGCTTCATAAACAAGGTAACCTACAAATCTTGTCAGCAAAGTGCTCCAGTTAGCAGCCCTGACACATGGGGAGAGGGTGTGTTGCAGACTCCTGCCTTCAGAGAAGAGGTTACTTCGTCTTTCTGCCCTTTGAGCTACTTAAATTTTGTGTATTCTTCAGTGGCATGCTAGGAATAACTACATGAACGGCATAGCTCTGTGGCAGAGCTATGCTTTTTGTTCACCGATGACTTTCTGCCAATCACAAGGCTTGATATAAACATCTATGACCCTATTGCACATTAGGTTATGTTTCCAACCTGTGGCACAGAGCACACTTAAGTGAGTGAACCCAGTGCAGACCGAGATTCTGCACCTCGTTACAAAGAAATTGCTGTTCCCAGTGTGGGAGCAACATCGTGCCTGCCCTGGAACAGCTCATTAGGGAAAAGTAGACCAGCTATTTGAAATCACCAGCCTGCCTTTCACTGTTGGTGGCAGATATGGCCTAAGTTTCATATGGGGAGGGGGCCACTGGCAGCGCACTGCAGAGAGTGCAGGTTGTGGCTGCACGCACCTGGAGCCCCAGCAACTCACGCCCCCTTGCAAGGTGTGTCCTTGGGGTGTGCATCACATTTGCGGTGCACCATCAATGTGATTTAAACGTCTTCTTTATTCCTGCACAAACTCTGTAATAGGGCATAGGCACAGGAGAAAGATTTCCCACATCTCCGTGGTGCTGTGCCCCCATGCAAATGGGGAATGCCCTTTGGGCCTACATTTTGTGATGGCATGATTCATAGTACATAACAAGTCATGCAAGCATCTGAGGTTCCTTCTCCAATACCAAAAGCGCAAAGGGGCATCAAATTCAAGCACAAATGCATGTTGCATACCTAGGGCACTTTGTGTAATATTGCCCCAAGTGCCTCTGCAGTTTTTTCCTCCCCCCTCTTTTCATTTGGTTCCTTTCAGAACGAGTACAGCGGCAGGATTGAAATACTGGGAAAATGATGTGATACATTTGTATGTAACCCAGTCCTCTTTGTTCTTTAAACCCATGCAAGACGAGGAGTTTTGAAATATCAGCTTTACATTTTCAACTAGGGGCTTCTCAAAAACCATCAAAAATAGGAGATAGCTAAACAGATGTATCCCTTCTGCAAAACTAAATGGCTATATGGCTCAGTAGAGCACGTCCCCTTGTCCCCAGGTCTACTTGCAACTTGTTTTGGCAGGTTTTTGATTTTCTACCTTAGAACATTCAAGACGATCCGGCATGCTTTATGAAGGCATCAATGAAAAGGCTTGAAACCCAAAGCAGGATTCTGCAGTTAGGAGGTACAGACCAAGAGCACCTCTCATTTTTGAACTTGAGTATTTTCATCTCAGCAGGCTGAGAAGAGCTGGCATTAGTGCCAGTAAATGACTATTGCAGAGAAGCAGGCATTTATAAGTGTTGCCTTCAGCGGGAGAATGGGAGAATTGCCTTCCAGACAGTCTCTCCTGTTTAAAAAGGTCTGCGAGTTCCTTTCAAAAGGGTAATTCTCCATCCATGTGGGACATATATTTAAAAGAAAATGTCTTTATGTTTGAAAACAATCTCTACAAACAAATACAGGACACTACGATGGGCACCTGCTTTGCCCCCAGCTATGCCAACTTGGTAGTGGGCTGGTGGGAGGAGCAGGTGCTCTGGAGCAATGATTTCAACAACTGGACCAGCTATGTTAGTGTATGGTTACGTTACATAGATGACATCTTTTTCATTTGGGAAGGCAATGAAACTGATTTAAATACCTTTTTTGACAAACTAAATGAGAATAAAGTAAATTTAAAGTTTACCATACAATATAGCAAAGAGACAATTGACTTTTTAGAGATCAGATTGACCATCAATGAGGGCAATTTACACACTGAACTGTTTAGAAAAAGCACAGCTGGGAATTCGATACTACACGCAGATAGTTGCCATCCTCCCAGCTTTCGCTGGAGTATTTTGTACAGTGAGTTTCTGAGAGCAAAAAGGAATTGTAGCTCAGAACTAAGCTACAGGAAGACTAAGAGGGAAATGACTCAGAGACTTGTAGTAAGGAAGTATCCACGGGAAGCCCTTCTAAAAGCGAGTGAGAGAGTCGATTCTATAACCAGGGAGGAGACATTACATCAGATTTTGAAACGCAACACCAAACCTAACAGTGAACCCATAAGCTTTATCACTACATTCAGTAGTCAAGCTGTATGTTTAAGGAAGATACTAAAGAGTAGGTGGGCAATTCTCACACAAGATAATGTATTGAGCGATAGAAATGGAAACACTCCTAGCATTACTTTCCAGCGTAACCTCTCATTTAAGGACATGCTTGTCCATAGTTACCTAACACCGACAAGCTCAAATTGGCTCAACCAAAGGAAAGGTTTTAAAGGATGTGGACATTGCAAAGCATGCAAGAATAGTAATAATGTTCAGGAGGTTATCCTTGAAAGGATAAAAAAGAAATGGTGTATCCCCAAACTGATAACGTGCAAGACTGACTTTGTAGTGTATGTTATCACCTGCCCTTGTGGTAAGTGGTACATAAGCTCTACCACCTTTCCAGTGCAGAAATAGATATCGGAACATTGGCGAGTAATAACCAATAAAGACGTGAGCTACATTACAGCGAAGCATTTTCAAGAAAGTCATGATGGGGATTGGACGAAAGCCAAGTATTTTGGCATTGACACTGTACCTAGACATCCGAGAGGCGGTAATAGGATTTCTGCCTTACGCAGACTGGAATCCCGATACATTATGCAAGCAGGCTGTCTGATACCACAGGGAATGAATAACGATGAAGAGCCATATACACATCTATAGACAGGATTGGGCATTTCCCGTAACCCACACAGTCCCAGAATAGCTTTTAACATTTATGATAATTAAGAATGTCAATATTTTCTTTTCCCCTTTTCCTTCCCCTCAATTTTCCTTTGGTATGTACGAAGTGTGTGTTTAAGTCCTGGAATAACATTCTCATATTTTGTTTTGCAAAATAAAGGAAGGTTCAATAGGGTTAGGAACACTGGGAAAATTGCACCTAGGGAGTTTATCTGCACGAAGGAGACTGATGATGAGTCTGCTAGACAGCGATGCGATTTGGTAGAAGGCCCTGTAATATTCCTAGAATCCATTGGGCCCTTTCAAATGAGCCAGGCTCCTCTGAATAGAGGGTCAGGGGCAAATGTTCTGGTTGAAGTGCAGAGACAGTCCATGCCCCCTTCCTGCGTCATCTTTCCACAGAGACGTGCTGCAGATAGGTTTTTGTAATAGCCAGGTGTGGAAGGGAAGGCATCTCTCTTTTTTGCAATTGTTTCCCATCCCTTCACAGGAAACACCTATCCACCCCTCCTGCCAAATCTCTAGACCTAAGAACATGTGGCTGGCCAGCCTGTGTGTAAGATGTCCACTCACCTGAAACCAAACAACACTCAAAACAGAGAAGGGACTGTCAGGTATTCTCCAGCCCGGTAGCACGCAAAGGAAACACACCATATTCTGAGCTCTGTAACAGACGTCTTTATTCTTCAGATTACAATCACACAACTCCCTAACCCTACGCATTATGTCATGATTTAAATAACCACACCTTAACACCTCACAGCAGCTTACGGAATTCCTGTTTGAAGTCCTCTCAGAATCGCGAAGGTCCTAATGTTCATAACATCAAGACTCTACAGAGACCTTGAATTTACACCTGGGTGTGCTAGCCAAGGAAAAATACTAGACAGAAACTTCAAGTCAGTGTGCCATGGTTGTAACACTAGCTAGTGTGTAGGATCCTCAGAACATTATCCTGCTAACCTTAATTCCACCTCTTATGGATCCCATCTTGTCTCAGCCTCCCTTCATGATAAACAAAGCGTGATCAACTATCATGCCAATCCTTTCAAACATGTGTAACAGGCCATTACTGGAAATGCTGGTCCCAGAGGTGAGAAAATCTTCCCAAATGACAACCCTTCTAAAGAAACCCCTGGCTAATCCTACCACCCTCAGTAATTACTATCCTATCTCTCATCTTTCTTTTTCAAGCTTAATTTCCAGCGGTCTCCCTTCTGTGAAGATAAGTCTCTGTGACCATTTTGAATCTGGTTTCAGCCCCCTTCATGGCATGAAAGTTCCTCTGCTTAATTTTGTGGATGGCACCTAAATTAACCTTGCTCATGAGGGTAGGGCAGCTCTCATTTTACTTGATCTAAGCTCCGCCTTCAATATAGTTTATCAACAGACTTGCTACCAAAGGCATTTGCAAGCTTCTTCTCAGCTGCATCCCCTACTTCCTCACTGGGAAGACGCAAACCGTCTTCCGGCCCCTTTTCCATTCTATCTCCTAACCTATCATTTGCGGGCTACCACGAGAATCTTTACGTAGCCGTACACTGTTTAATATTTATGTTTGCCCTCTGGCTGTCATTATGCAAGGTTTTGGCATTTCTTTGATAAATTATGCTGATGACACTTAGATTATTTTTTCTTTTAAGGATGAAGTAGGTACTCGCAAGAAATAATTTCGGACCTGCCTTTCTGAAGTCATCTCCTGGATGCAGTCTGTCTCAAGCTAAATGTAGACAAAACAGATATTATCATACTGAGACGCACACTTGCCACATGGTGCCCCTAATGGTGGTCTCAAAAGCTAAGGAATACTCCTTCACATGTCTCATTGGCCACAAATGTTGGTGTTCTTATTGATGACAAGTTAGCTTTCATCCAACAGATTCACAAAGTTTCTTCTTCTTGCTGGTTCTACCTTTGATTACTCAGGAAAGTCATACCATTCATTCCTATGAATTATAGGGAACCAGCCGCTCAGGCCCTCATTTTGGTCTGACTTAGTTACTGCAATTATTTACATCATGGTCTCCCAAAAAAATACACTTGATTAGCTCCAAACCTAATGAAACACTGCCGCCAGACTACTTAGAGAACCCTTGAACATGCCTACACTTCCCACATTCGTCCTCTCATGCAGTGTCCCCCTGAGAGCAAAAGAAGCATCTTCAAGGCCATGTGGGTTTGTCACAATGCCCCTCTTGCTAAGGACATCTTATCTTCAACAGAAATTTCACTATTATCCCCCTACCAGAGTAATTCACTCTTCTTTACTTCTTCTGGTACGATTTTCCAAGATTCACAGGATGCATTTTGGAGGCTGGACTTTCTCCATCCAGGCTGCTAAAATTTGGAATTCTCTCCCAGACTTGGTCTGAAGTCAGCCAAATCTGATAATTTTTTTATAAAACACTTGAAAACTTGGCTTTTCCAAAGTGGCTGCTGATAATTCCCTTCCTTTCTTCCATAAGCCAATACCAGGATGCGCTATGGGGTATCAGATTTCCATAGACATATTATTTATTCATTAATTCATTCATCTAATCAGAGTGGGAGAAAACATTTCTGATTTCCAGGCCTGGTGTATTTGAAAGCCAGTACCCATGCCAGCTTGACAACAGAAACTGAAGTCCTAAATTCTGCTGAAATGCTGTTGAACCTACCTCGCGATAAGAGCTACAGTTACTGCTTAAAAACAGAAATACAGAATAACCCCTTGCAGAAGGGACACGCCTGGAAGAAGATACCTGCACTTGTGTTTCAAATAGTGGAGCTGACCAGAGGACAACTAGACTGTGCATCACTAACACTGTGTGGCCCATGGGAAGATCACTGCTATATTGAACTGTGGTGAGCCTTCCTGTCCCTCTACCTCAGTGTGTGCCCCTGGTTGCACCACAAGGGACCTTAAACTTGCTCCATACCCCTCCCTGGCCTAGGAGAGACTTGCCCAATTGTCAGAAAGACCCAAAGCTCCACTGCCAATGAAATATCTCAAACTCAATCATCAGTCATGATGCTTTCTTCCTTTATGGTCACCATATGTAGCCACCCACGTTTCCAGTTCGAAGGCACTGGAAGCCTCTATATCCCCCCCTCAAACTTGTGCTCCACTCTGGGTGGACCATTCTTTCTATTCTTCAGAGAATCATCTTTGACATACTGGGATAGGCTCTCTGTTGTTTGGGTGGCATGATCTATTATTGAACCTGAGGAAGCAACATCACCGCACAGCATCACCAAGCAGTAGTGCCAAGAGAGCGGCTACCCCTCCTGTCCAGTGATGTAAAGAAATCCTCCCACATCAGCTCCAATATCTGTGCATTCTCTCACTTTCCTAGGAGTGCACAGAGGTGAGGAGCTGCACAGGAGCTGGTGAAAGAGCACACGTTCTGTGTTGTTTTTCTCCGGTCTCAGTACAGCAAGTGGTCAGCACAGAATGAACTGTTGCAGGCGTGCAGACGATTTTGCACCTCTGTAGTCAGTGCCACTGATTTATGCACAGATTATCAGATGGGACATGGGATTCAGCAGTGCAGACTTTCCTTGCACAGAAAACACAGGCACTGCTGAGGTAATAGCAGAGACAGCTTCTCTCAAACAAGCATTATTAAAGCCAATAAGTCTCGCCCTTCGAACCAATTGGCTTTGCCAGTTGGTTTTAGCCATGCTGCACAGTGTTTTTGTAGGGGGGAGCACAGAAGGACACAGCAGGACTGCTCAATACAATGACTGAGGGTGCATGGCACTAAAACAATTGGTGAGAGAGAGCAACATGAAGCTGTGGGAGCACAGAAGCACTTGTAAAACAAAGCAACACGGAGATGGGGCAGAGAAACACACAGCGAGGTAGAGCAACACGGAGACATGGAGGCAGAGAAGCACATGAGGGAGACAGCTAGAAAACATGTACTGTTGTAGAGTATTTTAATAAAAAGAAAAAAAGTAGTATAAACAAATGAGCAGAGTAAGGACACATTAATGATCGAGGGGAGGGACAAACTAATGACAAGGAAGTAACGCCCACACAAGCCATCAAATTAGATGTAATCAAAAGAGAGTGACAATGAGGCAAACCAAAGGGAAACAATGGACAGGCTCTAAGCCCGCTGTAAGCTAACAACAAAACAGATAGCGCATACACTGTCAGGCGAAATTTAAAAAAGGTACAGCACAGGTGACATCAGTGCAAGCTCCCCTCACCAAACAGGCATAGCCTGTATAGAGGTTTCACTCACATATTAAATAGTCACAGTAAATGCTGCAGCAGGGCCAATGGACTATTTTTATTCGCAGGCCCCAGGCAGCAAGAGAGTAAACGTTTTGGTTTGTTTTAGGGCAGCCTACAATGAAGAACAGCAGAAATCAGCATGATGCTGATACACACAAGGAAAGCTCCACAATGGCTGCAAAAGGGGAGACCTGCGCCTGGTCTGAAAGCTGTTTGGGAGTAGAACAGGAGGAAGCATGTGTGGCACTCAGTTGACGTTTGGCAGTGGATCACGCCCTAGATGCTACTTCAGGCCTGAGTTCAGTCATACTGAAGACATTTTGGGAAGAGTTTCCTCACCAGCACTGATCCTGTTAAAACAGAGCATCATCCTCAATCTCTTCATTCTGCTCTGATGTCACTAAAGGCTACCCACTGACTGCTAGACCCTACATCAGATGAAGGTTGAATTTGCATGTAGCAGAAAGGATCCTCCTTGCTTACATCAATGCAGGAGACTCTTCAGCAAAGTAAGGATACATGTTCCATTAAAATCCTTCCTAACTCATATTCCTTTTTCTGAAAGATAACACTCCAGTATTTTTGACTAGTGACACACCCTACGTCAAAACAAAAAGGTGTTGGTGGAGAAAGCTGTGAATGCCAAACCTGTCATCATATCAAACAGTCACAATGCCTCAAGCTTACACATATATTTTTGAAGCAGGTCATGTGTACGTGAAGATCACTTATACAATTTCTATAACAAAGAGTAATATACTATATTAATGTAAGAAAGCAGATTATTATTTGGGGTGTAGAAGTGCCCTCATCAAAGGATAAGGCCTTTGCCGGCTAGATGTCACATAGATTAAATACATTAAAACTGTCTCAGTTCCTGGTAAAGTGACACATAGTAGTCAGGCATAAATCAAAGGCAATACGTAAAGTATTTAAGCAGTGTATACACAGTAGAAAAAGTCACACAAAACAAAATAAACCTCGAAAACCAATTTTAAAATAAAGAGAAAAGATTTATGAGTAAAATAAGACTAAAATGACAAAAACCGAATAAGAGGAAGTGGAGATATGAATTTTTACAGATTTAAGTGAAAATAACACCAAAAGCAGAAAGTGCCAAAAATAGACTGTGAAAACAGTAGACCAGGACCTAGGCCCGATATAAAGCCAACCACGATGGAGCCCTGGTCGGTTTATAACAGGTAGTCCCAGTGAATGTCTGTAAGTCAAAAAGCTAAAAAATAAATTCAAAGTCCCAATGCAAAAAGGGACTTTTTTGCTTTTTGAGAAGAAATTTTCCACCCAAGCGGATCACCTCTCTCTTTCAGGGCTGTGCTCAGATCACAGACAGCAGGCACCGTCCTCTTGTCTTCTGCAGGTCTAGGAAGAGTTCCAAGGATGGTGCCTGAGGATGCCACATTTATGCCTGGCACCAATTTGTGGAGGAGGGTGATATCTGGGCACTTCCTAACCAATGAGGTAAAAGTTCCCAGGGATACAACCCTACCCACTTTTTTAGCAGTTCCTGCTTGCCCTACTGCAAAAACTCCACAGTGTCCCTCTCTCTGAAAATCCCTTATAGGAAGTTTAAATGTGCCAATCAGGGTTTAGGCCAATTTTGACATGTTTTAGGGGTCAGAACACACACAGTGGGCACTGGATAGCAGTATCCCACTGTTAGAGTTCATGATTACCAGCAGGTGAATTCCAAAAAATTAAAAACTTCGGTGGGCAACCCAAAAAGGGGTCATTCTATAACAATTATGATAAGAAAAGTGGAAAAAAAGATCCACTCCAATGTGAACTAGAAAAGACACTTTTACTCTGGCAAACCACACAGCCTCCCTGCAGGCCTTTATTGGGGTTTTCACCCTAGCATTAAGACACAATCAGAAACATACTGCTATGCAGGTTGCATACTATTAATAGGATAATCCAAGTTGTTTGCTTAAAACACTCCAACTAACCGAAAATGATGTCATAACCTGAAGACATCAGTTCGTTTGAGATTTTACAATTGTTTAACTTATTTTAGAAATGCATGTATTTGGATAACTTGGTGAGAAGAGATCAGACCACACCCCTCCTTTGCTAAGCAATTTATATTGGTTAACCGTACAATTGTGTATGAAATTAACTTTAAATGTAACTCCTTGTAACCACAATTCTCGAAAATAAAACTGCCAGTTTCAAAGCCATATGCTGCTTGAGCATCCACAAGACGAGGTCTTACTCGGCCAATGCACAAACAGCATAAGAACATATATAAGGAAGTAAGAGACAATAATGACGGCTACATGGCTATTCGATTTTCATTTGAGATTAAAAGGAAAAGAATACTATTTTTAAAGCAAGGAAGCCTTCTATACAGACAGAGTTACTTTTCAAATAAACACAGAAATACCCGGCACCAGAGGCACTAATGAGAAGTCTCCAGGAGGGATTGTTGATTAGGGGAAACCAGTGAAGATGGTGCCTGAGGGAGCAAGGGAGTATACAGGGGAAGGAGGGCGGGAGGGCGAACAAGAGGGGGGGAATGAAGTAGAGAGAATGAAGAGCACACAGTGAAAGAAGGCAGGGAAAGGAAGTGGCACAAAAAGGGCGGCGGGCAGGGGGAAAAAGTAGCACACAGGGGAAATTGGGAAGGCGGGAACAAGTAGTGAGAGGGGTGGCAAGAGAAAGTAAAGTGAGACACAGGAAAGAAGAAAGGGTGAGAGGGAGCCAGAAGAAGTGGAAAGAGAGGCCTATAATTGGAAAGGAGTCCTCGCATTCACGTCAATGCAGGTACAGAAGTGGAGGCAAATGACACACCCTAACAGCAAATAGTATCAGGTGAGAGAGAAAACTCCTGTGGGTTGAGGCAAGTTGTAATTAACAAAGTCTCAAGTCAATGAATGAAAGAGGCTGCTCAAAAAAGTCAATGGTCTAAGAGGGGCACCAAAGCCCCTTGTAAATATATGGTAAGCAAAAGGTCAGTCTGGCAGCTGTGCTGTCAATCCATACCTAAAAACAGCATTTACACTGACTAACCATTGCAAAAATGACATTTTGTACCAGACCGCTGTTAATTTAAGACTGGTGCAAAGCAGCCTGGCACTTGTGCAAAATTGCCCTGCAGTCCTAGAGCAAAATTGCCCAGCACCGATGCGGTTTATGCAATCTAGCACTGAGGGCCTCACTATAAATTGTCTGGACTTTGCTGCTGAGATACCTCAGGGCCGTAATTTTAATGACTGGTTAGTATCCAGACATGCCAACCCTCCCGATTCAGGCGGGAGACTACCGATTTCAAGGCTAGTCTCCCGCCTCCCGATTTCAAGGCTAGTCTCCCGCCTCCCGATTCCTTCAAGCAAAAACCCGATTACTCGGGGTTTCAGCTGACAGGGCTTGGTATTGTGTAACGTGGTGTATGCACTGCCAGCAACCTGCTCCTGCAGGCCAGTGCACAACACTTGCATCACCCTCTTTCTGCCTGCCATTGCACTCCATGCTTCTGAAAGGGAAGAAAAAAACGTGCATTTGCGTTTCAAATGTCCGATCTTGCAGCAGCGCACTTGCAAAGCCCATACATGACAGTAACCCGATTCAAGGCCCCATTCTCCCAATTTTTTTCTTTAATCTCCCACTTTGCTCTTCTAAAATGTTGGCATGTATGAGTATCTCAGCAGCAAAGTCCAGCAATTAGGAGTTTCCCCCCCCAAAATGGGGAATAAATACTCGTACCCGGATTTCCTGCACGTCATATCCGGCAGTTTTTTCACCATTTCAGGTGAAAAGAGTCTGCAAGACTAACGGTGAGGGGTAGAGGCATGGGCTGCGGTGGCGGGGTTGAAGGGAACACTTGTGCCTGTCGGGGGACGCATTATCTGCTCCCCTCTAACTGCTGCAGGGGGGAGGGTGGAATCGAACAAAGCTGCTGCCGCCGGCCCCTGCCCTGCAGCAAGTCTCACAAGCTCGGGCACACTTGCAATGGGGAATTGGGCTATTTCACCAGGAGTTATCCCTCCGGGTGAAATAGCCCACCTCGAAATAAAAGACTACGACTGTATGCTTTCCTATCTCAACCAGATAGCTCGAGGCTCACAACCTGCTTCATCCAATCTCTTTTCCTTCAGGTTGGAATACCTCTTTCAGTACCGCCTTTTATACTCTCCAAACAATAGTGTGGTTGTATTCCTCTATGACCTTTTGAAGTGCTCCAGTTGCCTTTACTGGTTTGAACTCGCTGTACAATATTACAAATAGATCAATAAAGTCACGTTTAAGACAACACCACCCGCATATTATGACGTAATCCAAAGCTTAGCTTGAAAACTTCAAATAAATAGCACTTCTGCAGCTGCTCGGAATATGGGAACGCCAGCTTCATCTTGAACATTGTCTTGCTTAAAACTACTTAGTAAAGAAGGCCTAGGTGGCTGTGTAAAGTTGGGCATGCACAAAACGTGTCGTTACAAATCTAAAATCATTTCCCAGTTAACAAAGACGACAAGCTAAGGAAGATAAGCCGTGATGCAATCACCTTGCTAAGTCTCACCTGTCATACTCGGTGGGCTCAGGTCGTTTGCCAGGGGTCATTGATTTATCCTGCATTGCTGTAGTCGAAGGCATCATTTCCACATCCAGCTCGTCTTCAGAACCTGCATCCAGCAGTGCTTGTCTGTCTTCATCAACCTCTGCTTTCTCGCCTTTCTTGGGAGCTTTTGTGATGACTTCAGCAGCTTTACCATAGTTCCCTTCGAACAATATTGAAAGGTAGACATTAAAACTTTCTATCTTATGTCAGAGCTACAGTAACCTCTGATACCACTCTTTCACCCACCATGCTTCACACCTGTATTGGTTTCACTTTCTCCCAGTGCTAACCAAAGCACAAGGGTTAGTGCCAAAGAAACACACACACACATGCACAAACATATAGACAAGCATGCACACAGCATCACAATCCACACTGTATAGTACTGTATTATTGACACCTAAATATGGTGCTACAAAATAACAGCTACAAAAATATCATGAGTTTAATTATGTATAATGAAATACAGATTTACCCTACTTAAATCCACATATATGTACCTTGACGATATATGTCCTCAAAGGTACCTAGACGTAGAATTAAGAATAGCATATATATATATATATGGGAGAGATAACTATAACTTGTGACCCAGCGATGCACTATTTATGACCTCACACATTACATCACTCATGACACGTTCTAATACATCATTTACGACATCACTGATGACATCTCAAATGATATTCCTGTGGCCAACCCACCTGGAAGCAGCCAACCCCATGCGGCACGCGGCCTTTTGTCACACGCAGCGTGGGGTTGGCCGCAGGGCCTGGCTTGCAACCAGGCCCTGCGTCCAACTCCCCGCAGGCAGCCAACCGACACCACACATGTTTTTGGGTTGTGCATGGCATGGGGTTAGCTACAGGGTCTGTGTTGCAGCCAGGCCCTACTTTCAAGAGGACTGCAGGCAGCCAACCACACGCTGATCACAGCCTTTGGCCGTGTGCTGTGGGGTTTGGTCACAGGGCTTGGCCTGCCGCCCTGCCTTGTGGCAAAACCCCCGGCAGGCTGCCAACCCCACACCATGCACAGCTTTTGGTGTGCGCAGAGCAGTTTTTTTGTGATAGTGCTTCTTCAAGAAGTCTATGGAAAATGTATGGGGATTTTGTGTTTTGGGACCTCCCTTTTTTCGTGGCCTCTGCTTGACGGATCATCTTGAAACTTTCCAAACAGGTAGAAAAGAGCGCTTTTTTGGAATGCTTCGTGGACACGAAAAAACACATTTCCTATGGAGATGCTGAACTAACTATAATTACCCAGCCACTGGAATATATATATATATATATACCACACCAGGGGGTTGTTAAAAGCACGTTTCCCATGTTAATTCCCAAAGGACCTTTAGACACGGCTACAGCCCGAACTGCTGAACGAAATTACACTAAATTTGGCAGAAAGGTAGATGTTGGTCCAAGGAAGTGCTGTTTTGTGATTTGGTGTAAATCCGTTCAGTAGTTGTGGAGAAATAGAAAAAAATTCCAGTTTTATATATAGGGACGTGGTGGATCCGCGACCCCTCCTGATCTCGTGCTGAGATCTGATTGGCTGCCAACACATCAAAGCAGGAAGTATTGACAGCCATCTTGTGACCCGGTTGAACCGAGTTGCAGAAAAAAGATTTTAAAAAAGAAAAGGGGGCAGGGTAGAAACACCCTGATCCCCTAGGCCTCTTGGAGCAGTCCCGTTCCCATTCCCTACTATTATTTAAAAACAAAATTAAATGGCTGGGGGATGGGGTCCCCGGGAGTGAAACAAGCCCAGGAAAGATGGCTGTGTGGCCCACCTCCCTTTTTTGAAAAAAATAAATAAATAAAAAAGAGGCAGGCCCCGGGGAATGGGGTCTCCAGGGCCGAAATCGGCCCAGGGAAGGGGGTCTACACAGCCCACCTTTCATAAAAATAAAAAAATCCAAAATTTAAAAAAAGCCCAGCAACTCGCCAGAGGCCCCGCCCCCTTTCTCCACCACTCTTCAAACACGCCTCCTGGTGCACTGCTGGTTGGAGGATGAAGTCCCCTTGTATCCAGAGGCTCCTTGGGGGCCAACAAGCCCTCCTGATACCTCCAGTAAGTCCTACACAGCTGGATTGCTGAGAGGTCTTCGGAGGCCACAACCCCTTTCTCCTCCACTCTGCAAATGCGCCTCCTGGCACACTGCTGGTTGGGGGATGAAGTCCCCTTGAATGCTGAGGGTCTTTGGGGGCCAACAAGCCATCCTGTTACCTTCAGTAAGTCCCACACAACGCGATTGCTGAGAGGTCTTCAGAGGCCAAGCCCCCTTTCACCACCACTCTGGAAACCCGCCTCCTGGCACACTGCTGGTTGGGGGATGAAGTCCCCTTGGCTCTAGAGTTTCCGTGGGGGTCAAGAAGCCCTCCTGTTAGCTCCAGTAAGTCCCACACAGCAGAATTGCTGAGAGGCCTTCAGAGGCCACGCCCCCTTTCTCCACCACTCTGCAAACGCGCCTCCTGGCACACTGTTGGTTTGGGAATGAAGTCCTTTTGGATGCTGAGGGTTCTTGGGTGCCCAGAAGTTCTCCTTTTACTTCCAGTAAGTCCGACACAGCAGTATTCCTGAGAGCTGGTCAGAGGCCTCGCCCCCTTTCTCCACCGCTCTGAAAACATGACTACTAGTTTAAAAAATCATAGAAATTCACTTTAGTGATGTCACTTGAGATGTCATCAATGATGTCGTCAGTGAAATCACTGACCATGTCGTAAGTGATGTAATATGTGGGGACATAAGCAGTGTATTGGCAGTGCATTGCGGGGGCGCAAGTTATAGTTATCTCAGGTAACTATAACTGCTGAATTTCACTGGCCCCACCGCCTTCCCAGAGTGCAGGGCTCTGAGGGCCGTTGCTAGTTCCTCTACTGTAGGGTCCACATCTAAGGCCTCCGCCACCACATCTGGGAGTGTCCGAAGAGAGAAGTCACGTAGGAACTCTTTGCAATCGGCTCCTGTTCTGGCGCTCACAGGTGTACATAAGTCGTCATAATAGGATGCGAATGTGTCTGTTATTTCAGAGTTTGTCATTTTAAGGACTCCCTTCTTGTCTCTGACTCCCGCCACCCATGATCTATCCCTATCTCTCTTCTCAAGCCAGGCCAATAATCTGGAGGCCTTATCCCTGATGTCATACAGACGGCGTTGTGTGGCCAGTGCATATGACCTAGCTGCATTCTCTGCTAGGACCTGTAAATCATGCTGACGTAGCAGTAGCCTGTGACGCAGGTCCGCCCCCCTTGCTCTGCTACTCTTTTCTCAAGGATGAGGAGTTGCTGCTCTACAGACTTGCACTCCACTACTGTCTCCCTCTTTTTCCCTCCGATCAGAGCCTGGGCCAGTCCACAGATCATTGCTTTAAAGGCTTCCCACAGGGTATATGGGGATGCCACTGAACCCCGGATCTCTTGAAAGTATAGTTCGGCTGCTGCACGCAGCTTGTCTTTTATTTCGCTATCCCGCAGATACCACTGGTCAAGTCTGAGGAAGGTGGCAACATTAACAGTTGGGCCCCTGACTCTAACACCCACCGGGGAATGGTCTGAGATTCCTCGAGCATAGTGTCTTCAAATGTTCCCACCTGAGTGTGGTGTGTGAAAACGTAGTTGAGGGATGAGAAGGGCCCATGGGGAGCAAAGTAGAATGTGTGCTGTTTCAGGTGAGGGTTGTGGGCTCTCCACAGGTCTATCACCCCAATTGCCCACATGAAGGCTGGGAGGGCCCCCACTTCAGAGTGTCCCCTCTCCACTCCCAGTCGATCCAGATCAGGATCCATCACCGCATTCATATCACCCCCCCAACAGTAAGTTCCCTTTGGGCAGTGACTTTTAGTAGGACTGCAGCATGCAGTCTGGGCAGAACATACAGGGAACACAGATTCAAGGAGTGGCCCTCCCAGGTGCCCGTCAGGGCCACATAACATCCCAGAGCATCCCAACACACCCTGGTCACCGTGAGAGGAAGCAGATTCTTAACCAGGATGCCCCTGCCCTGGGAGTTCGTTGAGTGTCCCGCGTGGGCCAGGAGTTTATAACCAAATCGGTCCAAAGCCTTGTAGTGGTTACCCTTAAGGTGTGTCTCCTGGATCAGTACAACATCAGGGGAGTGGCGTTTAATATATTGTAAAACCAAGGTGCATTTGAATTTGTTACCCAGCCCATTTACATTCAACATCAAACGTGTATATGTTTATGTTGCTCCCCTATCACATGCGTGTGCACATTGTTAGGATTTCTCTCTGCCACCTCACTTTGGGCAATGTCTCCATCCCTGCTGCATTTGATCCATTTCCATGATGAGCAGAACAAGTCAACATTACAACAAAATCAAACATTCCCAAGAACTCCCCCCTCCCTGCGCTTCTGCATAGTGAGCAATAAACCTCCCACTTCCCCAACCTGCAGAGTGCCTGTCATCAAAACTTGTGCATGCAACAGTGGGAAGGCGCTACCGTCGCCACCATGAACTAACCGGATGATGATTTATCATAATTTAGTTGCCCCTAAGAGCTGGAGTTTAACTAGGTCCGATGTCTCTTCGGGGTCCGGCTGCACTTCCGAATTCACCAAGTCAAGGAGCAAAGTCAGACATGTACTCTGCGGGTTGCTGTTCATGCATCCCCACAGTTCACCTCCCCAATCCATCCCCACAAAAATTAGACTAACAATACCAGTTCACTGTGGGTTCCATAAATGTTCATCCTGTGCCAGGGATGGACTTCCGTCCTGGCGGACTGGTCGAGAGCTCCCGGCTCCATGACTCAGGCTGGTCTCCTGGAGTGGAACCATTCCTTCGGTCTCTCCCATGCCCCGCCGCTTTCCAGCCCTCCAGCCAGTCCCAGGCTTCCTCAGGATTCATGAAGTGTAGCGATTTGCCCTCTGCGACGACTCGAAGCTTGGTCAGGTACATCATCATGTACTTGACATTCTTTTCCCTGAGGGCTCTTTTGACAGAGTCAAATGTCCTTCGTTGGCGTTGCACCTGGAGGGTGAAATCTGGAAAAATCTGATAGTGGCATTTTCATACAGAAAGTTTCCATGCGACTGGCCACCTGAAGGGTTGTATCATAGTCCCTATAGTTGAATATACGAGCTATGATTGTGCGCCGGGGGGCCCTGGGTGCGGCGGCGGCCCCAACGCCCAGTGAGCCCGTTCAATGGAGAAGTAATTAGATAAAGTTTTGGGGCAGAGGGAATTGAGAAATAAGGCCTTAAGAAAGAGATCCGTGGATTGTCCCTCTGCTCCCTCGGGGACTCCTACTACGCAGATATTGTTGCACCTTGCCCTACCCTCTTGATCCTCCAGTCGAGCCACCGTCTCTATTTACTTTTTTGTCAGTTTGGCAACTTGTTCCTCTAGGCACTTAGTTTTCGATTGGAGGCTTCCAATGTGTGTTTCATCTGTATCCACTTTATCCGCCATGTTTCGGAAGTCCGCTTGCAGCAGGTTCACTTCCTCAGTCACTGTGTCTAATTTAGGTTCAATCGTACTTCTGAGGTCCCTTATTGCTTTCATGATGTCCCTAAGAGAGAGCTCAAGTGCTGGGCCTGTCCCGCCAGCCCCCACAAGGTCTCTTGTGGCTCCACCCGTCTCCTCTGCTGCCCCCAGAACAACTTTGTACTTATCTATTTGATTGGCCAAGATTGTGTCCTATGCAGACGACACACAGCTGTTGTTTACATGGAAGGAAAACGAGCCCTGCCTGGGTATGCTAATCAGCTCTTGCCTCTCAGCTGTTTTCGGTTGGCTGGCCACAAATCAGTTAAAATGTAATGCTGGAAAGACTGAGCTACTCTTCTTTGGCATGGATGCTGAGACTCCGCTGCAGGTCTTCTGGCCAGCAGATGCTCCCGCCCCTGCGGTGAATAACCTGGTGGTGAAAAATCTGGGGTTTAAAATGGATAACCAGCTGCTATTCCACGCTCAAGTTAATGCAGTAGTAGGCACCTGTTTTGCTCTGCTGTGTCTTCTGCAGAAATTCCAGTTTTTTCTGTCCAAAGCGGCCAGACAACAGGTGAATCAAGCTCTGATTATATCCAGGCTGGATTACGGGAACTGGCTCTATCTAGGCATGCCTAGCTTTTTGCTGGACAGGCTCCAGCTTGTCCAGAATGCAGCAGCCCGTACCATCTTTGAGCTCCCTCGAAATGCTCATATGTCCCACCTCCTGAGGAGCCTTCATTGGCTCACTGTAAGGTAAAGAATATTCTTTAAAACTCTGCTCGTCACACAGAAAGCCCTATACGGGGCAGGACCAGCTTACCTCAAACGCAGGATTTCCTTCTATACCCCACGTAGAAATCTTCGCTCCTCTAATCTGCTGCTAGCCAATATTCCCCGTTTTAAAAAGACTAGGTCGGGAGGTAGGGCTCTCTCCTACCTTGGACCCTCTCACTGGAACAAAATGCCCCTCCATCTGAGAATCATTGAATCCACACCCCTGTTCCGGAAAAAACGGAACACCTGGCTTTTCTCCTGCCCCTAACCTTTCTTCCATGCTGCTACCTTTCAGCTTCAGCGCCAGGACACTCCTTGGAGTAGCAGTGCGCTCTACAAGTATCCCCACATAGACATAGACATTGGACTGCCCGGGGTGAGGGCCCTTGTTCCACACCTTATCTGCCAGACCCAGGCGTCTGGGGTCAAGGGACCGGGACTGGACTGCTGGTTTCTCAGGCAGAAACCTCACCGTCAACTACCCTCAGTTGTCACAACACTATCTCCCTCCTTGGAGCACTCACTGCAACCGATTTCAAGGGGCCCTTGGGGCTGCCGGGCCGTGACTCCGGCACGGCCCTCTGTTCTCACTGTTCTGACTCTCCGAGCTAAGTGTGCACCCCTCAGGCTTCCATGCTCTCTACCTGGTATACTTCAGGCCCACCCTGTCTGACTCGAAGCAGTGGCTGATGCCGGGAGTTCAGATCTTGCCCGGGCGGCCAAGGATCGACAGTCTTGGGCTACGGAAGGTCTTTATGAGAGATGCCAGGAATCTGCATTCCACCGCAAGCCAGGGAAGGGCCCGCCATGTGCATGGTGGTGTGGGGTCCCTCTGCTTCCCCTCCTTTAGGACTGATATTTTGATTGGGCCCAGGTACGCAACCCCTGCTCACTAGCTGTGGCTACAGCGATGCAGTTGCCCCCTACGATCGGGCTGTCGAAGCCAAAGGCTGTTCCTGTATGAGCCGCGTAGGCCCTGTCCGGTCTTACCAGGAGCTGGGCTTGGCTCCAATGCTGAGTCTCAAGCCACACGGCCCGGATAGGGGGCCCATCGCTTGGTTCCAGCGGCTTGGCACCGCTGAGGCCACAATCTGCTCAGGCGAGCCCTTCAGCCAACCACTACGGTGCGGCCCCTCAACAGCCACACGGCAGTTTACCGCATGGGTCGCCCGCCTGTAGCGATCTGCGCGGGGGCAAACACAGGCATCTCCAGTCCTGTCATCGGGCGATATCCTGACTGATCCAAGGATTGTGTGTTGGGACAGGGTCGCCTTCAATTCCATCTATCACCACTTCAGGGCCACCCTTGGACAGGGTATCCAGCCACGGGCGCTGCCATCATAGCCAGTCGTCTTCACCCGAGTCCTTCCTCTCGCTATTCCGGGGCGGTGGCGAGCCTCTCTTGAATACCCTAGTGTCCCTCACAGTGTGTTGGGGTGGTAGGGGTTCTGACCTGGATGGATGGTGTCTGATGTGTAGGGGTTGTTCACTGATGGCTTGGAGAGCCAGTTCAGTGTGCGGCCATCTTCCTAGGTAGCAGGACACGCCCCCCTTGGTTGTGTGAATGTCTTTATCAGTCAGTTGGTGTCAAAGTGGCTGTATGGGTGTGTGTGTGTGTTATATTCCATATAGGTACCCTGATAAAAGCCCAGGTAACTTCATAACCCTTCACCTATATTCTTCCCTACATTACAGTTATAACGGGTTACAGGGACTGACCTTTTACCTAGATACGACACTGCATTCAGAGCGCGGGTTTTCTCTAGTTCAAAATCTCATACATTATGCATGAGGATTCTTGGAAGCACAGCAGGACTACCATCTCCTGTATAATATCTATGTATAAAGTTCATGCCCGACGGCATCCTTAGGCCGACACAGTAATACAGCGAGGTAGGACTCCTGGGGAGACCTATGGGTATATATACATCACATCTTGCTAAGATAGACAGAGGAGACCAGGACTTCCCGGCCGACACACTGACACGAGATGCTGAGTTTCCTGTATGCAGACACTCCAGCTTGCAGTGGTCTAACATCCCTTGCAGGGTGTCCAACCCGAGACCAAGACGGGGTTCCACAGTCTCTCACTTCAGGTAATGGGGTTGACTTTATCCTAGAGGAATTCTTAGCTTAAGACCTACACACATGCTAAGTACACTTAGGTACATCTAGTTAGGCATCGTAGGAGTACGCATCCTTTGTTTATCATGTATTTTATATACTTGTATGTATTCATGATTACTGCAAAATGGTAGAGCTTTACCATCCGTTTACTTTCCTAGTGCTTCTGATCCTATATATCTGCTACTGTCTAGCGGTTGTTGCAGCTCATCTATTTTACACCAGAATAACAACTGTTCAATAAATACTTATTGAAAACACCCAGCCTGTTTATTCTGTGAATCTCTCTAAGACAGACTAAGTAAGCACGAGTGACTGAGCGAAAAGTGGTATATTGTTTCCACTGTCCTGAGGGATCAGGGTTGTCATGGTCGATGGTTGCCAAGAACTACTCTATCCTTGGTAAGAGGAGATTTTAGTGGCACTGTGAGCTAGCTGATACAAAAGGCCAACACACCCGGTGGGGGTGTTCAGAATCAGTCTGACAACAATCCTACAGTGTATGCTGTCAGAACGCGCAGATCCTGTATAGGTTTTATAGGAACTACATGACATGGAGCCGCCAACGTTGGTTGGGTACTTATTTAACAGTAGAATCTGAGTAGTTCAGTCGTGCTAGTCTCAGTGACCCCTACTCACAATTCCCCAGAGACGTCTGGAGTGGGTGTGCACAAACTCCGCCACAGCTGACTAGGCAACAATTCTATTTATTGGCTGTTGGTTAATCAAGCTTGAAGGACACATTGTGCCTAAAATTGTGCAAGACACCTTATCTTAGTTCTCTTGAAAAGCTCTTCCTTCTTTTTTTTTAAAAACAATTTAAAAAAACAATGACTGAGGAAGGGGATATAGTTGTGCAAGAACTAAATCTCTCAGCAGAGGAAGAAGATGCAGATGCAATTCACATGGCAGAAAATGTTAGAAATGCCATTACCTTAAAACTAGGTGCACACGGTCTAATATAAAGGGGTGGACCGGTAGCTTTCGTGATTGAGGCACACGAATCGTATAAAACAGAGGTATTCTATTCATGGGTTACATTCCCAGTTGCAAATGCAAGAACAAAAACATTTCATTTCTACACAGAAAGTTGAATACCGGATGAATATTGTCCCTATGAGGACATTGAAGTTCCACTAACTTACCAGGAACATTTATACTGGTTTAAAGGCACCATCCCCCATACAAGAAATAAAGTAAGACTCAGTCCGCTCGGAAGTGAAGGAGCAACATGGCCAGTATTAGCGGCCTACACACCACACCCTGACATTGAAACAATGCCAGGTGGAGACTTACTTACACTTCACAAAGAATTGATAAAACTTTACAGAAACATGACACAGCTCGTCATGAGGACACTTACGGTCCAGCCAGCTTCGACTTTTTAAAAAACAAACTAAAAATTGGAACTCCATAACAAAATTGACATTCTTTTTGGGCATGCATGGCTTTCAAATTCTTGTAGTAGTTCGAACTATACCTACGGACACATTAGAGCTATGGCTTGGGTGACAATTTCCTTTTTAAACTTTTAAAAGATTTTTAGACCCGGTGGGGATGTTCAGAATCAGTCTGACACCAGTCCTACAGTGTATGCTGTCCGAACGCGCAGATCCTGTATAGGTTTTATAGGAGCTGCATGACAAGTGGGTAAATGAGTGGCTGTATGGGTGAGTGATTGGTTGTCTGAGTACCTTTATGGGAGTCTGAGTGTCTGTGTGGGTGGGTGAGGGAGTGTGTGACTGCCTGTATGGATGAGTGAGTGGGTGAGTCAGTGGTATATGGGTGAGTAACTGGGTATGTGAAAGGCAGTATAGGTGAATGATGGGGTATACAAGTGACTGAATGGGTGAGTGAGTGAATGTGAGAGTGGCAGTATGGGTTAGTGTGTGTTTGTGTCAGTAACTGTATAGGTGAGTGAGTACATGTTAGTATCTGTATGAGTAAGTAAGTGTGTGTGTGTGTGTGTGTGTGTGTGTAGCTTTATGGGTAAGTGGCTGTGTGATTGACCTTATGGGTGAGTGAGTAGGTGTGTGTGTAGCTCTATGGGTGACTGACTCAGTGTATGAGTGGCTGTATGGGTGTATGAGTGGAGATGTCAGTGGCTGTATTAGTGAGTGGGTATATAAGTGGTTGTATAGGTGATTGAGTGGATGTGTATGTAGATCTATGAATCAGTGAGTGGTCGTGCAAGTACTGGTATGGGTCTGTGATGGGTTTGTGAATGGTTGTGTGGGAGTGGGTGTATGAAAGGTTCTATGGAGTGTGAGTGGGTGTGTTAGTCATTTCCTGGATGATGTCATCATTGATGTCATCAGTGATGTCATCAGTAATGTCACTGACCATGTCATGAGGGATGAAATATGTGAGGTCATAAGCAGTGCATTGCGGGGGCGCAAGTTATAGTTAGCCCAGCTAACTATAACTGCTAAATTTCACTGGTTTTGTGTGAGGGAAACCTGAGCCTAACTATAATGTCTTTGTAACCTTTGCCTTTTTGAGTGAATTTCTAAGGTTTTTTAATTCCATTTCCTAACTATAACGTCCCTGTAACCTCTGGTTTTATCAGTGAATTTCTAAGGTTTTTTAAATGCTTATTCCTAACTATAATATCCCTATATCCTTTGGTTTTTTCAGTGAATTTCATAGGTTTTTTAAGTAGTAGTCACGTTTGCAGAGTGGTGGAGAAAGGTGGCTGGGCCTCCGACCAGCTATCAGGAATCCTATTGTGTTGGACTTACAGGAGGTACCAGGAGGGCTTCTTGGCTCCCAAGATAATTCAGGGGTAAAGTGGACTTCATCCCCCAAACGGTAGTGCACCAGGAGGCGTGTTTGCATAGTGGTGGAGAAAGGGAGCGTGGCCTCCGAAGACCTCTTAGCAATCCCGCTGTGTTGGACTTACTGAAGGTAACAGGAGGGGTAGTTGGACCCCAAGGATGTCAAAGGGGCTAACTACTTTTTACCTCCAGTAAGTCCCACACAGCAGGATTGCTGAGAGGTTGTCGAAGGCCACGCCCCCCCTTCTCCGCCACTCTGCAAACACGCCTCCTGGTGCACTACCGTTTGGGGGATGAAGTCCGCTTTACCCCTGAATGAACTTGGGAGCCAAGAAGCCCTCCTGGTACCACTCTGCAAATGCACCTCCTGGTGCACTACTAGTAGGGGGATGAAGTCCCCTTGGCTATTGAGGGTACTTGGGGGATAACTACCACTCCTGTTGCCCCCATTAAGTCCCACACAGTGGATTTGCTGATAGGTTTTTGGTTGCCATGCCCCCTTTCTTCACCACTCTGCAAAAGCGCCTCCTGGCGCACTACTAATTGGGGGATGAAGTCCCCTTGGCTCTTGAGGGTCCACTACCCCTCCTGTTACCCCCAGTAAAACCCACTCAGCTGGATTGCTGAGAGGTTGTCAGAGGCCACGCCTCCTAGCGCACTACTGGTTGGGGGTAGAAGTTAATTCCTCAACTAGCAGCACGCCAGGAGGCAAGTTTGCAGAGTGGTGGAGAAAGGGGGCGTGGTCTCCAAGTCCTCTCAGCAATCCCGTTGTCTGGGACTTACTGGAGGTAACAAAAGGGGTTCCTGGACCCCAAGGACCCTCAGCATCCAAAGGGACTTCACCCCCAACCACCACTGCACCAGGAGGCGCGTTTGAAGAGTGGTGATGAAATGGGTGTGGCCTCTGGCGACTTGCCAGAGGTTTTCTTAAAAAAAACAAATTTAAGGGAAGGGGGCTGTGTATCCCCCTTCTCTGGGTCATTTTCGGCCCCGGGGACCCCATCCCCCAGGCCAAGCCTTTTTCAATGGGTGGGGGGTTCCATGCGGGCCCCTCCCTGAGCCGATTACGGCCCCGGGGACCCCATCCCCCGGGGCTCTGCTTTTTAATTTTTTGTAAGTAATGAAGGGGGGCTGCACGGTCCCAAGGGCCATCTATGGGTCCATGAGGGGGGCGGCATGACCCCCCTCCTTTACTAGACACAGCCCCGGGGAGGTAATGATCCCAGGGGCTGCGGGGGGCCACGCGTCCCCCTCAATTATTTACATTTGCCCCGGGGAGGTGGGGTCCATGAGACTGAGGTGGAGCCCCCCACCACAATAATTTTACATTTAGCCCCGCAGAGATAGCAGTCCCCGGGACTGTGGGGGTTGCCCAGGGCAAGCCCACATATATTGTAATGAATGCCCCCAGGAGGTGGTGGTCCCCTGGGCTGTGTGGGGGCATGTAGCCCCCCCTCATTAATGTTTTCTTTTGCCCCAGGGAAGTGGCGGTCCCCGGGGCTGCATTGGGCCGGGTGGGCCCCCCGCATTAAAATTCACATTTTGCCCTGGGGAGGTGGCAGTCACCAGGGCACAGGGGTTGTGGTAAAGGCAACCCCCGCATAATAAGCCCCAGGGGGCGCTCGTGAGTCCCCCTACTCTATTTTTACACTGCCCCAGGACCTGGCCCACCCAGGGGCCAATTAATAACGAAGCGTGGAAGAGCGCGCTTCGTGTGACTCTCACCGAATTGTTTTTAAGAAAAATGTTTTTGGGGCCCTGGAAGGTCCCTGTGGGTCTCCGTCCCCCCCAAGAAGCCTAGGGGGGGTCAGGGTGTTTCTACCCTGCCCCCTTTTCTTTTTTTAATGTTTTTTTCTGTGACTCGGTTCAACCAAGTCACAATATGGCTGCCAACACTTCCTTGTTTGAAGTGTTGGCAGCTAATCAGCACGAGATCGGGAGAAGTTGCGGATCCACTGCTTCCCTATTTATACAACTGGGAATTTCTTTAAATAACTCCAAAACTACTGAAAGGATTTAACCCATTTAACAATAAGTTCGCTTTGTGGACCCACAGCTACCTTTCTGCCAAATTTGGTGTAATTCCGTACAGCAGTTCGGGCTGTACCCTTGTCTAAAGTTCCTAAGGAAATCAACATGGGGAAAACGCGTTTTGGGCCCCCCCCACCCCTTTTTCTCAGCTGAAGTGAGCGTCAAACTAGTGTTAACAATTCCATGAGGATTCATCAAAGGACGCCAAAGTTAAATCAAAGGCAAATCAAAAAATGCTCTTCCTACAGAAACTACATCCTAACTATAACTAACTAAGGTATATATATATATATATATATATATATATATATATATATATATATATATATATATATATATAACCTACTGGCTGATGCCAGTAGGTAGTTATAATTAGGAACTAGTTTCAATAGATGAAGAGTTTTTGGTTTTGCTAATAACTTTGGCGCTATTTGACAAATCTTCACAAAATTTTGGAAGCTAGTACAACAATCACTTCAGCCAAGAAAGATAGCTCTTGGTCCAGAAAGAGCTCTTTTGTAATTTGGTGTAAACCCATTCAGTAGTTTTGGAGTTATTGAAGAAAAACGATTTATATATATCTAGCAATGCAAATACTATGCAGATCCGACAGCTCTCTTGGTGAGAACTGATTGGCTGCCAACACTTCAACCAGGTAAGTGTTGGTGGCTATCTTGGGATTCTGATTCATCTGAGTCCCCAAAAAAAGGGGGGAAAAAAGAAGGGGGCAGGGTAGGAATACCCTGACCCCCTAGGCCTGGTGCCAAATAATTTTTTATTTTTTGTTGGGAAACCACAGAGGTTCCGCAGATCCTGGCAAAAATGAAAAAAGCAAGTGTGGTGGGACACATCCCGGGGGAAGTGCTGGTTACATTGAGGGGGAGGGGTGCCTCGCGGCCCCCTTCCCCAGGCCAATTTTGGCCCCGGGGACCCCATCCCCCGGGGTCTGGGCCATTTCAAAAACAGGGAGGGAGGCTATAACTTGTGCCCTAAGCTAACCATAACTCACACACTCGCCATGCACTGCTAATTACCCCACATATTACATCACTCATGTAATCTTCTATGACATCATTGATATCAGTACAATATTTGCTGTAAAATTGATGTGAAAACTGTGCATGGTGGGGGCCAGAGTTATAGTTGCCTAAGGGCATAAGTTATAGTTTCTTGAGATAACTCTAACTATAACTGCTGAATTTCTACGGTTTTGTGTGTGTAAATTGTGAACCTAACTATAACGTCCCTGTAACCTTTGGCTTTTTTAGTGAATTGCTAAGGTTTTTTTAATTTTATTTACTAACTATAACATCCCTGTAACCTTTGCTTTTTTCAGTGAAAAAAATAATATATATATACACATCTACACATAAATATATATATACAAATATTTATATAGATATATTTAGACACACATATAGATATATATATATTCACTGAAGAAAACAAAGGTTAAAGTGATGTTATAGTTAGGAACTGTACTGATATCTTAGTGTACATTTAAAAAAACTTAGAACTTCACAGAAAACAAAACATAGGTTAAAGGAACATTATACATACCGTTTTAAGCTAACAAAATCACGGGAATTCATCATTTAGAGTTATTTTAAGTAACTATAACTCGTGCCCTAAAGTAACAATAACTCTCACCCCCACCATGCACAGTGCTGTCACAAATGATGTAATTTCATATGTTGCAGTGATGTTATCAATGATATATAGAACATGTCATGAGTGATGTAAGATGGGAGGTAATAAGCAGTGCATGGCAAGGATGCGAGTTATAGTTACTTTAAGGCACAAGTTATAGTAACTTCAGATAACTACAACTGGTAAATTTCAGTGGTTTTGTTAGTTCAAAACAGTAGGAACTGAAATCTTCACATAAGTATAACGCCCCTTTAACCTTTGTTTTTTTCAGTGAATTTCTAAGGGTTTTTCATTGCGAAATAAGATACAATTACAATTCCTAACTATAACATCACTTTAACCTTTGTTTTTTCAGTGAATTTCTATGTTTTTTAACATAAAGTAAGATGTCCGTCATTGTGCGCGGCATGGGGTTGAGCACAGGGCCTGGCATGCGGTCAGGCCCTGTGCCCAAAACCTGCGGCTACGCGACACCCCACCAGTTGTGCGCGATCTTTGGCAGTGGGGTTGGCTAAAAGGCCTGGCCTCTGGTCAGGCACTGCGCCCATCCCCTGATGTCTATGTTATGTTACATTATAAAGGGTGATATTTAACTGAGGCAGACTTATTGACTTTGTCAAAATTTCAGAACACCAAAACATAAAAAGTCTGTCTATTGGCTTTATCAAGGGTTCAGAATATCAACACATATAAAGTAGACCTATTGTCTTGGTAAAAAAATCACCAATTATTATAATCAAATGTATATTTCATTAATTCAAACAATATTTAATAAAAGTGAATGTAATAAAACTTATAATAAAATCATATTAGGAAAACATCAACACATCTTTCTCTTAACATTTCACAGGCCATTAAGTGCAGACGAAAAACAACAAGAGAGCCCTGCATTCCATCTGCAGAGCATAGAGCTCCAGCTCAGAGTGTAATCGGAATAATGGTATTATCAGTCAGTAATCAAAGCGTTACTTCTTGTACAATTGTACGTTCACTGCAGTACAGTAATGATGCAATCCCAATAGCAGAAATTTCTGTTACGTTATCTTGAAAAATGCATATACCAAAATGAGAGGAATACTTACCTATAGATATCTCAAACGTGACAGGTTTGATACCAATGCTGGGGTCCATCATGGTGGCTTCAAAAATACAAGCAAAGAGGAGGAACTCATCCTTGACACCCAGTGCCTTCTAAAATGACAAAACACATGGTATGTCACTTACATTAAATAAACAAGTGCCCAAAATACTTTCCATAACATGCTGAGCAAGGCAAGTTTTGATGGCTTACCGGCAATTAGACTGTGAAAACGCTCATTGATATTCAGTTGTTTTGTCCCTTCATTACGAACTGTGTATTTCTGGATGGATCTCACTTGCTCTAGTTGACCCGAGTACCAAGCTATGCAATTGACACAGCCAACACTAATGCCTCTCCACCTAGATTAGCTGCTATAAAATTAATTTTCAATTACTCATTAAAGACCACATTAGGGCTGAAAAAAACAGAACTGGTATTATGATTGAAAAATAACAATTTTGCTGATAACGCCATAAATTATACACAGAAGTGTATGTGAGGAAAGTCCACTTCTTCACCTTCCCTTGTACAATCTAGATGCCCTTTTGACCATTTGCCCAGCCTTTCTAAAGAACATGTTTAATATTTGTTTTTGTAATACGTTAGCCTGTCCTAAAAACGTATCTCTGTCTTACTAAGCTACCTTCACTTCAGCATTCAAAATTCCCATTGAACTCTACCTCTGTATGAGTAGAGCCTAAACGAGCAACGCTCACAGGGGATACAGCTAAGCATGCTAGACTGCAAACTAATGATACACACAAAACAGGTACAGCATAGGCAAGCTTCTCTGACACAAAGAGCTGGTACAGCATTCGTAGCTGCAGGCCAAGATTCATTATTTCGCATACTAAACAGGCACGGCCCAAGTTTCAGTAGAACAAGTTTTTCTAACAGAGAATGTACATTATACACTGCTCAAAAGGCTTTTGTTTTAAGCCAGGCATACTGAGACAACTCCTGGACTGGTGGACTTGGTGCATGTGTCCCATCAACATCCAGAAAACCTCATAAAAACAACCAGGCCATACCACCATGAGGCCCCTACTTGGCCCACGTCCACTTCTTTTATACCTGTGCTGCTGGCTGGGCTAAGCACCACCATCAGCAGCAGCTCTTATGGATAAGCAGCCCAATGGCTGCTCACGCTAAAAGAGGAGAGAATGGAAGTGAACATGGGGTGTGGCGATCTCTAAATTCTTTTGCAGGTCAGCCTCACAAACGGCTATGGAAACCATGACAGTGCTCTGAAATGCTGACATTCAACCAGCATTTCAAGCTACTATAGATGGCTTCATTTTAATTCTACCGTTTTCGAGGTACCATAAGAGAAAGAGGCAAACACCCACACCGCCTCCTTCTTCTCTCCGTGTGAGTGGCAAACACACTGAACAAGAGGCCACTATAATTAACACCGCTGACAATAAATTCAGCATGCAAAACAGATAAAAGTGACCTCACGTAAGAAATAAGCTCAAAAATGGAAAACTCGCACAAAACTGTGGACTGGTCACAAGCTGAACCTCTAAAAATCAGATCATTAAATCAGTTGTCAAGATGCCATGGGGAGACTGGCAAACATACATTAAGGCTAATGCTCCAACAATGGGAGCCTCTCCAGATTGCCGGAATTGGAGTTTTTATCAGAGAATTTTGCAAGAGAGGGTTTACCGGGTTCACCATTAATGGACAAAGGAGTGCAGTTTGTTTCAAAAGAGATGTGTCAAGTTTTTTAAAGAAAGAGGAATCAAACATGAAAGGTGTTTTTGTATCATCCCAAGACCAATGGGATGGTGGAGAGATTGAATAGAATGATTGATGAAGGTCGCATTAAATCAGCGTGCACTCTTAATTAGAAGGAAACACAAGTCCACTGCTGGAGGAGCCATGTTACCGGCATTAAAAATCTACCAAGCCACTACAGTGTTTGCCGCCCTTTATGGGGCAGAGATTTGGGGCTATACTGATGCATACTCGTTAACAATTGAGGAAGAAAACAAGTTACTTACCTGTAACTTCAGTTATCCAGTATTGGTATCTTTCATAGATTCACATGCTTGAATCATTCCCGCTGTCGAGGTGGGAGTCGCAGGGTAATTTTTTATAATAGCAGTAAGTAATATTACCATAGGCTATCATGCACTGAGCAGTCACTGCATTAGCCCATCCATATCATTTTGTAAAAAGAACCAAAGTTAAAACACAACCAATCAGATGTTAGCACCCTCTAGAACACTCCACAGAGAGGCAAGTCCCTCAGATTTTCTAGCACAAGTGAGAAGAGTATTAGTAATAAATAAGGGAAGCCTTTCCGGGGAGGAGGGTGGGTCTCACGTGAATCTACGAAAGATACCAATACTGGATAACTGAAGTTACAGGTATTTAACTAATTTTCTTATCCAGTATTGGATCTTTCCAAGATTCACATGTTTGAATCAGAATAGCAAGCAGTTACAACAGAACAACTTATTCAAATATAAACTTAGAGTATGGTGGGCAATCATATAGAGTATATATGCCTGTATCAAATTTATAAAAGAAACGTGCAAAGCATAACAATAACATGTCAACATAATGCAATTGAAATGAAATAAAGCAAACACCTTCAAGATAGAAGCTTACTTTATTGAAAAAGGTTGCGTAAGACTGCTTGCCCTACCACTGCAGCCGTATGTGTAGCCAAATCCATGCACACTTCTCCATGTTGCTGCACTGCATATTTTGTCCAATGGTACTCCCGCAAACAAAGCTGCTGAGGATGATACTACCCTCGTGGAATGAGCTTTAAACTTGATAGTAATCGGTTTGCCCGCTTTAGTATGGCAGAAATGGATGGCGGCCCCAATCCACAGGGCAACAGTTGCTTTGGTCACTGAAGCACCTGATCTTTGCTAACTATAGGAGACAAAAAGCTGATCAGATTTTCGAATTTGTTTGATACGTTGCAAATAAAACTTAAGACATCTCTTGATATCTAAGGTATGAAGAGCTTTTTCGTCTTTACCTCGAAATGGCAGCAAGATGTACCTTAATAGCGGTATAGATGAGTCCCGATTTAGCTAGGGAAAGAAGGTAGGGCAAAATTTTCTCTGGAGGAGAATTAAATGGATGTATATTATTCTGGAAGCACCATGAACAGAATCGTTTCCACTTTAAACTATAGGTCTTAATATTAGACACTGCTCTTGCTCTAGACAAAATGTCCTTACAATCCTGAGGACTGACGTTATTGGAAGTCGATAAGGTCTGCATTCTGAGAGCAGGAGAAGCTCCGTGAACCAATGCTGGCGAGGCCATCGTGGGGCAATGAGAATCAGAAGGTATGGCTCTCTTTTCATTTTCATTAGGAGCCTTGCTATTAGAGGGTATGGGGTAAAAGCATACGCAAAGATTCCTGACAATCTTATTAGAAACGCATTTCCCCATGACCCTCTTTCTGGTTCCCAGCTGGCGAAGAACGGGCATTTCCAGGTTTATTCTGAAGGCGAAGAGATCCAAGTTGGGTTTACCCCACTTCTGGAAGATGAAGTTGAGAATTGTCTGGTTCAGTTCCCACTTGTGGCAGGAGTTGGAGGTTCTGCTTAGAGTATCTGCTAGACTGTTGCTCATACCTGGGAGATGTTCCACTTTGATGGAGATGTGGTGCAAGAGAATCAATTTCCAAATGTCCTGCACTTCTAGAGACAGAATGTGGGAATATGTACCTCCCTGTTTGTTGAGGTAATGCATGCACGCAGTATTGTCCGTTCGTATAAGAACTGATGAGCCCGTTATCCAAGGGAGGAAAGCCTGTAAGGCTAGAAAAATGGCCCGCAACTCCAGAAAGTTGATATGCATCCCGGCAAGTGTTTTGGACCACTTGCCTCTTATCTGAAGATCCTCAAGATGGGGCCCCCGGCCCTCTAGAGAGGCATCTGTGGTAAGGAAGAAATCTGGTAGCGGGGGACAGAAAGTTAGCTCTGTCAAGAGATTCTTGGAGGATTGCCACCAAGGAAGGGCTTTTTTCATGGTTGGAGTTATCTGAACTAGGTCGTAGAAAGATCTGGTTACTTGTAGCCATTGCTTGTCTAGCTGCTCCTGAATTGGTCTCATTTTGAGACGTCCGTGAGGTACCATCAAAATTGCAAATTTGCTGAAGACATCATGCAGAGTAGAGATTTCACTAGGCGTACAGAAGCAAACTCTTTTCTGGCTAGATTGCTCGCTAAAGAGATGAGATTTGCTTGTCTTTCTGCAGACAAGAATGCTTTGTCCTGCATGGTATCCAGAATTGCTCTGAGAAAAGTAATCTTTTGAGACGGTTCCAGAACAGACTTTTGATAATTGAGCATCATCCCCAGGGAGCAAAACATCCATAAGCAGATCAAAGTTCCCTTTGAGGCCTGCTGATAAGACGGTGCCTTTACTAGCAAGTCGTCGAGATAAGGGAACAGTTGAAGACCTTGAAGTCTGAGACGAGCAGCAAATGGAGCTAGGCACTTGGTGACAACTCGTGGGGCTGAGCAGGGACTAAACAGGAGGACTTTGAATTGACAATGAGCACCTGCTACAGTGAAATGAAGGAATTTTCGATGACTGGGATCTATCGGGAAATGGAAATATGCATCTTGTAAATCTGGAGTTGTCATGAAAACCGCATGATTGAGGAACTGAAGTATCTCCTGAAGAGTGACCATGCTGAATGATATTTATGCAGATACTTGTTTAGATTTCTGAGATCCAGACTGGGTCTCGATTCCCCCGTCTTTTTTTTTATTAGAAAGAAGCGAGAATAAAAACCCTTTCCCCTCTGAGAACGAGGAACCTTTTCTATGGCCCCTTTTTGAAGCATAGCACATGCTTCCTTCCTTAAGAGAAGTATGGCCTCTCTATCTTTTAAAGTCTTAGTAGAGAAAGTTCTGCAAATCCTGCTGTCTTTGACCTTATGAAGAGGGTATAAACAGTAGTTACAATTCTTGTGAGGATCCTCAGCATGCAGCTTTTTCTTACCACATGACCCACAAGGTCTGAAGAGCCCTTTCTTTGAAGAATCAGACATATTGCAAGCCAAATATCCAAGATGAAAAGAAAAAACTGAGCACAGCTCAGAGAGGCTCCCTGTCACAACGACGTGCGGTAGAAAATCTGAGGGACTTGCCTCTCTGTGGAGTGTTCTAGAGGGTGCTAACGTCTGATTGGTTGTGGTGACGGGCATTGACTAGAACATGGGCTGAGCACAGGGAGGGGTCTCTTACAGGGCAATTCTTGCTTCATAAATATTCGCCTAGATTTGAAATCTATATGGACAAGATTTATCCCCCTGGGGCTAAACGCCTGTATATACAGTTCAGAACTGGCACCCTACCTGTAAGATCTTTTACTATGAGATGGTGTAAAATGGAGTGTGGTTCAGAGAGTTGCCCCTTTTGTCCCTTGATATTTCTGTCCTTTTTTAATATTTATCTTATGTGACATTTACTTATTTAATAGCAGGTTCCGGGTACTCAATATCTATTGGTCATAAGAGAAGGATATTCTTTTTAGGTTGGTGTGGCTGGGGTACTCAACATGGTGGAACCCTTTTAGCCTAGTTTTAGGTTTCTATGGAGGTTTATGTTGTTAGTGGCTTTTGCTCCTCTAGTGGACTCTCCCCATTGACTGTTTATTGTTTATCAAAATGATTATGCATCGTACTGGTCAGTTTTATGTATTATTTTGTATTTATTGCATTTGCACTTTTATGGTCACTTGACTGAAATAAAGGGCCACATGCATCAACATTTGGATTTGCGCTTCCTAAATAGCGATTTTTAAGGAATCGCTCTTTGGGAATCGCAAATCCTTATGCATGTAGGAATCGCAAAAAAAATTGCGATTCCTACACATTCCTTATTTGCGACTCTCAAATTGCGAATCGCAAATAAGGAATGGCTTCCCATTCATTCCTACGGGCCTACAGGCCCATAGGAATCAATGGGAATTGCATGCGCAATTTGCGAGTACCAAATAGGTACTCGCAAATTCCGCCTGCAATTTCAAGGGTGCAAGGGTGCCAAAAGGGCACCCTGATGCACCCCTGAAAGTGCAATTAAAAAACATGTTGCACACACACATGCCCCAAGGGCATGTATGTGTGCAACATAGAACTTTGAAAAATGCACTTTTGTGCATTTTTCAAAGTTTTCTCAAATTACCATCAACTTTAAGTTGATGGTAATTTGTGTTTCTTAAAAGCGAAATCGCTATTTTTTTTGTTGTTGCATTGCATTTAGGGAATCACAATTTGTGATTCCCTAAATGCAATCGCAATTTAAGTAATCACAAGTTTTGCGATTTCTTAAATAACAATTTTTGCATTTGGGATGATGCATCCCAAATGCAAAAATTGCGGTCGTAAAGGGGCAGATTCTGCGAATCTGCCCCTTTGCGACCGCAAAAAACAATGATGCATGTGCCGCATAGTACTTTGAGGATGAATAAAATGATTAAATAGGCTATTCAGGTGGCAAGAAGTGTGGAAAAAGATTGGAGGGTGGAAATTAAGAAGTGGTTGGAGGCTTACAGAGTTACTCCTCATGGTGTCATTGGAAGAATTCTATTTGACTTGTTCAGGGGGTGGAAACCTAATACTATGTGCCTCATTACATGGTGGTCGTACGACCGCCATTGTATCGGGCAGGTATCCGAGTGGCTACATGTCGTGCTTACACCTGCCCAATTACAATGCGACCGCCATGCAGGTGGTCGGAAAACTGCTCTTTTGCATTGCGGCTTGTGCCGTGGCCCTAGAAAAGGGCTGCAGCACAAGCCACAATGCAAAAGAGCAGTTTTTAAACATCCATGCACCATGCATCCATCAGACCGCCATGTAAAGGCAGACAGAAGAGGGCCATCGTAATCCCTACGACGTTGCCTCCGCAGGCACCACCCCCATTGTAGGGATTGCGGTTGGACCAAGGCTCCGGCGGGCTCCTTGAGCCTGTCAGAGGAGTCGGTAGGTCCCTCCGTCCACTGCGGTCCAACCGAATGCATCATAATACGGCAGTCGGACCGCTATGCTGGATGTTGGTGGGCCCACCACAAACGGACTGTCGGTGGCAGGCCCACCAACATCGTAATAAGACCCTATGCTATCTCCGGCATAGACAAATGAAGGTAGAAGTGTTGTGGACAGTGATGGGGATGGTGAATGTAGATGTAAGGAGAAGATGAAGGTGGAGGAAAGGAAAGGAAGAGATGTGTGGGTGAAAGGAAGACTGCTAAGAGTCTCTATACTGGAATAGGAGATGTGGTCAAGGTGAAGGCTCCTGTCCAGCTCCAACAGAATGTAGCCATGATGTTGATGCTCCTGTAATTGATATTGGATTGTTTTTTAATTCATCAAAATAACTAAGAGATGATTTTAAATACAATCTACGAATAAATATGTATACCCCACCAGAAAAGTATGATTTCAAGAAGGATTCAGGTAGACCACTCTGCTTCCGTCACGTGTGGATTAATCAGTATTCACCATGGCCTAGCTACTCTCCACAACTGAAAGGTGCGATTTGCAAGCCAGTTCATCGTGGGACACAAGGAGCATTCATATCTATGTCTTTTACTAAATAGAACAGCTTCCATGAAAGTGCACGCAACAATGGTTCATCGTCTTGGCATAAAAACACACAAGTGAATGCAACTCACTTTTTGTCAATCAGAAAGAAACCGCAAACAAGTATTGTTTGCCAAAATAGACAGCACTGTGAAAAGGCAAGTTGAAAAAAAAAATTGGAAAATGTTATATCCAATTTTGTCCACTGTCTTATTTTGTGGCACACATAACATTGCTTTACATGGGGAAAAAAGTACAATCGGAAACGTGAAAAATCTGTAACAATTTTGCATTGAAGCAGGAGATGATCCCAAAGAACCATCTGGAAAATGCACCAGTTAATGCACGTTATACATCAGTTCGAGGTGAAAATGAATTGATTAAATTATGTGAAGAAACATTAAGAGAAGATCTAGCATCCTTAGTCAATATGTCAAATGGATTTTCAATCATTCATGATGAAAGTGCTGAAATATCAGAAAAAAAGAGGAGATGTCACTTGGAGTACGTTTTGTACACTAGTAGCACTGGAGCTGCCATCAGAGAAGAATTCATTGGATTTGCAACCTTAAAAGAAATGGATGCTATCTCAATTGCAAATATGATTATGGATACATGTTCTAAACTTGGATTAAACTTAGAAAAACTCCATGGCCAAGGATATGATGGATGCTCTACAATGGCAGGAAAGGAAGGTGGTCTTCATGCCATAATAAAGAGAAAATATCCTAAAGCTGCTTTTGCTCACTGTGCTGCACATGAACTTAATTTGGTTGTTAATGACCTGAAGCTGTTCCTGATATAAGTAATTCTAATGGCACAGTGAAAGCCATTATCAAGTTTTTCCATGAGAGTCCAAAAAGAAGATCTCTTATTCCCAATCTGCCATTGCTGAGTGAAACAGAAAGGACAGCAAAATACAAGAGCATTAGAATTTTTAGCTTAAACTTTGAAATATTTTTAAGCAATTAAGCTTACTGGTTACTACAGCATCAGGGAAAACACACCAGGATGCATATCAATTGCAATGTTCCTCAAGCACAGTTAGCTTTTGCTTGTCCATAATTTCAAATTACTCATCAAGATTGGAATCTGTAAACCAGGCTCTCCAAGTTGGTCAGTTTGATATCCTCAAGGTGTGTAATCACATGCAAGACCTTCTGACTGTGTTCTGCGATCACAGACGAAAAGCAGAAGAGCAATTTAAGGACATTTTTCAAATGTTCAAACAATAGCAGAAAAATTGAACATTGAACTTTGTGTTCCCAGGCAATGTGGCCGGCAAGTATTTTGTTCTAATTCTGGTCCTCTACTGTGTAAGAATACTATCTCCAGTCTATCTATGTGCCATACATGGACTCTATCATCGCATCAATAGAAAGCCAGTTTGGAAATGAAAACAAGAATAATTTCAGTCGGTTCTCACTTTACTCAGAACACATGGCAAAAATGACACTTGAGCAATACAAATGGCAGATTGCAAACATCAGAGAAATTTACGACATTGAAAACCTGGAAGCCAAAGCAGTCACATGGTTTGAGATCTAGACAACGAAGGCTGAGCAGTTTGACAATGGATTTCTGGATTTGCTAAATCACACAGATTTATTTCCATCAGTCCAGCAAGCAATTCTTATTGCTCTCTCAATACCAGTGACCACTTGTACAGTGGTAAGGTCTTTCAGCACAATGATAAGGGTGAAAACCTGGTTAAGGTCAACAATGGCAGATGATCGCTTATCGGGTTTGTGCATGATGAGCATACATGAGCATGATGAAAACAAACAGCTGATTGAAAAAGTAATTGATAAATTTGCACAAGACCACACACGATTACAGTTCCTTTTTCGAGATCACTAACCACAGTGAACAAAAACTGTATAAAACTACTCATTGAAAAAGTGATTGTTAAATTTGAGCAACAGTGTAGATGTGTGCAGTTCCTAACCTGCAACAGTTATCCAGCTTAAGTTTATATGTTTTATTTTCCAATTTGGATGAGAACAGTTGTTATTTTATTTAAGTTAATATATTCAATTGTATTTATTTTAATATATTTAAGTTAATACATTTTCAAAATAAATACATTTGTCATATCTTTTAATTGTCATTCGTTTGTGGACGTTAACACCAAATGCAGATTCTACATTGGTTTTTTTATAATTCAGTTATAGTGCCTTGATCATTTGTGTATGAATAATGTGGTCCATTCAACAGTGTTAACATAAAAACAGACTGGAAAATGCTAATCAGACAATGCAGCTATATCCTTCTATTCAGCTTTTGCATTAGGTTTTCCAACCCTTTGCGATATCTACCAAAGGCCACAAAAGAAAGAGATGGCTGTCGCACAACAAACCTATGGCATAAGGGAACATATGTGGCCTGCTTTCCGCGCCCCATGGCTGGCCTGCGCCCCAGTGTTTCTTGTGCCCCACCTGGCACACAACATGACGGAAGATGGACGACGTTAAAATTATGCCCCCCCTGAAAAAAGTTCTGCGGGCGCCCATGCCCCCAAATATGGAAACTTACTTGTTCTTAATATAAGTATGTCACCTATGGACAGCTGACTAATTTTAGGGATACTTGGACCACAGGCCATTGTGTACGTTGTATTATGGTTAACATCCAACTTCAGATATGCCATAAAATCAATTTAGCTCTCCATTAAAATTTTAAGCCCCCTCTGCGACCTAGAAATCAAAACAGCATCATCTGAATGGGTTAATCCTGGGATTGGCTTGTTTTTAATAGCTGGGATGTCTACACTCTTGGCCATCAAAGCCTCAACTAACCCAGTGACATATAATAGAAAGGGGATTGTTGCAAGCACACACCCTTGGGGCATCCCTCCTACCTATGCCAAACAGGTCGGTGCACTCCTCTTTTACCCCGTAGGAATACTATCCCCAGCAGGCAGGAGGTCGGAATGTAAACCCCTCAGGAAACCCAGAAGCCCCTTATCAACCCCCATTGCCTCCAGTTTTACCCACAGGGTGGACCTCAGCATACAATCAAATGCGCAGAAGAGGTCCATGAAAGCTAAAAAGATGGACCTCTGCTTTGCAGTGGTGTATTTACTGACCGTACGATACAGATTAAAGCATTGTTCCAATGTCCCTAGACTAGCTCAAAGAACATACTGCAGCTTAGACAGAATGCCCTTATCCTCGACCCAGGATGTCAACCTTTCCGGAACAATCCTCCCTGCTATCTTGGTTGTAGAGTCTAAGAGAGATATCAGGCAATAGCAGCTCATATCATTTTGCTTTCCCTTTTTAAAAACTGGTCAATAATAGTCATTCTCCAGGACTAAGGTAAACCAGGTTTACAGGTCTGGTTAATATAGTTAGTAATAAGGGGGGGATCTAAAATGAATGTTTGTATAAGTCCATTGGGGTCCCCATCTGGCCCAGGTGCTTTATTAGCAGGGCTAACCTTCACCTCTTCCAATGAGAACTCAATGTTCAGGGGATAGCTGGATAGAAGCTGTTCAGAAATAGCCTTCTCATACTCACCAAGACTATAAATCTTGGTGAAATGGCTAATCCACTGATCAGGGCTTATGTTGACATCCAGGGTTTTGTGGCCGTCGTTAGTATGCACTTATTGGCAGTGTGCCAAAATAGATTGCCAGATTTCAGCTTACAGGGATATCATCAAAACTATGGGGGCCCGCTTACTTCTATTTATAAGATACATAAATGTGTGAAAGTTTGAAACCTGGATTGAAGGTAGCGCTGTTATGGTATTTACCAAGGCATGCTTATCGCTACTAACATCATACATACAAGCTTACCATGTTGTCCTTTTATTAATAAGGAGGATACCGTACCGTTAGAGGATTTGGGTATATTAGTCATAGCTCCCATTAAGAATGAGTAAGAGTAATGTTAACCCAGTGGCTAGCTAATAGTGTTACCTTTCCGCCAGAATAAGCACAGTGGACCACAGGTCCCATGTATGATAATGACTCATCATGTGCCATCCCAAACCCCTCCCCCCTTTTTATCCCATTGTAATGTAGTGTGTGACAATAGAGGACATTGTCCCTCCCAGAACGGGGAGCAGGTATGCCCTAAAATTAGGATAAGGAATAGGGCTGTATTGCCAATGAGCTGTTTTAATATGCAAGTGCACTGTTTTTCTGCATGTGCATTTGCTCACTTATCTTGTGTGTTTAGTGGCATGCTGTGCAGTGTCACTTGTGTTCTCACACCGAGACAACACTGTCTCTGCATGCTAGCGCTAGGATCGCCATTTAGTATTTTAATATCTCTTCCTTTATAATATTTTTACGTTTCGAGGTGCAATTTAGTTCCATTTAGGTAGGATTCACCTGGGTTTTTGGTTTCACCAAGTTTTTGCTTTTGGCGAATAGGCCAGTAGACTAGGGATCCTTGGCCCTGAAGAATGCCCAAGACCTTTCATCCTAACCATATGGGCAGAAACATGTTGGCTTAGGAAGATGGGTTGAGCCATTGTTCTTACTGGCCATCTCATTGATGTTTTTAGAAATACCTGAGGTCCCAACATTAAAGGGGATACGCCTGGGTACCCCAAGATATTTTTAATTTACCTGGTTCCCACTACTTGTCCAGTTGAACTTAATTTAAGAACTCCCTCCTTCTTTCGAGTACATCAGGAGATCGAGTCAGCCCTGGTGGCACTGTCCAACCAGGGTGGGGAGAGGTTGCCTATGATGAAGCATGACACAAACAGTGTGTGAGGCTTCCTCTTCCAAAAGAAATGTCTTTCCCATGTGATCTGACAGAATTCCTGTGATGTCCAAATAGGGAACAGACTTGATTTTCTAAATAGGAAAAGAAGTCCCTTTCTTGCTTGAGCTACCATACCTTTTTGTGTTGGAGTGGCCTGCTTACTTGGCCTTTGCCCAAAGACGAAAGCAAATGCTCTCACATCTAAATTCATAGATTTAACATTAGTATTACCCTGTCTCCAGCTAGCAAGGAGCTGAAAAGCCCTTGATGGACCTAACCTATGTGATTGGCGTAAAGAAATGCTTAAAGGGACAGGGTGGGAGGGAGCCACTTTGAAACAAAAAAACAAATGAAGGTCTGAGAAAGCAAGATTGGATGAGGCCTGAGAGATGATAATGCAGTCCTTTCCCATGCTGGATGAAATGGGGTGACATATATCCAGCTTATGGTGATGATAGCAGGTACAGCAGGACTCACAAGACTCAGACGCAGTACTGGGTGGGCATGCCTACTGTGAAATGTATTATTGCAGACATAAAGTTTACCATGCTTGCTTAAAGCATAATGTTCATTCACACAAAGAGCCTATAGACTGACGATTGTAGTTTGTCCCCTGCCTTGGTTCTCCAGAAGCTTTGCTTATGTTATTGCTAATGTATTAATGGGACATATGGTTGAAACAGTTCTATACTTATGCCATTCTTTCAGGAAGTGAAGATTTTATAATGCCAGTGATTTATTGAGCAACAAAGGGGTAAGTGTTTACACAAGTATGGAAAGTGTCGAAGGCAAAAATGTTGTACATGAATGAAGCCCTGAAATGTTTTAGAGGGATACAATTATAATTATGCATAATTATTGGAAAATGTATTAAGGATAAAATCAATAAAATATGTTAAAAAAAACCTTACCCAAAAGGAACACATTGCCAGGAAAACAGAGATGGACTTGTACCAGCTCTCTCTGTTGAATGAAGGAACCTATTCCTCCCGGAATTCGACTTCAGAAATGCTATTCAAGCCCTCGTTCTCTTGCATCTGGATGGTGGAAAAGCCCTGCTCTAAGGCCTCCTGGACTCTACGCTGTCCCTATTTAAGGACATCCTGCATGCTTATCCAGGGCCTGAAGAAATATCACCTGCACCTTGATGGAAGTCCACAGGTTCTATTTGCAAGCCCACATCATCTTCAAAACCAGCTGTGTCATTTACAAAGCTATCATGACCTGATAAGCTCTCCTTCTCTGATGCCTCTAGACAGTCAGGAAACCATCAGACTGGACACAAAGAAGTGTAAAAAAAAATCAAGATCAAAAGCCTTTTCCATCTATGTACGGAGGATCTGGAAAAACATCCTCTATCCAATAGGACCTTCCAACCCAGCTCCAATTCAGCAAAGAGTGAAGATGTGCCGTTTAAAGAACGATGCAGTAACATCCCACAAACCAGGTACCTCTCAAATCACTTGTTGCCTCTGCCTCTCTTCAGCGCTCCTCTGCCACATATATACATACAATTGTCCGAGTTGTGTTTTGCTTTTCAGGCAATAGAGATATTCGGAGTAGGCTTGTACTTTTCTTAAATGCACCTATAGTCTCCCAACCCAGCTTTTGAACCCCTCTCAGCAATCACTCAAGCTAGTTCTAACAACTGTGTACAGCATCTCCACTATGTATCAATATATACTGTATGTAGTTATAAACAAACATACACATTCTGCAGTGTGTGCTTTTAGCAAATGGCAAAGAAAATGTATAAATGGGGCAAATAACTGACGTCAGACGCCGAGAATTCTGTGCAAGCAGGGAGGAAGCAGGAATCGAGGCGGGCGGGCTCCAAGCAGGGCTCTGTGTAAGCTAGGGGTGGGAGACGAATTCCGCTCTGCTGGCGGAGTTCGTGGAGTTTTGCACACTCCGCACAGAGCGCGAAGTTCCGCAAAACTCCGCGAATTGACGCGGAGCGCAGTTTTTTCTCTCAAACGGCTCACCAACGTTAAGTTGGCGAGTGATCGTGAGCAAAAATCACGCGCTAGACCTCCTCCTGGCGAGATTTCTCAATGCGGGTGGTCACGGCAGGTCGCGACAGCTCGCTTTGAGAAGTCTACCGCTCGCATTGAGGATGCTGCTGCTCGAGTAGAACATCTACTCGAGTGGCAGAATGAAGCAGCGCCCTCCTGCGCTGTGCGTAGTGCTGTTTGTGCTAATTTTATAGTGCGGGACAAACTCCCAGCGCTAAAAATCAATGCAAGCAATGCTACTTGCCATACTCCGCTTCTCGCGGAACTCCGCTGAGCACGGTGGAGTTTTGGTGTCACTTTGCAGAGTTTTGCAGAGCAGAACTCCTTGTATTCCGCACAGGCTTAGGGTGAGCCCGTGTAGCCGTGCCCCCCCCCCCCAATAGCTATACTCAGCTTCGACAGAGAGGGGGTCTGCCACCGCATTTGTGGCAGATGTCCTCTCGGAGCTGACTTTAGCGGCAGCGGTAGGAGACGCAGGAGAGCGGTAGGAGAGTTCCTTGGCATTCTGTTCCCCCACCTTGCCTCGCAGAGCCCCTTGATCCCCTCTTAGCTCCACTTTGTCTGCTGGCCTGTTGCCTTCATTGCCCTCTCTGTAAGGCAGGAGGAGAATTGATGCAGATTGATTGACACCATTTGGGGGAAAATAATGAGCAAAATCATTTTAACAATTTAAATAGCTATTATTTCATATTTGAAATTTCATCCACCAAACAATTATAATTTATATTATCTTTGTGTTTTCTGCTTATTTATCCCCATTGCATCACATACATTACCTATATTCATTTAATTGAGTGTACGTTTTGCATTTATACTTGCATGTTATGTTTAGCTGTGTTTGCGCATGTATTCCATATAACGTGTTTTATTATAGTTTGATAGTGCATCAAGTATTTACATATATGTTTAGCATGTATAATATTGCATTGTAAAATTATGTGACAGTGCAACAAGGTTAGTATGTTAATTCTTGCATTTGGCATCATTCAATGTGAGTAATGGCCTTTCGCAATAATCAGAAAGGGTATTTAAGCTGGGTACAGACACGTATTAGTTCAAGAGAAAGGGCTTCAGCTTCAGGGAGATTCGATGCGTAGAGATCAGAGCAGTAAACATATTTTATGTCACGTCACACACAGGCTCCTCTGAGTCAGTCCGGCAATATCTTCTGAATCAGGACTCAACAACTCGAGAGCACAGTCACGCAGAAAATGACCTTCTGAATTTGGGATAACACAACTATGTTCAAGATAAGGTATGTGGGTGAGAGGCCACCTTGGAAACTCACATAGATGTCTGTGGCCGCTAAGACACCATAACTACTAGCAAGAAGGGAGGGGTTAAAGAACTGGCTCTAACTAGTGATATGGCATTGAGCCTATACTTCCATAAGGTCTAGGAAACCTGATTCTTGTTGTATTCTGCATAAAGCAAATCCGTATCATAATAAATCAACATCCTTTGCCCAGTGAAATAAATAGGTGTGCGGCCTCAAAGATCATTATTAATGGGGAATTAGACATCTAGCTGCAATGCTACTTATTAGAGAGGGTGTGCAGGCCACCACTGTTTTCAAACATTACAAGACCACTTATGGAATTAATCAATTACCAGCTTTGCTCAACTTTGAGGTCCATGCACTAGCCACCGTCAGGGGGTCTCCTCAGCCTATAAGGAATGTTGCAGAGCCCAACATTGAGAACCTGCACTGGAACCCAGTTAGCAGAACCATGTGAATGCAAACTTCAAAGAGCATCTCTAAAATAAACAACTGCACACTAATTCATGAAGCTAATCTTCATGTACACTCTGACATGAAACATGAAATTAGTCAGAAAAACACAACAGCTTGCAAAAATACTTGCCCTGCCAGTACCAATTCCAAATGACATGAACACCATAATTGACCAAGTCATTCCACAAACGGACAACAGCACTCAAGGAGTTTTTTTTTCAGAATTAAAACACTAATTTGATATAGAAACAATAGATTGGAACTGCACCACTTTTCTTAACATATATGCAAGAAATCCTAAATGTCCACAACATCCACTAGGAACAATTTGTATGCAAAAAGTTCATTATCCCGTCAGTTGCTTATATTCATTTTATTTCCAATAGAAAGCCATCAGCCAACGCGTTTCGTCCTATTAGAGTAGGACTTCTTCAGGGCTGAAAATTTAAAAAAACATACAAAACCTTTACAAGACTCAGTACATGCACAACAACATATAAATATTGACAAAACATATATATATATATATATATATATAATACATTTAAAAGAGAAAGGCACATATATAATACTATACAATTATATACATAAGACACAAAATTATTTTTTATATATATTCACTTTAGCAGTCGTACCCTAATTCACATGCAAATGCCACTAAGAATAAAACCTGATGTGATTTTTCACACCCAAAAGATTATTGCATCGAGATCCAAGAGAAGCGAAGGACAGTGTGAGGACAGAGAAAGAGAACAGATATAACTCTTGCCAATTAGGCATTTTCAAACGGAGAGAGAAAGAGGAAGAAAGAAAGAGTAACTTAGAATATTACACCGACGTGAACCACCAGAAACGAGAATTGTGAGTTTCCACCTAAACAAGTGTAGTCCCCATGCTAAGGGAATAGAATAAAACATACCAAATAATTAATCCATTTGACGCCCGCAATCTCAGGAAATTAATGATTTGTGACACAATTTTGTCAATTGAATAAGCAGCCGGTTTCTGAAATAAGAGCCAATAGAACTATTCAGTGTACCGCCATGCTCATGTACACGAATGAGCAAATGTCAATATCAATGGAAATGAGTGCCTACCTCAACCAACACCTCTTGTATAGATCCTCTTTAGGTATTGCAGCCAGTTGTTGTTCAAAATAAAACCAATGGATCGATGTATACAAATCCCAAGATAATTCGGTATGGTAACCGTGGAGAAAGTGGCCAATGTGTAAAAGCCAATATAAGCTAACACGTGTGGATGGGTATTATCCACCCAATACGGTAATCCCTATTAGAGGAAAAAAGGGGGAGGTAATATCAATGGACATATTTAAATGCTGTACGGTGTTTCAAAAAGGCCATGTATTCTACGGCATGTCTTTGATAATGATAGTGCCCTCATATGCGTATGCCCATTGCACCATCTCATTCACCAGGAAAACAGTATCTCCACTATATAGTCAGAATGGGGGGCCAAATTTCCCAAATCTAAACAAGTAATCCATGAACCATACCGGCATGAAATTGTCACAATGCCACCATACTGCAACCCATCGCCCAACTAACTTAAGAACGCAGTGCGCGGTAGCCTGTATCAAGTCCCCATTTATTCGAGAGAAAAAAGCCCTCCTTATGGGCTCCTGTTTGTGAACGTCAGCGCACGACGTAAATACTTAATGATACCATTTCTTAACTCATAGATGTAACGGTAAGAGCCACAGTGCGGCCGCCATATTGGACGGATATATTTATTATGTATAAACTGACTATAGAGTCAAAACGGAGGGCAAAACTTCCCAAATTTGAAAAAAGCGGTCCGTGAACCATACTGGCATGCAGCTGTTACAATGCCTCCAATTCGCAACCCCTCGCCAAACTTACTTATGATCGCAGTGCGCGGCAGCGTGTCTCAAGTCTCCATTCTTTCGAAAAAAAGAGCCCTCCTAACGGGCTCCTATTTACGTACGTCAGCGTACGACGTTGATGCGTAATGATGTCATTTCCTCACTCGCGGATGTTGCATTGTGTACCAAAACGCAGCCGCCATATTGGACGGATGTATTAGATACGTGTGAATCTGAGGGTCCTTAAATCGATGTTAATATGATTGCAGCGTGATATATTTCAAGCACGCTGACCCAAGACAAAACAGTTGTATTGTATATATTATTTTGAATCTGAAGGTCCTTAAAACGATGTCAATATGATTACAGTGTGATATGTTTCAAACACGCTGATCCGAGACAAAGAAGTTTCATTATATATATTCCCAAATTGATGTAAAGCAAAGCAAATGCCGTTGGTCCCGGGAATAATATATATCGCTTGTGATGGAAGAGAAGGAGGCAATTGAGTGTATTGAAAAATGAAAAATATCTAATTAGAGATTTTACGAGAGAAGTGAAAATTGAGTCAATAAGGTGTATGTAGCGAATAACACAGAAAGAAAAAAGGGGGGAAGAAGAAAAGAGAAGAAACAAAACGAAAATATTTGTTCAATAATATGAAATTTAACTAAACGACAATTTTATAATAAAGATTCATCATTCAGTATTATTTAAATATCCTATTCCAAGTACACGTTTGGTAAAAAAGGTTCATCATTCAATATTATTTGGATATCCTATTCCAAGTACAGATAGGTACATGAAACTTTACACAAAACCACATATGACCATTATGCAATAACATTTGTTAGAAAGTGCGTATTAAAACACATTTCGTACGTATTCCTTATGACTAATTCCTCTATCCACATATTATCTTTTTGCTCCATCTTGAGCGACAACAGTTATCAACCTCCCCCCCAACCATGTTAATATCAATCTTTATGTGGTGAATCTACATGCGAAGAGCCCTTCGTATTTCGTATTCACCATCTGGTCACTCCCAAGTGCCTTGTTATTGGTTAATCCAGTCATAACCCAAGATCGTATAAGTAAACATTTATATTTAAGACAAAGACCAACTGTGCTTCGTACACAGTGTCTCAACATGTTAATAAAAGCCTGTTAACATAAAAACTCCAACAAGTATTCGGTTTCATGCCCTGGCATTTGAAACCATATTGGACATGCTGTGCTGAATATGCTGATGGAATTGCATCCATAACCCCACCTTAACTTGTTATAGATGATAGTGCATCTCATCATCAGTATTGTGTCCCATTTCGATACATCTCAAACGGCAAATCCAAATGGCTTCCCTGCGTCGTAATGTTAATTCTCGATTCCCACCCCAAGGATGCGCTGGGATATGGTCAATCCCATGGAACCAAACTTTACACTTGCCGGCATGTTGTTCACCCATATGATATGTCATAGGGTACCTCAGATCGTTATGTTTGAGTGCCCGTATATGTTCTTGTATGCGAGTTTTCAGTGATCTCACAGTGCTGCCCACGTATATTTTATTGCATTCGCAACCCAGTATGTACACCACATATTTCGTATTACAGTTTATGAAGTGTTTGATCTCATATTCCTTACTGGTGTTGTATTTGAAATTGTTTATCTTGTTCTTCGCAAAGGCACATACATTGCAGTCATGACATTTGAAAAATCCATTTGGAGCGGTTGGAAGCCAGGTGTTCCTCGTAGTGCTCCTGGTATAGCTAGGACAGAGCATATTTCTCAACGTCTTACCCCTACGGAAAGTTACCCTAGGGGTAGAGGTTATATGATCTCTCAAGCTAGGTATAGCATACAATAGACTCCAATGTTTTCTCAAGATGTTAAAAATTCTATTGCTATTGTTTGTGTATTGTGTGATAAAAGCCAGATGGGGACTAGGGGCCTTGTCTGATAGTACATTAGATTTTTTAGTTAGAGTACTAATCTTTGATGTTTTTTGTATCCTTGAATCTGCTTTTGTAAGAGTCTCCTCATTGTAACCTCGTAGTCTGAACCTATTCTTAACCTCTTCAATATTCACCTTGAATGTAACTTCAGAACTACAATTGCGGCAAATCCGCACCATTTCGCCGAATGGAATATTTCTAATAACGGATTTGGGGTGTGCGCTTGTAGCATGTAGAGCACTATTGCATGATGTCGGTTTGCGAAATATGGTACTCTGTATGATGTTGTTTTCTATGTAGAACACTAAATCCAGGAATTCAATACTTGTATTACTATATTGTATTGTGAGATGGACATTATAGGGATTGTCATTAAGAAATGTGTAAAATTCAATGAGTTGACTTACTGTTCCCTTCCATAGCAGTATGATGTCATCAATATACTTCCCCCAGAAGACAATCCATCCAGGGGGAGGCATATTTGCCCCAGGCGTACTCCCTCTCCCACCAGCCCATGAAAAGGCCAGCGTATGAGGGAGCAAACCTGGAGCCCATTGCGGTTCCCTGAAGTTGGTGATACCAGGAGCCGTCATGTAAAAAGTAGTTTTTGGATAGGATAATATCAATCATATCCATCAACATTTCGTTATGTTCCATATGGTCTGACACCAGGGACATCCTCCAGAAGTTTGAGGGCCTTACTTGGTCGGAAGACTTGATGTTCGTTACGATGGATGTAACTGGTTTATACACCTGTATTCAGAAACAATTTGGTGTCATGGCAGTACAATTCTTTTTGAAAACTCGGACAGCAGACCATATGGAACATAACGAAATGCTGATGGATATGATGTTATGTTATGTTATGTTAAAGATATTTGTCAAACGCACGTTCACCAGACGGTTTCTTGGCGCTGGAGTGGAAGTTAGGCAGCAGCAGAGGAGAGAGCCTAGTTGTCATATGCCTGGGAGAACAACCAGGTCTTCAACTGTTTTCTGAATAGTGCACAGGAGGTGACCGACCTCAGCTCCACAGGAAGCGAGTTCCAGAACTGAGGGGCTAAGACTGCAAATCGGGAGCCACCATGTTTCTTGCGTTTAAAAGTGGGAGTGACTAACAGATTCAGATAGGAGGATCGTAGGTTTCGAGTGGGAGCATAGCGTAGAATCTTGGAAGAGATGAAGGCTGGACTGTTGCCATGAAGAGCTTTGAAAATAGTGCATCCCAACTTAAATACACAACGCATAGCCACTGGGAGCCAATGGAGGCTTTTCATCAGTGGTCTGACGTGATGCCATTTAGGTTGGCAAAAGATGAGTCTAGCAGCCTGATTCTGGACTAGCTGGAGGCGTCTGAGTTGGTAAGCCGGGATGCCTACATAGAGTGAGTTGGCATAGTCCAGTCGGGAGATGACCAAGGCCAAGATCACTAAGATCAGGGCTTCCCGAGACAGAAATCTGCTAATCTTCTTAATTCTACGTAGTTGAAAGAACCCAGCAGAGACCACCGAGCTGATCTGAGCCTTCAAAGACAGGTCATTGCTCATCACTATACCTAAGCTTTTGGCGGAGCTAACTGGAAGGGGAGGGTTGCCCAGGATAGCAGGCCAAAAGTTAGAGTTCCATGGATTTGCGAGCCCGCCGGTGAGGATCAGCTCAGTTTTATCAGGGTTGAGCTTCAATTGATTTTCGTTCATCCATTCACTTATGAAAATCATGGTGTCTTGAAAATGAGACACAGAGGATGGAGAGAGATTAATGTCGAAGACCAATTGAAGATCATCAGCATAATTATATGTCCCAACTTTCCTTTCTCGCAGGGAGGAGATTAGAGGAAGGAGGTACAAGTTAAAGAGAAGCGGGGAAAGAGAGGAGCCCTGGGGGACCCCACAAGTCAATTCCTTTTCCTTAGAGGAGAAGTTGGCAAGACGTACCGATTGAGACCGGTCACTGAGGAAGGAGGAGAGCCACTTCAGAGCAGACCCTGGATCCCGGCATTGCTGACACGGTCAATCAGGATGTTATGATCGACCGTGTCAAACGCTGCCGACAAATCCAGGAGAACCAGGGCCTGGGTGAGGCCTCTATCCGCCCCCCCTCTAAGATCATCCATAACTGTCAAGATGACTGACTCTTTAGAGTGGGCGGGTCAAAATCCAGCCAGGTGAGAGTCCAAAACATGGGACTGTTCGACGAAAGAGCAGAGTTGAGTCGAAACGTATGCCTCTAGAACCTTACCAAGGTAAGGTAATAAGGAGATCAGGCGGTAGTTACTAAGAATAGAAGGATCCGCGCCTGGCTTCTTTAAAATGGGGATAATTTCCGCACTTTTAAAAAGGTCAGGAACAATGCCAGACTTAAGTGAATTGTTAAGACGAGAAAGTGGGGGATCCGGACATTTAGTAAAAACTTCCTGAAGGACGTGAGGGGGAAAGCAGTCAGTTGGGGAACCAGAGCCAACTTTTTTAAGTAAGCCTAGAAAGGTCTCCTGAGAAATGGGGGGAATCAAGATCAGCTGAGACGGAGATCTATGAATGTTGGGAACGTCTGTGAAGGAGGCGGAGGTCGGAATACTAGCCTTTATGGCAGTGATTTTCTCCATAAAATATGAGTTGAGGGAATCACAGAGGGACTGTGAAGGGGTCGGTTTCAACGTAATTCTGTCTGGTTTAGAGAGCTCATTTACTATAGAAAAAATGTCTTTAGACTTGTTAGCTGAGTTTAGAACCTTCTTAGAGAAATAGTCTGCCTTAGTTTGGAGAATGGAATTTTTGTATTCTTTCATCAAGTTAGTATAAGTGGTCCTATCTTCTACAAGATAATGAAGTCTCCATCTGTGTTCTGCTTGTCTCAACGCCAGCTTCTTAGTCTTTAGATCATCAGAGAACCACCGCTGTGCGTCGTGAGGTCTCAGAATCTTAGTTGGCTTAAGAGGGGCGACGCAGTCGCATGCGGACTCAAGCCATGACTTGAGGTTCACTGCCTGTGTTTGAACCGATTCCGGTGCAGACGGGGCCATAGCGGTTAAAAGTGAGCAGAGGTAATCAGTATTAGCACTTCTCCAGTTTCTGGACATGCAATTCTTTATCAATTGGGTTTTAGTGGACCGAACATCAGAAAGGGTAAAAGAAATAAAATGATGATCCGACCAAGTACAAGGGAAAATCCGGGGGGTCGAGATCGCCAGGTTAGCTGTCCAGACTTGGTCCAGCGTGTGCCCCTTTATGTGAGTAGCTTCGCGCACATGTTGGGTGCAATTCATTCCGGACAGAAGATCTGTCAGCTCTATTGAGCTGGCACTCTCCTGGTCGTCATGGGGCCAATAATTAAAGTCACCAATAATGAGGAGTCGGGCGTGGTTGATGGCTAAGTGAGAAATCATTTCACCCAGTGCTTGGGGAAAAGTAGGCATATAATAAGGAGGTCTGTAAAAAAGGGCGCAAGTGAAAGATGACTGGGGGGATTGAAATTTAAGAACTAAACTGTCAACAGAGGGAAAACCGGTAACCCCTAATGACTTAAACTGTGATCCTTATGGATGATAGCTGCAACCCCACCCCCCGTTTTCCCTGGGGGACGATTAGTTTGCACGATGTAGTAATTATCTGGTACTGCCGCTAAGATGTCAGGGGCAGACTCTTCAGTAAGCCACGTTTCAGTAAGAATAAGTATGTCTGGCTTTTCAGACTGTAGAAGTTGATAAATTTCGAGTTGGTGTTTCACTATAGACTGTGTATTCAGATACATGACTAAAAGACCCATTATTTCCTTGCTCTGGGAAGTATCGAGGGCATGCAATATTGTGGGGGAGGAGGAAACAGAATTGTGCAAGATTTCCGGGTGAATGAGTCTCTGCTTAAAAATACCTGATTCATATAAACTGAGACGGGTATTATCAGCTAATGCATACTTTCCATACATCTCTTTCAGCTCCATGGCCGAGTAACTCACAAAATGGGCATAGTGACTGGCCCCTGGACCCGTACGGCCACGGACGGGCGCAGACGGGCTTGCCTTTGGCGCGCCAGCGGTGCGCCCGCTGCGCGGCCTAGCCCCCATCTGCCTAAATACCCGTCAGAGCCGGCAGGAAGTGAGGGAATACAGGGGAGGAGTCGCGCCCCCTCCATTCAATCGGCACTAATGAGCCGTGACGGACCGGGGAACGGCGAACATAAGGAGCCAAGAGTAAGTAAATCGCAGCAAATACAAGAAGTCACAATTTTAAAAACGATAAGAAGTAAAACAGTTAAAAAATGCCAATTAGCTTTAGCCTCACGGCGCCAGCTTCTCACCACTGCGCGGCCGAGCCCCCATCTGCCTAAATACACGTCAGAGCCGGCAGGCAGGAAGTGAGGGAATACAGGGGAGGAGTCGCATCCCCTCCGTTCAATCGGCACTAATGAGCCGTGACGGACCGGGGGACGGCGAACATAAGGAGCCAAGAGTAAGTAAATCGCAGCAAATACAAGAAGTCACAATTTTAAAAACGATAAGAAGTAAAACAGTTTAAAAATGCCAATTAGCTTTAGCCTCACGGCGCCAGCTTCTCACCACTGCGCGGCCGAGCCCCCATCTGCCTAAATACACATCAGAGCCGGCAGGCAGGAAGTGAGGGAATACAGGGGAGGAGTCGCGTCCCCTCCGTTCGATCGGCACTAATGAGCCGTGACGGACCGGGGGACGGCGAACATAAGGAGCCAAGAGTAAGTAAATCGCAGCAAATACAAGAAGTCACAATTTTAAAAACGATAAGAAGTAAAACAGTTAAAAAATGCCAATTAGCTTTGATTGATATTATCCTATCCAAAAACTACTTTTTACATGACGGCTCCTGGTATCACCAACTTCAGGGAACCGCAAAGGGCTCCAGGTTTGCTCCCTTGTACGCTAGCCTTTTCATGGGCTGGTGGGAGAGGGAGCACGCCTGGGGCAAATATGCCTCCCACTGGATGGACATGATTGTCTTCTGGGGGAGGTATATTGATGACATCATACTGCTATGGAAGGGAACAGTAAGTCAACTCATTGAATTTTACACATTTCTTAATGACAATCCCTATAATGTCCATCTCACAATACAATATAGTAATACAAGTATTGAATTCCTGGATTTAGTGTTCTACATAGAAAACAACATCATACAGAGTACCATATTTCGCAAACCGACATCATGCAATAGTGCTCTACATGCTACAAGCGCACACCCCAAATCCATTATTAGAAATATTCCATTCGGCGAAATGGTGCGGATTCGCCGCAATTGTAGTTCTGAAGTTTCATTCAAGGAGAATATTGAAGAGGTTAAGAATAGGTTCAGACTATGAGGTTACAATGAGGAGACTCTTACAAAAGCAGATTCAAGGATACAAAAAACATCAAGGACTAGTACTCTAACTAAAAAATCTAATGTACTATCAGACAAGGCCCCTAGTCCCCATCTGGCTTTTATCACACAATACACAAACAATAGCAATATAATATTTAACATCTTGAGAAAACATAGGAGTCTATTGTATGCTATACCTAGTGTGAGAGATCATATGACCTCTACCCCTAGGGTAACTTTCCATAGGGGTAAGACGTTGAGAAATATGCTCTGTCCTAGCTATACCAGGAGCACTACGAGGAACACCTGGCTTCCACCCGCTCCAAATGGATTTTTCAAATGTCATGACTGCAATGTATGTGCCTTTGCGAAGAACAAGATAAACAATTTCAAATACAACACCAGTAAGGAATATGAGATCAAACACTTCATAAACTGCAATACGAAATATGTGGTGTACATACCTGGTTGCGAATGCAATAAAATATACGTGGGCAGCACTGTGAGATCACTGAAAACTCGCATACAAGAACATATACGGGCACTCAAACATAACGATCTGAGGTACCCTATGACATATCATATGGGGGAACAACATGCCGGCAAGTGTAAAGTTTGGTTCCATGGGATTGACCATATCCCAGCGCATCCTCGGGGTGGGAATCGAGAATTAACATTATGACGCAGGGAAGCCATTTGGATTTGCCGTTTGAGATGTATCGAAATGGGACACAATACTGATGATGAGATGCACTATCAACTATAACGAGTTAAGGTGGGATTATGGATGCAATTCCATCAGCATATTCAGCACAGCATGTCCAATAAGGTTTCAAATGCCAGGGCATGAAACCGAATACTTGTTGGAGTTTTTATGTTAACAGGCTTTTATTAACATGTTGAGACACTGTGTACCAAGCACAGTTGGTCTGTGTCTTAAATATAAATGTTTACACATACGATCTTGGGTTATGACTGGATTAACCAATAACAAGGCACTTGGGAGTGACCAGATGGTGAATACGAAATACGAAGGGCTCTTCGCATGTAGATTCACCACATAAAGATTGATATTAACATGGTTGGGGGGGGTTGATAACTGTTGTCTCTCAAGATGGAGCAAAAAGATAATATGTGGATAGAGGAATTAGTCATAAAGAATATGTACAAAATGTGTTTTAATACGCACTTTCTAACAAATGTTATTGCATAATGGTCATATGTGGTTTTGTGTAAAGTTTCATGTACCTATCTGTACTTGGAATAGGATATCCAAATAATATTGAATGATTAACCTTTTTTACCAAACGTGTACTTGGAATAGGATATTTAAATAATACTGAATGATGAATCTTTATTATAAAATTGTCGTTTAGTTAAATTTCATATTATTGAACAAATATTTTCGTTTTGTTTCTTCTCTTTTCTTCTTCCCCCCTTTTTTCTTTCTGTGTTATTCGCTACATACACCTTATTGACTCAATTTTCACTTGTCTCGTAAAATCTCTAATTAGATATTTTTCGATTTTCAATACACTCAATTGCCTCCTTGTCTTCCATCACAAGCGATATATATTATTCCCGGGACCAACGGCATTTGCTTTGCTTTACATCAATTTGGGAATATATATAACTAAACTTCTTTGTCTCGGATCAGCGTGTTTGAAACATATCACGCTGTAATCATATTGACATCGTTTTAAGGACCTTCAGATTCATAATAATATATACAATAAAACTGTTTTGTCTTGGGTCAGCGTGCTTGAAATATATCATGCTGCAATCATATTGACATCGATTTAAGGACCCTCAGATTCACACGTATCTAATACATCCGTTCAATATGGCGGCCGCGTTTTGGTACACAATGCAACATCCGCGAGTGAGGAAATGACATCATTACGCATCAACGTCATACGCTGACGTACGTAAATAGGAGCCCGTTAGGAGGGCTCTTTTTTTCGAAAGAATGGAGACTTGAGACATGCTGCCGCGCACTGCGATCATAAGTAAGTTTGGCGGGGGGTTGCGAATTGGAGGCATTGTAACAGCTGCATGCCAGTATGGTTCACGGACCGCTTTTTTCAAATTTGGGAAGTTTTGCCCCCCGTTTTGACTCTATAGTCAGTTTATACATAATAAATATATCTGTCCAATATGGCGGCCACGCTGTGGCTCTTACTGTTACATCTATGAGTTAAGAAATGGTATCATTAAGTATTTACGTTGTACGCTGACGTTCGCAAACAGGAGCCCGTGAGGAGGGCTTTTTTCTCTCGAATAAATGGGGACTTGATACAGGCTACCGCGCACTGCGTTCTTAAGTTAGTTGGGCGATGGGTTGCGGTATGGTGGCATTGTGACAATTTCATGCCGGTATGGTTCATGGATTACTTGTTTAGATTTGGGAAATTTGGCCCCCCATTCGGACTATATAGTGGAGATACTGTTTTCCTGGTGAATGAGATGGTGCAATGGGCATACGCATATGAGGGCACTATTATTATCAAAGACATGCCGTAGAATACATGGCCTTTTTGAAACACCGTACAGCATTTAAATATGTCCATTGATATTACCTCCCCCTTTTTTCCTCTAATAGGGATTACCGTATTGGGTGGATAATACCCATCCACACGTGTTAGCTTATATTGGCTTTTACACGTTGGCCACTTTCTCCGCGGTTACCATCCCGAATTATCTTGGGATTTGTATACATCGATCCATTGGTTTTATTTTGAACAACAACTGGCTGCAATACCTAAAGAGGATCTATACAAGAGGTGTTGGTTGAGGTAGGCACTCATTTCCATTGATATTGACATTTGCTCATTCGTGTACATGAGCATGGCGGTACACTGAATAGTTCTATTGGCTCTTATTTCAGAAACCGGCTGCTTATTCAATCGACAAAATTGTGTCACAAACCATTAATTCCCTGAGATCGCGGGCGTCAAATGGAATAATTATTTGGTATGTTTTATTCTATTCCCTTAGCATGGGGACTACACTTGTTTAGGTGGAAACTCACAATTCTCGTTTCTGGTGGTTCACATCGGTGTAATATTCTAAGTTACTCTTTCTTTCTTCCTCTTTCTCTCTCCCTTTGAAAATGCCTAATTGGCAAGAGTTATATCTGTTCTCTTTCTCTGTCCTCACACTGTCCTTCGCTTCTCTTGGATCTCGATGCAATAATCTTTTGGGTGTGAAAAATCACATCAGGTTTTATTCTTAATGGCATTTGCATGTGAATTAGGGTACGACTGCTAAAGTGAATATATATAAAAAATAATTTTGTGTCTTATGTATATAATTGTATAGTATTATATATGTGCCTTTCTCTTTTAAATGTATTATATATATATATATGTTTTGTCAATATTTATATGTTGTTGTGCATGTACTGAGTCTTGTAAAGGTTTTGTATGTTTTTTTAAATTTTCAGCCCTGAAGAAGTCCTACTCTAATAGGACGAAACGCGTTGGCTGATGGCTTTTTATTGGAAATAAAATTAATATAAGCAACTGACGGGATAATGAACTTTTTGCATACAAATTGTTCCTAGTGGATGTTGTGGACATTTAGGATTTCTTGCATATATGTTAAGAAAAGTGGTGCAGTTCCAATCTATTGTTTTCTTTGTTGTTCCTGTTAAAGGAAGCACCTATGGGCAGGGGGTGCTTTTGGAATTCGCACATATAAACAATGTACATATGGTTCTCTTTTTTTAAAGATATTGGTTAGATTGTCTATACTGGTGCTGCATTCGTGCTCTGTGGCCCACTGCCCATTTTTTGGTGTTTTACTAATTTAATATATATTAACTGTGTTATATGTATGAATACATATATATATATATACACATATATATATTTATTTTTTTTCACTGAAAAATGAAATGTTCAGTAACAATGTAACGTTTTAAACTGTAAAAACCACAGAAATTCACCAGGTATAGTTATAGTTATCTCAAGTAACTATAACACGTACGCTAAGGCAACTATAACTCGCACGCCCGCCATGCACAGTTTTCTTATCAATAATTTAATTGCAACTGTTGCAGTGATATTATTAATGATGTCATCAAAGATGTCATGAGTAATGTAATATGTGGTCAATTAGCAGTGCATGGTGAGGGTGTGAGTTATAGTTATTTGAGATATCTATAACTATAACTGGTGAATTTCTGTGGTGGTATTGTTCACCTCATCACCGAAGGCTGTATGTTCTTATAGAGGGGAGGTGGGTCGCGTGGCCCACCTCTTTGAGCCTATTTTACCCCGGGGGCCCCATCCCCTGGGGCATTTCTACTTTATGGGTGGGTGCTCCGGTGCCCACCTGGGGCACCCACCAAGTACCACTTTGGGGGTAGCAGGGGGAGGCTCAGGGTTCCCACTGTAGCGTGTTTCCCAGCCTGGGTACCCATAAAGGATCAAGTCACACACAGAGCTTGGTCTTATACGTCTTTATTCCTCAGTGTGTAACCGTTAACTGAACAATCTACAGCATGAATTCTATCCCCACACCTAAGCACTTACATCACTGTTCTAAGGAGTCCATTAGGGACCAAAAGGGTCCCGTCATCTCTTACAAGACACTACATCTCTCCCTTTGTTAAATAAAAAGTACAAATAATACATATAGATCACAACTCTTCAATAAGTCATTTTGGTGCTCGAATCAATTGCCCAGATCTTGTCATGTGAGGCTGCAGAGATACAGGAGAAGTGTCCATGACTGGCACTGGTGACAAAGACACTGGTACAGTCACTAGGATCTCTGAATTCTCAGGTGAATAAGTCTCACTTCTGACATCTGGAGCTGGTGAAGGTCGAGGCAGGTGCTTGAAATGCAAAGAATCTTGCGTAACAGTTTCCAAGACAGTGAGCCGTCACCATGTGTCCTTTACTGGTCACAACCCTCAGCGGGTCAGCATCAAAATGAGCATCAGACTTGAGTTTACGTTACTGCCTGACAATGACCTGATCACCTCCTTTTAATATAGTGGTCCAAGCAAAGCAGCATCTATTAGCATAGGTCTTCATTTTCCGTTTGTGAGACGAATCAGTAGTGTGAAGATTATCAATGTCAAAAGGTCTTTGAGTGGTCCATTGTGGCACTTTGGTTCCTATGGGTGTCCCAAACATTAAGATGGCAGGGCTTTCACCCGTGGTAGAATGGGGAGTTAACCTGTATGCACGAAGCATAGACTGAAGAACTGATTTGAGTTCAAGCTTTTCCAGTGCAGCGCACTGAACGGTACTATTGAGGCTGCTCATAAAAGTTCTCGACAACACCATTCACCTGTGGCCAGAAAGGTGTGCTTTTCTGATACTTGACGTTCAGATGAGTGAGAAAATCTTAAAATTCTCGAGTATTGAAAGGCGGGCCATTGTCAGATTTCAAAATCGAAGGAACCCCCTATGTTGCAAAAATATTTTCTAATCTCTCAATGAATCTGTAATGAGTAGTTGATGACAGATCTTCTACAAGGGGAAAACAGGAGTTGATGATGTCCATTGTCAAGGGGTCCAAAGAAATTAATTGCAATCTTCAACCATGCATGCTTTGGGAGATCAGACATGTTTAATGGAAGTGGGGTAATTTTGGATGACAAGCAGTTGCATAAATGACAGGCCCTTAATTCTTTTTCAACTTTTTCATCAAGACGAGGGAAGCACACTCGGTCCCGTGGAGCTTGTTTAATAGCAACAATTCCATGATGTCCCTCACGTGCCAGTTAAAAGGTTTATTGTTTCAGACTCTCAGGTATGACAATTCTCGAGCCTTGTGATATAATGCCTTCTAGAGTAACTGAAAGTTCTTCCTGCACATTTCAGAATTTCTGGTATTCTAGCTCATCATGAAGTGGTCGAGCATGCTTTCTCCAAGATTGATGGGTAATAATGTTTCGAGGATTTGCAGATTTCTGTCAGTGCTTGTGGCCGCAATGATTTGTTCTACTGATATGGCAGCAGGTGTACTTGATTTAACTATGAAGTTAACATAAGCTTCAACCACTTTAAAAGTGGTGCCATGACACGTTATTGGTACACGTGAAAAATAGTCAGCAGGATTTTGATCATTTCCTGGATGATGTACAATCGTATAAACATACTCCTGCAGTCGAAACCCTCACCTCTCAATGCGAGGGGGCACCTTGACTTTCTGATTGCCGAAAAATGGTGAGCAAATCTTGTTGATCGGTGACAACCGGGAAATGCTTCCCATACAGGAACACATGAAAATTTTCACAAGCCCACACTACAGTGAGGCGTTCTCTCCCAGGTTATGAATAGGCATGTTCCATCAATAACAAACTCCTGCTAGCATAAGCCACGATGTGCCTTGAGGCATTGGGATGTCCAGTGTTCTGGGAAAGTATGGCAACCAACCTCACTGGGCTTGCATCAACAACAACCTCCGTCTTCAATTTTGGATCAAAGTATGCCATTTCAGTGGCGTTCAAATTGCATGTTTGATTTTCTTGAAGCTTTATTCACCATCACTTGACCTTCAAAATTGAATATTTCATTTAATTAAGTCTCTCAATGGGGCACTCTGAGTGGCAAAGTCACGTATATACCTTGAACAGTAACTGGGCATACCAAGGAAGTATTGCAGCATAGTTACATCTTGTGGCGGAGAAGTAGATGATAAGGCCTGCACTTTATTTGGATCAAGAGTCATTCCCCCATCAGAAAAGATATGACCGAAAAACGTGTTTTTTATTAATGAAACTCACGTTTCTGCATTTAAAGTGAGACCAGCATCACCAAGTATACGACACACTTGTGTAAGGGCTTTATCATGTTCCTATCATGTGGCCCCAAAAATTAGTATGTCATCACTGTAATTGAAAGCATTTGTGACAGGCTGTATTATGCGACGAATGATATCCTGAAAGATTTCTGCAGCTGATGACACTCGGAAGCATAGCCTCTTATATCTAAACAACCAAACAAGAGTCAAAAAGGTAGTCCTGTACCTGCAATTTTCTTCCAGTTCGAATTGGTGACACACGTTGCTCAACTCGAGCCGGGAAAAGACTTTGGCTCCATTCAGCTGCGAAATTATGTCAGCAAAGTGCGGACCTGGATGTCGTTCTCTTTCAATCACCTTGCTCTCTTGCTGCATATCAAAGCAGATATGCATGGCACCTCTGCTGTCTTTTTCAGGCACTACCACTATAGGCGATACCCATGGCGTCAGACCGTTGCTCGATGATGTCATGTTTTATTAATGTCTCAATTTCTTTCTCAACAGCCTCTTGTAAATGAAACGCAATTCTACGATGTCGTTGAGCAACAAGACAGATGTTCTCATATATGTGAAGTTGCACTTTCATTGTTTTAAGTCTTTATAGTCCATGAAACAAGGATGGAAACTGATTCACTATCTCATGAAAGGCATTGGCGTTGTAGTTTACAGAAATCAGCCCCATGTCAGCAGCAGTGCTGAGACTGAGTAGATATGCACTCGATGAAGTGCCTAGTAGGATATGAATTGGTGCTTGTACTTTCGTCTTTTTATGCTTCATAATTTCTATAAATGAACCTTGACTTTGCAGTGGCATCGAAGCAGCCCATGAATACCCTTTGGTTAAACAGGGCACTGAAGACAGTTCATGTACTTTTTCACTGGCATAAAGTTTATCAACGCGCCACTGTCTACGATAAAAGGTATGGAGCACCCGTTCACTTTCAGTGTGATTTTGGGACAGTGTCCAAATGAATTGTGCACTTTCACTTGTCGATCTAGCTTCATCCGGTATTCTTCCTTGCAAGAAGCTACTCCTACATGCGCACGTCGGCCAGCAGTCAACATTCACATCGCACACCCATCTTCCTCCCTGTTGCTTAACAATTACAGTGCCTTTATTCTTCAGCGTGTAACCATTAACTGAACACTCTACAGCATGACTTCTATCCCAACACCGAAGCACTTACGTCACTGTTCTACGGAGTATGTCATGGACCAAAAGGGTTCCGTCATCTCGAACTCACAAGACACTACATCCACCGCCCTAGCCAGCTCCCTGCATGGTGCGGGAGCCAGCATTGCTGCAACCTGGAGGGAGCAGCTATTTATGTTTGCTCCCTCCAGGCAGGAGCAGTGTAGGTTCGCTTTCCCTGCCTGCACTGATCAGTGCAGGCAGGGAAACAGAACACAAGTCTGCTCCCATCCAGTGGAAGCATTTTTAAAGCTCCTGCCGGCTGGGAGCAGACTTGTATGTTTACTGCCATTTGGCAGCAGATTTAAAAATGATCCAACCAGATGGGAGCTAACACATGTTTACCTTCCCCTGTAGCGAGGGCAGGGAAACTACTGTGTTTTGGGGGTAGACTCCCCAGGACACAGTGACTGTGCCGGCCCCAGGGAATGGGGTCCCCGGGGCCTTTTTAAGGCTGAGGGAGGGGATCTGCATGGGCCCCCTCCTTGTTTATTTATATTTCGATCCAAGTGACGGGGCCCCGGGCCCTAATTAGGCCCAGTGATGGGGGTCTGCGTGAACCCCCTTCCAACTTTCAAAGCATTTTGGCCCCAAGGGATGGGGGTCTCCAGGGCCTTATTAGGCTCGGGGAGGGGGCCCATGCACCCCCTCACCTCAACTACTACCTGCGGCGCTCCCACAGGCCCTGGCCCATCCGGGGGTATTTTTTGAAAGGTATGGAAACCTGTGTCTTTTTATCTTTAATTTTGCTGCAAAATCACGGATCCTCCATGAATTCACAGCAAAATTAAAAAAAAATGTTTTTGGTCCCAGGTGAGGTCCCTCTGAGACCCCACCACTAGGCCTAGGGGATCAGGATATCCCTACCCTTCCCTGCCATCACTTTCTGTGTTGATGTGGTGGAAGCCAATTAGAACTCAGCAGAAGATCTGTCAGATCCGTGTAGGCATTGCCTCCCTAGATATACAATTTCTTTGAGCATTAGTTGCTCAAAAACTACATAACGATTTATACCAAATCACAAAAACCACTTTTTCTGGACCAAGATCTAGCGCTCTGCCAAATTTGGTTTAAATCCGTTCAACGGTTTGGGCTGTAGCAGTGTCTAAAGTTCCTATGAGAAAATAAATGGGGAAAATGCGTTTTGGGGCCCCCTTTTTGCTCGGCCCCTGCTTGACGGATCACCCCGAAACTTCCCATGTGCAAACTAGTCGAAACATAGCACTGTTTTGTAAAGCTTTGTGGAGATTCGTCAAACGGCCCAAAGTTATTAGCAATACAAAAAGTGCATTTCCTATGGAAACACAATCCTAACTATAACTACCCAGTGGCGATGGCCACTGAGTTATATGTGTCAGAGTTTCCATAGGAAGAGCGTTTCTTTGTTTTGCTAATAACTGGAGCAGTTTGATGAATGTTCACAAAACTTTTTTTTTAAAGTTAATCCACCTTAGCTCCTTCTGGAATTTTTCAGGGTGATGCGTATAACGGAGGCAATAAAAAAGGGGGACCCAGAAGACTTTTTCCCCCCATGCAATTTCCATAGGGCAAAATTAGACCACAATACAGAAAAAACATCTAAATAGAATTATACCAAATTTGGCAGAAGGCTAGATCTTTACTCAAAAAATGTACTTTTTGTGATTTGGTATAATTCTGTTCAACCGTTTTAGAGAAAATAAGGGTCAAAATCTATAGATGTTAGTTGCTGCAGGGCGCCTGTAGGACACCCAAAAGAAAAAAACGACAAAAATCAGTTATCTGTGGTTGAGTCCTCAGGAGTGCCGTGGGACCAAGCAATGTCAATGGCAGCCGCAACATGAAGTAGCATTTTACGGATGCCATTTTAGCACAAAGAGTCACAGTCCCTGTGTTCTGAAAATTGAAATAAAACAACATATAAGTGGGCAATGTAGGGATAACCTAACCCCACAGCACTTGTGGAGACAAATCTTTTAAAAGCAAGTTGTGGGTTTATCACTGCCCTATAGGAGTCCTGCCAGCGTGCCACTGTGTGTTCTTGTAGGACTCAAGGGTTGGGGGCCAAAGGTTTTGCATGGCAGGGCGTTGTGGGTTGGCTGTCCGTATGGGGTTGGCTTCAGGACCATGCTGTAGGAAAGCGCTATTTGGTGGTAAACTCCCAATATACACAGTCAGCACCCAGAGCGCGGACTGTGCGTAGAGCACACTCCCTCCAGAGATCCAAGGTTCATAAGGTAAAGAAGCCCCTACTACACACAGTCAGGGATCTTTGTGCAGACTCTGCGTAAGCCCACTCCTTCCATAGATACAAGCCTGACTACTCAAAGTCAGTGCTCAGTGCATAGAAAGTGCATAGAGCCCCCCTCCAGGCACCTAAGCCACATAAGATGGGCAAGCCCCTACTAAGCACCGTCTGTGCTCAGTGCATAGACTATGCATAGAGCGTGCTCTCTCCATACATCCAAGCCCCATTAGGTGAGCAAGTCCCCAGTAAGCACAGTCTGCGCTCAGTGTGCACACTGTGTGTAGAGCCCACTCTCTTCAGGCACCCAAGCGTCCTTAGGTGGGAAAGCCCCTATAACACACAGCTCCCAAGGCCAATTAGGTGGGAAAGCCACTACTATGTAGAGGTTGCGCTATCTGTGCAGCTCTTCATAGAGAGCTTGCTCCCGTCACATATTCAAACCTCATTACAAAGCCAAAGGTCTACTATGTATAGTTAGGTATGTTAGTAATATTTTACTTTACATTAAAAAAGACCAGAAATTAAGTGGAAAAACAAAGGTTAAAGTGACGTCACAGTTAGAGGTGGTAATAATTTGTTACTTTCCTTTAAAAAAAAACCTGGAAATTCATTGAAAACTCAACATGAAAATTCACTGAGAAAACCAAAGGTTAAAGTGATTTTACAGTGAAACATTTTAACCTAAAAAAATATGAAATTCACCAGTTATAGCCTGACCTAACTGTAACTTGCACCCTCACCATGCATTGCTGATGACCTCACATATTACATTAGTCATGACATGCTTGATGACATCATTGGTGATATCACTGAGAACATAATATAATTAGTGTGACAGTTTGCAATATGCTGCTGACACTGAAAGGTATTAAGTGAGCTGAATCTAGAGGACATTTTCTACAGCTTCTGTACTGCTAATGCGTGTAAGCTTTTGTACAAAGCTTGGCCACCTAAAGGGGCTTGCTTGTGCAGAGGGTGTGTTTAGATTTGCACAAAGGGCCTGATTTAGGTAGCGGTCGGACTGCACACCGAAAGGCAGTCGGTGGCGGTCCAACCACCTACAGACCTTCAGTCCGACCGCTGCATTTAAATGCTGGCGGTTGGACCCACAGCGGGCGGAGTCCAAACAGCCGCCTCTCAGGATCTCCGGCAGTCAGAGTCGGGCCCTGAATGTAGGTGGTGCCGAGCCAGGCACTGCCGTCGGGATTTGGATATCCCTTTCCGACAGCCTGCTTATGAGGGTGGACACCACCATGTACAGGCTGTTGGAAAGGGATATGGGGGCCCCAAACAGGGCCCCTGTCCCTCGTGGGCCACTGCTAAGTAGCCCTGGGGGCACATGTAGTGCCCCACTCACCTCCCTGCACTGTGTGTCATGCACCACATGGTACATGGCACATGATCCATGGACATGCAGGAAGTGCTCCTTTTCACTGCGGCTTGTGCTACGGAACTTTTCCTGGGCTGCAGCACAAGCTGCCATGAAGAGAAGAACTTTCCGACCGCCAGCCCAGCGTTCGCATCCTAATGCGGCGGTTGGACCATCGACTGCTTGTTGGGCGGTCTCCTGACCGCCGCAATAACGGTCCAACCGACCGCTATCGAAATCAGGCCTAAAATCTGGCAGTTCACTTGGTTGGTCAGCTAAACTTTGGCATGCTTTTTTTTGTGGAGATCCATGCAGTGGTAAAATGTTAATGGAGAGTGTGAAATAATAAGTGTTTTCCCATTTTTGTTCCATAGGAAATTTTGCTAATGGCTACAGCCCAAATGGCTAAACAGATTTACAGAAAACCTAGTATGATAGTAGAACTTTTCTCAGAAAGCGTGGCTGATTTGGGGTAAATCTGTTCATTAGTTGTACAGATATTAGTGTTTGAAAAAGGTGCTGGGTGCGTTGAATGGGTTAACATTTTGGTTTACCTTGTCAGTTGACAAGTCATTTGATGATTTGCTTACAGCTTTGGCACTCTTTGATGAACATACATGAAATGGTACAGATACTTAGCATGTTGAAATTACTCTTGGTATTTTCAAATTCATACTGATCCATCGGGGGGCATTTAAAAAGGGAGCGGCTAAAAGTGTTAATTTGCTAATATCTTTGGCACGTTGTGGTGAATCCGCACATAATTTGGCTGTGATTTTGAAGGATTTGTTTCTTATTTTTAAATCAAGTTTTGTGCCAATCCAACAACAGAGAACAAAGTTAAATGGGAAGTGAACAAACGTTTAGTTTGTTGATAATTTTGGCGCTGTTTCATGAATTTGCATCCAATGTGGCAGGCAGTTAGCAAGTTACACCCAGTGCAGGGATTTACAGTTTTGTGAAGATCGAATTGGGAGGGGGGTTAACAGTAGGGGGCAAAAATATTTTCTATTTACTAATACTATTGATTCTGTTTGAGGGATCTGCATGAAATATTGGCAAAGACCTAATATTTTTAGTGTACTCAATGTCATGTAGGTCCACGAAAGGGAGGGGGGCAGATTTCAAGGAAGACATAGAACTGTTCATCTGCTAACAAATTTTGCACCATTTGATGACTCTGCTCAAAATTTGCAGCCGTTTAGCAGGTTTAGCTTTCTGTTGGTTAAGCCAAGTTAAATCTGATGGATCAAGTGGAGGGCAAAGATAAATGAGAGCAATAAAAGTTTAATTCATCAATAATTTGGGTGCTGTGCGATGAATCTGCTTGAAATTTGGCAGCTACAAATTAAGCTCGGTGCAAGCCCAGGCAGGCCCTGCGACCAACCCTTGTACACAGCCAAAGGGGTTTGGGCACAGGACTTTGGCTGAAGCCCATACACAGAGCAAAATGGGTACATATAAGGTGAATGCTATACATCATAAGAAAACATGAAACTCAATGATTAAAAACACAGTTGAAGGTCAGTTATGGTTTAGCAAACACAAACCAAAAAAGCCTTTAAATTTGCCAGTTATGGTGTGCAAAGCACAATGAACACTATAATTCACAGTGCCGTGCTCGGTACATCCTTTAGCTGATGGCATATAAAAAACACACTTTTTCACACTTCTTTCAGTGAATATATTGAGAATTAAAAATATAACTATAAAAAGCTAAAAAAATATTTTTTTCCTTAAAATATCTCACCTCTGGTAGGGGAAGTATGTCTTCAACTTCTACTGTGACTTCGCTCGGCTGTTCCTGAGCCTCAGCACCTTCTACCTGCTCTTTGCTCTGGGTCTTTTCTCTACCTTTGACTTTCTCTTTTGCTTTTTTGCTTTTCTTCTTCATTTTGAGTTTGCCGAGGGCATTCTTCAAGGCCATTGCTGGTTTCTTCTCTGCCATAGAGTTATTATTGTAGATTTCCACAGATATCGACATCAATATGCGGCCACGATAAAATATGCCTTGCCCGAGGCCTTCGTTGAGATCGCGGTGCACATCTCTCAATGTGTAGTTCTGAGGGGAGCCATAAAGGTTTACCCAGGCAGGACCAAATGTCGGATTAAATCCAGCTGCAGTAGAACAATCATGTAGTTATGAACATTTCATAGATTTCATGTATCTTATCTACTTGTGTCATTTGTAACATGCAGGCTACAAAAGTACTCATTTCAAGTCATATTTCATACTTATTACATCATGCCTGCTTCTACATAATCTGCTCCATCACGATTGCACTTTACACTGTACACTTTGTTCCCTGGGGCATGCTTGTAAAATCAGGACCGTTTGTTACATTATATAACTTGCTTTTCATGCCAATTAACTATGTTAGATCTCTTTGAAACCTAATACCCTCTTCTTATGGTATTCGGACAAAATAGGGAGTAAAAATTATTGAGATGCAGCAATATCAAGTTTTTTATATTGTGATCCACAAATATCGTGATGCAGGAATGTCGTGATGATAAGACTATCGATTTTCTAAGGTAAGTAATATCGATGTCAAAAATAGCTATGTTGCTAATATCATTTACAAAAATATCTATGTTATTAATATCAATGCTAAAAATATCGATTTTGGTAATATCACTTGCAAAAATATAATTGTTAATAATATCCTTTTAAAATTATTTGTATGTATTTTAGTATACATGTTAATTGTATATGTTATAAATTGTATAATTGTTGTTAATGTTTTTCAATATAGTTTGTAAATTTGGAGTTGTTTTTACATTTCATCTCATTGTTTATTGTAATATTTGATGTCGTAGCAGATTGTGGGGTTTGGAGGAGTACAGGGTGGGAAGTAAATTAATTATAATTAATCAATAATGAATTTTAATTATTATTAATGATTTAATTGAGAATTCATTACGTAAATTGTGTAATTAATTTAATTTTTAATTTATATTTTTGGTACAGGTTGTGGGGTTTGTAGGGGTAAAGGGTGGGGAGGAAATTGATTATAATTAATACTTTATCTTAATTAGTAATTTTTATTTAATTGATGGTTTGTTTGTAGGGGTAAAGGGTGGGATGTTATTTAAATATGGTTAATTAATTATTACTTAATTATTAATTATTTAATTGATAAATAATTATGTAAACTGTGAAATTATTTATTTTTTAAATTGAATTTTAGGTGCGGGTTGTGGGGTTTGTATGAGTACAGGGTGGGAAGTAAATTATTAATAATTGATCAATAATTAATGTGTCATTATTAATAATTGTTTAATTGATAATTAATTATGTAAATTGTGTAATTAAGATATGTTTTAAGGTATATATCAGTTGTGGGTTGTGAGGTTTGTAGGCGTAAGAAGTTAATTCAATATAATGAATTAATTAATAGTTAATTATTACTAATTGTTTAATTGATAATTAATTATCTAAAGTGCGTAATTGTTATAATTTTTAAGATATATTATAGGTGTGGGTTTTTATGGGTACAGGGTGGGAAGTTAATTATGAATTAGTTTATTGACAATTTATTATTAATTTGGTATTAATTATTTAATTGATAATTATGTCATTGTGAAATTACCATATTTTGTTAAGTTATATTTTAGGTGTGTGTTATTTAGTTTGTAGATGTATTGGGTGGGAAGGTATTTAAGTAATAATAAATATAAAATATGTATTCATTTATTGAAAATTGTGTTATTGATTACGCCATATGGTGTGTTATACTTTTTTAATTTCTATCACATTTTATTTGTTGGTTGCTATGATTGTGAGAATAAAGGGCCAGATTACGACCCCAGCGGTAAGGGAACCACTGTCGGTTTCTGGTGGTCTAACCACCCGATTCACTGGCAGTCCGACTGCCAGATTACGATGGCAGCGCTAACACCACTTCCAGACCGCTGCCAACATATATGATCCCGTGGTGGGAGAGGGAGAGGAAGAGGTGGCAAATGGTGGCGGTGTCGGCATTTTGACTGCCGGCCCAATAATGACTTGCCTTTCTTCCGACATATACATGCGCGAGTCAGCAGAATGGCAGGTAATGAGCCTTAATGACAGGGCTCTAGGGTTAATGTGCCCTTGTGTAATGTAGCTGGTGCTCCAGTGATGCCCACCAATGCTGTCAGGTTGGTGCTTGCACTGTTGCACCTGTACAACATGTTGCAGGGAAACAGTGTGCCCGACCGACAGGAGGCACAGCATCATGGCGGGCATCGACTTACGGCTCTTTTACTGGAACCGCAGCAGGCCGCAGCCAGGACTCAGTCACCCACACACTGCTAGTCCAGTGGGAAACTCGTAATGCGGCAGTCGGGATGCTGCCAACTTGGCGATGTTCTCTCGACCGCCTCTGTCGCGGGCTGGCAGTGTGACCGCCAAAGTCATAATCGGGTCCATAGTGTGGTATTTTAATTACATTAGTATTATTTGTTTGAATTATAATAATTATTAAACATTGTAATTTGTTTAATTTTTGTTAACATTTAGACATATAGGGGCCTCATTACGATGTCAGGAAAGCGTTCCGACAGACTCCTTGCTGGAATCAGTTCCAACCGACGGGTTCGGAGAGTCCAACCGACCGATTACGATGTTTCTGAACACCATTCGGAAAGTCTCCCATTGACTTCAATGGGAGCCCTTGTTCCGACGGACAACACAGGCTCCCATTGAAAATGGAGTGGTTGCGGAAAAACTTGCAGCCTGTGGCGGGCACCCCATGGTGCCTGCCACACTATGCATGGTTGTAAAGAGGGGTCCCATGGGTACCCCCACGGGCAACAACTGGAGGCCTCCGGGTGAAGGGGGGCATGCTATGGGCCCCCAAAGTCAGATTCAGAAAGGCTGTCAAAATCTGACATTGTAATACGTCGGTCGGAAACGCGGTCCATAGACCTGTACGATTCGGCTCCGACCGACTCGGAGTCTCCGAATGGCGGTCGGAACCGAGTCGGAAAGACCGAATGGTTACCTTTCCATCGTAATCGGTCGGTCAGAAATGTTTCCGAGACGGTCGGAAACATGGGTTCTGACACAGGTTAGGAAAATCCGAATGGCGTTCGGAGCCTTTCCAACCGACATCGTAATGACGCTCATAATTTTTACATTTAAATATTTGTATTTTTTGTTATTTAATAGAGTTGTTCAAATATGTTATTTGTTTGAAGTGAACTACTCTCTCTTTACTGTTGCACCGACTAGAGTGGGAATAGTAAATTTCTCCCTTCCTGGATCCATTGCTTTCCCTACTGTTGCACAGACTGGAGTGGGTATAGAACAGTTTTACCCCTCCGCAATCCAACAATTTTCCTACTGTTGCACAGAATGGAGTGGGAATAGACATTTTTACCCCTCCTGAGTCAAACCCTTTCCCTACTGTTGCATAGACTGGTTAGCAGAATACAGACTTTTGATTTCCTTGGACTAGCACGCTGTGTGCATTTTAAGTGGAGGTGCCTGGCTCTGATACAGGCGCCATCTTGAAGGGTGTCCTCATCCTTTGTTACTAAGTTTATGATTTTAATTTCACCCTTTTGGTTTCCTTAACATTTGTTTTAACAGTATTTATCCCTCCCAGGGAAGCCTGGTGAGAGGATAGACAGGGTTGCTAGACCCTGATTAGTTTTCTGTCCCCCCCCCCCGTTTTGCTTCTGTTGTGGGATTTCTAGCCACGCCCACCTGATCCAGAGGGGATTTAAAGAGACAGACAGCGCGTTCACGCAGCTCTGGTGGGAGGAATACACCCCTTTGATTTCCTTGTACTATCACGCTGTGTGAATTGTAAGTGGAGGGGCCTGGCTCTGACACGAGCACCATCTTGAAGGGTGGACTCGTCACCCGTTTTTACTAATTTTATGATTTGAACTTCGCCCTTTCGTTTTCCTTAACGTTTGTTTTACCAGTATTTATCCCTCCCAGGGAAGCCTTGTGAGAGGAAACAAGGGGTTGATGGACCCAAGTTGGTTTATGTCCCCCCCTCCGTTTTGTTTCGATCGCAGGCTTTCAAGCCACACACACCTGATCCTGAGGGGGATTTAATGAGGCAGACAGCACGTCTGCGCAGCGGACGCACCAGTGGGTGCACCACTGGCACGCCGGAGGGGCGCCTAAAGGCAAGCCCTTCTGTGCTCATCTGTGTTCAGACCGCACTCAGGGCCAGCCACCCTATTTGTTTGGACTCCCAAACCCCAGTTAAATAATGCTATGGGAGGGATGAGTTGTTGGCCCTGAACATTAAACGTAAGACTTTGGGTTGCCTCTGCTTCAATCTCTTTACTGAGGCTGATACTGGGGATCTGACTTCTATGTGCCCTAACTGTGGAGAGGCAACTGGTATGTCATTGCTCAATATTTAACTGCGGCTGTTGTATGTTTCAAAACTGAACGAAAACAAATTTAAAAAAGAAAAACTGGGGTGATGCTTACATATGGCTAAGTCAGAAATGTAATGGCCACACCCTGAATCCTGGCAAACTCCTGGCTGTACCCTACTCATACATTAGATGTGCTCTAATAAATGCCTGGTCATTAGTCAAACATCATTTTGAGTTTGCTGACTTTATGGACAGCCATCAAATTGATATTGCATGGGTTACAGAAACATGGGCCGATCAAACCTCATGGCCTGACCTGGTGGCTGCTACCCTGACTAACTTTGTTCTTCACAGACTAGATAGGCCACTAAAGCATGATGGGGGTCTAGCTATGGTCCTTAGAGACAATTTCTCTGGTGTCATTGAGCAAGCCTCCTCTTCTCAATGCGAGGCATTCACTTTAACATACAATTTAATAATTCACAATCTTGTAGGGCTGCTTTAATCTATCGTCCCCATGGACCTAGGAATATTTTTACTCAAACCATTGGACCCCTCTTAGAGAATGGCCTGATTGCAAGGGATATCACCATTCTTGGAGATTTTAATTTCCATCTAGAAGATACTGAAGACAAGGACAAGGTAGCCCTCACTGAAAGCCTAGAAGGCTATGGTTTACAGCAACTGGTTAAAGAGCCCACCCATAATGCTGGTCACACACTAGATGACCTTTTTTCAATAACCCTCTCATAGTTATGAAAGAGGAAATAACACTAGCTTGGACTGACCATGGGGCGATTATGTTCGAGATTGTGTTCAAATCCAGTACTACCCCTGGAAAATCCCAATCTCATACTCTTCAAAAATGGGCCTGGAACAAACTACAAGTGGAGGTGTTCGCCCAAACACTTGTGGACACTATGGGGCCGATTCCGATCTCGGCCGGTAGGGCTCCGAATCGGATTCGGCTTTACCGGATCCGATTTGGAGCCCTGTTTCCCGACCGAACCGTACGCGGGTCCGGCCGAGCGAGTACGATGCGAAATCTCCGACCGACTCGTCCGGGCGTCCCGACCGCTCCGACCGACTCGCTCCTGGCTCGAACCGCTCCGACCGACTCGCTCGGACTCGACTCGCACCGCGCAATGGAGACGTTTCCCGGCCGGGTAAGTACGATGCGCGCCGCGAGCAGTCCGACCGAGCCGCGCACTCCGGCTCGTAAGAGCTGTCGGAGCCGTACTTTGGGGGTCCGTGTCGGACCCCCTGTACGCGTGGCCGCGCGAGTCGCACACAGGGGGACCCATGGGTCCCCCTACCTGTGCGTGTACGGCGCGAGTCGCTTCGCCGCGTACCCACTGTAGGGGCGCCCTTGTCCGACTCGCACCCATTGAGTCAATGGGAGCCCGCGTACGCATTGTACGACCGGCTCCCATTGACATCAATGGGAGTCCGACCGACTCGAGTCCGATAACATACGGACGCATCGTACTCGTTCGGTCGGACTGCACGGGTCCGATTCGGTCGGAAATCTCTCCGGGTCCGGCTCGGTCGGAGAAATTTCCGGCCCGAATCGGAATCGACCCCTAAGCCTTAATTTGAGGGAAATTTAGATGAGTCCATCAATCAATATACAGCTTGGTTTAGCACAGCCATATCAATCTCCATACCTCTTAGAACTTGAAAATCATGGAGAGCCAAGCCTTCAGCCCCTTGGTTTTCTGAGGACCTTCGCCTTCAGAAGCAAGCATGCAGGAGACAAGAGAGAGACTTTGGAGGCAGGATTTTAACAAAAAAGAAAAAGATAACTATAAAGCTAGCCTGAACACACACAAAGAGCTTGTGTTAAAAAAAACTGAATATTTTACTCAGAAAATAGAAAAGGCTAACAAATCTCCTACGGAGCTTTTTCAGGTAGTCTTCTCCTTGATTGGACCCACGAGAAATAATCTATCTTCTAATTCTCAGGCTTTTTGTTATACACTGGCCAGTTTTTTTTTCTGGATAAAGCGGTCCACATCTACAATATGTTTGATCAAACGTCAACCCATAGTTTAGATAGTCCCTGACCCGCCATTACAGCTGAGGATGGTCCTTAGTTTCTCAATTTTTCTCCTTTAGACACACAGCAAGTAGCTAAAATCATCAAGGGGACCAAATCGGTACACAACCCAGTTTGGGTTTCAAAGCGTTCATAGCACCAAAACAGCTTTGCTAACAACAACGGGAGAGATCAGATCCATAGTGGATGGCAGTGGAAGTGCGGCACTTGTACTCCTTGACTTGCCGGCAGCCTTTGCTACGGTCAACCATAAGATGTTTTTTGCCCGTCTTGGGGCTGTCGGGATCAGGGGCTCAGTGCTAAAACTGTTAAGATCTTTTCTATCTGGAAAGAGTCAAATGGTGGCCTTGGACCCCTATGTCTCCCAACTGTTCTCTCTGCCTTGTGGAGTGCCGCAGGGATCTGCTCTCAGTCCCACCTTATTTAAAATGTATATTAGACCACTGGCAGCACTGATAAGATCATTTGGGTTGGATCTTACCTCCTATGCAGATGATACTCAGATCGTTGTAGCTATGTCATCTCTCCATAATTCAGCGGGTGGAAATTTCCACCATTGCATGAGAGCAACTGGAAAGTGGATGGACCAAAATTGACTGCAACTTAACTCAGGGAAAACAGAGGTTATTTTGTTTGGGAACAACCCTTCCCTGTGGTCCCCTTCCTGGTGGCCTGGGGAAATGGGCCTGCTCCTGTGAAGAAAGCGAAAAACCTAGGAGGAGTTGGATAACAAACTAACTTTTGGATTACAGGTCAATGCAGTTACAACCTCTGCTTTCTTCATTCTTAGGATGCTTAAGAAAATGTTTCCCTTCATCCCCGTAAACTCTCAAAAAACTGTTATGTCATCCTTAGTGTTAGCCAAATTAGATTATTGTGATGCCCTTTTCATGAATTTGCAGCATCGATATCTAAATAGGCTTCGGGTACAGAATGTAGCAGCAAGAACTTTGACCTGCAATCTTAAACAGTCGCCCATCTTGCAGGCTATCACTAAACTTCACTGGCTGCCGGTTAGGCAATGTGTCAAATTTAAGGCCTTGTGCCTTGCCCACAAGCCCCTTTATGGCACTGGTCCTGTTTTTCAGCAGCATTCTTTGAAATGGTACAGACCAAGGAGAATTTTCCGATCTATGGGTGCCCAGAAACTTGAGGTCAACAGATTTAGACTTACAAACTGGGGGGGGAAGAATCTTTGTGACATCAAAGGTAAAAAGAGTGGAATCTACCTCCTCCCCATATCAGAGCCACATCAAATCTGTTGTTGTTCAGGAAGGCTTTAAAAACATGGCTCTATGTCAATTAGGGAATCAATCATGCACTATATCAGTTCTCATCACAAGTTAGCACCTTAACACCTACGGGTATTTGTCGCGCTTTATAAGTCTTTATAACATAACATAACAAAGTGTAACTCCTCCTGAGTCCAGCGCTTTCCCTACTGTTGCACTGATTGGAGTGGGAATAGTAATTTTTACCCCTCCTGAGTCCAACCCTTTTCCTACTGTTGCACCGACTGGAGTGGGAATAGTAATTTTTACCCCTCCTGAATCCAGCACTTTTCCTACTGTTGCACCAACTGCAGTGGAAATGGTAAATGTTACCCCTCCTCAGTCCAACGCTTTCCCTACTGTTGCAGACTAGAGTGGGAATAGTACATTTTAACCCTCCGCAATCCAACGCTTTCCCTACTGTTGCACCGACTGGAATGGGAATAGCACTTTTTACCCTTCCTGAGTTGAACACTTTCCCTACTGTTGCACCGACTGGAGTGGGCATACACCTCCTGAGTCCAACACTCTCCCTACTGTTGCACAGACTAGAGTGGGAATAGTAAATTTTACCCCTCTGCAATCCAATGCTTTACCTACTTTTGTACAGACTAGAGCGGGAATAGTAAATTTTACCCCTCCGCCTTCCAACTCTTTCCCTTCTGTTGCACCAACTGGAGTGGGCATAGTCATTTTTACCTCTCCTGAGTCCAACACTTTCCCTACTGTTGCACTGACTTAAGTGGGAATAGTAATTTTTGTCACTTCTGAGTCCAACGCTTTTCCTACTATTGCACAGACCGGAGCAGGAATAGAAAATTTAACACCTCCTGAATCCAAAGCTTTCCCTACTGTTGCACCGACTGGAGTGGGAATAGTACATTTTACCCCTCCTCAGTCCAACGCTTTCCCTACTGTTGCAGACTGGAGTGGGAATAGTAAATTTTAACCCTCTGCAATCCAACGCCTTCCCTACTGTTGCACCGACTGTAATGGGAATAGTACTTTTTACCCTTCCTGAGTTCAACACTTTCCCTACTGTTGCACCGACTGGAGTGGGCATACACCTTCTGAATCCAACACCTTCCCTACTGTTGCACAGACTGGAGTGGGAATAGTAAATTTTACCCCTCTGCAGTCCAATGCTTTACCTACTGTTGTGCAGACTGGAGCGGGAATAGTAAATTATACCCCTCCGCAATCCAACACTTTCCCTACTGTTGTACCAACTGGAGTGGGCATAGTCATTTTTACCCCTCCTGAGTCCAACACTTTCCCTACTGTTGTACCAACTGGAGTGGGCATAGTCATTTTTACCCCTCCTGAGTCCAACACTTTCCCTACTATTGCACTGACTTAAGTGGGAATAGTAAATTTTATCACTTCTGAGTCCAACGCTTTTCCTACTATTGCACAGACCGGAGCAGGAATAGGAAATGTAACCCCTCCTCAGTGCAACTCTTTCCCTACTGTTGAACAGACTGGCGTGGGAATTGTAAATTTTACCCCTCCTGAGTTTAATGCTTTCTCTACTGTTGTATACTTTGGAGTGGTAATAGTTTATTATTTACAGAGTGTTATCCTTTTATTAATATTGGATAAATATATATTATTATGTGTTTGTGTATTTAAATTAAGATTTTTATTTATATAAAGTTTGTAATTATTAAGATATTTTTAGTAAAACATATTTTTATGTATGGTTTACTTTTTGTGTACAATTAAATTGGAAATATTTTTACAAAAATTTCAATGTGTGTGTGTACATATATATATATATATATATATCACCAAAACAAATGTCTCTTCCGTGATCCGGGGCCCATGAGAAGTTCCAATTCCAACAGCCTATTCAGTAAAGCGCACTCTCAGGATTGCAAAAACAGTGGCAGTTTAATCGTTTCTGTCTGTATTGACAATTCTCATATACTCTTTTCTCATCAAAACATGGTATGTTTATGTAGTAATCTTTTCTTTCATTCTTTCCTTTTCTTTGCCTCTTCTCTCTTTTCGTTGGTAGTAAGATAAGAAGGGGACGGGTGTGATTATATTATATTAAATCCACTCTTGGATTGTACAAATTTGTCCCCTATCCCTCCCTTGATATTTATTATTATATTTACTGTCATCACCACGTATCATAAACTCAATATAAGGGGCCGGCAGCTGCCGGCATGAGTATTTGAGTTTGAGCCAATGTGGATTTATGAATTTTGGATTACGATTGTGAGGCTTGAACAGGTCAAAAGTTCAAATTAGGGTGGTGGGGGCTTCTCTGTTTTCATTCACTTCACCTTTTTCGCTTGAGTGACACATTTTTATTAGTGGTAACTTGGTATAGTGACAAACAACAATATGAACTAATTTTTGGGAAAATGTGATATTATTGGACAGTGCTATTTGCCGAAATGAGCGACACTATTTTTCATTACTATTTTTCATCTTTAGCCACTTGGCTTGATAACAGAGAATATCTGGAATTCATGTTAAGGCATACGGATTTGTATATATTTAAGTGTTTGAATAAAGAATAACTTTTGCCTGCTGTTTCAAAAATGTCGGTTATATAAAATAGCAATAATGAATTGATCGTGGCTTTATGACAGGCAGTGTCCATTTTTTGCGAGATTTCTTGCTTCATTTGCTATTTTGTGATTTTTCCTATTGAGAGGGGACTGTTTAAATTGCACATTGCAAATACAATATTTATATTTTGATTCTTTGAATTGAAATCTGTTTTTACAAAGAATTTATGTAACAACAATGACAGTCTTTTTACCATGTCTAAACGCTAAAACCAACGTATACTATTTTAAAGGATTTTGCCACCATACACTGTTGATTGAGGCTTTGACAAAGACCGTAAGGTCGAAACGCGTCAGCTGTGGCAATAAACTAAGCAGTGATCAAGATCCTTGGAGTGCTGGCTTTTTCTTTGTGGTGGAATTCCCAAGAGGATTCTTTCTGACATTTAATAGCGGGACCTGCTACCGCTGCCGTGCACCAGCACCGAGAGGTGGAAGTGGTCGGGACACAGCGGGAGGTTTTATATATATATATATATATTTGTTATATTGGTAAATTTATAAATCAGTATATACGTTGAAATTAATATTTTTTTAATAGTTTTATATTATATATGTGTACATAAACATACACACTTTCTATATATATGTGTGTGTTTGTTTAATTTAGTAAATATTTATATTTATAAATATTATTTAAACGTATATAATTTACATTATATTAATGTTATATGTTAAAATATATACGTATTACTTATTTTAAAGTACATACATAGTTAAAAATGATATTTTTGTATATATTTTTCGAAATTAGTGTGAAACTATATTTTTTGGGTATTTTTGTACTTACACTTATGTATAGAAAAAAGATATTTTTGTGATCAATATTTTTGACACGATATTTTGCTATTCTCGATATTTATGAGTTCGATATTGTGTCAGTGATCCCGTCTTACAAATGCCCCATTAGAAAGCATGTTTGTAGTGTGATGTCTCGTTCTCTGGCTATGTTTGGCCTAATGGCCACAAACATTTGCTTATTAGAGTCCAACATCTTAGCACTTTTCCAGAGTTTGGGTCTTGTTCATGAAAATGCCTATCTATCCTGTCCACATGTTTTGGTGAGGAAAAGAGATAAAGAAATGCAGGGCTTGCAAGGGATGTATGCTAAATAATTTTGTATGGCAGGCGACCTAGCAGAGATCTCTGTGCTTTTAGTGGAGCCAAACCATGGCTGCTCCTCTGAAGACACTGAAGGTTTGCCGGTGTGACTGCCATGTTTCAGGAGGCCGCTCAGGAAATGTCTTTGTTTGCCAAAAGCAAATTCTCAAAGTGGGAGTTTCTTTATGAAAAATAAACAACTAATCACCCTGGGAGTCTTCTTCCCTGGTGCGGGGGTCATTATTATTTCTAATATCCATGGCTCCCATACTCTACACACCCTATGCATTCCTTATTTTATTTAAACACGAAGACAACATGCCCCATCCCTGGGGCATGGTGCTGGTTAATCCTAGGCTCTTCCCCTAATGCCCATAACAAATAAGATCGTCAATAAGTAAAAACTAAAAATAAGCTCAATATATTTGTTGCCCAGGAATTATTGTTTTGAATCAATGAAACACATTAGGGGCTGATTACAAAGCCCCTGAAATTTGCCAGACCCATCTGGATTTACAAGTTCTTTGATAAATCTGCAGATCCTGTGTATTTCACCATAGATTTTGGCAGCAGAAAGCAACCAAAATCTCTGGGTGATATACAGGGGATTAATGATAGTTCACAGATGCTATTTCCTGCAGCCATCTCCTCAGCATGGTGGCAGGGGCAGTTGCTGGCACTCTTATGTTTTGAGCTTTAGTTGCATTTATTTTACAACTGTGTTGACACTTAGTCCCTCCCCCAGGGTTCACTCCGATCTGGAAATTCACATTAGTCAGGTGATAGCACTTCCTGCTTTCTATCCATCTTTGATTTGCCAGTGAGAGGTCAGCTACACCTACTGGTTATGGGGAAGATTATTTCAGACAGGACAGCTTCTTTCCATCTTTCGAGGAACTGTTCATGGGTTGAACGTAAGGGGTGCAATGGCTGCTGAAGGTTAAGCAGCAGCATAGGCGAACACACACACCTTTGTGGTTCATTATACTGAGTCCGAACCTAACTACTCTTTGCCCCAGTCCTTGGCCCTCCCGTCCCCTCCTGGGATGTGTATAAGACTTTTCATGTTATTGGCTGCTTAGATGGCCATTACAGGGAATGTCAGGACATGGGTGGGTTTAGTTATATCATTTGCTTTAGGGGAGGTGTTTTGAGAAAAAGGGTTTCTTGCTGTAATTCTGTCTGTCTCAATGTGGTCTCACCCTCACTAAATAAGGAGCGGGGCAAAGAGAGGCTGGTCTGAGTGTCATGTCATGAAGATTACCAGTGACTAAACTGGGACCATGCAAAGGCCCCAGAATCCAGGAACTACTTTTCATGCCATAATGACATCAGTAATGTTGCAATCCTTATCCTTGATAGAAAATATCTCTCCTTCAGAGACCTTCCTCTATTCCCACCATTACCTTCTTTTTAGTAAGAGACTGTGGATCAGGATGAAGAATTAAAAGCTTTGAATTGTTTCAGTTAGAAGAGCATGACAGATGTATACAAGAAGCGTACATGAGTTCAACACTATCACATTAATGCCACCCAGCACCCACAAGGGTTTGTACGATTGCACAGTCACATTAATAACCTCAAGCATTTCTGAAGATGCTGACTAAATATTCATGTACTATGAAGGGAACAGGCAAATAAGAATTGTCGTAAGGGAGCTTGGCCAAGACCAAGATGGTGAAGGACACTCATCTCATAAGCCCATCTGCCAACCCCCCCCCCCCCTTCAGCCCACTATCTTGTGTTTCCGGCCCACCTGCATCATGCTTTGCCGAGGGGGATCGCTTGGAGATGCAGGGGACTACTGTGGAAGGATGGGCGGCTGCGGAATGGCAGCAGGCCGAGGAGTGATGACAGGGCTATCAGCCTCCAAGATGGCGGAGGGGCACTGACTGGCAGCAGACAAGTGGAGGTGTGGCAGAGCTGTGGACCAGTCGGGAGTGGTGAAGGATGCAGTGTTGCTCTTCCAGACTGCGCTCCCGCCTGAATGGGGGCCACGATAGGACGTGGCCTGCTGCGCCTGCTTCCAGGAGTGCAGATCACCGGGAGTTTGGCGTGGGCTGCCTTGGAGGGAGGCCTGGATGAGAACCGGGCTTCCCGGGGGGCAGTAGGATCAGAGTCTATCCCCCATGTGTTACTGAGGCAGTGGGAGAAGCAGGAGCTGGTGTGGCCTGGTTCCGTGCCCTGCACGGGCCTTGGGGCCCAGCCCCAGCTGCTGTGGGCGAAAGGCGGACCTCTCTGGGGCGTGGCACGGCCACAGGGTGCCACAGAGGATTTGAATCATCTGACTGGGCCCAGGAAGAGGCCTGTGGATGGCAAATGCTGTGGTAGGACTCAGTGCATGTATATCAGCGGGGGTGCACATTTGCCTGGCACTGCAGAGGGGAGCACCAGACTGGGGGATTGCAGACTCGCGTGTCCTTGCCCATAACGCCATGGTAAAACCCAAGCAGTATAAGACCCCCCCGGTAAAAGGACACTTAGCTCAGCATCATGGTGAGATGGAGGCTAGAGAACCCATGCTCAGGTCCATGAAGGACATCCTGGCAAGCCCAGCTGATCAATTGGGCAAGATACTGGCTGCCATTGTGGACTTGAAGACCTCCCAGGAGGCGATGATAGATGACGTAGCACTGGATCTGGGGCTGGTCAGGTTAAACTAATAGAAGTTGGCCTCCATGGTCACGGAGGAGGAGGATGCGTTGGGCCTCATGACCCCAAAGCTTGGCAAAATGAAGACCCAGCTGCAGGAGCTGGCCTCCGCAGTGAAACGACTTCAAGATGAGCGGAGGATGCCGAGGCCACTTTCGCCATAATACCATTAGGGTGACAGGACTACCTGAGCGGGTTGGAGGGGCAATCAGTGGAACTTTATCTGGAGCAATGGCTTCCAGACAACATATACAATGGAGCCCCACTCAGCCTTGTTTTCAGTTGAAAGAGCTCAGTGAGTCCCGGGGTGCCCCCTGGCTTCTGGGGCAACCCCACAGCTGATGCTGGGAAGGCTGCTGATTTTTGGAGACAAGGACCGGATCCTGCAGAAGGCCAGGCCCCATGGGCCCTAGACAATGGACAGCAGTAAAGCTCATCTCTTCCTTACATTACACTACAGGTCAAGAAGAGGCGCAGTTCATTTAAGGAAGTGAAACCAAAATTGCAACAGAGCTGTCTGGAAATGACAGGTGGGAGAGGTGATGGTAGAAGCTCAAGCCTGGCAATTGGTTGGGCGCAAAAGAGGCAGCCGATGAAAGCTGAGGGCCACCACACTGATGAGTTGCTCCTCGTCCTCACAAGCTAGAACAGAAAGGGGTGAAGAAGGTGGTGTCGATAAGCAATTCTCAAGACTTTGTGGCGACTGCAAGCCTGGGACCCTAACACGTTACATAGGGCTCAGAGGCGGACTCTGCGCCAGACCCTCTTAGGTCAGGGCCAGAGATGACCCCAATGACAGCAGATGGTATTCTCTGACCTGGATTGACTGGCCTGTTGTGAGGAGGCCCCAGGACCCTTGAATACTTTCTGGTGGAATCGATATATGTAATGTTTTGCTTATCTGGGCCAGAGTGGAGATCGGTGGCCACGGACAACCATTGGCGGGTTACACACAACTCTACTGCTCCCCAATGATGAGGTCTTGATGGGCAACAGAGCAGTCTTCAACAATCTTTTACGTTAAAGTTGCTTCTAGAGTTCAGGGGTGGCGGGGGGCAACAGACCATTCCCGAATTGGGGATAAGCTTGTTTTTATTTATAGAAAGGAAATGTGAGGTGGGAGGTATTTCAGGATAGTTGGGGCTGGTTACGTTGTTGGGCAGATACTCATATACCAGGGACGATATGGATGTGGGCGACTGGAGCGGGGGGTGGACATATATTATGACCCAGCATAATCTGTTGGAGGGAGGAGGTAACCCCGATCACCTTAAAATCCTTTCCTGGAATGTGAATGGCCTAGGGGACAATATCAAGAGAGGGGTGGTAGCCCAGTACATAAAATGCATAGCCCCGATATAGGTTTCCTGCAAGAAAGGCAAACACCTGGGACTACGCCACTATGTATCGCTAGGCCATGCTGGGTTCTCAAGGAGCTCATGAAGGGTCACAATCCTGGTGCAAAAGAACACCTCATTCTTGGTCACAAAGAAATGGGTGGACTCAGACGGGGTGGTGCTTGGGATACAGGGAACCAGGGGTACACAAGGTTACACACTTATTAATGTCTATGGCCTGGCTCGACTCCAACAGGTGGCGATAGATAAGATAGGTCCCATGTTTTAGAAGCGGGTCCTACTGTCCCTTTGGTCTGGGGAGACTGGAATGACGTCCTGCTTTGGACTGTGGATAGGTCACGACAGGGCTCAGACAGACCAAACTCTCACACTTGTCTGGCAAAATTCACCTAGGCACTGGGGTTGGTAGATTTTTGATGCCTGACACACTTGCCAGTAGTGGCCTACTCTTATTACTCTGGGGCACATGGGATGTTCTCCTTACTGGATTTCCTGTTCATCCCAAAAGGGTTGATGCTTTCAATCGAGGGGGAAGAGTATCTGGTGAGGGGAATCTCTGACCACCCACCGCTACTGATTACTCTGGGGGCCTCTAGGCAGTCCAGTAGTCTTCAATGGCCTCTTAACGCCTGGGAACTACAGGACCCAACAATGGTGACTCAAATCCAAACAGCTACAACACTGTATTTCGAATAGAAAAAGAATTTAGTAGACTCACCTGGGGTGGTGTGGGAAGCGTACAAAGGAGTCCTCCAAGACCGTCTACACACAATAATAGCCCGTAAGAAACAGGACAGTAATCGTAAAATATTGGAGCTAGAGCGGCTGGGACAGCTTCTGGAGCAACGCCTGGTACGATACCAGTGGGAATCGATGCACTGACTCCTAGGCAAGGCTAGAACTGAGTACCGTAATAAGGTAGAGGAGTTGCCTCACCACCATTTACCTGGCTGTGCAACACTGGATTTATGAGGTTGGCGATAAAGTCAGCCGACTCCTGGCATGGCTGAGGTGCAGGGAGGAGGAAGCCAAATGGGTGGGTGAGATAGTCTCTAACATGGGGGACAGGCTTACTCAAACAGAGGAGATAGTTCGGGAGTTTCCTCAGTACTACCAGGCCTTGTATGCACCCCTAGCAGCATTGGGAGGACACAGAAATAGAGAACTTCATGGGCAGGCCAGCACTCCCATACCGGGGTAGGGAGACAGTACAAACCCTGAAAGAGGAACTCATACTTGCAGAGCATACTGAGGCATTGCAGGCCAAGAATAGTGGGAGAACTCCAGGCCCCAATGGGTTGCCGGCAGAGTTGTTCAAGAGAAAGGGAGCACTAGTGGGCCCCCACCTCCAGGCAATGCGTGAGGACTCCCGTACCCAGGGAGTCCTTCCATTGGATCTGAGACATGCTCTGACCATGGTGATCTACAAGGAAGGCAAGCCAAAGGCAGACTGTGGCTCCTACCACCCCATCTCCCTGCTGAATGTGGAGACTAAGCTCCTTGCTACTATCCTGGCATGTAGGTTAAATGAAGTGATCCCCGCTCTGATCCATTGAGATCAGATGGGGTTCATACCGGGTTGGTCCACAAGACAGAACATCAGACACCCACATAACTGGTTGGGCACTGTGGGGACGTGTCCAACCCCTGGCAGTCATCTCCACTGATGCAAAGAAGGCTTTTGACTTGATCCACTGGTCCTATCTCTTTGCAGTGCTAAGGCAGTTCGGTTTTGGCCCTCTTTTCTGTAGCTGAGTTGCCCTCCTGTATACTGACCTCACAGCGGCAGTGAGACTTAATGGGATCACCTCAGAGCCATTCTCGCTTGGGCAGGAACCTAGACAGGGCTGTCCACTGCCTCCGCTGTTGTTCGTTTTGAGCATGGAACATTTGGCCTGCCGTGTCAGGACGTTGGAGATGGGTGATGGCCAGGAGCCATTGCAGATGGAGCAGAGTTCCTTGTATGTGGATGATTTCCTTCTTTTTTTGCGGAACTTGAGGTGTTCTTGACTCCCCTGCAAGATGGGGTGGAGGAAGTTGGAGATTACTCTGGCTACAGGGTGACCTGGGGCAAGTCAGTCCTCTTTAAGACACAGCTATGGGACAGAGATAGATTAATCCTTGCCACCCTGCGGGTGACCACTAATGACTTTAGATACCCAGGTATATATATTACACAGGGCACGGAACGCTTCCAGGATAAGAACCTGGACCTGCAGTTGGTGCAGCTACATAGGACTGCCATTCTAAAGATAATCACACTCCCCAAACTCCTATATGTCTTCCAGAATAAGTCATTCCCGATGCCCAAGTCATTCTTCGGTACTAGCCCGGGAGGTCCGCGATTGTTGTGGGATGGAGAGAGTCTGCGGATATCATTGCCAACCCTCTGCCACTCGGTATACAATGGAGGGACCTCCCATTCTTTCGCGCTTACAATTGGACCTCCCAGATCAAGGTAATAAACGACTGGGCATACACCTTGAGGGAGGACCCAGGGGTGCGCTTGGACCGGCGTTCCATAACGGACCCTCCCCCCGGAGGTATTATGTACACAACGGGAAGGACCACTCAAGCCTCCTGATGCCAGTGCGGGTGACACTGACAGTCTGTGACAGGGAGAAGTCCCATGTGGGGAAGTAGGGGAGGGTTGCTAAATCCACACCGCTTTGGGTGGGGGACACACTGCATGAAATGAGTAGGCTGCAAGGATTCGGCTGGTGGGAAATGAGAGGCATAGTTTGCCTAGGGGCTTTGGAAGCAGACGGAACACCCAAATCATTTGAGTGCTTAAAAGAAGAGAATGGCCTCTCACACAGGCAGTATTATAAAGACACCCAACTTCTCCATGCTTTGCAGTCAGAGTCAATAGACTGGACTACACCACCTGACCCATCTTCTTTAGAGACCCACTTCATGACTGGACCTGCGTGGAAGGCGTCAATATCTTCCACATACAGGGTAATCATTAACAAATGCCTTGACTGACCTTTTTGGCCTCAGAGGGATATGGGTGAGATGGAGGATGTGAACTAGGAGGCGGCACTGATGCACCTCCGGGGGCAGGCCATTAGGGCACGCTTCCACCTGATACAGCTTGAGGTCCTGCACAGAGTATGTATAGCACAGGATAGGTTACAAAAGATGGGGAGGATCCCACTACCCAAATGTCCACACTGTAAACTTCACATGGGCTTATTTTACCACATGATATGGGATTGTCCAGATATTCAGAAATATTGGTTGATCATATTAAAAGAAATGGGAGACATATTGGAAGGAGAGTTACCACCTAGTCCTCAACTTGTGCTTCTGGGAATCCTGGGGGATGTAGACATGCCCTGTAAGAAGTTATTAGTCTGTTAGTTGGGTTTGGTAGTAGCGAAGAGGGACATGGCAAGGGTCTGGGTGGTATAGGGGGCGAAACTGGTCCTGGTTTCCTTGTGTTCCGGTTCAGGGAGGATCTGGCTGGGTAGTTCGGGCTGGATTGTTACCATGAGGAACAGGGTCATGACGGATTTGCATAAGGCTGGGTCCAAACTGAAGTGGCATGGTGGGGAAACAGCCTTAATAACGAAGTTTTAAAAACGACTGACCTGAACAACGAATTCTAAACAACAACGACATCCTTAACCACGACATCCTTAACTACGACTTACTCGAACAACGACTTTCCTAAACCACGAAAAAAAAGACCGTGAATGGCCAATAGATGGCACTATTGCAATTACAAGCACAGCTTGACCCTTATACTTAGCACGGCTGGGGGCTGCCTCAAAACTCACTCGCTCCCTTTAATAGCATTTTCACAATTGTTTTGTTGCGGAGCGTTGACTGAGTCTGGAAGTTGCTCCGGTCAGCAGGGAGGCTGATTGTTATCTAATCTGCCTTTATACTCTGTAAAGCATACCGCATGCATGGAGGCGTTGGCTCATTGGGAGTGCTTGCACTGACAGGCACAGCTTAATAAAGATTTTATCCAAAGAATTAGTTCACTTGTGGAAATCTTGGGGGCAGTTTACTTTTACATTGCTTTTGTTTAACGCTGTACTTTGACACATCGGTTCAGTGATTGATGTCAAAGCGTGGGGGCTTCTGCAGAGAGTGCTTACGCTGATAAGCACAGCATTTTAGTTATTGTCATGGCAGTGCAGCCGTTGCTCATGCTGGCGGAATTGGAGATCGGAAAGACTCGGCTGGCACAGCTCCGCGTCAAGCACGCGCTCTATGTTTTCCAGCCTTAGGAGTCTACTCTCCATGACTGTGCTTGCGCAGATGGGCACAGCTTGAAGTATTTGTGTTCGACAAATGTTAGGTGCTTACGCTGATAAACACAGCCTTACCACTCACTCTGCTTGATTGTGCTCGCTGATGGGCACAGCTTGAACATGTGTATTTTAAAGAACAGAGTGGTGTAAACGGGTAATGAGCAAATTGAATATGTACTCGTTGTTAATAATGTAGTGGTTTGGCATTACTCGTGGTTTAGCCTTCGTGGTTAAGGAAGTCGTTGTTTAGGCAGTAGTTGTTTAATCATATATCCGGCATGGTGAGCAAAAGAAAGATGGGTTGGAGTGCTACCCCAAATTATTGTCAGTGGTTAGACTCATTGCAAGCAGTCTCCCATCACCTTTTATGTGATTCATGTACCCCCCTAAGTGGCATGGGTATGCCCAGACGTGGGCCCCATGCTCACTGTGTCACTGGAACCAAGTTGTTCCCGGCTGATGAGCCCATAAGTAGAGCAAAACCGGCCCTGGGTTGCTTGTGTTCCGGTTCAGGGACGACCTGGCTGGGCAGTTCAGACTGGACTGTTTCCATGTGGAACAGGGTCAAGACTGATTTGCATATGGCTGTGTCCAAACTGAGTGGGAGACATATTGAAAGGAGAGATACCACCTAGTCCTCAACTTGTGCTCCTGGGAATCCTGGGGGATGTAGACATGCCTTGTAAGAAGGTATTAGCCTGTTAGTTTGGTTTGGTAGTAGGGAAGAGGGACATGGCAAGGGTCTGGGGAGGTTAAAGGGGGCGAAACCATTCCTGGTTTCCTTGTGTTCTGGTTCAGGGAGGACCTGGCTGGGTAGTTTGGGCTGGACTGTTACCATGAGGAACAGGGTCATGACTGATTTCCAGAAGGCTGGGTCAAAACTGAGGTGGCATGGTGAGCAAAAGAATGATGTGTTGGAGTGCTACCCCAAATGATTGTCAGTGGATAGACTTATTGCAAGCAGTCTCCCATCACTTTTTGTGTGTTTCATGTACCACCCTAAGTGGCATGGGTATGCCCAAACTTGGGTCTCATGCTCACTGTGTCACTGGAACCAAGCTGTACCCGACTGATGAGCCCATAACTAGGGCAAAACCGGTCCTGGGTTGCTTGTGTTCCGGTTCAGGGAAGACCTAGCTGGGCAGTTCAGACTGGACTGTTTCCATGAGGAACAGAGTCAAGACTGATTTGCATATGGCTGTGTCCAAACTGAGAGAGGGACATATCAGAAGGAGAGATACAACCTAGTCCTCAACTTGTGCTCCTATGAATCCTGGGGGATGTAGACATGCCCTGTAAGAAGTTATTAGTCTGTTAGTTGGGTTTGGTAGTCGCGAAGAGGGACATGGCAAAGGTCTGGGGGGTTAAAGGGGGCGAAACCGGTCCTGGTTTCCTTGTGTTCCGGTTCAGGGAGGACCTGGCTGGGTAGTTTGGGTTGGACTGTTACCATGAGGAACAGTGTCATGAATGATTTGCATAAGACTGGGTCAAAACTGAGGAGGCATGGTGAGCAAAAGAACGATGGGTTGGAGTGCTGCCCCAAATGATTGTCAGTGGTTAGACTTATTGCAAGCAGTCTCCCATCACCTTTTGTGTGTTTTATGTACCAACCTAAGTGGCATGGGTATGCCCAGACGTGGGTCCCATGCTCACTGTGTCACTGGAACCAAGCTGTACACGGCTGATGAGCCCATAACTAGGGCGAAACCGGTCCTGGGTTGCTTGTGTTCCGGTTCAGGGAAGACCTGGATGGGCAGTTCAGACTGGACTGGTTACCTGAGGAACAGGGTTAAGACTGATTTGCATATGGCTGTGTCCAAACTGAGGTGGAATGGAATGGAATGGCTTTTATAGAGCGCATGGCTACCCGGAAGCATCTGAGGTGGCATGGTAATCAAAAGAACGATGGGTTAGAGTGCTACCCCGAGCGATTGCAAGTGGCTAGACTTACTGCAAGGAGCCTCCCATCAACTTTTGTGTGTTTCAGGTACAAGAGGTCCCCATGAAGGAACAATGGAAAAGTCAATTGCATGGGGACGAAAATATGGTCTGTGCCGCCAGGGGGTGTCCGAGGAAATGGGAGCCACAGAGGAAGTTTTATGGTCTGGGGATGGACAGCCTACAGCCTACAGCTGACACTAGACTCAGTGCAGAGTACAGTCCCCCTGGCCCCAGTGAAGGCTGGATTCTCCATCTCGGGTGCCACCTTTAACCCCCCTTTCACTTGTCTCCTGGACACTTGCAAATTTTACAGTGTTTATCTCTGTGTGCTAGGGACCGTGTACCGATGCCTATTTGCCATGTGTTTCTCTTGGTGTAATGTGGGTATGCCTATTTTTTTGTTTCTGAATGAAAAGCTAATAAAAAGAATTGTAGTAAGGGACAAGCAGTCAACAAAGAAAAGACATAGTATTTGCAAGGGGGTTAGAATTCACCACATTAGGAGCCTCACCTTCTGGCTAATCCTCACAATTCCCTTAAATAATGCTACTGCAATGCAGTGGCAAATTAGCTACATAGTAAATTCGTTTAGATTGGAGCTTTGAAATGGAAAGAGGCATAGAGGCAAAGGTTGAGCTAAAGCCATCACCAAGAAATAATTTGGAGGGCTTGTTAAGGTTGGCATCAATTTAATATTGTTGCATTGGCTGGACTGGTACACACTTTTTGTCATCAAAACCAGATTCTGTAGCTATACAAGTACCAAAACAAGAAGCATGTTAGACATCAACAATGAACAAAATGCAGAGGGTCATGTCTGTATTAGACGGTATGGTTCTAGGGATCACAACCAGGGCTGTGCCAAAACAGTGGCACTCCTTGTTAGGCCAAATCAATGGTTACATACTCTCTACATCTAGTCCTATTCGACTTTTCTCTCTGTAGAGAGTTTACATGTCAGGCTCCCTCTAGGACTATTTTGTACATGTGTTCATATTTATGTGGCTAGACTATCAGTACCAGTGTGTGGGTCCAAGATAAAACTTCTTTCAGCCTGCAGGAAGATCAGTTCCATTACATAATATATTCATGTGTTAGTTAAGCAAAATGGTAATTTACTTTACTGTGTCTTACCGTTTCTACCAGGATCTGATATTTTCTCCAGATCAATGAAGTGAGTAGCCAATGCGACATCACCAATGTTAGCATCGTCAAGAACTTGAACCTTTATTTTTCTGGCAAGAGGAGGAAACATTTCAATGAAACTAATCTGCTCATTCCATTCAGGTTCTGTGTTGTCATTTTCCACTGATGTTTCACCCTGAAATTCAAAATATCAAGTCAAAACAGGGCTCCCAAGTCATGCCTTTCAAGTATAACATGAATACTCATCCTCTGTGTCACTAACCTCACTTGATCACACATGAAACTCCATGGTCAACTGCTCTGGGGCTTTGTTTCCAAAACAAATTCTGAGCGGGCTAAGATGAAATGATGGCCCTCCTGGTATTCATTTCTCATTAAAGTGGTACCACCATATTGACGGAAGCACCTTCCTCATAAACAAACCTCCCCACTGGCGCTTCTTTTTAAATAGGGTGAGTGATCTGCCATGGGGTGGGTAGGGCGGGCTCTGCTGCCCTAGCCGCACCAGCGGTCTCAGTGGGCCCTCCACCATGGCCTAAATGACTCCCAAACTCTCAAATGCCAATATAAACATCTACAGCACATTAACAAATACACAAATATGACCTTAACTCATCTTTAAAAGTAAATACAACATGACTCAATATACCAAACATACGTTAGTGCTATATTAGTGCATTTAATGATTCAGCCGTTTTTTGGAGAGATAGGATGTTGGCCTTTGGTAACTTTGAAGGAATAATTTAGCACCTCAATTTCAACATGCCACTTTTTTTGAAATTTTGTAAAACATTTTAAAAATGTACTATAAATACGCATTCCCGCCTTTTGTCAACCTTTAATGATTTTAATAGTTCAGATGAAAAGACTATCTGTACATGAGTGTTATGAAGAACGCCAGATGGAGTTACTTATCCAGCTGAATGGGTATTATTTTCACGATTGTTTAGTGGTGTCATGCGCTGAACCTATAGCAAGTATGCTTTTTAGTTGCATTTGTAGTAGCAAATGCTCCTTCTCAATATAATATTGGTTAAAATGATGTAGTTCTGCATGTAGGAATTTAAATGGTGAGTGTGCCCCATAGCCGAGGTCCAGGGGGGATGGGGGCCCTGTTAGGGGCCCCCAAAGTCACTTTCTGCCTGCCTTTTCATGCCGGGCAGACCGCCATGAAAGGGCAGGAGGAAAGGGCAATTGCAATCCCGACGGTGGAGCCGAGGCTGGCTCCGCTGCCATTTGTGGATTACATTTCAGACTCCCGCCCCTGCGGACTGCGTGAGCCAGTCAGAAGCAGAGAAGTATTCCCCCACGGGTTTCCCTACGACTGCCAGTATCGTAACACGGCGGTCAGACTGAAACCTCTGATGTCGGGTGGAAAGCATCTGACGAGCTGTCAGATGGCTTTCCGCCCGACATCATAATGAGGCCCATTGTGAATGTGTTAAGTTAGATTATACATTTTCAAATGATTTTTTTCATTTTTTATGCAGAATTATATATTAGTCTGTGCTTGGTTTAACTACGCTCATGTTCTGATGATGACCCAATAACTTGACCATGGTCGAAACGCCGTCAACAACTGTTTGGCTGAAAAGACAATCATTGACTGGTTATATATTGAAAACCTTTCCAACACTTTTGAACTGTTACTACTTTTACAAACACCATTCTGTACATGAATGTTATGAAGAACGCCAGATGGAGTTACTTATCCAGCTGAATGGGTATTATTTTCATGATTGTTTAGTGGTGTCATGCGCTGAATCTATAGCAAGTATGCTTTTTGGTTCCATTTGTAGTAGCAAATGCTCCTTCTCAATATAATATTGGTTAAAATGATGTAGTACTGAAAACCTTTCCAACATTTTTGAATTGTTACTACTTTTAGAAACACCATTCTGTACATGAGTGTTATGAAGGACGCCAGATGGAGTTACTTATCCAGCTGAATGGGTATTATTTTCATGATTGTTTAGTGGTGTCATGCGCTGAACCTATAGCAAGTATGCTTTTTGGTTGCATTTGTAGTAGCAAATGCTCCTTCTCAATATAATATTGGTTAAAATTATGTAGTTCTGCATGTAGGAATTTAAATGATGAGTGTGCCCCATAGCCGAGGTCCAGGGGGATGGGGACCCTGTTAGGGGCCCCCAAAGCCACTTTCTGCCTGCCTTTTCTTGCCGGGCAGACCGCCATGAAAGGGCAGGAGGAAAGGGCAATTGCAATCCCGACGGCGGAGCCGAGGCTGGCTCCGCTGCCATTTGGGGATTACATTTCCGACTGCCGCCCCTGCGGGCTGCGTGAGCCAGTCAGAAGCAGAGAAGTATTCCCCCGCGGGTTTCCCTACGACTGCCAGTATCGTAATACAGTGGTCGGACTGAAACCTCTTATGTCGGGTGGAAAGCATCTGACGAGCTGTCAGATGGCTTTCCGCCCGACATCATAATGAGGCCCATAGTGAATGTGTTAAGTTAGATTATACATTTTCAAATGATTTTTTTCATTTTTTATGCAGAATTATATATTAGTCTGTGCTTGGTTTAACTATGCTCATGTTCTGATGATGGCCCAATAACTTTACAAGGGTCGAAACGCCGTCAACAATTGTTTGGCTGAAAAGACAATCATTGACTGATTATATACTGAAAACCTTTCCAACACTTTTGAACTGTTACTACTTTTACAAACAGCATTCTATACCTGATGTAAACAAAATTATCTGTGTTCCTTTTACTGTTCATTTTTTAGGTCTCGCATAGGCAGCGCATGCGCTGCCTCTCCGAGGCATCAAGTAATTAGTATGTGGGGTGAAACTCCGCCTATTGCCCGGTAATTTCTGTTGCTGCTTGCCATTAGTTTAACTTTGTCATTGTTCTTGTTAGCTGTTTTTTCATTGGCTGTTGATGCGATCCTCACTTCCGTTTAGTCCGGAAGCAGCAGCGCCTAACTACTGTTTTCGTGCGCTTTTATGTGTTCATGTATAGTCGGTGAGCACTATATTCTTTTAGGCGGCCACAAGCGGTCATGTAGCGCGGCTGGTTTTTGATGCGTTGTTCTGTGAGGTTGTTTGCCAGTGCGAGTACGGGCACAGTCATTGGTCTATTTCGCCGCCGGAAGTCCATTCGGCAAGCGTCACGTTTTTTAAATAATCAGGTACCGTTTCCTAGGTAAATGAAGCCAGCGTCGGAATAAGCATTTTAAATATTTAAGTGGAGCTGAGCTCGCGTCAGTCAGTTCAGACGGAGGAGGAGCCAGATGAGAGCCGCCGCAGACACAGTGGGAAGCGCTTGCCCATTTTAATTCTTCTGAAGACAGTCTTTCAGATGTTGGAATCACACTCGAAGCCGCATTGAACAAGTAGAAACTGCCATACCTATTTTCACTGGTCGAGTGAAACAGCATGCCACTCTTCCCGATTACACACGCTTCACTGACACAATGTATAATAAAAGCTGCTAACAGCGTAATAGATGTCGGCGCCCGTATGCGCATCGGTTGCACGTTACAGAAACATGCTCACTCGTTGTCCGTGCCGTTATGCTGGTGTCGGCCGTGCTGTCTAGAGGCAGGCTCCCGGCAGTGCCTTCCCAAGGCACTGCCATGGATTTCATTTACCAATACATATTTAAGCTCCTCTTCATTATACGCCGCCATTTCGGGAGGTGTTTAGAGTGTCGCGGTGTGATGCAGCTATGCAGAAGGTTTTCAGAGCTCGGAAAATGCGCGCACTGTGAGAGGAATGTCTTTAATCACAAAAGATTCCTTGCATTCGCATTTTAGTTTGTATTTTAAGATAATTTAATGCATATGTCACAGCAAGGCAAATAATACGAACAGCAGGACCACCTTCGATTACTACAGTGCTTGCAAGTATAGGGTGTAACCAGCAAATGTTTCCTGTCTCTCCTCGTCCCACGATGCATTATATAAAACAGTTTGCTTCTGATTCAAATGCGTTTGCTCTGCCTTTCACTTATAGTACTCCGGGAGTAAGGCACAAATCACGCAGGAGTAACTTACAGCAAGATCTTCGTGAGTCATTCCTCTTCTGTGAGGGATGGACAGTATTAGTGCAGGGATCCCTGCTTTATCCCAGGCATGGCCACCTATCCCAAGGGGTGAACATGAGTAGGCAAGTGACGAGGACCATTATGGGACTCGCAAGAGCATGAAAGCGCCTCGAGCCTTGGCGCTGGGTCCCCTGCTGTCCCGCCACCCGCAAGAGTGTTATTAACAATGCTGGAACTGTTCCACTTAAATGCTGATCAAAGCACCACTGAGCCAAGAGTCCGGCAGCCCTGCCCCCTTGGAACCGTGAGATTAAACTGGATAGTTTCCTTGCGGCGTTGCACGGTGTCCTTTGAAAGTCAGTAGGCACTCTTTTAATTTACTTTTAGCGCGATCCGCTTTGAGTGCAGTCCGTTTGTTTGCTGCTTATGATCATAGGCGTTTGGAGGTCGCCTGTTCTTTTGGGTGCATTTCACTCCCGCCCCCCACCCTGCTTATTGGGCAATGTTGCCTAACCCCGGGCTCAGCTTGTTTAGCAACGTATCTCTAATCTAGCAGTCGGGGTCTGTCTCTTGAGAGCGCCCCCGCCACTCCCCTAATGACATTACTTCTAGTAGGGTTTGTTTAAAGAAACCACGGAGCGGGCCCTATCTGCCGCTTAATCCCCTCTGAAACATTGCACTCTGATGCCAACCTCCACATTGTTTAAACTGCTAATTGTTTCCCGCTCTGAAATTTTCAATACACAGCTGCCGTTCCTGACTACGATGTATTAACAGGCGCGATAACACAAGAAGTTAAGTTGCTTATCTGTATTTCATGATAAGCTACTTAAATTTTACTGTAGTATATTCAAGGATTCAAACGGACGGTAATGGCGAAGGGCTGTTCACTTTATCTGTCACGTAAATTGCAACTAATTTCATTTATTATTACTACAAGCAGCACGCGCAGGAACTGGGGAAGGTGGGGGGGGGGGGGCAGTGGTTCCCTTACAGTCAGTAGGAAGTAGTTGTATTGTATAAAATATTTAAATCCTGGCCTGCGCTATTAAACAACTGTGCCTTCCTCACCGTGCATGTGTGACTTGCTGCATCATACGTCATCTCAGGCGGCTTTACTGTGGGTTGGGGGGTGGGGCAGAACCCGGCACGGATCCAGATTCCCAAAGGCTGATACTGGATAAAAACAGCCACAAACATGCAGCATTTAGGTCACTTGGCTATAAAAGCCTCAGCAGAGCCCACAGCTTCATGGCTGTATTTTTGTGTGAATTTCCAGAGGCCAGTTTAGGAGACAAAATGAAGGCAGTTCAATGCGCAGCCAGGGCGACAGTCCTCTGCTAATTTTTTGCATTTAAATATAAATCTCTATCCGTAAACACTGCAATCAGTTTCATGTTTGTTTCTGTTTTGATTGACTTTCTTGGTAGGTGCACACAGACTGCAAAGGCACGGTTCTGAACAAAAATGTATTCCAAAGTTTGCCAGACATTCTTACACACTTCTGTTGTTGGTTCATTCACAATTAAACAGCGTCTGTGAAGGGAACATGCAAATAACTTAAAACCTGTTTACTTGGCAAAACAAATCCCATGCTGTAAATAAGAAAACCAGTAAACAGAGCATTTTGAGAAAATGAACGTGAATGTCTCCTTTTGTTATGTTTTTTGCAGGTTCCCCTCACATTGCATACTTCCGTTCATAATGATAGTACTCTAAAAGTAAACTGAGATGTGAGTGACAGTTACTGATAGTCGACAGACTGTCAACAACTTATGAAGCCTTCCATTGCTGACCCTGCTTGACACACAGGGAGCAATGCAATAGGTCTCGCATTTGCGAGAGTTTGAGCTACTGGCTTTGCAAATGACAATGCATTTTATTTGTGTGTTTTGAAAACCTGCAAGGGCGCACTTTGTACTTGTAGTCCTTGCTTACGAGATGCAAGGCTGGCAATAACTGCGCCTCGTTTACTGCCAGCCTTGCTTCTCGTAAGCAAGAACTAGAAGTACAAAGTGCGTGCTTACGCACCGCTTGCAGCTTTTCAATACACATAAATAAAAGGCATTGTCATTTACAATGCCAATAGCTCAAACTCTCGCAAATGCGAGACCTATTGCATTGCAAATGCTTGTTTCAACTGTGATCACTTTTTGCACTTCCCGCTCAATTTTTGTTCACTGCATGTTCAGACAGTACATCGAGCACCTATTGCACATATTTTAATTATTCAATGTGAATGCTGCATGATATTGGAAAAAATATTGAGTTGTAAATATCGAGACACAGAAATGTTGGAAAAAAATATTGTGAAACAAAAGTATTGTGATGCAGAAATATTGGTGTCAAGAATATGGACTTTTTTGCAGGTAAGTAATATTGTTTGCATAATTGTTAATACATTTTTTTAATATAGTTTGTAATTTTAAGTGATTTCTAATTTTTTATTTAATTGCTAATAGTAATTTATAGTGTCATAGTGGGTTGCTAGGTGTGTAGGGATTTAGGATGGGAAGTTAATCAATAATTAATTAACAATTAATTATTAACTATTTCATTGATTATTAAGTAAATTGCATAATAATTATAGATTTTAGTTTTATTTTATGTGTGATCTGCTGGGATTGTAGGTGTATAGGGTGGAAAGTTATTTAAGTAGTAATTAATTAACTATTAATTTATTAATAATCAATTGATATTAATATTTAAAATTGTGTAATATCTTTATATATTAGTTATATTTTAGGTGTGGACTGCTGGGCTGTAGGGGTATAGAGTGGTAAGGTAATACAGTAATAATTATTTATTTATTATTAATTATTTAATTGATAATTAATTATGTACATTATGTAATATTGATTTATTTTAGTTATATTTAAGTTGCGGGCTGCTAGGTTTGTAGGGGTATAGGGCGGGACAATAACTAATAATTATTAATTGTTAATTAATTCGTTTATTGATTATCAATTATGTAAAGTGTGTTATACTTATTTATTTTAGTTATATTTTAAGAGTGGGCAGCTAGGTTTGTGGGGGCTTAGTGTGGGAAGTTAATTAAGAAATTATTAAATATAATTTTTCAATTTACTAATGAATTACTAAATTGTTTAATAATCTAGATTTTTTTAGACATACATACATATATTTTTACTATTATTATTAGGTTTTTAAAAATGTTATATTTGTTTATAAATATATATACACTTAATTTTTATACTATTTTTAGCAAATGTCTTTTTTGGATTTTATAGGTTTTTATACTTAATTACTTTGGTAATTTATTTAATGGTTTGCAGTTATTTGTTAATGTTTTTATTTTCTTTATATATATATATATAAATATATACATATATATAAATATAACTACATCGAGCGAGAAGGATCTGTAGTACTGACACAGATTATGAGATTATTGAGAAACAAATGGTTAATCGCTTTCAACGTAGAGGATATTCGAATGAGACCCTACGGGTAGCATCCAATAGAGCACGTGCACAAAAAAGAGAAGCAGTTCTGTTTGCTCTTCCCGCACCAAGATTCACGATTCAGAATCAGTGCCACATAGATTCATCACCACTTATAATACAGAACATCGTAAAGTGCGTAAAATTCTATCTAAGCACTGGTATTTGATAAAAAATGACCCTATAATTGGGTCTATGGTAATGAATCGCCCCCAAATGACATTTAGGAAAGCCAAGTCTATGAGAGACCACTTGGTAAACAGTGATCTTGAACCTGTGCCTCCCAGGGGGACGTGGTTAACACGCAAAGAGGGTTTCTTAAAATACACTAAGTGCAAAGCTTGTAAAAATGGCAAAATCAGGACTAAAATCTTGACCCCGTTTAGAAAATCTATCCAAATCAAAGGACACTTAACATGCAGAACCTCCTTTGCTGTATATGTGTTGGAATGTCCCTGTCTCAAACAATATGTGGAAAGCACTAAGCTTCCAGTACATCAGCATATATTACATCATCTCAGGGCTATTGTAAATAAAGATCGAAGCTATCCAGTAGCGCGTCATTTTGAAAAAGAACATCACAGTGACCCAACTGAGTTGATGTACAGCTGTCTAGCGCATGTGCCCATAAGAAAAAGAGGAGGGGATAGGGAAAAAGAATTGCATAGACTGGAGACCTATATAATATTGGAACTAGATACTAAAGAACCTCATGGTTTTAATATTGACTAAGAATTATATACCTGTCTAGGATAGTCTGCCCCAACCCTGCACATACACCTTTTTGTACATTTTTCCTTACATTAGTTCTCTATAGTTTATTTTAGTTGCACAAAACTGACAATATAGTAACCCAGTGCTTTTATTCTTCTTTTCACATCCATGAAAGATTTATGTTAGAACCACCTATGTGGTAATACAATCAGGATAATATTTACCCATCTGGGTATTCTGTGAATCAGTATAAAATTGTAAGAAATTGCAGTACTTTCAGGCACTTGCCTTTACACTATTTGCACTTCATATGCACCCATACAATAGGAGTATATTTGTGTATCACGATATTGTTGTTTTCAATATTGTGTCAGAGATCCATGATGCATATATCTAAACATTGGTAAAACTATTACTTTTCTCAAGGGAATATGTTTTGGGTCATATTCGTTTCTTGATAATGAGATACTTATAACAATACCTAGGCTAAGTTTTGTACTGAACTGATAAATTCGTTTTAATATCGATACCTAATTGGACGCTATTGCTTTGCAATAACATATTCCACTGTCCTATTGGGTCTACATGTTGCTCCTGTAGTAGAAACGTCAGCTCCAATTTTACTACATCCTTCACCCGGGTTCAAACTGCATGCCAACAAGTCTAAACTATTTGAGTAAAAGTGCATTCCAGGATGAGACTGAGTATGTTGCACCCCTCAGTGACGTATATGATTATTAAGTATTAAATTATACCTACTATTGCTTTTCTTCCAAGGTTGGTAAATAAAACAGTGCTTGTTCATATAATATACTTTGTGTTGTTTATCCACAGAAAAAGAAAGGGTTATGTTACTGTATATTTCCAGTAAGCTCCATTGACTCTACAGGGTCACTACAAAGAAGACTGAGTACAAAAACAGTGTAGTTGAGAGAGGCATCCTAGCCAGTGCCTTGAAGACCTAGCTACTGTATCACATGGCAGGTCCGGCTGATAAGACTGGCCTTAACATACTAGCCACTGGCAGGCAGAGATTCTAAGCCAAGACCAGAACTTTCACTGGGTTCCCAACAGGTCAAGAAGTGCATATACTGCTAATGACATGAGGGATTAACTCACTCGTGATTGAGCCAATGTGCAAGCAATGCCTTCAACATCAGTCACTATGACACAGCCTGAAGGAGTAATGGGGTCATTTAGAGTTTGGTGGATAAAGGACATCTGTCAAAATATGGTGGACGCCTCATCTATTCCATTTAGAGGTGGGGAAAACCGCAGGGTTTCCTACTGCAGAACCTCAGTCAACTATCTTATTGGAAACCCTTGACCAGTTGACCCATCCACCACTGAGCTTATAGGCTACAGTGACTGTCACCCAATCCTATTTAGGAATGGGTGACCATAACTAGGTTTTACTGCTTTGAACTGTCATAAGAAACTCTTTTTATTTGGGCAGAGAATCAAATAAATCTCCACCCTCAGCGAGAAAACTCCCTGCATGCCAGGGCCATTGACAGTGTGTTTAGCACTAACAATCACCTACTTTGGGAGTATGTTTATGTTCAACAAACAAAAATGCCAAATGGTGCCAAAAGAACATGGTACCTGCTTGGAATTTTACTGGGCCTACAGTGGAGCTGCCAGCGTGGAGATCTCCAAGCAAGAGTAGGGGGGCAGTCCTCCATCAAGGGAGTGTAAAACATATTGTGCATTGGCCTGTTGGCCTGATCAGCTACTTGCTCTACTATAAATAAGGGCTTAACCCTCTACATTCTGAGAGGTGTCCAGTACATATTTCAAATGTGCAAATAAAGCTACCGAGGGGATTGCAGGAGTCATTCAAGAACTGCCCACACTAACAACGATGGATGCAAAATTAGATTGTAGCCCATCACAGGAGCAAACTCTGCCTAGTTTGAATATCTTCTCTGCCTGTACCAGAATCCGACTGTGCGTGACTACGTCTGCAGCCTGGAGATACATCCATTATCTCAGCAGCAATCCTCTGGAGAAAGGTGGAGAGAAAGGCACCACAGTAAGACCAAGTAGGAAAAGTCACCCTACCTAAAAGGAACCTGATTACACATCCTGCAAGTGGACTTCAAAATGTGGAAAGCAGCACTTTTGTGTTGAAAGTTGCCTTACAAGAAAGCAGTCTTGATTGTAGCCCAGGAACCGATACCTCTTCAGGTGGTGCGTTGGTGAAGAAAACCCCTGGTACACTTTTGGGAAAGAGAATAAGCCATGACACACCACAGCAGCTTTAATCAACATCCAATTGCCCTTTGCACAGAGTAGGACTCACACCTGTGAACAACCTTTCAGAACTTTGACCAACAGGATACGTACAACACCTATCCGGGCCCCTTCAGACCCTAATTGTCATTACCTGCCTCATGCCAAAGCCAGCTTTGAAGGGTGAGGTGATCTGTTGTACTATGGCAAGGAGATAGCTGCCACATCCATTGCCTTCACCAGCTGAAGCTATGAAGGTTGGAAAGAAACTATCCTGTCAGTAAACTTTAGATGTCAAATGGACCATCACTAAGAAATGCCATCCCTACTTCTGTGACATCATGGTCATGTAACAACAACCTATTGACATATGTAAATATAGCAGCCAAGCACAAGTCACCAATGGCTTTTTGCCGTTGACACTTTGTCTAGATGTTTGCATCCCTGGGAGTGACAGTCTTCATGGGAGGATGAAAGCACTCCACAGGACAAAGGTAAGACAAACCATCCTTGCAGTTACCAATCAGCTCAGAGCAGTAGAGGTCCTCTGTGACAACCCTGATGTCTTCTTTACATACCAAGTGGGGAGAGGTTAAAGTCTTACTCAGAGTGTCACTGATACGTCCTCCCAAACATACTATCAAATCAATTGGTCAGTGGTGCCTGTTTGGAGTGTTCCCTAAGAAGGTTGGTAGCCCTCACCCACCAAACTGGCATGCTGCATCATGAATGCTGAGCTGTATCAAAAAGAGGAAAAACAGATGCTTAAATTGATGTTTGGTCCAGTGCCTGGCACAGTGTCCATCTCCTTGGTGCTGACTGCACACCTTTCTAATGCCTTGGATTCCTGCCACCTGTGCCTGTAAGGATCTCACAGCTGACCCATCCTCCTCAATGGCTCCTGCTGTCTGGGCCTGACTCTAACATTCTCTCAGCCTCCGACTGAATAGATGCAACTGAGCCCACATCTGCATCAGTTATTCTTATCCCTCAGCTCCTGAAAGTATCTGCAAACAGCTCTCTGTCACCGCAGCCTCATGCTGCTGTGCACAGTCCTGTTGAAAGCGGTATGTTAAAAAATAATGGGGAGTGTGCGCTCTCTCACCTGCTGTCCAGCAAAGGAGACTTGAACGTATGGGTCAATGAAGACTTTCTTCTCCCCCATAATCTTTGAGAAGCTTCCCATAATGCCGGCACTCATGCTGGGCAGGCCCTCTGCTTTGAACACTTTAACACAGGTTTTGGCCCAGGGTCGTTCAGCTGGCACTCTTTTAGGCAGCAACAAGTTTCTATAAAGAAAGAGATAAATATGAACCCACGTCTTTAGAAAAGTAAGCATGATGCAAGTAGTGCAACTAAGTTGTGGCGTGAAGGTCATGTGGGTGGTCAGCTCACTTACTTCTCAATGTCCTCATTCTCATTGGCTGTAGTAGGTGGTGGAGGTCTCATGTCTTCACCCTTTGTGATGACTGAAATGTTGCATTTAACATAACCTTTGACACCTGCCCGTGTGTCCTTAGGATCATTGATCACTGCCCATTTTTGAAGAAATCTATGATCTAAGCAAAATAATTCATTATATATTTTTTGCATTTAAAAATAGAATTTAAATTTCCGTGATAAAAGCAGATAATTGTAAAGTAAGTGGCATACGAGGTCACCTCTTGGTCATTCATTGAGACAAAATAAAACTTGCAATCTGAATTACAGTTGAGTGGTAATGTTAAATCCTCTGATACAAGTGCTGCATCCAGAAGAGAGTCACTACTATACAGCAGGTGACTGCGGTAAGTATTAAACCCGTTCAGTTTTGCTTCTCCATAATATTAAATCCTGCTGTATTATACGCTGTGTCCCAGTGGCACAACATTTATCTTTTTATTTCATTTTAGCAACTTTTGTTTTGATTGTTGACAGTGAGAAGTAAAACTTGTATTTGCTCTATTGAACACAAGGTGCTCCAAAAAAGGGGAAACATCTGTTACAATGCATGCATTACAACGCATGCTTTTACCCCGCATGCCATTACAACGAAAATGGCTTGCTGTGAGGGTATAAGGTGTTGGATTTAACTCCAACACCTTCCCTACTGTTGCACAGACTGGAGTTGGAATAGTAAATTATACTATTCCAAACTCCAGCGCACCCCGACAGCAAGTCGGGGTAAAAAACTGCGTTGTAACGTCATGCATCCCCAAATAAGGGGTGATGGCGCAGTGAAAGTGACTATAAGTGCAGAAAGTGCATACGTGCTATGTACAGAAATACATACATGTGGCTGATAGGGATAATAGAGTGTTAGAGATCAACTCCCGCTAAGCGAGTGTTGATAGCCACCATCAGTTTCTTGAACATCAGTCCACATATATTATTTTTGTCGAGGTTTCGACCCCTGGACTTAGATTATTCAAAACGGGGTCATCATCAGGACGCAGAAATATATAGGAGACACCAACCGATTGGGGACTCTTTGGAGAGTTAGGAAACAGAAATTGCAGTGCAAGACTAAAGCGCACTTGAAAAACAGATTACATTTTGATGATGAAAGGCTTCCTGTTCAAATTTCAGCTCCTCCGGTCACTTACAATACAATAGTGCACTTTTCTGCAAGGAATTCGTTGACTCGAGCACCCTCCTTGAGGTCCGGTTCACACTGATCTAGTGATGTACACATGATTTCACAGTGCCTATATATCTTTAAATCCAAAATAGCATATATGAATACTTATTTTGAAAACTATTTGAAGACTGATGTTTAAAGGTTCTCTTGGTTGGGGGACTAATTTCCCCAATCGGTTGGTGTCTCCTATATATTTCTGCGTCTTGATGATGACCCCGTTTTAAATAATCTAAGTCCAGGGGTCGAAACCTCGACAAAAATAATATATGTGGACTGTTGTTCAAGAAATTGATGGTGGCTATCAACACTCGCTTAGCGGGAGTTGATCTCTAACACTCTATTATCCCTATCAGCCACATGTACGTATTTTTGTACATAGCACATATGCACTTTCTGCACTTATAGTCCCTTTCACTGCTGTGTCTCCCCTTTTTTGGAGCACCTTGTGTTCGATAGAGCAAATACAAGTTTTACTTCTCACTGTCAACATTCAAAACACAAGTTGCTCAAATGAAATAAAAAGATAAATATGTAATGTTGAGTTATTTGTGTTAGAGGTGTTTGTACCCCCTCCTTGACACTTTGCCGTGGAAGTCAAGGGCAACACTTCCCCATTGGGGTCCACCTTTGTGTTAAAAATTATCCAGCCCAGGTCCCTGGGTTGCTCCTTTTGTTTCAGAGGGCCAGTGGCACAGTAGGCATGTGCACCCGCTTTGTGCGCCCCTGGGGCACAATGGTATGACAGAAGGTACTGCCAAATCATGTGCATTTCCTTCTGTAATATTAATAGCGCTGGCACCCATGTAGCGCCAGCACAATCATGAGAGGGCATTCCCTCATTTGCATGGGAGCGTCACCCTCTCCCAACTACGAGCTGGCACATTCATTTTTATATTTTAAAATATCCATGACAATATTAAAAAATGCTTTGCCCCATGCTCCTGCAACGGAGCTCTTTTTGTTGCGTAAGTTGTCAGCCCTTGTAGCGAGGCCAACCTTTTTGACTGGCAACAGGGAACAGTGGCGGCTTGCAGAGGGAGTGCTGCGGGGTGGTGGGGCGGGGCGGGGGAGGGGCTGGGTGGGGGTTAGTGGAGTCGAACATACAACGGGCAGGAGTAAAGAAAGTAAATAAATAAATAAAACTATTTACCTTGCGCTCGCTGCATCGCCAACTCGGCGAAGCAGCGAGCGCAAGGTAAATAGTTTTATTTATTTATTTACTTACTTTACTCCTGCCCGTCGTATGTCTGACTCCATACCCCTCCACCCAGCCCCTCCCCCGCCCCACCGCCCCGCAGCACTCCCTCTGCGAGCCGCCACTGGCAGGGAATCAGGATTGGTGGTGACACAATTTGAAATCAATTGCCCATATTGAGTAGAACAGATGTCTTGATGTGTCCTGATCAACATTTACACTTAAGCCTTTTCCAACCTGTGCTATGTTAGTAGCCGGTGGGAAGCATACACAGCCCCACAGTCTTCTTTGGCACATTTGGTACACCTGCCCCAACCAATCCTGGTGCTACACTCATGTTGTCTACTATTATAAGCAGCATACAAGCAGCGTCCAGCTTTGTCAGATAGTCACCACAAATACAAGGCAGCAAAGGCGTGAGCGGCCAATCACCCTGTGTCTTTATTTGGAGGCCTCACAGTGATAGGCCATGCTTCTATCACTTGTGTTTTCACACAATGCTCTTCAATTTTACGTACAGCGCTAGTCAATGTTGCCAAAATGGTCTATTTACCGTGCAAATGGGTGATATTTTTCCCATTTGTATGAGAAAAAACAGACTTGAGGGTTGGACAAATTTGGGCGTTATTTGACCTTTTGCTTAAAATTTGGTAAATGCGGTGGTGCCACCAGAGATTTGGCATTTTCAATGCAGTCTTCGAAGCCCACGCCGTGTAGCCCACCACTTATAACAGGGCCATCAATCATTCATATTATTAAAGCATTACCTATGACGGCACTGCCCCCCCGAGTGATTTGACCAATGTGGTTAAGAAGGGCAGGCCTGCGGGGGCAGAGGTAACGCGCGGCTGCGTGATTGCCGCGTTTTAAGACAGCTCCGGACCCGTCGTCCGAAACCTACCGATCCGACCCATTAATCCGTGTCCCGAAGAGGGGGACTGCTGCCTGAAGTGCTCTGGACCCTGCCGCGCCGCTCCTTTGACCGGCCGGGCTCGAACCGACAGAGCGCAGCCCGCCGGAATTTGGGGCCTGCCCGCAACTCGAGGCCGCGTCCTCGAGTGAATCCTGAGGCCGTAGGGGCCGCGCCGGCGGTGGGGTACGCCGTAAATCTACTCCGCAGCTTGCGGTCCGGTCCGCGAGGTGTGGACACGCCGAAAACAGCCACAAGAGTGCTATTTCTTCCACCGAGGACCCGGGGTGCCTGAATCCTGTAGCACTGAGTTCGTCCGCCCAGGGGGGGGGTGTAATGGTGCAGCTCGTGCCTCCCTGCAGCTGTGTGGTCTGCCTTCTCCCCCCCTCCTAAGAGACAGTGCTGGCAGCAGGGGACGGTGGTCTTGCGACTTGCTGGTGCCCCTCTGGGTGCGTCTATCTCGGCAGTGGTGTCACCTGCCGCTGCGGAGCCCGAGGGGGGACCTCATCCCCGGTTTGCGGCACCCCCCTGAATTGAGTGGTGAAGACTCCGCTGCCACTGTGGGCCCACACTCCCCTTTGAATCTGGCTGGACACCTTGTGCAGTGGTTGGCAGGGGCCCTTGAAGTGGAGAGAGACACAGAGCGGCCCGACCCTACTCCGTAAGGACGCGATGTTGGACAGCAAAGGCCCCAAGGCGACGCAGCAGAGTAAGCTGGACAAGTACACCTGCCCCAGAGCTCCCGTCCCGGAGCGCCCCTCCCGGGGAGGGTCTGCAAGTGGGGCGGAGGATGAAACCCCCGAGCTGACCCTGAAAGACGTGATGGAGGCTATCGCTGGGGTGCGGACCTCAATGGAACAACGCACCGACGCCATCACAGTAGAAATGACTCTTATTGGGGTGGACCTCACCAAAACACATGAGAAGGTCAAGCAGCTAGAAGTAACCACCAAAAGCCTGGTGGACGACATCTCACAGCTCCAAAACGAGGTGCATGTACTTCAAACCTTCAGGAAATTTGCCGAAGACAAGCTGGACGACTACGAAGGGCGCTCCCGGCGCAACAACGTCTGCATCGTTGGTGTGCCGGAGAAGTCAGAGGGACAGGCTCCGGACCTGTTTGTTGAGGACCTTATACTCAAACACCTTGTCCCTAAGGGCCTCTCGAAATTCTTTGTGGTTGAGAGGGCCCATAGAGTCCCGGGGGGGGCGCCCAAAACCCGGAGCCCCTCCCCGTTCAATTCTGGCCAGACTCCTAAACTTCAGGGATCGGGATGTGATATTGCAGAGTGCCAGAAGCTCGCCGCCTCTCAAATATGAAAACTCCACTGTCACTTTCTTCCCGGATTTCACACAGGCCGTGCAGAAGCAGAGACGGTCCTTCCTAGCCGTGAAAAAGACTCTGAGAGACAGAGGGATGAAATACGCTATGCTCTTCCCCGCCCGACTGTGGGTCGAGGCGAATGGAAAGGCCTGGTTTTTTGAGCATCCGGGGGCAGTGGCGGACTGGCTAGAGGGCTGGAGAGATGCCGGGGAGCACAACTCATGCTGACACTCATCCTGCCTATCTCACCTACTATGTTTGTTCCTGCTTTGACCGGCCCTCACTTTGATCTTTATGCTCACTAGTTGACTGGTCGCATGTTTTGATGGCAATGTTTTCGTGCGGAACTGTGCACACTGGGTCCAATGACTTATTTCTCCTGTCTGTTATAACAAGGGTGGTTGCCCCTCTTGCGGAATAACTTTTTCTTCTTCCCCTTTCTTAGGGGGTGGGTGGAGGGACGGAGGGTCGGGACTTCTTTCCCCACCTTTAACTATTGTTGGTACCATTTTTTGGGGCGACAGGCGCTCTGCACAGTTCGTTCCATGGGCAGGTTAATGCCCAGAGTGCAGGGGGGCAGGGAGGGGGGTTTCGGGTTGGGGGGAATTGTTTGTTTGTTGTTATTTCATCGGCATCACTGATTAATATGGCTCTGGGAGGAGGACTCCCGCGGAATCCACTGCTATGGGAACACACTGGGATAAAAGCTTTACCATAATAAGTTGGAATGTCAATGGGCTGGGGGATAAGGTGAAACGTACCCTCGTTCAGCAACACATAAAGCGGCACTCTCCGGATGTGGTCTTCCTCCAGGAATCGCATCTTTTTGGCAACACGTGTAAAGAGCCCTAAATAGATGGGGGTATAGGCTTATGGCCCCCTCTGGCTTCACTTCGGGGTCTAGGGGAGTGGGAATCATGGTTAAAAACTCCTTCCCCTTCTCAGCCCAATCTTCACACACCGATGGTCGCGGGAGGTATGTCGCAATCACAGGTCAGTGGGAGGGTAAGACGTTAACTCTAGTGTCGGTATATGTCCCACCCGGGCTACAAAGCCAAACATTCGCGGACCTAGGTGCTCAACTGCTCTCCCTTCCGGAGGGCCTGCTGCTGGTGGGAGGAGACTTTAACGCTGTGGCATCCGGTTTACTGGACCGTAATCCCCCCCGTGAGGTGCGCCTATCGGGTCTTTGGCTCCCTGACTTCCTGGAAGCGTTTGGCCTATCGGATGCTTGGAGGGCGCTCCACCCCATGGACTTGCAATACACCTTCTTCTCGGGTGCTCACCGTAGCTCCTCACGTATTGACTATTTACTCCTGCCTGCCTCTCAACTAATCCACCTACACGGGGTCCGTCACCTTGCATGCGGCATATCTGACCACTCCCCCGTGTGGGCCAAGCTGGTTCTGGGGGACCAGCGGGTTGACATGGTAGCGCCCATCAATCCTTGGTATTTGCGAAGTCCAACTGTTCGCAAAGACCTACTGAAGGCCATCGACTGTTACTTTCAGGAGAACCTTGGCTCCGTAGACTCCCCCCAAACACTCTGGGAAGCGTTCAAATCAGTCGTTAGAGGGACAGCCCTCTCTCTAATAGCTGGGGTCAGGAAAGAAAAATTCAAAGAGCTTGAGACGGTCGAAGGGGAGATCCTACGATTGGAAGCAGACCTTGCTAGGAGGGACGCCCCAGACACACAGCACCTCTTGCAACTGAAGAAAGATTAATACAAGGGCATCGCCACAGACCGGGCCAAATCCTAGGGTAGAGAGAGAGATGGTAGGGTGTACGAATGGGGTGACAAAGCTGGGAAGCTAATCGCCTGGTTAGATAAGAAGGAAAGGGCCAGAGAGTTCGCTGAGCACTATAGCGCGGTGTATCAGGCACAATCATCCCTCCTTGAAACGGACTCTGCTGACCTCCTACAAGATATCCAACTCCCAGTCCTCTCTGAGGACGATAGGAGCTTTTTGGACAGCGACAACACCAATGACGAGATCGCGCAGGCGATCAGAAACCTTCGACCGGGTAAGGCGCTGGGTCCCAATGGGTTGCCTATCGAGCTCTACAAGCTACGCCCCGACGGACTCGCCCCGCATTTGAGGGCTATGTTTGAGGAGAGTAGAAGAGTGGGAGCGTTGCCGCCTGACCAACGTCTGGCGTCGATAGTGGTCATCCCCAAGGAGGGAAAGCCTAGAGATAGATGCACCTCCTACCGACCCATCTCCCTGCTTAATGCAGAGCCGAAAATCCTTGCCAAACTCTTGGCCACTCGCCTGTCGCGAGTAATTAGTACCTTGGTGCACCCTGACCAGTCAGGCTTTATGCCCCAGCGCAATGCGGCCCTGAATTTGCGACGAGTGCATGGCGTACTGGGAAGGGTGGATACCATCCGAGAGGCTGCTGTGATTTTGTCCTTAGACGCCTCCATGGCGTTTGATACTATTGAATGGTCTTACCTCTTTGCTGTCCTTTCCAAGTTGGGGTTTGGACCGGAATTTGTTTCATGGGTCAGACTCCTCTATTCGGCGCCTCTTGCGCAGGTAATCGTAAATAACAAACGATCTGACTCCTTTGGTCTCAGTCGGGGTACCAGACAGGGGTGCCCGCTGTCGCCCTTGCTCTTCGCCCTTTCGCTGGAGCCTCTCGCGGCCTGGATCCGGTGCAACCCGGTCATACGTGGTCTGCGGTGGTCGGCGGAGTGGGAGGATCGCATCTCGCTTTATGCGGATGATGTTCTCCTGTACCTGGCCTCCCCCAAGAGGTCTCTCAGTCGTGTTTTAGACATCTTCACTTCCTTCGGCAGATTCTCAGGTTATTCTATCAACTGGAATAAATCGCTCCTCTACGCGCTGGGTGGAGATGCTCCAGCTCTCCCCAGAGATTGTCCACTACAAGTGGTGGGGGATGGGTTTCGTTACCTGGGGATCTTTGTCACCACCGACCCCAAGCTTCGCTACGAGAAGAATCTGCTCCCGCCCTTGCAACGCCTGCGTCGTGATGTTTCCAACTGGAGGGCGCTCCCTCTTTCGCTGCTCGGCCGAGCTGCTCTCTTTAAAATGATGTCCCTGCCCCGCTTCCTCTATGCCCTGCAAAACTATCCCGACCCAGTCCCCGTGCGGTATTTTAAAGAAATCGAAGACTTACAGAGGCAGTTGTTGTGGGAAGGGAGACCTAGAATCGCACTCAACAAATTAGTTCTCAACTGGTACGACGGTGGTATAAGTCTCCCCGACATTAAGAAATACTACTGGGCAGCCCACCTTGCTGCCATCAATCAAGGTATATACCGTACACCGGAGGATCCGGGCTTCGCCATGGACAGGTGGCTCCTCCCTGATGGGAACTACAACAGAGCCCTTTACGCGAATCCCAAGACACTCCCCTTAACTGGGCCCACCAAGCACTCTGTCCACATTTGGCACGCGGTAAACAGGAGTCTGGGTTGGGATCATAGGCTGACGCTGGTGACCCCCCTATGGGATTCGGAGCAACTCGGCAGCCTACGTTCCTCCAAGGGTTTTGACAAGTGGGACCTCATCGGTATCTCTCGAATTGGTGATCTCTGGGTGAAGGGTGACATAATTAGTTTTGACAAACTGCAACAGCAGTTTGAACTCACAAATACAGAGTTTTTTTGCTACCTGCAGATCCATCATGCACTAGTCACAACCTTAAAGAGGGGCTCCTCCCTCCCCGAGTCCTCCCCACTAGAGGACAGGTTATTGGATGGGTTGCTTCCTCAGAAGGCCATATCACTAACTTACAAAAAGCTGATCCATAACACACCAGATCCCCTTGATAAACTGCAGGAGTCTTGGGAGAGGGACGGTTTAGTGCTCGATGATGAAGAATGGCGAGAAGCGGTGACCTCCCCTCGTGAGGTGGCAATCTCCGCGCGTCTCCGCCTGGTACAATTGAAAATTCTTCATAGAACTTAGGTCACTGGACCTCAGCTGGTCCGCATGGGAAGAGGGGAGGGGGACACTTGCAGACGACAGTGTGGCCTAGTGGGCACCTTTATACATATTCTTTGGGAGTGTGAGCAGATTCAGAGGTATTGGAGGGGGATACATGAGGTCATGAGAGACGTTCTACACAATGATATCCGCCCAAAGGTCAAGAGATGTTTGCTTAACGTGTGGGAACCCACTGACTTGACAGGGGCAGAGAAATTGTGGTTCACCCTGGGAACTATTGTTGCAAAGAGAGACATAGCTCAACAATGGGGAGGGGCGTCATCCCCGACACTTGCCACATGGAAAAGGAATCTTGACTGGTGCATGTTCAGGGAAAAATCAGTCTATGTGGCAAGAGGCTGCCCAAAAAAATGGTCCCTAGTGTGGGCCAAATGGAACGCCTACAGGGGTGATATATGTGTTGCGTCGACGGCCCCCATTGACGATGATCCTGTATCCCCCTGAAACACGTCCCAGCACATGTGATGTATTATTGTGATTGCCTAGATTCCCAGAACAAATGCCTTATGTATCAGTACTATTGTTTCTTATCATGTGATATGCCGAATGTTTCGTTTATGTTTTCTAAATCAATAAAAAGATATTAAAAAAAAATGAAGGGCAGGCCTGATATAAGTTATTTTATTTTTGGATTCATTGCCCTAGAGCAGTGCTCGTGTGTGGTCTGAGCCTTGAGGGAGGAGGAGTTGAGGAGAGGCAAGGGCATTTGGCCTGCTCAGCAGCCTGAGAGTCCTTGTGGGTCCAGCAATTTTTAGGCAATGATGATAATAATGGTAAGATTAATTTAATTCTCTTGCTGGAGAGAACTGTTTTGTCAGTCACAGTAGCACAGAGAGTTAACATGCCTGCAACAAAGCACAGCTTGTTATATGCAGATCACAGATTTGTATTTCATGTAGATTGCTCAGTGAGTTACTGCTTTTGTCACAGAGATTCTTTTGTTACTTGCAGTTAATAAGTCAGAATCCTTCTAATATAGCTCAGGGACATATGAGCTGTGGTCAAGGAGCTGATTCCAAACTGAAAGACACAGCTTTAGAGCCTTGTTTTTATCCTCAATCTTGTGTTATTCCAAGCTTGTTTAAAATAGTTCCTTTGAATAGTAATAAAGCTTTATTCACATTTTATTTATTTATTTTTATTTGAAGAGTTTTATATAGCGCTGGCTAGACCCGTAGGTATCAGAGCGCTTTACATGAGGATCGTTGAGTTACAAGTTACAAATTACATCCGTTACCAGAGCATAGTAAAACACAGGCAAAAAACAATGTTACAGTAATTTGTCGAAGGGAGGGGGAGGAAGTAGACACAGTGGGGAGACAGGGAGAACTGTGCCCAGTGTCCGGCTGGGTAGGTGACGGCCGAGGGGGTGAACCAGGGCCGATATCCTCTATAGCTGTCTAGCAGCTCCACCGGGCATCAGCCATGTTGCTCAGGTCTCAGCGATCAGGGATAACAAGAAAAACAGTTTTTCAACGTTACATTAGTTACAGTTGCATAGTCAAACACAGAAGAACAAGTCCCCAATAGAGGAATAGAGGGAATGGGAGTGGAAACAGGGGGCTGGGAAGCGGATCAGTTCTGGCAGACCGGCAGTGGGAGAAAAGTACCTCGTGAGGGCCCAAGAAGTTAGAGTAAGCGGGCCCATAGCCCAGATGGGGTCACATAGTCACTAAGTCCAGTGCCAAATTCAGTCACCGCGTTAGGTCATCTCGGCAATGTAGGGGTACCGTGCAGCAGCACGTTCCGTGCCTCCCTCAGTAGTTCCTGTACTCCAGTGCGATCCATCAATGCGATGGGGAGATGTTTGGCAGGCTTCTGCACTATCGGGTCTGAAGTGCGTGGCTGCGGAGTGTTCCCCAAAAAGGCAGCTTCATAGGCTGATGACCCCCAGGCAAATTCAGGCATTCCCATGTGCAACGGGGCAGCCCACCTTTAGGAGGCTCGTAAGGTGTCCGTCCGGGTGCCGTGGATAGGCGCGGCAATAAGTTCTTGATTGAGCAAAGGAAAATCGCTGAGTTTGCTGAGAAACACTGGCCTAGTTAATAGTCCTAGTCGTTTGCACTTTAAATAGGAACATTGTTTGGGCCAGATTACAATCACAAATGATGTGGAATGTCAGGCTTCCACTAGGCGGGCGCCATCTTATATGCAGGGAGAACAGAGTCTATAATGTTGAGGTCAGTTGCGATCGGTATTGTACCCAGACAACAAATAGGCAGCTGGCAAGCGATGAGTTATTGATCTGGCACGAGTGAGGCACAGCATTAACTCCCTAGACGTGTGCACGATTGAAAAAGAACTGGCAATGTGCGAGCGCTACTAATGCAGTCGCCATTTTAGGGTCAGGCAGCGTTGAGGGATCGATCGCCCCGCAGATCGTATTGGGATATTAAAGGTCTGAAATAAATGGGTACCTTGAATAGAAATTGGCCTGAGAGTCGTTGAGTGGCCCTCCTTTAGGGGAGCAGCCGCTCGGGATGGAATCCGGAGCTCCGTCAGGCTGCAAGCACCGCAGTCGGACACACCCGGGACTCCGCCATCCTTCGCTCAACGAGAGTGTGTCAGCGCCGGAGGATTAAAAGTAGAAATCAAACATCTACTGGTGTGTCTCAGCGGCGGCAACCATTGCCTGTGTGCAAATGGTTGCACACAGGCAACCATTTCCTTTCTACTGTGGTGCAAAGCTGTGTGTGTGGCACTAGCAGCCTGATTGTGTGCCAGCAATGGGTAGAGAGCAGAAGAGAACCACATGTCTGTAGATATGGTGCGTTTCTACTCTTGCCCTGTCAACAATGCAATGCAGAAACTTTGGTTGGTGTACTGCAAGGCATTTTAGTAAACATACCCTCCAGTGTCAGCAAATTCATTGAAGTTGGCCAAGAAATCAAACTCAACAATAGCTGCTGGATCCAGCTGGATCTTCCTCATTTCTTGCACTGGTGAAAGGAAATATGTTCAAAAAGAGGGGGTGAAACTAGTGCTGAAGAAAAAAGAAATTACATGAGATATGCAATTTGTGGATTTCAGAAAGAAGGGAGGAGAAAAGAGGCCCTACAGCCCTGGCCTCACCTCGCCCAGATGGGCATGCAAAACTGGCCATGACCCAGCCTCCAGCTCCACTCGCATAGTGGTGCTTTCATTTATAATTGTCATTTATATGCTCATTGCTTGTGCGCTCTGCAGAGAGGCCAAGAATTGTATGTGCCCTTAGTCTGAACAACTAATGACCCACTGGCAGGCACTGTGAGAAACGTTAGGCAAACTCTGTGCAGCGTTTATTTTGCCGATGGACATTTCGCTGCCTGCACTGCAGCGCCTAATTAAACAGCGCTGCAGTTGGAGGTGGCAAAATGTCCATGGGCAGGTTGGGGAGTGGAGTGGGGGCACAGGGGGCACTCCCCATTAAAAAAAAACCTCAAGCACCCCTTGCCAAAAACACCAGTGTTGAGAGTGTCTCAGTTTGCCCCAGCTGTGAAATGTCCACAAATCGTGAGAAACTCGTACTGCCTTCAGCCTCAGGGCTCTAAATCATGCTCATCATAAACAGCCACCCACAATCTGAACTTACCCAGACCTCAAGGCGACTCAGTGCACAATGTGTACTATATTAGACTAATATGTTGCATGAAAATAAAACTACAGAACACAACATCTGGAAAAAGCAGCTACACTTTGGGAATGCAGAATGAAGTAAAACATGTGAAATGTAACCAGGACCTGCAATGCTGTCATCGATTACCTTAGGGTTTTTTGCAGTCATCTTTGAAAAATCAATCAATACGTTTGTCTTTAATAAAATGAACAAGAATACTTAAAGCCCTTGATCGGTTATAGGTGTAAAGGAGCTGCACAGCCCCATGCGATTGCACATCTCAGCGGTGGTTTGACAGTGTCACAGTGCTAACAATGAAGGGGAATGGAGTGGGATGGGACAAAAGGAGTGACGACAGCATCAGCAGAGTTGAGGGAGTGTTAGGATTGAGATGTTGGGGAGAGGATTCTGGGAAAATGGTTCCAGAGTTTCCTAGGGTGAGGGGCTGCTGGCTGACTTCACCAGGAGTTCCTGCAGTCCATAGTTGTCTGAAAGGGTTTGAGGAGCATTCTCTGCACAAATCCTGCAGAGACCTTGCACCATAGCTTAAATTGAGGGTATAGGTGTAAGCAGGGCCAGCTTTACGGCAGTGTGACTGGTGTGGCCGCACTGGGCACTGACCTGTTGAGGGGCGCCAAACTCAGGGGAGGGCTCTGTGTTTAGCAACATCTTAGGAGTGGCGAGATGCGAGGCACTTATTCCCGGTGGTAGTTGGAGAATCCGAGGAGGCGGTCATGGGGTGTGGGGGTACAAAAAATGATTCTCGCACCGGGCACCACCAGCGCTAAAGCCGGCCCTGGGTCTAAGTACTGATCTCCCTGAGGGTCCAAGCCATGGCTCTGCTTGGAGCAGCCAGCAGTGACCATCAGCCGGCATTGGTGAAATTAGGACAGTGTTTTCTACATGTACGCATTATTTGTTATGACTGTGCATCACACCAACTGAGTTGATAAAGGCTAATGATCTACAGAGGCATATTGAGCCGTTTTATGCTCAGAAAGTACAGGGCAAAGATCGATACAAATTTCAAGTCCAATGCTATCAGAGCCACAGCGGTGAACAGAACAGGAAGGATTCCAAGTTTTTAAGTACCCCAAACTCCAACCAGTATGCACAAGTGTGTGTGCGTGCCTGTGAGAGTGTTGTATGATCGAGTTTACAGGATTTGTGACTGAATACTGATTATTGCTTGCTTTGTGTGTGAGCAGGTGCTGTATGTATGATACATATGATTGTGTGCTTGTGTGCGCATGGAATATGAACTTGTGCCTGGTAAACTGATATGATGGGCATTTACCTCAAGTGCCACTAGAAGCCCACCTTCAGGCAGATGCAGCTGGTGAACATGATCATGGTGGTCGAGTTACTGCACTTTGAAAACATCAAGTTGATTTCCCTGGGTAAGTGACAAATAGAGAGGATTCTGAAGTGGTTGGCGAGAATGATGTCCATAGGTGATCTGCATGAGAGTGTTGAAGGATGCAATGTATTTTTAATAAGTCACGTATATGGTGTACTTGGACAATCAATGGAGTAGGCTATTCCTCCTGGTGAAATTAAATGAAATAAAATGAAGGTTTTGTAAAGCGTGTGTATGCCGAGGCGTCTTAGCACAAGCTATCATTGAATCTTGAGCAGAGGGAAATGGCAGGGACTAAGGCTTAGATGCAAACAGCCATGTTTTTAGCGATTTCCTAAACAACTGTCTGTTGGCTTGACTTCTCAGAGTAAAAGGCGGAGTATTCCAAAGTTTGGAGGCCAAATGGAAAAAACTTCTGCCACACCATTTTACGGTCTTCGCCCTACGAATGACCAATAGGGAGGCCGTCGATGACCTAAGATTGCATTGAGGGATGTGCCATCTGATATGATTGCTGAAATAGGCAGGTCCAACCCCGTAGAGTGTCTTGTGCACAATGCACAAGGACTTAAATTGGACCCTTGCCTGGACCGGAAGCCAGTGCTGGTCTTGAATACTTTGGGATACTGGACTGAATTTGGGGATCTTAAGCAGTAGTCGTGGTGCCGCATTTTGCAGTAATTGAAGCTTATATAAGGTCATCTTGTTTGCACCTAAGGAAAGGCAGTAATCGATTTTTGATAAAACCAAAGCAACAATTACTATTTTCCTTAGGTCCATAGGAATGAACGGTAAGATGTTTTTGTAGGATCTTCAGCGTAAAAAAGCAGGCCGATGTAATGCAAGTGACCTGGTCCGATAAGGACAGCTGGTCATCCAGAGTAACACCTAAATGTTTTACCTTTTTTACTGGCGATGGACAAGGACCGGCTACTTCTGGCCACCAAGATGTGTTCCAGAAAGGTGTATCCTTACCAAATAGTACCACCTCAGTTTTGTCAGTATTCAACTTTAGACAACTGTCCCGCATCCATCTGATGATATGAACCATACAGATGTTAAATTTAGTTGCCACGTCCTCCGGCTTTGAGGATAGAGACACCACTATTTGCGTGTCGTCTGCGTAACAAATGGCAGTAAAACCGTGAAAGCGGATAAGTTTGGCCAATGGGGTAATGTAGACATTGAACAAAGTTGGGGATAGCGAGGATCCCTGGGGCACCCCGCAAGGCAGAGTGTAGTGATGTGATTTGTGTTCTCCCATCACTACGTTTTGTTCTCTGTCCGCTAGAAAAGATCTTAGTATGTTTGAGGCTTCGCCTGTGATCCCTATTTCGGATGAGTATTTGATGATTAACCGTATTGAATGCGGCTGAGAGGTCTAGCGGGATCAGTATTGCCTTCCCTCCACCGTCTAATTGGATGTGGATCTCTTCGGTGGCTGCAACCAGTGCTGATTCTGTACTGTGCAAGGGCCGAAATCCATGTTGTGTGGGGTCCAATTGGTCGTTAGACTCTAAAAAATGAAGCAGGTCTTCATTAAGAGCTTTTTCAAGAATTTTTGATGGAAACGGCAAACAGGAGATTGGTCGATAATTGTTGACCTCCAAGGGGTCATGCGCGGGTTTTTTCAAGATGGGCCGTACTAGAGATTTTTTCCAGATATTTGGAAAGGAGCCTGCGTCTAGGATATTATTTAGGAGAAGTGTTAAATGACCTGCAATAATGTTGGGGACAATATGAAGGACAGAAGCTGGACAGGGGTCCAGTGGGGATCCAGATTTAGTTGACAGCATAAGCCTCTCGACTCGTTCGGGCGTTAAATAATTGTACTTTTTTAGGGAAGCTTGCATAGTAGCCTCGCCTTGATCAAGACGACTCAGTTCATCCAAGTTGTCCCCAGCTTGACAGCTAGAGAACTCGTCATATACCTTATTTACTCTATTGTAGAAAACCTCTGCTAGTTTATCACAGAAATCTGTATTGAGGGTAAATTGTTTGCTTTCACCAAATTTTGATAAAGCGGTGACTGTTTTGAAAAGTTCTCTGGCTGAGTTTTTTGCAAAGCTAATTTTCTCAGTAAAAAAGTGTGACTTTGCTGAGATTATTGCCTCTTTGTACTTGTCAATCTCCTTCTTGTAATGTTTTTTCCTGTTGCAGAGTAATCTTTCCTCCATATTCGTTCTTGGGCCCAACACTCTTTCTTAAGATCCTTCAGCTCGGGTGTGTACCATGGGGCTGATGGTTGCTTCCTGCTGTTTTGTTTATGCTTTTCTGGGGCAAGCTTAGCGTCGCAGAGTCGATAGCCAGCAAAATTGAGGGCTGCGGAGTCAGGATCTGTATTTAGGCAGGGTCTGTGGGAGCGTAAGGCCGATTCAAGATCGAGAGTATTTATTTTTCGCCATGGACGTGTTGTGACCATACTGTTATTGTTCGATGCTTTGAGGGGCTCTCCGGGAAATGTTAACTCAAAGAATACCGCGCTGTGGTCTGTCCAGGTCAGAGGTAAGGTTCTATTAAATGTAATCCGTGCATAATTGGTGAAATTACCATCGAGAGTATGGTTTCCTATGTGAGTTGGCTCTGTGACGATTTGGTTTAAGTCAAAGCTCTTTAGCCCATCAGTTAGATTGATGGTATCTCGACATTCAGCGGATTCTAGATGGAAATTAAAATCCCCCAGTAGGGTAAAATTGGGATACTCCATACAGGACTCCACGACAGTGTGTATGGAAGAAATAAATCTGTTCCTAGGGACAGGAGGTCAGTAAATTAAGATCCCATTAAAAGCTATCTTGTTATTAATTTTGAGAGTGAACAAAATGGCTTCTTTCTCCAGTTGAGGGATGTCTGTAAATGAGGCCTTAATGTTAGTGCGGTAGGCAATAGCAACCCCCCACCGCCCCGTTGCTCTTCCCTGTCTTCTCTGAACAGTTCATAGCCTTTGGGTATAGCCGTTTTAAGGTCAGGCTCAGAGGAGCTGTTGGTCCAGGCCTCCGCAAGGAAAATTATGTCCGGGTTGTATTGGTCAAAAAAGTCAGCTAGTTCGTATTTATGTTTGGGAAGTGACCTGATGTTCAGTAGAACGCATGTAAGAGCGGACACCCTTTGCTTACAAATGAGAGCACATGGAGAGCTAGTAGACCTAATGTTGTTTTTATGGACACCGTCATGATCAATACAGGTAGCAAATTTGCATGTGGGGCGTGTTGTACCATGAAGTCCCCCTGAAAATTAATGGGTTTACATTCCCTTTGCTTACTTCTAACTCCGATGTTCAATAAAGCCTCTCTTGAGGAGGTCAAAATAGGTAGGTGTCATGTACCGAAGGCTGGGTTTATAGCAGTCACCACCTAGGCTCTAAAAATGAAACACATGCACAGATAAACTTTTGGGCTATAGTACTGAGTGCAGGAAAAGCCAAAAATATTCTATAGGTATATTATTTCAATACAAGGTGAGCTGGACTATATGGTAAACTACAGGGGACGAAGGGAATGGAAGGAGAATGGGGAGGAAAAAAAAGAACATAAAAAAATAGGGCATAAAAAGGATCTAGCATGCCAGAGTATTGAAACTATGCCTACAGTATAATGTGATTTTATTAAAAACAATTATAAATACAAAAATAGATCTTAGTAGGATCTGAGAATGCAACATACACAACGAGGAGGGTAGCCAAAAGCCACAATATGTTACATTCGATTAACAATCATGGTGAAAAAAAGACATTAAAATAGATTTAATGCACACATCTAAAATGGACCAAGAGAACCAGAGTTTAAGGACAGGGGTAACAAGATTGTGTGCCTCTGGCGGATCCCATCCTACTGGAAGAGCAGGTAAACCCTGCAATAACAAGAAATTGAAATGAAAAAAGAAGAACGTTAAGACAAGAAAAGAAAAAACGTAGGGCATGATTTCGAGTTTGGCGGTGTGGAAGCGGGCTGCCATGCCACTGTCCAGCTCCTACACCATCAAACCGTCAAACAAGCGGCGTGGCGGTCCCGCGACAGTACATGTGAGCCTTAGAACTGCACCGCCGTGGGACCACAAATGCATGTTCCTGCACGGCTTGAACTATGCAGGAACATGGGTGCATGCACACGGGGGGCACAACATGTGCCCCCTTCATGCACCCCCATGCACAGGGGCAAAATAGGGCCCTGTAGGACCCCCTTTGCATCCTCACCACCAGCAGTTTCATGGCGTGAGAAAAGCCATGAGACCGCCGGCGGTGAGGAAACTCGTAATATGCTTGGGGGTGCCGCAGCGGCACCACCAAGCATATTGCACCCTCAAGACAGCCGCGCTACCGCTAGGGATCACGGATCCCTGATGGTTGCAGCGGTTCTCTGGAGGTTCATCCGCCGTACTCGTAATACAGTGAGGGGATTGCTCGTGCGGTGGTCCCCGGCCGCCACCGCACCTCCACCGCGAGTTTGGCAGTCCCTTGGACCGCCAAACTTGTAATTAGGCCCTTAGTGATGAATCCAATGAAAAGGCCTTTAAAAATTGTAAGGAAAAAAACTGAAAACAAGGAAGGGCCTAAAAAGCATAACTTGATTATCCTAAATGGGCATAAAATCTAAGTGCAGTTTTAGGCGAATCCTAGTCTATTTAATTTGACTTGGAATGCAATCCTTGTAGTTCAATTGGCTCCTTAACAAATTGCCAAATGTTATATGGTGGTCAACTGGGCAAGGAAACTGTTTCTCCCTGAAACTGATACTCTACCATTCAAAATTTACTGTTTTCCTCTGTTAGGACAAGCATGACTTACGAGCCCTACTATAGCGCATTGACCCGTTCCTACTGCTGTGGAGTCACAGGGCAATGTGCTGATTAGTTCAGAAACAAGGGAGAGGACACGCAGAGTCTGGAAATAATGACTTAGTGCTCACTTAAATGAGCGAGTTGACCAGCCTGAATATCAGAAGCCTTGGAAAGAAAGCCCAAGCATCCACCTCCAGGGTCCGGTTAGGCTATACGGGGAATCTGGCAGTCTTATAGGTCAGTGTGTGGAACAGCTTTTCGGCTGTTTGTGGGCCTATTTTAAGTGCTGATGGGTCCGTTTTTAATGCTGATTTCTCTGATATTACCACAAGTATTGCCTGCCCCTAAAACAGTCTCCCATACCTTGCACAACAGCTAAACAGCTTTCCTTAGCACATAAAATTGACCTGATTTGCAATGTGGGCAACTTTTTGCTACCTGGCGGCCACTTTAATTTTGTTGCCCAGGCTTACTTTTGTCCCAGACTTAAGTGGTCCTCATCCATTCATTCAAGAATGCATTAATGCTTGCATTTATTCATTTATTCAGGTCCTTTCATAGTTAAGGTACAGCAGCAGGAGCAAAGTGTCTGCAATCAACTGGATTTTAGGGCTAAACCAACCTCTTATTGCAATCATCTTCTGATGCTACGTTATTTCTTCATTTGCATTCTTTTCTGGTTGATGACATGCAGGAAATAGCAGCCCTAACTTTCAGTAGGAGAGAGTAAAAAATAATAAATAGAAATAGTACCTGAATTGCTGTACACGGTCCCAACATCAATTTTGAAAGTTCCAATTCGGGTTCCCATGAACGCAATTGCTTTAGAATGATTCACCTGGAAATGAAAGTATCCTGCTTTAGTATTTAATACATTGTAAATTCCTTTAATACAACATCACCAATTGTTAGACAGGTCAGCCTTAGGGTGGTCTTCCCCAAATCTTTTTGTCTTACTTCTCCATTTTTTTCTGATCTTGTTTTTGTTGGCCTTTGGACTCTGTGCACTTTACCACTGCTAACCAGTGCTAAAGTGTTTGAGCTCTCTCCTCTGAACAAAGTAAAATTGGCTTACACCCAATTGGCACACTTAATTTACTTGCATGTCCCTAGTAATGTGGTATTACATGTACCCAGGGCCTGTAAATGAAATGCTACTATTGGCTTGCAGCACTTTTTATTGTACCACCCACTTAAGTAGCCCTTTAAACATTTAAACATGTCTCAGACCAGCCATTGCAACCTGTGTGTGCATTTTTAAACTGCCATTTTGACCTGGCAAACTCAACCTTTTGCCAGGCCTAAACCTTCCTTTTTAATAGATGTAAGTCACCCTTAGGTAGGCCCTAAACAGTCCATGGGGAGGGTACAGTATATTTAAAAAGTTGGACATGTACTTTTAACTTTTACATGTCCTGGTAGTGAAGAACTCTTAAATTAGTTTTTTATTAGTGCAAGGCCTGCCTTTCCCTTGGGATAACATTGGGCTAACTTATTACATTTCATAAATGATAACTTTCCATTGAAAGCAGGTGGGAATATCGAATTTGGTGTCTAAAGAAGTGTAATTTAAAGTCCTCTTTAATGGTAAAGTTAGATTTTAAGTTACAATTCTGAAATTGCCACTTTTAGAAAGCTGCCATTTTTTTGTCCCAACCATTTGGTGCCTGCAGCCTGTATTCTGGATCACACGACTAGGTGTAGCTGGCATTTGGTCCTTGTATATTGCTCCCAGACAGTAAGACAAAGGGGAAATAGGTGTTGGCAGTATAGGACATCTCTGACTTGATGAGGAGAAGGAGCTGTCACCCACCACACTTGCACATCATAATGGCTCTGCCTGAGAGCTCTCAGAAAGGGTTTGACTCTGGTCTTTTTTGACCCCAGACAAGATGGGGCCAGGGCAGGGAGGCAGGCAATTCCATGGACCTCTGGGTGTGGAAACTAGCAGATCCGTCTCATACTTCAAAGTGGTAACCATGAATAAATGGATGACCCTCAGACACAACTCTTCAGTACACCTCTGGACATGTGGAAGTCTCAAAAGGACTGCTGTGATGCTCTGCGAGAAGGGCTGCTATTCTCCTGCCCAGCTGCTTGAGTGAAGAAGGACTTAATTACAGGTAAGTTACTTTTGAGATTATTTTTCTTACTCAGAGTAGTATACCTGGATGCTACTCTGGGACTTTTTGCCTGCAAACAGGTAAGTAAAATCGTTTTTGTTAGTCAGTGCAATTTTAAGGAATTTCTTAAGGTTTTCAAACTCCACACTTAGAAACTTTTCCAAGAAAAACAGTCAATGTTATCTGATGGAGGAAAATAGTGTTATCGGTTTTGAGGTAAGTATTCGGTAGTGGGAGTTGAGGTTCTGGGGGCAGACTCAGGGGTCCCCAGGGTCAAGGATGCACTCTAGTTACACCCTCAGCAGCACTAGGGCGGCCGGGTGCAGAGTGCTGAGGCCCAATGTTATCCAACAGGGGATAGGGGGCCTCCGGTTGGTGGCTGCTGGCAAGCAGGCCACTTGGGTGTGGGAGCAAAGCTCCTGGACTTTAGCTCAGGGCAAATGGAGAAACAAAGTAGCACCAAAGGTGCACCCTCAGCGGCACTAGGGCAGCCGGGTGCTGTTTCGACATCGGGCGCCCTGTTGTTTTCAATGAGGAACCTCCGGTTTGCAAAGGCACTGCAGGCTTGGGGACGAAGGTCTTCTGGGTGCGACCACCACTTCGAGAGGTAAGTTGGGAAGTTAGGGGTTGGTTAGGCACCGTCGGTTTGGGCACACAAGGCCGTGGGGCGTCGGGTGCAGGGGTGCCTTTTGGGGTCGGATCTTCTTACCAGCTCCTGGTCGCGGTTGGGGGGACCTTCCGGATTTAGGCTGCAGGCGTCGGCTGGAGTCTTGAGGCAGGTCAGGAGTTGCCGGATCTCGGGTCAGGATCGCCGGGGGGACCTCCTCGTGGTGTTTGCCCACTCGAGCTCGGGCCGTGGACGGCGGGTGCAGAGTGGGGTGGATTCGCGGTGTCCGGCCGGAGCCAGAGGTTGCAGATGAACAAATCTGATGTTCACGGGAGACAAAGTCTTTGTTCTTGAAGGCAGGTAGGTCCTCCGGGGTTTTCGAGGTTGCTGGCTGCAGGCCACACCGGGATTTTGCAGGAGCAATTTCGAGGGGGAGTGTAGGAAAGTGGGTTTCTGTTGCAGTGACCCCCCCACTTTTTGCCAGACTACTGATGCACTTTTACTTGATGTGCCCTGGGTCCCTGGCAATCAGGTTCCCAGGGCCTGTGTTCTTTCCCCAAAACTAAACCCAATTGGCATCTCTGGCCACAGGTCAGCCCCTGGTATATGGTACCACAGGTACCCAGGGCACTGTGACCAGAGAAGGCCTCTAAGGGCTGCAGCACTTATTGTGCCACCCTTAGAGGTCCTGTACCCTTACAAACACACACTGCCTTGCAGGCTGCGTGTTTTGGTGCAGAACAAAGTGAAGAGTTGACATGGCACACATCTATGTGTGCCATGCCTACAATCCACTGCCCTGGCATAGATCAGTCACCCCTCTAGCTGGGTGCACTATACCAGTGGTGAGGGTACAGGTGCATGAGCCCTGTACCCCTACAGTGTTTAAGTCCATTCTTAGACATTGTAAGTGCAGTGCTGCCATTAAGAGTATATGGTGCTGGGAGTTTGTCATTACGAAACTCCACAGCACCATAATGGCTACACTGAAAACTGAGAAGTTTGGTATCAAACTTCTCAGCACATTAAACCCACACTGGCATGAAAAATACACACAGAGGGCATCTTAGAGATGCCCCCTGAAAACTAACCCACCTCTAGTGTCCAGGCTGAGTGGCTGCTTTCAGCTGCCACCACCAGACATGTTTCTGGACCCCTGGGTCGAGAGCCTGCTGCTCTTTAGGGCCTGAAACAATGCACATCCTGGGACGAGGTGCCAAGCCTCCTCCCCCAGGATGGGCAGGGTTCACGAAGGGGAAGCTTCAAAGGCTTTCCGCCTTTATGAGCTTCCCCAGGCCACTTGCTGCTTTCAGCAACTGGTCCCCACTGGTTCTGACCCCCACTTTGGGCGGGAGAACCGGCGGGAAAAACAAGTGAGGAAGAGAGGTGTGCCCACCTCTGCCAACTCCACCCCTCAGGTGGGGGAGGCGAGGTGAAGCACAACTCCCAGTCCCCACCATCTTGTAGATGGGGGGGGACTCAGGAAACCAGGGACAGGCTCATGCCCCCCTCCCACTGGAGGGTGGCATAATAGGGGGTGTACCCACCCCAGGGAAGGGACCCATCGGTCCCTGCCTTTTACCTACCTGTAATGCCCCATAATCTAGTATTTAGGGGCACCCCTGAACCTTGCTTCCTCAGACAAGAAGAAACTACAAGAAGAAGAAGGACCGAACAGCCGTGCAGCAGCTAACAAGAGGAAGACGCCCACTGACTTGGCCCCAGCCCTACCGGCCTGTCTCCCTGCAGGAAGCTGGCTCTGTATATACTATACCAAAGTGAGGTATAGTGTGCACAGAGTCCAGTGGATCCCCAAAGGTAGGCAGAGGTAAAGTTAGATAGCACCTCACTCTCTATTTGTGGTAGTGTGGTCGAGCAGTAAGGCAGTATCAGAGGACAGTGTTAAGCATTTGTTGTACACACTCAGTCAGCAAATGAATTCACACACTCAAAGACTGAACTTCAGACCAATTGTTTTTGTATAAAAATATTCTTTTAGTTATTTTATTTTCTAGAACCTAGCAAGCCTGGCACAGGTAAGCAATAAATACTTTACAGTAGTAATGCAGTTTGTAAACAGTTTGAATTGAAATTGTATATGCACTTTGTTTTGACTTACAGTATGGTTTCAGAGAAATGCAATACTTTGTAAATACAGTACATAGACTTGAATGGGCTTTTAAGTAAAATTACAGGTAAGTTACTTTTGAGATTACTTTTCTTACTCAGAGTAGTATACCTGGATACTACTCTGGGACATTTCCTGCAAAAAGGTAAGTAAAATCGTTTTTGTTAGTGCAATTTTAAAGAATTTCGTAGGGTTTTCAAAATCCACACTTAGAAACGTTTCCAAGAAAAACAGTCAATGTTATCCTATGGAGGAAAATAGTGTTATCGGTTTTGAGGTAAGTATTCAGTAGTGGGAGTTGAGGTTCTGGGGGCAGACTCAGGGGTCCCCCAGGGTCAAGGATGCACTCTAGTTACACCCTCAGCGGCCGGGTGCAGAGTGCTGAGGCCCAATGTTATCCAACGGGGGATAAGGGGCCTCCGGTTGGTGGCTGCTGGCAAGCAGGCCACTTGGGTGTGGGAGCAAAGCTCCTGGACTTTAGCTCAGGGCAAATGGGGAAACAAAGTAGCACCAAAGGTGCACCCTCAGCGGCACTAGGGCGGCCGGGTGCTGTTTCGACGTTGGGCGCCCTGTTGTTTTCAATGAGGAACCTCCGGTTTGCAAAGGCACTGCTGGCTTGGGGACGAAGGTCTTCTGGGTGCGACCACCACTTCGAGAGGTAAGTTGGGAAGTTAGGGGTTGGTTAGGCACCGTCGGTTTGGGCACACAAGGCCGTGGGGCGTCGGGTGCAGGGGTGCCTTTTGGGGTCGGATCTTCTTACCAGCTCCTGGTCGCGGTTGGGGGGACTTTCCGGATTTAGGCTGCAGGCGTCAGCTGGAGGCTTGAGGCAGGTCAGGAGTTGTCGGATCTCGGGTCAGGATCGCCGGGGGGACCTCCTCGTGGTGTTTGCCCACTCGAGCTCGGGCCGTGGACGGCGGGTGCAGAGTGGGGCGGATTTGCGGTGTCTGGTGGGAGCCAGAGGTTGCAGATGAACAAATCCGGTGTTCACGGGAGACAAGTCTTTGTTTTTGAAGGCAGGCAGGTCCTCCGGGGTTTTCGAGGTTGCTGGCTGCAGGAAACACCGGGATTTTGCAGGAGCAGGTTCGAGGGGGAGACAGGCCGGTAGGGCTGGGGCCAAGTCAGTGGGCGTCTTCCTCTTGTTAGCTGCTGCACGGCTGTTCGGTCCTTCTTCTTCTTGTAGTTTCTTCTTGTCTGCGGAAGCAAGGTTCAGGGGTGCCCCTAAATACTAGATTTAGGGGCATTACAGGTAGGTAAAGGCAGGGACCAATGGGTCCCTTCCTGGGGTGGGTACACCCCCTATTATGCCACCCTCCAGTGGGAGGGGCATGAGCCTGTCCCTGGTTGTCTGAGTCCCCCATCTGCAAGATGGCGGGGACTGGGAGTTGTGCTTCACCTCGCCTCCCCCACCTGAGGGGTGGAGTTAGCAGAGGTGGGCACACCTCTCTTCCTCACTTGTTTTTCCCGCCGGTTCTCCCGCCCAAAGTGGGGGTCAGAACCAGTGGGGACCAGGTGCTGAAAGCAGCAAGTGGCCTGGGGAAGCTCACAAAGGTGGCAAGCCATTGAAGCTTCCCCTTCGTGAACCCTGCCCATCCTGGGGGAGGAGGCTTGGCACCTCGTCCCAGGATGTGCATTGTTTCAGGCCCCGGAGAGCAGCAGGCTCTCGACCCAGGGGTCCAGAAACATGCCTGGTGGTGGCAGCTAAAAGCAGCCACTCAGCCTGGACACTAGAGGTGGGTTAGTTTTCAGGGGGCAACTCTAAGATGCCCTCTGTGTGCAATTTTCATTAAATCCCACACTGGCATCAGTGTGGGTTTAATGTGGTGAGAAGTTTGATACCAAACTTCTCAGTTTTCAGTTGAGCCATTATGATGCTGTGGAGTTCGTAATGACAAACTCCCAGCACCATATACTCTTAATGACAGCACTGCACTTACAATGTCTAAGAATGGACTTAGACACTGTAGGGGTACAGGGCTCATGCACCTGTACCCTCACCACTGGTATAGTGCACCCAGCTAGGGGGGTGACTGATCTATACCAGGGCAGTGGGTTGTAGGCATGGCACACAGAGATGTGTGCCATGTCGACTCTTCACTTTGTTCTGCACCAAAACACGCAGCCTGCAAAGGCAGTGTGTGTGTGTAATGGTACAGGACCTCTAAGGGTGGCACAATAAGTGCTGCAGCCCTTAGAGGCCTTCTCTGGTCACAGTGCCCTGGGTACCTGTGGTACCATTTACCAGGGGCTGACCTGTAGCCAGAGATGCCAATTGGGTTTAGGCTTCAATGCAGTTTTAGGGAAAGAACATAGGCCCTGGGTACCTGATTAGCAGGAGCCCAGGGCACAGTCAGTCAAAGCACATCAGCAATTCAGCAAAAAGTGGGGGCAACCATGCAGAAAGAGGGCATTTTCTCACACCCTTCTCTCGCTAGATGCGGAGAAGGCCTTTGATCGGGTCGATTGGGCCTTCATGACTTGAACAATGAGAAAGTTTGGGTTCAACGAGACATTCATAGGCATGGTGCGGGCTAACTACTCCGCTCCTAGATCTCGGGTTCTGGTGAATGGGTTAGCTTCGGAGCCCTTCGGACTCTCGCGGGGAACTAGACAGGGTTGACCGCTATCTCCCCTGCTTTTTGCCCTCAGCATTGAGCCTCTAGCGGAACACATCAGGGCCAACCCAGACATAGGAGGGGTGCCTTTTGGGACAGACGAACACAAGACCTCTCTCTTTGCAGATGATGTGTTGCTCCCAATCACCAAGCCGTTGTCCTCACTCCCGGCCATCCAAACAGAGCTCGCCTCGGGGTTTAAAGTAAATCTATCGAAGTCCTATCTCCTCAATCTGACATTACCCAGGGAGACCATGAGGGTCATAGAAGAGTTGTCCCCCTTCCAAACCACACACAAAGACATCACATATCTGGGCATTAAGCTTACCCCTAAGCTATCGAATCTCTATGGGGCTAACTATCCTCCCTTGTTGCGGCAGCTCAAAGCGGATCTGGTCAGGTGGAGAACTTCCTATACCTCCTGGATAGGACGCATCAACGCCATCAAAATGAATGTTCTCTCTAGGCTGTTTTACCTCTTTCAAGGCCTACCGATTCCGGTAGAAAGAGGTTCTCTTTGCTGACCTGAAAAAGATGATCACTAAGTTCATTTGGCAGGGTCAAAGGGCACGTTTATCCTACCATCTGCTCACTAAGGCACGAGTGGAGGGGGTGTTGGCACTCCCGGAATTCTTGGGTTACTACAGGGCGGCGCAACTCCGGGAGATCACAGATTGGTCCCTCTGTGAATCTGAAAAACTCTGGCTCCATGTGGACCGACAAATAGTGGGCAAGACGATTTGGGATCTTCTCTGGAAGCAAAAAAAAAAACGGCCATTAAATGCTTATATTAGCACCCCCACAGCTACCACCCTGCAGGTTTTGGATGACCTTACCAGGTCGGTGCCCCTAACCACCTTCCCTTCTCCCTACACTCCCATTCACTTTAATCTCGAGTTCCCACCGGCTCACCAAGAGGGGCCGTTCGAAGTCTGGCGGGAGGGGGGTTGCCTTATGATTTCTGATCTTTTTAAAAAGGGGAAGTTAATGACATTTGAGGAATGCGCCAAAACATTCATGCTTCAGCCCTCTGAAAAATTCCACTACATACAACTTAAACACTGGGTACAACAACCTCAGACTCGGTTGGCCGCAACTAGAGACTTACTCCCAATTGAAAAATTTGCTCAATCGGGGGAATCCACAAAGGGGACCATCTCATTCCTTTATTCACTCATACGGACTCTGAGTCCCCGTTCCACCCCGAGACACCAAAAATTTTGGGATTCCATTCTTGCTACCCCTCTGGGGGAAAAACAATGGGGCTCCCTATATAAGGACATTTCCAAATACAATCGTTCCATGTTTTTAAGGGAGGCTCACTATAAAATTATGTATGAGTGGTACTTGCACCCTCAGAAGTTGCACAAAATATTCCCTAGCACCTCCGATAGATGTTGGAGGGGTTGCGGGCTCCTTGGGGACTTCAGGCATATCTGGTGGGACTGTCCCTCAATTCAGCCCTTCTGGAAAGAAATGTTATCCCAAATTAAAACGATCCTGGGTTATCCAATTCCCGCTACAATGGAACACACTCTCTTGGGGATCCAGGATCCTAGCCTGAAACGTCAAACGCAAGGGGACCGCTCTGTAATGTGGCTGTGCTTGGGGGCCGCCAAGATGGCAATAACTGTAGCGTGGAAGAAGGTGGAGGTCTCCTCCCTTACACAATGGCATGCCAGGCTATGGCGAGCACTGGCAATGGAAAGAATGGCGGACATAGTAGAGGACGCGAGAACAGGGTTCGACTCCACCTGGGCCCCCCTGGTAGAATACTTGTCAGAAGGTTTACCCCTATTCGCTTGTGGCCCCAGATTGAGGGCCCTCCATCTCTTTCATATCTAACATTCTGGATGGCTGGGAGGCTTGAGGGGTTAGCTTCGGGCCCGGCCCACATTAGTCCGTCCTCACTTTTGACCAACCTTGAATTTGTGCTGTCGTGATACTACAGTTTGTTTAGTTTTATTTGTTTTTGAGTTACGTGGGATGAGTGGGTGTGGGTGGAAGACGTGAGTGCCAAAGAATATCATGACCCACAATGGGAGTAAATAGAGATGTGGTATATGTCAACCCTAAACGCAACCAGCGGGGGACATAAAGGATGCTGTCAATTGAGGTCGAGACGTAGTACACAAGATGAATAGGTCATTTGAGTTTCCTGTATTTCTTGATCTGTAAGCTATGCTGGTGTCTCCCACCATTGTTTGTCTTGGACTGTTTACAAACTAAAACCAATAAAAACATTTTGAAATATAAACATGGAGAACTGGGTTGATGCAAGGACCTAGCCATGTCTGATGCCTCGATCTATCCTAAAGGGGTCAGTCAACTTCCCTGTTCCCCCCCATCTTACTCTTGCGCAGTTATCCGAGTGGAGCCAAATAAGGATATCCAAGAGACTCTCTGGTAAACCCATTTTTTGAAGCTCCCTGGGTACTAGATCAAACACAGCACGCACATCGACAAAGGCTACATATAGCTTGCCTGTGCCGATCACTGTGGTATTCCAAAATATACAGTTAAAGCGAACCACCTGGTCTAGGGTATTGGTGTTACTACGGAAGCCCGTCTAGAGATCTGATAATATATTATTGTCTTGTATTCAGGATCGTAGATGGGCCAATACCTGTTTACAGAAGATTTTTTGTAGCGCATCAATCAAACTGATTGGTCTGTAGTTTGCTGGTTCATTGAGTAACCCCTTTTTAAAAATTGGAATTATCTCTGCAAACTTCCATGATAGAGGGATGTCTATTTCCTGTAATATAGCATTGAAAGTAAATTTATGAAGGGGCCCCAAACATCCTGGGCAGCCATATATAGATCATTAGGTAGCATATCTGGACATTGGGTGTTGGAGGCGTGACAAGATTTTAAAGCATTCACGGTTTCGCTGAGCTCAAATCTCATACCACTATCACGGTCTGTCCTGGGGTTAACCTAAAGAGCCCCTCTTCCCCTTCCTGACTCGTCTGTGCATACATATATGTCACTTAAATGAGAGACTCATTCCTGGGGTTGGATAAAAAAAACTCCACATCCCTTTTGGCGCCAGTGGCACTATCCGAGGCAATTTTCCAAAAGTATCTAGTGTCCTTCGTTGTCATAGCTGTGTACATATTTTCCCACAACTTGCCTTCCCACTCTCTCTTTGCTTTATCTAATTCCTTTTTATAAGCAGCTCTATATTTCACCCAGCCTTCCCTGCATTTGGATTTCACTGCCCTCAACAGATCCCCTTTGACTGCCCTACAAGCTGTATTGTACCAGGCCTCCGCTTTGCTCCTAGGAGGGCCAGTTCTATTGTTCGGAACTAAGAGTTCTTTAATCCAACTGTAGAGGGTTTAATGAATTCTCTGCAGCTCCACTGACCTCTGATCCAAAGGGAGACTGTAGATCTTTTCAGTTTCGGTTTTCACCATTATTAGGGCATTTTCTAGGGCCTCAGGATGCATGGATACCCATTCCCACTTGATAGTTTTCCTATTGTTTGACTGGAGGATATCCCCTACCACCCTATTGGCCTTATTTGGATTTCTCTCTATCATAGCACCCTCTAGTGTCAAGGTAAGGGCACTATGGTCGCTGTCCATTATATCTTGGACAGCCATGTCCTTCAGGAATAGCAAAAGGCATAGCCCCACTAAGAAATAATTGATGCAACTAGTGTGGCCTGTTCTATTGAAAGTAGCTCTGCCCTCTCTATCAGAGGATGTCCTTCCATTTGCGGGTCTTAGATCATGACTAAAGGATAATGATAATAACTGTACTCCTCTTGATGATCATCTCACCATGGGAATGTCTAGTTGTGGAATCTCCCACATATTATCAAGATCAGAAGTTAAATCTTGTGGAACTACCCCCATGGGTTCAAAGGTTGTATTAAAGTTGCCCCCCATGAAAAGGAAACCATCACCAGGCAGGACTTTGAGCGCATCATCAATTGCCTTTAGCACCGAGGTCTCACCGATGTCTCAGATCTTCGATCTTCCACCCGGTTATATACATTAAAGATGGTCAAGCTGAGACCAGAGGGCAGAGATAGACTAATTGCCAAAATGTCTGGTGAAGCAATGATCAATCAATCAATCAGGGGTTTTGAAGCCCACTACTCACCCGTGAGGGTCTCAAGGCGCTGGGGGGGGGGAGGGTGCGAGCAGCTCCATAGATCATTCAAAGAGCCAGGTTCTTTCTGGATTGGTGCAGTGTCAGGCTTCGTCGGATGCAGAGGGGGAGTTCGTTCCATGTCTTGGCCGCCAGGTAGGAGAAGGATCTGCCACCTGCTCTGGCCCTGTGGATGCGGGGGACAGTGGCTAAGGTGAGGTCGGCAGAGCAGAGGTGTCTCTTGGGGGCGTGGAAGGAGATTCGTTCATTGAGGTATTGGGGTCCAGTGTTGTGGAGGGCTTTGTAGGCGTGTGTGAGCAGTTTGAAGGTTATTCTTTTTTTGACGGGGAGTCAGTGGAGGTCGCGGAGGTGTTGGGTGATGTCGTCATGTCGTGGGACGTCGAGGATAAGTCTGGCTGCGGCGTTCTGGACGGTCTGGAGTTTGCGGGGGAGTTTTTTGTTGATTCCGGCATAGAGGGTGTTTCCGTAGTCCAGTCTGCTGGTGATGAGTGCGTGGGTGACGGTATTCCTGGTGTCGGGGGTGATACATTTGAAGGTTTCATGAAGAATGCGGAGGGTGTTGTAGCAAGTGGAGGACACAGCGTTGATCTGGCAGTTCATGGTGAGTGAAGAGTTGAGTATTATGCCAAGATTGCGTGCGTGGTCCGTTGGGGTGGGTGGGTGGGTTTCCGAGGGCGGGGGGCCACCCGGTGTTGTACCCATGCGGAGGGGGTGGAGCCGAGGATGAGGACTTCTGTTTTCTCTGAGTTGAGCTTCAGGCAGCTGCTGCTCATCCAGGTTGCGACGTCTTTCATCCCTTCTTGGAAACTGCGCCTGATGATGTTGGGTTCCTTTGTGAGGGAGAGGATGAGCTGGGTGTCGTTGGCATATGAAACTATGTTGAGTCCGTGTTTTCTGATGATGGTTGCGAGGGGGGCCATGTAAATGTTGAAGAGCGTGGGGAGGATCGCTGAGGTACTCCGCATTTGATCTCTGTTGGTTCGGAGAGGAAGGGCGGGAGTCTTATTCTTTGTGTTTTGCCTGAGAGGAAAGATCAAATCCAGTCTAGGGCTGTTCTCTGGATGCTGACGTCATGGAGTCTGGTGGCTAGTGTGCAGTGGGAGACTGTGTCGACGGCTGCGGAAAGGTCGAAGAAGATGAGCGCTGCTGTGTGGCCTTGGTCGAGGAGGGCACGGATGTCGTCGGTGGTGGCTATGAGGGCGGTCTCGGTGTTGTGGTTGCTGTGGAAATAGGATTGAGAGGTGTCTAGGATGTCGTTGGTTTCTATGAAGTGTGATAGCTGGGTGTTGACGGCTTTCTCGATGACTTTGGCGGCGAAAGGGAGTAGTGAGATGGGCCTGAAATTCTTGAGATCCGTCGGGTCTGCGGAGGGCTTCTTAAGGAGGGGTTTGACTTTGGCGCGTTTCCAGTCGTCAGGGAATGTGGCGGTCTCGGGGGAGCAGTTGATAGTTCAGCGTAGTTCGGGTGCGATGGTGGTGGCGGCCCTGTGGAAGATGTGCGGCAGGCAGGGGTCAGGAGGTGCTCCGGAATGGATGCTTATCATGGTCTTATCTGTGTCTTCTGTGGTGAGCGGGTTCCAGGTGAGGAGGGTCTGTTGGATGGCGTCACTGCGTGGGGGGTGTTGAGGCGGAGCCGTGGTCTTGGTCGTTGAAGTAGTCGTAGAGCATCTTGATCTTGAGGTGGAAGAAGGAGCTGAGTCTGTTGCAGAGGTCTTGGGAGGGAGGGACGTTGGTTGTTTTGCTGTTAGGTCTGGCGAATTCTTGTATGATGGCGAAGAGTTCCTTGGAGTTGTGGGAGTTGGAGAGGATTCTGTCTTGGATGAAGTTTCTCTTAGTTGATTTTATGAGTTGGTGGTGTGCCGTGGTGGCCGCCTTGTAAGCGGAGCGTGCTTCCGGGGTTTTGCGGTTTCTCCACGTTTTCTCCAGTCATCGGCAAGAGCGCTTGGATTCTCAGAGCTCCGTGGTGAACCAGGTGACTTTCGTGTTGTGTCGTCTCGTGGTGTTCGGGAGGGGGGCGAGAGTGCTGGCGCAATTGGCGATCCATTGCTGGAGGTTGCTCGCTGCTGAGTTGGCGTCTGACGTAGTGGGGGGAGGAGTGCAGCTGAGGGCGGAGGTGAGGAGTTCTTTGGAGACTTTGTTCCAGTTTCTGCGTGGGAGGCGGGGCGTGCGCTTGTGTGCGGAGGGTTTCAAGAAGGAGAAATGGATGCAGTGGTGGTCTGTCCAGAGCGGCTCCATGGTGTGGCTGAAGCAAATGTTGTATCCTCCCGCGAAGATGGGGTCGAGCTTGTGTGCTGCTGTGTGTGTGGGGGTGGAGACAAGTTGTTTCAGTCCTATGTTGGTGAGGTTCTCCAGGAGGTGGTGTTGGGATCGCTGATGTTGTCTAGGTGGAAGTTCAGGTCTCCGGGCAGTATGTAGTCCGTGGAGGCAAGGTCGTGGGGAGTGATGAAGTCTGCGATGACATTGGTGAAAGGGGTGCGGGTCAGGGAGGTCTGTAGGCGAGTGTTCCGTGGAGCGTCGTTCTAGGGTTAGGCTGGATCTGGAAGTGGATGTGTTCCATGAGGGGAGAGGCGTCGTCCGAGCAGGTGGTTGTTAGTTGGAGTGGGCTTTTGTGGACAATGGCGAGGCCTCCTCCCGGGCGGTTGGGGCGGTCCTTCCTCAGGATCTTGTATCCGTTGGGGATGGCGGTTGCGATATCGGGAGCAGAGCTGGCGTTGGTCCAGGTCTCTGTGAGAAAGGTGACGTCCGGCAAGTGAGAGTTGAGGAGGTCCCAGATTTCTACGGTGTGTCTGTGCAGGGAGCGTACTTGGAGAGGATGCAGCTCAGGGGCTTGTGTACGATGGCGTCCGGTGGGTTGGGGGTGGCTGTCTGGGTCCGGAGGTGGGTGAAGATGTGGCGGCAGTGTCGCCAGGAGAACGGGCCTTGGGTGTTGGTCAGCGTCAAGAGCTGGCAGTTGTTGTTGCATCCAGGGTTGAGTGCATGGAGGGTGCTGGGGTCGTAGCGGCAGGGGGTCGGGGGACCGGGGTCCCTGGCGCTGGTCGTGGTCGGGTCGCGGAGGCGCGCAGACGGGCTTGCCTTTGGCGCGCCTTTGGCACGGCCGCACATCGGCCACCATTAAGTAGGGGTCGGGGGAAAGGTGAGCAGCTGGGAGGCGGGAGCGGGAACTCGCTGGGGTGAGGGGCTGTGGAGGCAGCAGCGGCAGGGAAAAGGCAAGGCAAAACAGAAAGAAAGACAGAAAAAGGCAAAAACAGGCAAAAAAACAGGAAAAACAGGAAAAAGAAAGAAAGGGGCAAAACAGAAAGAGGATGACACACACAGAGTGGGCTAGCAGAAGAGAAGGCTCTTCCACTAGACCACCAGGAATGAGGTGCAGGCAGGAGCCTGCGAGTGGAGGAAGGCCTCGAACACCTACCTGGATCACAAGAAGGCGATAAGGGCAGTGCCTTAACGGCGGAGCTACGCGAGGGGAGAGCAGTGACTCTGACCAGGATGATGACTTTGTAGGGCTCTATAACTCTAGAGGGTGCCATAATAAATTTGTTTTGGCCTTACCCATAGCAAGATTAGGGAGAAAATCAAGACACAAGTTAGATGCAGAAATAACAGAGGATGAAGTAGCGACTGAACTATTTGATATAAATTTGAGAAAACTGCTAGCGCCTAGTGGGGTTCAGCCAGAATTGTTTTTTTTTAAAAAGGCAAACACAGCAGTTCAACTGCTGAAGGTGGACATACAGGCCATACAACAGGAAGATATAATCCTGGAAGACCTGTGAACAGCTACCATAGCACTAATATATGAAAAGTGTAAACTGACAGAAAGGTGTGATTCATGGAGGCATATCTCCTTAATTAATACCGGAACTAAGGTATTGGCTAAGATCTTGGGAAGTGTCAATTGGGGGTGGTGAGAAGCCTAATACACTCGGAACAATCCAGATTAGTGTCAAATAGAGCACAAGAATGAACCTCAGAAAAGTACACAATTGTTATGATACAGCGAAAGTAGTGTAAGAACCTTTTGCAATAATATCATTCGGCATGGAAAAAGCAAATAACGTAAGGGATTAGTCCCACATGCTGGAAACAGTTGGGCTGGATCCTAAAGTTTTGGCATGGACATGAGCTTCTTTACAACTCCCCAACTGCAAATGAAGACTCTCACCCCGCTTTCAATTAAAGAATAAAAAGAGGCACTATTCAGAAATTCCCACTGTCAACTATACTATTCCTCATGGTATTAAAGCAAGTGTTTGCTAGATTCATGGTGATGCATTGGTTAGGGGAATGTGCTGGTTTCCACGATGAAAAGATACGATATTGTTGAATGCAGATGATGTCTATTTGTAAGTCAATACCAGTAATGAAACCGTAGAAATTAAAGAGATTTTCAAGACATTTAATGAATTTTCAGATTTTAACATTAATTGCAAAAAATCAATACTTTTTCTGCTGACAGAATGGCCACTTGAGGCTGGAACAATGGCTGGGGTAAGACTGAAAACAAGGGATTTCCATTATTCTGAACTATATATGACAAGAGATTGAAGGGAGTTCTATAGGCAAAACCTGAAGATACTACTTGACCTGTGACTTAATGAGGTGACATCATTGAAGGTCACTTATCTTGTCCCCGTTTGGTAAAGCAACTTTTTTACTTGATTCAAAAAGAGTTGTGCTTCCAAGATTCCTGTATGTTTTACAAAATTCACCAGTCTGGGTTCCAGTTACATTTTTAAGACTGTGAATGACAATCTAAGGCGGTTCTTGTGACAAAATTGAGTATCTGGGATCTTTTCGAATACACTGGGTAGGAAAGTGTACAAGGGTGACGTAGTACTCGCAAACTTACACAATTACTATCTGACACCACATCTTGCATTTTTTAAATGAATGGACCTTCTGTGAGAAAGACAAGTCATCATTCAGGATGGACCAATACAGCATGAGAGAAAAAATGTTTCTGCATGATTCATATAGAGGCCTCTCGAGCATATCCCTCCCCTCTCCCACCGAGGTGGGAGTGAAAGTCTGGAACAAGGGAAATAGGATGGAAGAGAGAAATAGCTATAGAAACCCTTTTATGGGTGGGATAACATCTGAAAGAAGTTAGAGGACTTTCTAGTTTTAGAAAGTGGGATCTTTTTGGGAGTTCAAATCAGATTATGGTGTTTGAGAGCAATGTTGTCTTTTGCTCATTACGTACCTAATATGCTGAAGGAACTGTTATACAGTTTTACTTATATGTCTCTTAGGAGCCCCCATACTTTTAACATGCTCATTTGCTTATCGAGACCTCATGCCATGTAAATCATTATTTGCTTGAAATAATTAATGAATTTATGTTTATAACTGTGCAACATTGTGTGTTATATTTATCATACCTTCCGAGAGTCAGCTTCTAGTCTATATATTTATGCATTTATTTAAATGCCTGAAAGGCATAGTGACTTTATGTTTTAACATCACATTGTAAGTAAAGCTTCACATTCCTCTTCACACCTGAAATCATGAGTCACATGGTGGATTTTTCCCAAACTAAACTATTTCAATGGCGTAAATTGATCATTTACAACTCTCTTTGAGAGAAACAGTGGTATTTTGATTCAATGATAAGCACTGACAAGTGCAGCCACTCTAGGAACTGTACCAAGGCCACTGTCTCAACAATCTAGCTGCATAGACGTATCTCAGCCTTGTCTCTGAGAAAGGCAATAGATTGGTAAATAAATACAGTTCAGGTTTGCATGTTTGATGACTATATCAAAATACTAGTCCCTTATAAAACACTAAACTTTTTCATGCTAAGATTAAACATTTAAGGATGCTCAAAATGTACCTTGTAATATGTTGCCTGTTTACATAGTTTTTACATTCTGTGATTACACATTCGCCTTTAATTGTTTTGTTATCTGAAATAATTCGCTTGCATTTCTTGTGCACAGAAATTAGCTTAAAATAAAGCTTTAACAATAACAGTGTTATTTTCTTGTGTGTACTACTTGGTGTGAAAAGTTTGCCAGAACTCACCAAAATAAACAAAAATGCCTGGCAGTCGCTGGCAGGTTCAGGTATGTGCCTAACACACATTAAATCCCAGGTAAATTAAGTGAAATGTGTGAGCTATACCATGTCCGATTCTCACGCTCAGGCTGGCAAGTAGTACAGAGACACAAACTGTCTTTATCCCATGCCTATGAATGAACAGTTAATGCTAACAAATTCTGATCTATGAATAAACAATTCATTGCTCACTCTAAGACCGTTGCAAATGGAGGGTTACTTGTTTCCAACCAAACCACACAAACATCTTTTTTGACCTATGTATGTGTTCACACAGTACTTTTTAATAATATTTTACTAGTTGATTTTAATAGGTCATTCTTAAATCCATATAAATCAGGTTTCCATGGGGGGGCGTGGCTTGCTGCGGAGAGATATGGCCGCTTGTTAGAGCGGCTCCGCCACACTGCCCTGTAACTACCCCCATACATACTTTAAAATTATCCGGAACAGACATGTGTGGGGTCCTGACGAGCCCCACTCGGAGCCCGGGTGCTACGATTGCCCAGGAAGGCAAAAGGGGGTTGGAATTGGGGAAGGGAACTGGAGAGGCCTGTAAACCGTTGAAATCCCCGGCCTAGAGTGACGGAGACAGGAGGAAGCTGACGTGCACGGAGGGCGGAGTCAGCAGCGTAACTTGGCCAGAGACGCTGTGAGACCTAGCAGTGGTGCGACCTGACAGCCAGAACACTGCGGCTGGCGATTGCCCGTGGTAGGGTGAAGATCCAACACCATAACAGGCGCAGAGGCCATAACACGAGCAGGTCCAGCGGCGCATGCACCCGGGACTGCAGACCTTTCTGGGCGGTGCTTCGTTTGCAGACGATATAGGCTGTGGGGCAGTGGTAAGACGGGAGCAACTTGACTCCGGAGCAGGTGGGGGGCCAGATATTGGAGTGACATGGAAGGAAGAAAGACCCCCCCTGCAGTGGGGAAGGACCTTCGAGCCCCCCTACTCCCCATCCCGGTGATTTTCGTTCAGACTCCTTTTTGCCCCCCCCACCCCTTGAGGCCATGACACAGCACCACGCATGTTGGGGGCTGCGGGAGTGGAGCCTTTGAGCTTCGGACCCAATGACAGGGCTGCGAGCTCGAGAGAAGCGGTAACACATCCTTCAGCAGGGCCATAGAGGCCAGGCCATTTGGACCGAGGAAGTGGAAAACCAGCTGTGGCGGCTCCCCTGGCTGGCCTGCAGACAGTGGGAAGAACGAGAGATGGCTACTGGATGTGGGACCCAAAGGAGGTCTGAAAAGCACATTTTGCCTTCTCATGTAGTTAATATGCATTTGTTTTTCTTCTCAGGTTTGTGTTCATTGGTTCATGCTCTCCATCCTCCAAAACCAATTGCATGGGCATACTTGACTTCCCGATGGAGGACGGCAAGAAAGTCTCAACATCGGAATAAGGACATTGAACCATTGGAAAGCGCAGACGCGGGTCCAGCCCCGGAGAGTGAGGACAGATTCTCATGCGAAACTGAACACTCTACGGCCCAGAGGAGATGATTACCTTGGTCTGGCTAATATTGGACAGGCAGACATTGGGCCAGTCGCTCAGCAGTATGGAGCTGTGATGCAGACGTAGGGCGATCCGGTGGCCTTGTGGACTGGGACTGTTACTCAGCAAAGATCTACCTTTATTGTTTTAGATTAGCATAAATATGCAGGATTGATCTTTGCATTTGTCAATATTGATACAGCACCTGTACTACACATGGAAAGGGGTTTTGGGGGGCGGCCGTCGGGCATTCTTGCAACTAAGTCCACCCACTTTTGGTGTTGATATTATGGGGTGACAAGCACTCTGCAAATTGGGGTGGTGGGAGATTATAAACCCACAGTGCAGGATAGAAGGGAGGGGGGAGTTCTGTTTTTGGGGTTTGAGTTGCCATCTTTGGGACAGCGTAGTTCTAGGAATCTATAAGTTGTTTAGCTTGGCAGAAAAAAGAAAATGGAGCGCTCCACTGGGGGATGGGGGGTGATTTGGGGGCGGAAGTCCCCAACACTGCAGGACAAAATGGGCTCTGACCAGGTACATAACATATTAACATTGTTAGATAAGAGGATTGCCCCAGATGCATTATGAGGGTGCCCCCATACAGACATCACTCTGACAATCATGACTTTGAACGTCAATGGCCTTGGACACAAAATAAAATGTATAGTGGTACTTCAATATCTTAGCAAGCACAACCCTGATATAGTATTGCTTCAGGAAACACACCTTAAGGGCAATACTTGTAAGGCGCTAGACATATATGGCTATAAACTCTTGGCGCATGCAGGGTTCACATCAGGTTCTAGAGGAGTAGGGATTCTGGCTCGGACAGCACTTCCCTTTATACCTGTAAGATCTGGCATGATCAGATGGGCAGATTCATGGCCATGACAGGGAGATGGGAGGGGTAGGGTCCTGAACATATGCTCCCTGTATGCACCACCATGATTACATGCTGACACCCTGCCGCCGCTAAGTACACTATTGCTGGACCTCCAGATGGGTATATTAGTTATAGGGGAGACATGAACTCCACAATGGACCGGATGAAGACCTCAGTAAGGGGACTGGGGCGGAACCACTGCGACCCATTGTGGAGGCTCTCGGTCTGGTAGACCTATGGAGAGAGCATAACTCAGGAGCCAGACAATATATGTTCTATTCCGCATCACAAGGGGGTATACCCGCCTTGACTACCTAATGACACACTCAACTTATGCACACTGGTGTAAAGAGGCGATACACAAGGCGAGAGGAATATCGGACCACTCGTCTGTGGAAGTACATTTGCAGGGACCCACTAGAGATAGTACCCTGCCAGGATATGTACAGGGCATAGCTGGGAGGAAAAGGAAAGAACAACAACTTCATTATGACACCCTGGAAAAAGATATTGTGAGACTTGAAATGAGGGCTGCGGAGACTGGTGTGCCGAATGCACACACTATATAACAGATCCGCATTAAGCAGCGGGAAATGAGAGATATAGCAATGAAAGTGGCCAAGACACAGGCCAGGGCAATCCAGAGAAGACTATATGGTGTTGGGGATAAAGCCAAGAAATGAATGGCTTGGCTGAACAAAAGAAATAAGGAGAGAAACTGGGTACCAGAGGTGCACATTCCGCAAGGGGAGATTAGAAAGACAGGAGAAGAAATAGCAGCTGCTTTCTCTGACCATTACGAAAACCGGTTCACGTCTACCTAAACTAGAACAGGGTTAGACTGCACTGAAATCCTCCAAGATTCCTGCCTCCCCAGGTTGTCCCGGGAGAAGAAAGAGGAGCTGGAGAAGGACTTCACAATAGAGGACAAAGGAAGAACCATTAGGGATCTGCAGTCGGGTAAGGCGGCCGGACCCAACGGTATACCGGCTGAATTCTATAAAAGGGTGGCATCAAAAGTGTCCCCACATATGTTAAATATGTTTCGGGAGGCGCTGGACTAGGGTAGTCTGCCAGAAGACCAATGGCTGGCCACTATACTGGTTATACCAAAACCGGGTAAGCTTCCTACCGATTGTGAATCATACCACCCATTTCATTGTTAAATATGGAAGCGAAGGTGCTGGCAGAGGTCTTGCCGACCAAACTCAGCGGTGTCATCACGTCAATAGTCCACCCCAACCAATCTGGCTTCATGCCCCATAGGAGCACCAGGCTTAATTTGAGGAGTCTATATGGCGTGATGCATATTACAAAGATGAAGCCGACAGAGGATGCAGCGTTACTATCGTTAGACGTCTGTATGGCATTCGACAACATCGAATGGCCGTATTTGTTTGCGGTGCTGGAATGATTCGGATTTGGCCCCAAATTCTGCACCTGGGTTCAGCTCCTGTATACGAAACCGCTAGCTAGAGTATGTGTGAACGGGTGGTGTCGAGACCAGTGATCTTACACAAAGGTACGAGGCAGGGATGCCCACTCTCTCCTATGCTTTTTGCCTTGGTATTGGAGCACTTGGCAGCATTGGTCAGAGCAGACACGTTAGTTTGGGGTATTGTGGGAGGAGATGAATGGGAGGAAAAAATATCATTGCATGCCGATGATATCCTGCTGTATGCAACAAATCCAAAATCCTCGATTGGTCGGATACTCCACATATTCCTACTGTTAGGGGGTTATTCTGGTTACCGGATACATTGGGACAAATCCCTCCTCTATGAGCTGGCAGAGGACGTTCCAAATATAGCATCCAGTGTACGAACCCTGGTGATAAAAGATACATTTAAATATCTGGGCATAGTAATTTCAAGGACAGACAGCGAGTTTTTAGAGGACAATGTATTCCCTCAGCTGGATAGACTGCGTAGGGATGTGTTACACTGGAGAAAACGGCCACTGTCCCTAATAGGGCGGGCTGTTTTTTTTAAAAATGATGGCACTGCCACGATTCCTGTATATCCTATAAAACACTCCCTGTAGCGTACTGCCTAGCTTTTTTAGGAGAGTTGACAGCGAACTACGACAACTATTGTGGGATGGGGGAAGAGCTAGAATAACCCTCATAAACTACAGAGGGGTGTATTTGAGGGTGGACTGGCGATTCCCGACATCCGGAAGTATTACTGGACGGCACAGTTGGTAACAATTAACTAGTGGGTGTTCATGGGACGAGAGGAGCCAGCATACAGAGTCAACCACCACTCGATGGGACAGAGGGGCTACCCAGCGGTGCTTTATCATAGACAAACGGGGAACCAACTGCCTCCACACACACAAACAATAATACGTATATGGAGGGAAGTGACAGCATTTTTGGGCTGGAAAGGGAAATTGACAGGAAAAACTCCGCTGTGGGACAGCGATCTTCTACAGGAGGTAGGCAAGCTAAAGGGGTTCCATAAGTGGGGAGTGCTGGGAATCGACTATTTAGGGGATGTATGGAGGGGGCAAAATCCGATAGACTTTGAAGATCTAAAATCGGAGTACCAGATGGCTGATTCCTAACACTTTCGATACCTACAATTGAAACATGCCCTCAGAAGACATATCCCTGATGGCAAACAGTTGGCGGAATACACACCACTTGAAGATAGAGTACTTATAGATCCCATGAGTAATAAAGCCACTTCCCTGGTATACATGAAAATAATGAACAACTCGTCGAATCCCCTTGGGGGCTCTCCGAGAAAGGTGGGTGGCCGAACTTGGTACGCTCGATGACGACGATTGGCAGAAGCGATACATAGCCCAGCAAGGTTTCGCTTCATACAATTGCGTATCCTGCTCAGATCATACACTTCAAGTGCACTATTACACCGAATGGGTTGCAGTGACACAGATCAGTGCGCAAGGGGCTGTGGGAGGTGAGCACCTTCTTCCATATAATATGGTCTTGTCCCCAAAGTCAGCAGTATTGGAGGGAGATAACAGGGTTAATGTCTGAAATGATGGAACAGGAGGTCACATTGGAGGCCAGATGGCACATTCTATGTGTGACGGGAGAAGACAGTTGGCCCAAATATTCTAAAATATGGCTTATGCTAGCGGATATAGTGGCAAAAAGAAACATAGCAAAGGCGTGGGGAGTGCACCAACCTCCGAGTGTTGTAGAGTGGAAGGAGGATTTAGACTGGTGCTGCGCTGCTGGAAAAGTAGTGTTCCAGGGCAGAGGGTCCCAGAGGAAGTGGTACAAGGTCTGGGGCAAGTGGGTGGGTTATAGAGTCCTCCGAGGTGACTGCATGAGCAGACTCCAAACTGCACAGGAATGTACTTAGGGTTGATTTTCACTGATGGTTTGTACTGTGACATGACAAGGTACACATATGTTTTCTCTGATACCCTTGAGGAGTATGTATGAAAATGCTACATCAATAGTTATACTGCCAGGCTTTTTGTCTGCTTGTTTAATAAAAAGATTTTTTTTTAAATAGCTTTCCATGTGAATCTAAAGACATTGAACAGTCTGGTATCATTCAATGCAGCATCCATCAATAACATACCCCCTAATATATGGGGGTATTGAGCAAATTTTGACCTTATAGTGCTGCATTATCTGCTCACAATAAGTACTCGCTCTCCTTGGATTATATGGACATTGAAGCTAAAACCATATTCTGAGCCAAATTTCACAACTGTAATCTATTGGATGCTCTGTCTGTAAGCATGAGAGTGCCGTGACCCCAATAAGCGACTATCAAAGCTGGGATGTCTTTGTCCTTTCCCTCTCTTTTGTAAGACTGACCTCTCTTGTGGGGCTATAATTCTGTTTGAGCACTGATTAACAAATGTTGACCCAAAGGAGGTCTGAAAAGCACATTTTGCCTTCTCATGTAGTTAATATGCATTTGTTTTTCTTCTCAGGTTTGTGTTCATTGGTTCATGCTCTCCATCCTCCAAAACCAATTGCATGGGCATACTTGACTTCCCGCCCTCATGGGTGACATATCGAGGGTCTCCATTAAAGGCACAGCCCAACCTCAGTGATTGACTTGAATTACCCTCTTACTTAACCTCTTCTTTCACAGCATCCAGCCTGACCATCCAGGTGGAAGGTGGAGATGTTTTAGGATGCTCTTCTGTGATGTGTTCCTGTTTGGGTCTGTAAGGACCTGGAAGGAGCCCAGGATCAGACCCCTGCCTCTTTACCCTCCTCCCCCCCCTGTCAACATCTAAAACCCTTCTCCCCTTTCCTTTATCTAACCTACGAAACATCTGGAGCAGCAAATATTTGCCAATTTCTCATTTTACATCCACTTTTCAAAAATGGAGAACATATTGATCTGAGAACCAAATATTGCTTAATCACATTATTCGATATTAAGACAAAAGCATAAGGAAAAATTGTCTTAAAAGGCCTAGAATCTTGGACTTATCATGACAACCATTAAATCCCTGCTTTCAGATTGGTTTCTGGATCTCCTGTAGCACTAGTGATAATTAAACAAGGAAATGGCTCCTCAATATCTTAAATGTATCTATACTTAGACAGGCTTAAAGCAGGGATGCCTACATGAACACCTGTTGCTTTACCTCTACACGGCCAATTTGGGCTCAGCTCAGTCTAAAACCAATGACCTACCCATGATTAGCAGCCATCACATACATTTTTTATAATATGTTAGTATATTGATTAAGGATTGGACCTGCACATACTTGCTTGCTTAAGGCATTGGCTGACAATAGGGCTACAAACTGGTTAGTGCTGAATACCAACACAAACAAAGATAGTGATTTTTGGTAGAGTCAAGAAAAATTGGGGCACGTGAAAAGTGGAGTCAGAATACCTATTACTATTGCCAATACTCAACTAACCTGAAGTTTGGTTGAGTGAGAAAGGCACCATATGCTACCATCTTCCAGTGATCAAAAATAACAGATCACCATTGTCTTATGGCTTTGGTCGGATTAGGGATAAGCTACAGAGCACAACAGTAGAGCCAATCTTGTGAATTGTGAGAGCTAAGTTATTTATTGAGCTACAAGTACTCTGTAGTCAGAGGGATAACTGTGACTATAGTGTATGTCAGTTCTATCATTAGCATTGATTTATTACTTAACAAACCCTTTTGTTTAAAGGATGAAAGCCCTCACCCACACATGAGTTGGTATACTGTATCATACGGTCATTCCTCCCACTGGTCAAAGTCTGTACCAGTGTGGGTTACAACCCTTCTTCAAGGGGGGTATTGCTGGCCCTATGTTTGTATACTCTGATGGTGAGGTGTCCTAAAGAAGAAATAGAGGGGATGAACGTGCAAATAAATCTACTTACTTGTTAACAAATTACTTTGTGTCACCAGTGTGTAGGGAAATAATTGCAAGGAAATAATAAGACCCTGTTTATGAGGTTAAAATGTTTCATCCCTTCATCAATTGCACTTTACAAGTATCTCCAGGCTTTCTTCAGGATATTGCCCTCTTAGTGATTGTTCCTGTCACCTAATTATGATCCCTAATCAAGTTTCAGTTAATTCCTGTGATTGCTACCATCCCAAGGGGACCTGTGGAGATAGAACATAACACAACGGACACAATAATTAAGTAAGTATCAACTTTTGCTCATCTCAATACAACTATATACAATGGTAGTAGGGAGATTCCTGAATTTAATTTTTTAAAAATATCTTTCACTATTCCCATAGTGAAAGCACCACACACATAAAACATGAAGCAACATCTCACTTGAGTGCTAATGTTACTCTCATTTGGTTCTTACTAGTGTATCCTTAATATCTCTAGGGTTGGTGTTCTTCCTAATACAAGTTTTGGGGAACTGCTGATACTGTAAATTAATACATAATAATGTTTTCCTGTTGTCAGATTATCTTATTGAGGACCTGTATAATTCGAAAGTAAGCTTCTATATGTGTATTCTTTATAGAGTTATCCAGAACTCCCAGTTTCTTTATTTATTGAAGTTCAGTAAGACGATGATGGATATGTATGTTAGTTTATTGCTGCATTAATGTGCACTAGGGTAACCTCCCCTTTCTTTTAGTTAGTGAAGAGTTGCCTGATCTATCATATGGTCAGAAGGTTTTTCATGACAAATATAGCTTAGTTCTTGATCTTAAGAAATGTAATACCTTTAGAATGTTACGTAGGCTCCCTATGTGTACTCCACAATAACTAACCAGGCTTGACTTTGGTTTGGTGAAACCAGTGCTCAATATGAGCTGGTGGTTTCCGGTGCTCAACACCGGCACTTAATTGTCAACACAAGCGCTTGTGACAGTCTGCCACAAGGTGACACTGTCTGGCTAATTTAGAGATAACCACAACATTAGTTAAATATTAATTCAATATGCATTTATCTCCAGCTAAGCCATTCTTATAGATTTGGGGGCCTGATGTAGTCCGAATTGTCACACTTGTAGGAGTGTGATACTTAGTAGTTGTATTGTTCATATAATTGACTGCACTGGCAGGGGCAATGGGTGGTGCAAGCTGCAGTGGCCTCCTGATGAGAGCCCTGGCATTTTCTTTTTTTTTTACAAATTAAGTACTGGGTAAAACAGACAATGCCAGCTTTGTAGCAGGTTTGCCTCAAAGCAAGGAACACCAAGACACCCATTATCTAGGAAGCCATTGAAGATTACAAGACTTAGGGCCCGATTAAGAGTTTGATGGGGCACTGGTGGGACCGCCCCGCCGCCGCACTGCCAAACCCTCTTGAGGACCGCCCGCCCTATAATGACTTTTTTTGTCATTGGCGGGCATTTCCTTTGCCGTTCCCAGAGGCCTATAAAATAGGCACTGCATTACGAATGTCAAAGGAAGTTGCAGCAGGACATAGACTGAAAAGTCCATGCCGTGCTAGAACTTCTGTGCATGCACACAGGGGGGCACATGTTGTGCTCCCCTGTGTTCATCCACAAGGCGTGGGGCCCTGCACGGCCACCTTTTTTTTCTTGCCGCCACTGTTTTCATGGAAGAAAGACCTCCATGAAATCAGTGGCGGTGATGAAAGTCGGAATATGCTTGGCAGGAGTGCAGCGGTCCTGCCAAGCATATAGATGCCTCTGGACAGCCGTGCCACCACCAGGGAATGGCGGTTCCCTGGCGGAGTCGGCGGTCCCAACGTGGCATGACCACTAGGGTCGTGGTGTGGCAATCGCAAGACCGCCACCGCCGCGCCACCACGAGTCTGGCAGACCTTGGACCGTCAGACTCGTAATAGGGCCCTAAGTGCATGGTTTAAACTTCTGAATGATTCCCTCCAGGAGCTGGGTTTAACAAAACTTTAACACACATTAAAGGACTTTCTCATGACAGGGATTTGAATGTATTGTCTTTGTATCAGCATTTCGAGTATTTTATAAATTCATATCAGGAAAAGTAAAAACAAGTTTATTTATACACTCCCCTGCAGTACTTCATAGGATTAAACATTGTTAGCTTCAGATGTCTATTAATCTATATTACAAAATTTCATCAGCACTGGCACAATGTTTTCCACAAAATTGTATTTTGCAGGTTTTGTTTTTATAAAAGTAAATCAATTTTACAAATATTGTGTCAGACAATTGAAAGCAGGTACTAGGTATTAGCAATATTTTACCAGTCTGGTACTTCTACTTGTAAAGAGGGGATAAATGTCTGCTTTACTAATAACATTCCATGGGTTGCCCATAATTTGTTTTAATTCCTGGAGGTGGTAATAAAGAATATGTCCAGAATTTAGTTTTACTGTCAGAAGAATTTGGTAGAGCAGTACATTTTAATGTTCAATTTATTTTATTGCATTGTCTGTTATCCTTTATTTTAGTCACTCCTTGCTATGGTTTTAACTAATTCAATAAAGAAACGTATGAACATATCAATAATCAAATAAATGCAGCGATCAATAGCTTTTCCTTTCTCAAAGGCCAATACAATTATTGTATTCAATTGTAGGGCCATCTGAACTTATTGTCGTGCTCAATCTGTAGAATCCACAATATTGGCTATTAAAGCAGAGTTAAAAAAAACTCTAAAAATCATACTTACTATAATTTCAATCAGCTTGCTGAACACAACTTCCCGTGGCTCAAAGAATTCAAAGAGAAAATACTGAAAGCGGAAAAAAGTAGAGATTTCAGGTGAGTATTACAAATATAGTAGGTGTACGTGGCATGATAGGCATTATGAGATTATTGAGCATGTTTCATTAAGTCAATTATTGAGCCAGTACAGTAGGGTAACTTAGGGGTTGACCCTATTGCCCATTTCATCAATCGATATATGAAGGTGCTGACCTACATGCTGATGATTCCTGACTTCACCTTTGGGCTGCTGTCGTAACCAGCAAAAACATCTAAAGTTAGTCTTCAACCATTTATAATTTATGCTAGTGACAAATTGATCAACATACAATAAATATACAGCAAACTTCTAATAGGGCTATAATTAGGAGTTAAACACAAGTTGACTGCTGCAGTGGATCTTCATCACAGCTTGGCAACAACAGATCAGCTTAAGTAATTGAAGCTAAATTAAGCACTCAGGAAACTTGTGCTCAAACTCACCACTGGCTGCTGTAGGATGCAGGGTCATTGCTCTGCCTCTTACTCCGGAAAAAAACTGAGAGCCATATTTATCAAAATGTAATGCAGCGCAGCAAGTCACCTTGCTGCGCTGTCTTACAGGGAAAGGGCAGGAATGCGCCATATCTATCACAATATAGCGAGTTCCTTCCTTTTCCCATTGCTGGTGCACAATGTGCCCCCTAATGCCAATGCAGGCACACTTGCACCATGGTGCGAGAGTGCCTGCGTTCTAAGCAGGATTTTTTTTGTGCTGGAAGGAGCCCCTGCACAAAAACAATCCCCTGAGGAATTTTCCTCTTTATAGAAAGAGGAAAAAACAAGGAGAAATGAAGATATTTCTCATCGTTATGCCTCCCCTTGGAACGCGTAGCATTTGGGCTCATTCCCAGGTCTACCAGTAATGGTAAATATGTGAATGCATCAAAATCAATGGATGTTGCTTGGGAACACCCATGCACCACCCATGGAATGCCTCAACACAGCGATTTGCGTTGTGTTACTCTGGATTTATCAAGCCCCTCAGGGCCACGCAAGAGGGTCCTGCGTGGCTTGATAAATCGCATTTTAGGGGTTGTGTCACTTTTGCACCACGTTGCGTGGTGCAAAAGCAACGCAACTCCTTGATAAATATGGCCCTGAGTGTCTACGAATGGTCAGGTCTGCAGTGTGTGCTGTACCAACCTCTCCCCTCACACTCATAAGCGTGTCTTCCAGAACAACAAGCCTCCATGCTACCAGCGACACACTGCTTTTTTGCTGAGATTTCGTTTAAAAATCTATGCAGATGACAATGGATTGTAGATTGGGAGCTTTGAATTGGAGAATTACATCTCCAGACATTAAAATATCTAGTAACACTTTGTGTAATTCATTAAATTGAAAGGTTTGTGTACTTCACTCAACTTCATCTGCAAGAATCTTTTCAGCTAAAAGTGAGTTTTTGCTTCGATTTCTCCATCAAAAATCTACTTGAGTGCTTTTTCTCCACCACTTTTTTAAACTTCGCCAAGTTTATGAAGTATGAAAGAGGAGAATGCATGTTTGAAGAGTCTGCCCACAGCTAATTTGTCTTTGAAGCCTGTTTAAAGCACAGGAAAGTTACTTATCTGTGTTCTGGATTTACACGTGTTGAACATCTGACTACTAACTATACTTTTGTGTGCAGGATGAAGAAACAACAAATCACCACTCATGCCAAAAAAGACCAATAGAATGAAATAATTACACCCACCACTAGCCTAATTGATGTGAAGCCCTGCATCTCAGGAGAGAGGAATCATTTTTATGTTCAAACAGTAGAAAGCATGCCGTTTTTCCGCTTGTTGACATTTTCAATTCAATATCTTTTTCAGCAGGACTCTCAGTGGAACTTTTTTCAATTCTCTTTGCTCGGGTAGATGTTAAAAGAAAAACTTTTTTACACACGAGCAGAAAAAAACATATATATTATGTGCTTTTTACCTGATTGTAATAGGGAGTGTTAGTTGACTTTTGTGTTGCTGTGTGCTTCTTCTCATCTCCCACTTTGACATGTACCACAGGATCAATATTGACTCCTACCAGTTTTTGTGCTTGTATGATGGTAATGCCGATCTGTTGGGACAAAGCAACACTCTGAATGTATTTGTGTTATCTCAATATCTAGCAAATACTACTTTGACCCATTTGTGAGAAAACGGGCCAATAGTTGATCGGCCTTCGCAAGTAATGGGTCCACATTTTCCCCTTCACTGAGAACCAAACACCCCATTGTAGCACTTGACTCTCCCAGGGTAGCAGAGCAGTCCAAGGCCTACTCAAGGGAGGTGGTTTAGGCTAGTAATCATCATTTGCTGGCACACAATAATAACACTTGATAAATGATTATCCAGTCTGTGTTTTTTCTTTAGTAAAGGAAAAGTACATTTATTACACACACTACTTCATATTACACAGTAATTTACAAATATACTTAAACGCTGTTGGAAATACCTTTAGCGGCATTACATTTGACCCTTAAAGTGTCATGACCCCAACAAATCACAGCATCCCCCTCTCATGTATATGTCTGCACACAACCATATTAGGCGTGTCAGTTCACATCAGGTCAATGTTACCACACTTCAAGACCAGAATCACGTCATGATAATGCTTCATTCCATCACTGACTTCAGTAACCATAAACACTCTGCTTTTATAATGAGTATAAAGCATTGTGTTCATATGCTCACATCCTTAACAAAGTATTGCAGCCTTTCAGAAATATGCTTTACTTTCAACATTTACCACACTTTTAAATTAAGCATGATAAATAAACTTTTTAAATAAAGCATTATGTAAAACCTTTTGATTAATACTTTTAACTAAAGCATTGTTCAAGCCATTGTGACAACACCTTTGAATAAAGCATTGTTGAAACATCAACCATGTGTCTATGTCTTTTTTAGCAACCTTCAGGCCACATAAACTGCAGCTGTAGACTTAACCCGTAGAGGGCACTGCATTCCCACCTATAGAGCAAAGCTCCAGTCTAGGGAGTGCCTGAAAATGTATTTGAAGCCTAGGGTAGTCCTAGTTTCTTTGACCCTTCACACTTAGGGCCTGATCACGAGTTTTGGCTGTCTTTTAGCTATTCCTCCAGGCTATGCTATAACTGGACTTGATAGGTGAGGTCAACGTGGTGGGGGTATCGCCATTATTTATGACCACTCTTTTTCCTGTACATTTACTGAGTTAGACATAGTTGGATGTGAGGCAGCTCTTTTCTCCTTAGCCTGTGTTAGCAGTTTTACCTTATCTGGGACTCTCATTTATCGCCAGCCACTAGTTTTGTTGCATCATTGACTGAGGCGCTTCCTCCCCTAATTCTGCATTATGCTAATATTATGTTGGTAGGTGACCTTAATCATCAGTTTGAAGATATAGGATGTCCTGTGGTAGCCTCATTATTTGCAGATTTGGAAGGCTTTCAGCTATTTCAATTAGTTTTCTCTACTACGCATAGAGGTGGTCATACTCTTGATCCTATTTTTTCTAATCTGAGTAATTTGGTTGTGGATCTTCCTTTACCGATCATATGGACTGACCATTTTTCAGTGCCTTTTCAAGCTCCCTTGGGTTTTGTCCCCTTTAAGGCTGTTTCTGGAATTTGGGTTAGGACAAGGAAATTGACCAAGATTTCTGCTACTAAGCTTACTAATGCCTTGGCTTTGATTTGTCCTAAACTGGCCAATTGTATTGCTACAGCAAACACCCAGGTTAAAGATTGGATCACAGGGGCCTTGGATCTCATTTCTCCCGTGGTTGATAAGGTAGTTCGAAGCGCTAAGCCTACGGCATACTGGTTCAACGATGAACTAGTCTTGCTTAAAAAGCAATGTAAACGCTCCGAGCATATGTTGAGTAAAGATTTTGCTGAGGCTAGCAAAGTTCAGTATCGCCATCCTTTAAAAATGTATCATAAGCACATGAAACAAGTAAGGCGGGATTTCTACAATCAAACGCTTATCTCGAATACCTATTACTGCTCGTCAAAGGGTTTAGTGGTTACTGACCTTATGTTCTACACTTCCAGAAGAGCCCGGTGGAGAAGAGCCCTAACTTCTACGCTTCGTACCAAACCCCTATGCAAAACCCCTCACAGCTTCAAAATAGTCGTATTACCGTCTCCAGTACTCTATGCTGATTTGACCATTCCTCTCTATAATAATGGCAACGTCCTTATTCAAGCCTCTGACCTAAATCTTAATCGCTTTGACATTATCTTTATGGAGATTAAATTCTCAATTAATAACTCGATATCTAATCTACATTGTATGAGTTTGCCCTCTACTGCGGAAGCTCCTGTTCCCTCCATCCTTGCTTCTTCCCCGTCCCCGTCCCCCTCCCCTTCACTCTCTATGTTCCGGTCTGATAATTCCCCTGACAAAATGGATGAGCGTAATTCTTTTAAACTCTACCCTGGCAGCCAGGATTATCCAATTCAAAGCGCCTGTAGCAACAACCTTAGTGCTCCCACTCCTCTGCAATTAATCTCCACCCTATTGACATCCCCCGATGCGGTTGACGAATGTATTACTCACAAACCCTACCCTGTTAGTCCTGATTATGCTTCTTTAACCGTCCGTAACACCAATCTTAGTGCTTCCCTTACTCTGTACTCTATGTCTTACCCCATTACATCACATACTAACCTGCACCTTCCTATCTCCTTTCATATTTCTTCCCCCATCGCTCAAGGGAAAGTTTCCATACCTGATATTTATACGCCTCCTGGATGCTCCCTTCATCCTCCCTCACCGAGCCTGGACAACATCTATGCTAATCCTCCCCCCTAGATGTTAATATGACGGAACTCTACCGGACTACGGTATCCCCCTGCAATCTGGGTGATGGTGAGTATTTTTCTTCCAACTCCACTCTACCTAAGGGACTCCATAGATGTTATTGCTCCAGTCCAATCACTGACTATGTTAGTCTCCCTTTCTTTGAGGAGAAAATGGCTGACCTCAAGCACGATCTCCTTACTGTCAGAAATAAGCTACAGACCCTCCTGCACTTATCCTTGAAGACTGAGAATTTTTGCACACTCTATCCCAACTGCGGATTTGATCGACCTTCTCTCCCAACCAATGTTAAACATTGCGGAGAGGATAGGTCCTCTCTCAATATCCCACACTGGATTACTAGGCCTCTTCCTAACCACCCTTCCAGGCCTCTTAGGTTCTTACCTCAGCTGTCGGATGATGACACGCGCGCTCTTCTTCTTCTTTCGTACAATGGCTCTTGGCGAGGATCCTCGGACGCACCAGTCAACATACCAACTATCTCCGCAGACCCTGGTAGAGAGCCTAGTGTTAACCCTAGATGTGTGAATAGCGATAACTTTCTTCAGATCACCACGGCTCGCCCAGAAGCGGTCACTACCTTTTCTCACATCAAATCGATGCTTCTCAATTGAAGATCAGCTGTGAAACACGCTGCTGATATCTCTGAACTTATCATCTCTCAACAGTTGGACATCATGATCCTTACCGAAACTTGGCTCAATGACTCCTCCTCCCCTATACTTGACATCTTAATCCCTCCTGATTATGACATCATCAGATGCGATAGACTGGATAAAATGGGAGGGGGCATTGCCTGCATCCATCGCTCCAGCCTCACATTGAAACAGGCTCCAAAGGTGCTGATGTCTTCCTGTGAGCAACTAGTCACAGAAATCTGGAACAATGGCAAGATTGTTTGTGTGCTCCACACGATATATCATCAACCTGGTGACAATCTGCTCTTCTTAGAGCAAATTATGGAGTCCATTTCCTCTTGCGCTGACCTTCACGCTAGCCATATCTTCCCCGGGGATTTTAACGTTCACTGGAACGACACAAATGTTCCCCTAGTATGCTCTTTTAGGGCTTTCCTCTCCGACCTCAACCTCATCCAGGCCTGCAATGGTCCTACCCACAATAAAGGTGCCACCCTGGACCTTATCATAGCTAGAGACAACAGTATACTTCTTGATGACATTATACCTTGTGATTGGTCAGACCATCACCAAATCTCCTTTCACGTTTTAGAAATAGTCCTGCTCAGACAAGGTCAACTGTTTAAAACCAAACAGTTGGTTCGCAATCTGAGAGACATCAACCTCAATATTCTAACTACCATTAACAAGAACTTGCTTCAGCCACCCCCTAACATGTCTAACGTGGACGAACTAAAGGATCACTACATCAATTCCATGGCAAGTATAGTAGACTATCGCTCCCATGCAACTCAAAAGGATTCCGAGCAAACAATCCAAACCTTTGTTTAATGAATCCCTAAATGAGGAACGTCACAAACTTAGGCTTTCTGAGAGACTTTGGAGAAGCTCTCCGTCCACTACAAGCCTCATGCAGTTAAGGAGGATGAGAAGCACTTACAACAAACACATTCGCAGTGCGAAATCAGATCACTTCAGGGTCCAGCTGGAAGAAACAGTTCGAAATCATCAAATAACAAGCCACTCATACCATAAACCACATTTTGGCACCCATGACCTCCTACCCCAGTGAGGAAGATTTCTCAGCTCACTTCTCGGAGAAGACAAGGAAAATTGAACTTGAACTGCAATGTGCCGCAACTAACCAGCGGTCCTTTAGTTCCCCTGCAGTGGGTGTACCTAAGGCAGAGATTGCTTTCTCACACCCAATTTTAGGTTCTCCTAAAAACAACGCTTCTTGGAACTCCTTCCTGCTCCCGGATGATGCTGAGCTGGCACTCTCCCTGGCGTCTCTAAAACCCTCTAACCACTTCAACGATCCTCTTCCTGCTAAACTTCTCAAAGAACTCAGTTCAGCCATTCTCCCACTCTGGACCCGGATCATTCAAGAATCCCTCATACAGGGGATGATTCCTGACTGCCCCAAGATGGGGCAAGTCACTCCCATCTCTAAGAAGCCTAATGTTGACTTAGCGGATCCCATTAACTTCCGTCCGATCACTAGCATCATGACTTTAGCGAAATTACTAGAGAAATGCGTCCACACACAGCTCTGCAACCACATCGAAAAATTTCAGCTCCTTGACCTTTACCAGTCTGGTTTCAGAGCAGGTCACAGCACGGAAACAGCACTAGCCCACATAGTTGATGACGCCTCGAGATCCCTTGATTAAAATGTCCCTTGTCTTCTGATCCTGCTTGACTTGTCGTCAGCATTTGACACTATTAAACATGAAAACCTGATTGCTATTCTTCAACACAGGATGGGGTTATCGGGCCCTGTCTTAAATTGGTTTGCTTCTTTCTTACATAACCGTACCCAAAGAATCAAAGTTAACCAATCACTTGCTGCCAGTACCCGGGTCACGACTGGAGTACCTCAAGGCTCTGCTCTCTCCCACACTCTTCAACCTTTTTATGGAACCTCTGTCCAATATTCTGAATGAATCCAACATTCAATATCATATGTATGCTGATGATACGCGACTTTATCTGAAGATCTCCTCTCCTGACAACATAAAAACTCTTAATGATACGCTTTCGAAAACACAACAGTGACTAACACATAATCATCTGTTGCTAAACTCCCTTAATACAGAATTCCTTCCGATTTCCCTCCGCAACCACTCGGCTCCTACCCATGACTGGATCAAACAACTCTCTGCACTCAACTGCAACCCGCATGTTGTTGACTCTGCTAGATCTTTAGGCATCACCCTGGACAAATACCTAAACATGCAAGCTCACATTAGTGCCACTATTAGGGGTGCCAATCATCAGCTCAACACCCTAAGGAAAGTCAAGCCATTCTTGCCTCCTGAGGACATCCAGACAGCTGTCCAATCCCTAGTTATCTCACGCTTGGAATATGGTTTGGTGACCCTTGCAGGCCTTCCTAAAGTGAGTCTGGCTCCGCTTAAAGCCACTCAACGCGTCGGCCAGACTCATCACGGGTTCCAGAAAACATGACCATATCACCCCGGGCTTAATTCAGCTTAACTGGCTATCCATTGAAGCAAGGATTCGCTTCAAGATTGCTTGCCTGATGCACAAAGCTATTCACTACAACACCCCCGTCTACCTAGCAAAAAAACTGGAGCTATCTGGCTCGAGTCGGAACTTAAGAAGCTCTAATACTCTACTTTTGAAACCATCCTAATTCAATAAGAAGAGAACTTACAACTGTGCCTTCTCGGATCTTGCTCCCAGAATTTGGAATGCTCTTCCTCTCGAGATCAGATCCAACCCATCGACTACCTCTTTCAAAAAACATGTCAAGTGGCTAATACTGAACGACCATCTACTGCAATAGCCCTGATGCCATCTTTAATCTACTTCCATCGCCAGCTTGACAATCTTTTTACCGATCGCTCTAAATTTGGTATGTTTTCTCCTCACAGGTCCTTTTTGATTTAGTTACTTCTTGTGTTCTATTTTGTACCGCACCCTTGTTTTAAAACTGTTGCCTTGTACCCTCCTTTGTACAGCGCTCTGATACCCTTTTCTGGGTCATGTTCGCACTTTATAAAACTCTTCAAATAAATAAAATAAATTAATAAAATTGAAGGGGCCCAGAATTCATCTCTGGAAGTTTTTTCCATTGTAAAGTCTCTGTCTTCTTGGACCGTGTCTCAGCCCATAATCCTTCTTCTGAGGAAAGTTGTAATGTCCTTGCTATTTTTAGAGACAAAGTAACATCTTCGTATTGTTCCTTTCCTGGGAGTTCTAGAAATGCTTCGTGTCTTCAGGTTCGGTTTGAACATTCACAGGATGATTCGTATCTGTTTCAGTTCCAACCAATCAAACCAGAGGACTGACAATGTCTGTTGCATTCTGTTAAATCTGGCTCTCCCTTTAATGTGGCCACTCCTGCTATTGTGGAATTGGGAGCTGAGGAGGTTTTCCCTGTATTGGGTAATTTGATTAATATTACCTTGGCTTCTGCTGAGATCCCCACTTGTTGGAAGCACGCCTCAGTAGTGCCGCTTCTGAAGAAGCCTTCGTTAAACCCATCAAAACCTGAGCTTTTTAGACCTAGCTAACTTCTCCCATTTTCCACAAAGGTCGGCGAAGAATTTGTCAACTCAACGTTTGTTGAGACCAGGGAACTACTGCACTGCACACAGTCGGGCTTCCGTCCTCATTATAGTACACAGTCTGCTCTTTTGCTGTCTTCTGAATCCATGCACCAATTTTTGGCGCAGAGGTGACACAGCAGCGTTATTGCTGCTCGATTTGAGTGCGGCCTTTGACACTGTGTCCCACAACCTGTTGTTGGAGCAGTTGTTGAGCTACGGTGCCGGTTATAAGGCCCTGCGGTGGCTTGCATTCTTTCTGCAGGGCTGCACTTTTCAGGACCTGCAGAAACCTTTTCATTTTGAGGTCTTGCCACTGCAGCAGGGGGTGCCACAAGGCTCATATCCAAGCCCTACTTTATTCAATCTCTATATGCGTCCCCTGGCGGATATCATCGAGCTGTATGGTTTTGACATCATATCATACGCCGATGATACTCAGATCATTGTCACCCTGTCTCAGAATGCAGCTGCAGCTTCTCTGAGGGCATGCTTGTCTGAGGTGGCTCTCTTGGTGGACCTCAATTGCCTGAAATTAAATGTGGGCAAGACTTAGATCCTTATTCTGGGGGGTCAGGCTTCGTTTTGGACTACCAACTGTTGGCCACTATCACTCGGTTCCCCTCCAGTGCCGAAGCCCAAGGTCAAGAATCTGGGCATCCTGTTCAATGTGAGACTGACATTTGACAACCAGATCACCGCTTTAGCAGGCAAATGCTTTGGGATGTTGAAATCCCTTAAAAAGATCATTGGAATCTTGCCTGAAGCTGCAAGGAAAACAGTAATCCAGGCTCTTATCTCTCGGCTGGATTACTGTAACATCCTGTATCTGGGTGTCTCTCAAGCCCATCTTATGAGACTCCAACGAGTACAGAATTCTGCACCTCGATTACTACTGAACCTTCCCAGACGGGCTTCGATGGGCTCAGCCTTGCAGAAATTGAACTGGCTCCCGATTAAGTAGCGTGTGACTTTTAAGGCTCTTTGTTATTGTTACAGGGCCTTTTATAAAGCTGGTTCCAGATATCTACATCAGTTTATTAAACCCTACCTTCCTTTAAGGTGTTTGAGGTCTTCAGGATCCTTGCTGGCAGAGGTTCCTACTGTCAGGAAAGTTCAAACTGAAGGCAGTTCTTTTAGGTTCCTTGCCTCCAAGCTGTGGAACTCTCTTCCGCAGTATATTCAATAAGTTAAAATAGAGCTTCTGTTTTGGAAAGAGCTTAAGCATGGCCCGCCAGATTACAAGTAATTTTGTGGGCGGCGTGGCGGTCCCACGGCGGTGCTGTTTAAAGGCTTATTGTGAGCCTTAAACAGCACCGCCGTGGGACCATCAGTGCACGTTCCTGCATGGGAAGGAATGCACCAAGTTGTGCATTCCTTCCCTTCCCATGCAGGAACTGGGGCTGCAAATCTACAGGGGGCACAACATGTGCCCCCTGCATCCACCCCGTGCAGAGGGGTAAGACCCTCTCCTTTTCTTACTACTTCTTTCCCTTGAGAAAGCCCCAGACCTGCATGCCGAGAAGAGATGAAACAAGTGTTGGCTGTTCATGACATGGCTCGAATGTGTTGGAACCTTGTCCAATGATAGGGATTAAAAATTACTTCACACAAACTCAAGACTTCTTGATTTCAAGAACATACGCAAATTACAAACAATACATGATACAGATACTCAGCTCTGTCCTACAACTTGCTATGGAATATGCTTTAATGGGTTAGGGGTATCCCATTTCAAAGGACATCTGAGCACCCTGATTCCTCCAATTAACAAGGATGGGCAACCTCTGGGACTTTCACCCCTTCTCTTCCCCTTATTTTCAATGTTGCAGCACAGCCTCGTGTTGTTCGACATCCCTCCTTTGCCTTTTGATTTCTTTCCTGGAGGTGGCCAGTCCTACCCAGGCACTCCGCATGCTGCCATTCCTTAGGGGCAGCCCAGGGACCCCACCCCTGGCTGTCCTGGTCAGCTCCCAGCACAGACAGCATCTCCTTCACTGCCTGCAGAATTTGCTAGCCCCTTTCCCCTGCATGCTCCTGCAGGTAGGGAGTGCCTCATCAGTGGCTCCGGCTTCCCCAGACATAGGCATGGGAAGTGGTGCAGGTCCACCACTGTTGGGGGAGTGCGGTAGCACTCCTCGTGCACCCTTCTGGTGCCGGGCCCGAAGTTGGGATCCCAGCCCCTCCTCCTCCTCTCGGGAAGCACAACAGCACTCCCCAGGTTGCTGCTCACATTTGGGACCCAGAGTTGGTATCCTCGGTCTCACGCTGGTCTCTCAGGGGCAGAAAGGCACTCCCTGCTTGTCTTGTGGTGGTGGGGGTCCCAGAGGTGCGGTCCTGGGCCCTGTATGAGAAATCCGACCCGGGGTTTGGAATCCCCTGGCCTTCCAAGCTCTGGGGAGGGGCACCACACACATTCCCTCCCAGGATTAACCCCTTAAAATGGTCTTTGAGTCAACCCCCAGGCCCTGGCCCACCCTGTGGGTTTTCACACACTTTGCAACAGAGCTCCACATGCGCTGTCTTTTTGCTGGTGGGGGTCAAAGGTCAAACTCTTTTTCCTTGGATATCTTGGGCCCCGCTGGGTCATTGTCTGCAATCTTTGGCTTATTTTGCTCCTGGTGGCAAACCCTAGCCACCTGGAGCCTTTTCCTTAGGCCTTCTGGCCCCCAAGGTGGCACACTTTGCAGAGAGCTGGTCGACTGCCTCCCTGCACCAGCCTTTCTCCTTTTCTGTCTTTGATGCTTCTCCCCTCCTTGACTCAGAAGTCCAGGTCTTCCAATAACTGTTCCTTGGGGCTGTAAGGGGGCCAGCTTCCCTGGTCCTGGAGAGAGACCCATTGGTCCTGGGGTCAACTGTGGTCAGAGTCCTTAGTTCAGGTAGGCATCAGTGCATTCCTCCTTACAGTTGTCCATGGCTGTCGCCTCCAGTCTCAATGTCCAGGTCCAACAAACAGCACCCTTTCCCCTTTATGCAAGACTTTTTAAGTGGGGGCGGAAAGTTCTAGAATCCAGGCACCCCTGGTCAATCCCAGGGTGCCACATCACCTCTCTGCCCCTTACCCATACTGCATCGCAGCAGCCTTACCTTAAAAGGCAGACACTGGTGGTAAACATGTGCAGTCTTTTTATCATGCGATTACCATGGGTAAGTCACCAGTTGAGATTCTCACCCATAGTAAAAAGGCCCAAAAACCAGGTGATCAAAAAGCAAAAAATCCAGGCAGATTACATGGGCAGAGTCCATTTCGTTAACCAGACTTTCCTTCCTCTACCCCTCCTTTCATCATCTCATACCTCTTTTACTATTCAGATCTCAAAAACAAGCCTTTCTAAACCCTTCCCTCTGACTCTACCCCCTCCAACTCCCCTTTACTCATCCCAAACCCCCTCCTACTGCCATGAACTCAAAAACCAAAAATTCTAGACCCTTCCCTCTTCTATCCCTCCACTATTCCTTTTCAATCCAAATACCAGACTAGCATGTCCACCACTCAAATTATTTTCATATATCCCTATACCAATTCCCCACTAATCCTGTTTGGGTTCTGGAGTAGCGTGCTACCTGACAAAAAGCACTTCAACACCTCATCAGGGGTAGCAAGCACTATAGAAATCCAAACCCTTCCCTCTTCCATCCCTCCACTATCCTTTTCAATCCAAATAACAGACTAACATGTCCACCGCTCAAATTAATTTCATATTTCTCCAGACTAATTCATCACTAATCCTTTTTTGGTTCCGCAGTAGCGTGCTACTCGCCTAAAAGCGCTTCAATACCTCATCAGGGGTAGCAGGCGCTATATAAATGCAAACCTTTTCCCTCTTCTATCCCTCCACTATCCTTCTCAATCGAAATAACAGACTAACATATCCACCGGTCAAATCAATTTCATATTTCGCTATACTAATTCATCACTAATCCTTTATGAATTCCAGAGTAGCGTGCTACTCGCCGAAAAAGTGCTTTGACGCCTCGTATGGGGTAGTGAGCGCTATATAAATGCAATTACAATACAATACAATATTGAGTAATGGCGGCCACAATGTTGTCTGTGACAGCCAGCAAATCTGAGCGCAGCAGATGCACAAATCCATAGCTGGATTTGTGAATCCGCAATAGACTAAGGGGGGGGAAAGCTCCCTAGTCCAATGGTGTGCCTTTATTTTTTTAACTGGATACTTGAATTGTCCAAAGATTTGCAGATTATGGAGGATCGACAGACAAACATTTCAGATAGCTCTAAAATGTAAGCCCTTTATGCCTAGACTGCAGAACACTTTACTTTCTCAAAAACTATTGATCAGATTTTTACCAAATTAAAAAAAAGATACATCCTTCAGTAAAGTTCTATTTGCATGCTAAATTTGGTAAGTGAAAATCCGGGCAACAGTATTGTCTATATCAAGGATCAAAGAATCTTATGAAAGATAAAATGGGAAATGTAAATTTCACCCCTATTTTTAAGCCTCCGCTTGATGGATATGCACAAAATTAGAAAAATATCGGGGCCTGGCCAAGAATAATGGCTGTCAGGACGTGCTCCTAGAGAGCTCCATCACCCCACCGGTTAATCTTCTCATTATCCTGCCTGTTACTGCTCGATTACGGCTGTTCCTACCCGTAACCTGATATTGAGAGTGTGGGGCCATTGTCCAGCATCGCCCGTACGCTCCTGCACTCACCACCTGTAACAGATTGGGCCTGCTTGATGGGCCTGCAGCGTAGTTGGCGACCCGTGTTCGGCCCACCGCCAACGTGCTTGTCAGCATCTAGTGTTGTTGGAGTGCTGAACGGCATGAAGGGATGTTGTCGGAGGCCTCCCCCACTTCGCAACCCGTGTTCCGCCGGCCGCCGATGTGCTTGTCGGCATCTAGTGTTGTTGGAGCGCCGCACGACATAAAGGGATGCTGTTGGTGGCCTCCCCCACTCCCTGAGGACTGCTGGAGAACGTGCGGTGCTTGCACTTGCTCTGGCAAGCCATCTGATCAGCCGACCGTGGGAGGAGAGTGCTGCCTATGGGGCTCTGCCTGGCTGGGTGTGGTCCATCTTCTGTTGGCTGGAGGAGTCGGCAGGCCTGTATTTGAGCGGGACTGCATCAGGGCCTGGCTCAGTCAGAGTGAGCTCCGCAAAGGAGGACATGTTGTCAGGTAGATTTTTGCCATCTGGCTCGCTGGGACCCCTCCTTGTTGCCCCACTGCTACCCTTGGATTGTTTGATCTATCTCTGTGCTTTGCTGTGTGGTCCTCGGCCCGGGCCCTGACTGCGGCCTCTAGACTTGTTTCCTCCCAGAGTTTTCATCAAAAGGGCTGCGCGGCATTGAGAGGCACTGCCGGAGGCCCTCCCCCCCCTGCACCTCTGTTGGAATCTGTGTGCATTTTGGTGCTTGGTCCAGTGGGGCATTGGACATACGGTGCACAGAAAGGGCACTCACCTACTAGACTCTGCCTATCTGGGTGGGACTCTTCATCGTGCAGCGGGGGTGGCCAATCGGCCTGGTGCCACGTGTGAGCTGCTTTGGTGGCCCGGATTCGACTGGAGAGGACCCATTCGGCGGCTGGCGTGCTGTACAGTGGGACCATCGCTCCCTGATTCTCTTGATTGCCAGTGGCAGCGGGGGGATTCATCTTAGCCTCCTTTGGATTGGCTGGCAAAAGAGCATAAGGTGGATTCGGCAGCCTCCCCTCTCACCTGTGAAGAGCTTCTGCATGGTAGGAGACATTCTGGGTGGTCTCTCCCCCCTGGGCGATAAGTACGGGGGTGCCCCGGGGGCTTCGGGACTGAGGGAACCCACAGTGGGGGGAGGTTCCTCCCTTAAGAACTGCCAATCACCTGTGGAGGTCAAGGGGGTGAACTTGCCCAGGTCTTCCTGCCCCTGCTCCTGTGGCTGTGCGCTCCAACAACTTGGACCCCGCATATCCCTAAGGCTCACCGACTTTTGCTCTTGGGGCGTGGAAATTGATTTTCACGGCCAGCCCCGGAGCTGTCTTGCTAACAGGAAGGGCTTTTGTGAGGGTCTCCTTCGGGCCGCTTGGAGGGGCATTCTCTTGGTGGCCCGACCGCTCACCGATGCATTGCTCTGCAGCTTGCCCTTGGATCCTGGGGGGTCTGGGACCTCCGTTTGGCCTTTCCTCCGCACCCTGAGCACAGCTCTTTGATCCACTGCACTATCCTGGTCACTTGGGCCTGCGGACATGGTGAAGGACAGGCCTCAGTGCCAGGCCCAAGGCAACACTGTTGCACATTATACCACTTTCCGGAACCTGCCGCACAGGCACGGGCGACATTGGAGAGGGTCTTCACCGGAGCTGGCCCCGGAGAGAGGGGAGGGGGCCATACAGGGATCCTGAGAGGCTCTGGAGGGACAAATCACTGGTATATCTATTTTTTTTTATAAAACATTTTTATTGATGAAAGAAAAAGAGAAACAGAAAGCAGCAATGAAACAATAGTTGAGTCCACAGCATATGCATACATTTTTCAATACAGTTGGAAGCAGGGAAACAGTTTAAACCTTTTCGTTTAGCCATAGTGATATTATACGGCATACCCATCAAATAGTTCACGCATAGTAGATCAAATTTATGAAACAAATAAGTACGCCATTTAGTGCTTAATATGCAAGCGATTACCTTATTCAGTACCGGTAAGACCACATCCTCAATACCAGAGATATCCAGCAGTTTGTGCAGTTCCTGTTGCAATTCCACTGTAGGGGACAAGCAGATGTTGCCTCTGTACCTATTCCACCTCCCCCATTTGTGGTCCCATTTCTGAGGGCAGCCCCTGTGTTTGAAGACATCTTTCTCGGCAATCATTGCCCTGTCCATGTCAGCTGCCCAGTCGCGTAGGGTCGGGACCGCCCCCACCCCCCATTTCTGGGCAATATTACGTTTTGCAATGGCCCATCCCAACGAGGCCCACGTTTGCTCTGTTTGTGTTAGGTCAGTGGCTTCCCAAATATTTAAGAGACATAGTTGGGGGGAGGCCTTCAGTGTCTTACCACCTGCTCTCTCCATCTGTTTTGTGACCTTGCTCCAGTATGGTTGCAATATTGCGCACTCCCAAAGGATATGAAAAAAGGTTCCCGGTTGGTGGCATTGCACAAGGGGTCAGTCCTCCTACCTATCTCGACCAAGGTCCCTGCGTCTAAGTATATGCGATGAAGGATCCTCAATTGGACCAGGCACAATCTCATTGGGATAGCTACTTCTCTGGGGGAAGCCAAAGCATCGCGCCACTCATCATCCTCCAAATCCCCCAGGTCCGCCTCCCAGTGTTGACGCAGGCGCATTAAGGGGTCCGGGCGATTGTTTATTAGCTTTTTGTATGTGAAGGATATGGCCTTTTTATGCTTGGGGTCAAGTATCAGCCGGTCCTCCAGTGGAGAGGCCTCAGGCAGCGGGGCGTCCTTGGGTAAGGCAGCTTTGACTGCGTGGCTAATTTGTAGATACCGAAATGTCTCGGTCTGTGCCAGTTGATATTTAGTCTGTAGGTCTGCAAATGTGGCCAATTTTCCTCCCACCCACATATCACCCACTGTCGAGATGCCTATCATATCCCACTTGTCGAACCCAGGGCATTTGCTGAGCTGCCCCAGCAAGTCTGGTTCCCATAGTGGTGTGGCTTTTGTGAGTTTACCATGCCAACCCTATTTTCTATTCACTCCGTGCCAGACCTCCACTGTGCGTGCCGTGGGTCCCGTGAGATTGAGCTTGCGAGGGTTTGTGTAGAGTGCCCTATTGTAACCCCCCCGTCCCAAGAAAATTTCGGTCTTTTTCCCCATGTACCCATTTGTTAATTGCAACCAGTTGGGACGCTTGATAATAAAGCCTCATGTCGGGTAGTGCAATACCTCCATCATACCACCCCATCGTCAACTTTTTCATAGCTATGAGTGGGGCCCGCCCCTCCCACAGTAGTTCACGCACAATGCCGTCAATGCTAGCAAAGTAAGTGTAGGGAATCGTGTCAGGGGTGTTTTGCAATGCATAGAGAAGACGCGGCAGAGCTAGCATCTTAAAGAGAACTGCGCGTCCCAGGAGAGTAAGGGGGAGGGACCGCCAATGTTTAGCGTGGGACCGAAAACGTGTCAGGGGTGCGAGCAGATTCAGTTCATAGAATAAAGTCGGATCTGGTGTGATATGGATGCCGAGATACTTAAAGCTCTGTAATGCCACTGGTATGTCATACCCTCTAGGGTTGTATGGCAGCGCACCCTACAGCACGTAGAGTTGGGACTTAGTCCAGTTGATAGTATATCCCGAGTGGGCGCCAAAGATGTGGAATATATGGAGGACCCGGCGAAAAGACTGTGAGGGCGAGGCCAAATACAGAAGAATATCATCCGCATATAGGGAAATGCGGTCTTCATGGTCCTATGTCCATTTCAGACCCCTAATCAGCGGGTCTCCCCTGACCCAAACTGCCAGCGGCACTAGCACTAGGGCAAATAGCAAGGGCGACAGAGAGCACCCCTGTCTAGTACCCCTCCCCAGTGAGAATTGTTTAGAGACGTGATTGTTGACTGTCACATTATTGGGATTATTTTAGGAGGAGATTTTAATGCAAAACTTAACGATACGCACCTCGGTGCAGAGCCATATAATCTAAGTCCTTCCTCCCGTAGGGGCGTAGAGCTGGCAGTGTTTTTGAGTTTGCATAACCTGGTCAATGTCATGGATCAGATGGGTACATAACACGCGACTAACAATCACCATCCGACATTTAGAGGCAGGGGCTATTCGTCTACAATAGATTTTGTTTTTATCTCCCACTTGCTCGCGGATTATCTAATTACCACAGAGGTTGTTGCTACTATCCATGGGGATCACAACCCTATTAAAATAGCTTTGAGATTGGCTTCACGACCGGCGTTCTCATCCGAATGTGGGGCCAGAGACTTAATGCCATCGACTGACAATTTAAGACTAATATGGAGGGGCATTGACAATGGGGATTTGTTTAAGTCACTAGCGAAGGATAACTTGCCCCTCATTAATTCCTGTTTGTCATTTCAAACCCCGCATCCAGAGGTAGTCTATGATTTCTCTAAACTCTGTCTGGCTATTAAAACCCTTCTGTCGAAGCCTGCATCTTTGAGAAAGCAGGGCCCTAGATGGTTTGACTATGAATGTTCACTGGCCAATAGGAATTTGCGTAGGGTATTGTCAGTTGAACCTAGGTGTGCTTTAGACATTAAATTGGCTAGGCAGAAGTATAACACAGCAGTTAATAACCGGAAGGGAGTACTCTTAAGGGACCGCTGGGAAACCCTATCGGAGGCTGCAACTGATAAAAAGGGTAAATCGTTTTGGTCTGCTGTAAGGGATCTTCGATCTATGGGACAGTTATTAACTCCCATCAGCTGCACTATTTCTAGTCAATCCTGGGAAACCCACTTCTCTAAAATCTATGCTACCCCCCTATCGGAGACCGACCAGTATGAGCATGGTTCATTTACCAGTATTCAGATAACACTTTCCGAAGTAGAAGAAGCTATTCACCAGAGCATTGGGAACAAGGCCCCTGGCCCTGACGGGCTACCAATAGATTTTATTAAATGGAAACCGGACTTTTGGGCCTCGCTTCTTCTGAACGTCTTCAACAATCTAATGTATGCTCCGTTACCTGACACCTGGGCAAAGAGTATTATTGTCCCAATATTTAAAAAGGGGGATCGGTCGCAGCCCAATAACTATAGGCCCATTTCATTGATCGATAATACCCTTAAAATATTGGGCAGAGTTTTTTATAATAAGATCCTGGAATGGTCGGAGGAATGTAGTATTTTAGAGCCCTGCCAGCTAGGCTTTCGCAGCAAGGTTGGCACTAACGAACAATGTCTCAACCTTAGCCTTGTAATTGGGAAATACACCATTGCACGGAACTCTCCAGTCTATTTGGCCTTCATGTATTTGTCCTCAGCTTTTGACTTTGTTAATAGGTCAAAGCTGTGGGCTATCCTGTTGGCCTATGGTCTGGATGAGCCTTTGGTCCATTTTCTGGCATATCTCCACAAAGACCTCCAGGCACAAGTGAGGATCGGCAGAGGTGGAGAGGTTTCAGGACCTATTAAGGTTGGAAGGGGGTCAGGCAGGGATGCGTCTTGGCCCCCTTCTTTTTATCATCTATATTAATGGATTGAATAAATCATTAGTATCCATGACCCAAGACGTCCCTATGATCAATGGGAAACCCCTTCCTGTGCTATTATACGCAGACGATGCGGTTCTTATATGCAGCACCCCAAATTCTCTGCGCATTCTAGTACAGTCTTTTGTTAAATACATGGATAGCTTGGACCTAAGAGTTAATTTTAATAAATCATTTTTAATGTCATGCGGCCCCCGGAAACGCCAGCTCAGCTCCATTACTGTTGGCAGTCAAAAATTGATAAGCACCTGCAAATTCCCCTACCTTGGGGTGGTTTTTGCTGCGAACGGCTCCTGGACTGAGCATCTCACCCATTCCAGGAGCAAGTTCTCAAAGACCATCAATTCGATCTTTAGTTTTCCCCGTCCAAAGAATACAGGTGCTATTTTAGCTATTTTAAGAAAATTTTAAACTGCAATGTGTTCCAGTGGCCACTTATGGAGCCGAGATTTGGGGTACTGCAAATAGTTCCTGCATCCAGCAGGAAGAAAACAGATTCTGTAGGAAACTGGTGGGCATCCCAATCTCCACACCACAATATATTTGCCACAAAGAATTAAACTTAAATTATGTAACCGATTTTATACGTGCTCGACCAGCCCTTTTCTGGTTATCGGTCTGGAAGAATGAGGCAGCGACTCTAACTAGAGACATTATTACTGACTGTTTGAAGTGTGAGAAGGGGATGGATATTCCTTGGCTATCTGGAGTAGATCAGAGTTTATGCAGCGTTAATCAAGGCTGTATTTTCTTAAATCCTAGCAAAGCCGAAACTCTGCACAAAAAAGAACTCAGAAGCGCACTCTATTTGTTATACAGCACAGAAAGAATCGCGCTGGAATTGAAGAAACCCTCTGTTTCTAGTTATATGTCTCTTGAGCGGCACTGCTACCCCTTACCAAATTATCTTATTTTACCCATGAGTTACTGGGAAAGGTGCCTCCTATTTCGCTTGAGAGCAGGGACAGTTAAATTTGCATTGTGTTTCCCTCTTGGCTACCATTCGAAACTTGATTTAGTACCCTGTCCATGTGACGGGGTTAGTGGACAATCAACCCTACATTTTTTGCTCTTCTGTAAATATTACATGAAATACAGCAAGGGGCTTCTTTACCCTTATTTTAATAGGAGCAGGCCTATTAGCTTGGATTCTGCCTATTTAAGTATGCTTGCCTTGACCGATGAAGAGCTTGTTTTTCGTATAAGCACATTTCTGAGAATTGCTACTCGGGCACGTAAGACAATGCTCAACCCTTGAGTTTTTAAGTTATGAATGGATAAGCTTGTAATTGTTGATAATGAATTTTCCATTTTATTTACAACCTAAAATCTGTGACATTGTGTTTTATAGCTGTAAATTCCTATTAGCATTTATTGTTACTCTTCTTTTGTCTCCTATACTTCTTTTATCATATTGTACTTTTATGGATACAATGTTTATCCGAATAAAGTTTATGAACTGAACTGACTGTCACATGCGCGGTTGGGTGGGTGTAAAGCAATTGGATCCACTTTATAAAGTTTGGGCCAAAACCCATCCTTTCCAGCACTGCGAATAGAAAGTCCCACTCTATAATATCAAATGCCATAGAGGCATCCAATGATAGTAAAGCTGCGTCTTCTCTGATCGTGTCACGTCTGCCCAGGACCCCATGCAACCGCCTTAGGTTCAAGGCTGTATTCCTCCCTGGCATAAACCCGGATTGATCAGGGTGCACTAGCCCTGTAAGACAGGGGATAAGTCTGTTGGCCAACAGTTTCGCTAATATTTTCGCCTCAACTGTAAGGAGTGATATAGGGCGATAGGCCCTACAATCATCTGGCGGTTTGCTCTGTTTGTGGATGACCACGACGGAGGCCATCCTGGCATCGGCTGGAAGTGCCCCTTTATCAAGACTTTTGGCATACATTTGTAATAAGTCTGGAGAAAGCTTGGAAGCCATTGGCTTCAGGAATTCGATCGGGAGCCCGTTGGGTCCCATGGCTTTACCCGAGACGACATCTTGAATAGCTTTCTGAATTTCAGCCTCTGTGATCTTGCCCTCTAGGGAATCTCGGTCTTGCGTGGACAGACGTGCAACTTTAATGGTCAAAAGAAGGTCCGCGGCCGCAGACAGCTGGGACGTCCCCGAGGACGTGTAAACCGACGAGAAGTAGGAAGCAAACGTGTCAGCGATTTGTTGGGGATCAGTGATTGTATCCCCATTCGCCCCGCGCACTGAGTGAACCCACTTCGATAATTGTTCTTTTTTCTCCAACCAGGCAAGAAGTTTACCCGTCCGTTCACCGTGTTCATATATCTTATGGCGTGTGGAGGTATACCGCTCTTTGGCAGCTTCCGTCAGAAGCTGTTGGTAGTCGAGACGCACCATCGCGAGCAAGTGCTGCATCTCTGGATCAGGGGTGAGTGCCAGGGCTTTTTCCCTAGTTAGGATATCCTCAAGTTCTGTGATGCGTTTGGTGAGTTCCCTCTTATGACCAACCATCAATGATAAGGCCCTGCCTTTCATAACTGCACCGAACGCTCCCCACAGGATGTGGGCCGAGGTGACCGACGCCACATTTTCTTTAAAATAGCAGTCAGCTTTTTTAAGTAGTGTTTTCTTAATGTGGGGTACACTGGTATATCTATTGAGGTAAACTTCCTACGGGCAGATCTTCGCAAAGTGCCCGACAAAGTTGAGAACGCTGCATCCAATAATACGACACTGCAGTTGGAGGTGCGACAACTAAAACAACAGGTATCACAAATGTCACTGGTCACAAACTCTCTGGAAAACCGCATTGAAGATGCCAAGGGACGCTCCAACTGCAACAACTTAAGGCTCCTGAGGTTCCCTGAGCAAGCAGAGGGACAATCAGCATAAGCCTTCCTGGAGGATTTGATACAGAACACTCTGTGCCCCAGTGGCCTCTCGGATTTCTTAGTGGTTGAAAAAGCACACAGGGCACTGGCACCTTACCAGAAGCCGGAGGCGCCACCTAGGGCTCTCATCACCATGATCATGAACTATCAGTATAGGGATGCCATATTGAGGGCCTCTAGGGAGTTCTTGGTCCCGCAGTTTGAAAATCGAAACTTCGCTAAATACCGGGACTACATGCACAGGGTGCAGGATTGCTGCAAGTCCTTCATTACTGTCAAAAATAGCTTTGCGAAATGAATCTCAAATATATGTTGCTATATCCTGCTAAGCTTTGGGTTCTAGCTGATGGGAAATCGCACATTTTTGAACATCCGGAGGAGGTCTGGTCATGGTTAGACTAGGCTCCCCGACTCCCATCACGTTCACTGGGCCCCGCCGACCCCTTTCATGATAGCATCAGGAGAGGTTCAGGTGGTTGACCTTGTGGCGGAGATACCCATCGGCAGGAGTCACGTGAGCTTGGCCGCATTGTGGTCCGTGAAGATGGCACCATCAATTCTGCTGCAAAGGATCAGCCCTGGTCTCTCCTAGACTTAGCCTCTTACGACCCCTGCAGAAAGGAGTGCCCTTAGTTCTCCCCAACAGACCTCTGATGTGGTGCCCAAAACTGTGACATCCTGATAAGGGGAGCCCTCTCACTTTCAGTATCCCATTTTTTCTTCATTTTTCATTTTCTTTTTCATTTGAGTGTTTATCTGGTTGGTTGTGCATGTGGTCCTGGATCGGTGGCCAGCCCTCTGCTTGGGGTAAGGTTCTTTTGATAAATGCCACTGGCTATGCTATTGCCTGCGGTATTATTCTGGGAGCGGGTGGCACACTGGAGTTGTTTGGGATGGACAGGTTTGTTTACTCCTGATTTTGTTTGTTTGGCTCTGTGGGGGGGTGGTGGGTCATGGGAGCAGGGCGTCTCCCAATTCCTCTTCCCTCTATTCTCTGTTCTTTATTCTTCTGGTCTCCGTATTTCTCTTTTAGGTGTGACGCTAGTTGGTGTCAGGTGTCAGCTGGGGATTCAGGGTGTAGTAGTGTACGTCCTGACACTTTGCATTCCTTGGACTAGTATGCATACAATGTTTTGTTATACCTGCCTGGGGTGGGGGTGGGTTGTTCAAAACTGTTTTTTAGAGTTGATTTGTTGGCTTTTGCCATTAATGTGTGGGGGGCTTTGTGATTCTCACTTGCATTGCTTTTGCGTATGGATGGTCCTGATGTCTACAAATTGACATCCTGGAACGTGAGGGATCTGGGTACCTAGACTAAGAGATATAGGGTAATGACCTTGCTGCGTCAGAATGCGGTGCAGTTTGCATACCCACAAGAATCTTACCTCCTACTCAGAGGCCGCAAAATTGGTCAAGCGATGGAAGGGAAGCTCTACTTCTCTAATTATTCTTCGTACGCCAGAGGGGTGCTTACATGTATAGTGCCCGGGTTCCTTTTGCACTGACAAACATGGAGGTCGACGTTGAGGGGCGTTTCTTCTTACTACAGGGGAGGCTATATGGGTTTGACATAGCCTTCATGAACTCCTACATGCCTAACACAGATGACACACAATTTTTCCCCAAGATCCTGAATGTCCTTACGCCGGCCATAGAGGGATCACTCCTCTGGACGGGGGATTTTAACTGTGTCCTGGATGGTGGACCGGACAGACACCAGCCTCGACTGATGACTAAACGCAGGACGGTGCTCTCCCTTCGGGAGCAGTGGCTAATTTGGGACTTTGTGATATTTGGAGGGCCACTCATACAGATGTGGAGGAATTCACCTGTTTTTCTCCTACCCATAACACACACAGTCGATAAGATCACATATTGATCTTGGATTCTTTGGAGGGGGGATGAGCTCCGTGGTCCACCTGTCTCTGTATCTTTCTGACCATGCCCTGGTACTTTGTGAGTTTGGCTGGAAGACTGCACTCCGCTCACTTCTGAGTTGAAAACTGGCCCCTGAGATTCTTCAGGATGTGGAGGTGTGGGAGACAGTCGCAGGGGCACTCTCAGATTACTTTGACCTGCATTGGTCCTCTACACTACATTGAGCAACGGAGCAGGAGGCAATGAAGGGGGTGATTCAGGGATGTTGTGTGGGGATTTCTTGCGGGGTGCAGAGGATGCTCCAATTGGAGTTCCTGCAGAGGGAAACTGACTTGGCACACGTGCAACAGCAGGTACAGGCCGACACCTTGGGGCCAGGAGTGGAGCTGTCTGCCCTGCATCATGTTGAGAAGGTGCATACTGGTTGGAAAAATACACTCTTATTTCATACCACCATTTCCTTTACCAGGAGGGTGACACTTCGGGCCATGTCTTGGCCTGGCTCCTTAGAAGGGAGACTCCTCGTTTACCAGTGCTCCACCTCCAAAACTCGCAGGCAGAGATGTCCGCAGTCAGAGAGCCATCGTTGAAACCTTCAGGACTCACAGAGAGGGCGTCTATTGCAGTCTTCATCTGCCGGCTCAGGCTTGCATTAACACCTTTCTGAGTCTCATGCCCCTGCCTTGCTTAGAGGGGGAGGCGATTGTGGACCTGGACGCTAACTTTACCTTGGAAGAGATTTGTGAAGTGCTCTGGCAGCTCCCTCGTGGCAACTATGCTGGAGTGCTATATCTCAATAATGCTTAAACCAGGGTCTGACGGCTGAAATCACTCTTCCTATAAATCTTTGTCTATGATCAACACAGACACCGACATTCTTTGTAAGGCTCTCGCTCTCCGGCTGGGTCCCGTCATGCCTCACTTGGCACAAGAGGATCAATGTGGATTCACTTCTGGTCGCAATACCACTATAAATTTACAGAAACGACCTTGCCATTGTTTCCATAGATATAGAAAAGGTCTTCGATACTGTGGAGTGGTCATACTTGATGCATGTCCTGAGCGCTATGGGATTGGTCCACGGTTCCACTCCTGAGTTCAGTTGTATACACGGCCTGTCGCCAGAGTGTGGGTGGGTCAATTATGTTCGGAGACCAGGCCGATTAGTAGGGGAAGACGACATAGTTGCCCCCTGTCCCCACTCCTCTTTGCCCTGGCCATGTAACCAATGGCCATTTGGATTCGGCAGGAGGTGGCTCCTTGGGGGATTACCGTGGAATCCACCACTCACCTAGTATCCTTACATGTGGAAGACACACTCCTTTATTTATCTACCCCGCACTATTCGGTTCCCTTCTTGCTAAACCTGCTCGACAGGTTCGGAGAGGTGTTGGATCTTCGGATTAATCATTGGAAATCCTTGTTCTTCCCACTGGGAACACTGCGGTCCCCGTGCCCTGGTGCCTTACCGGTTCTGCCCTTGCTTTGGGAGACCATCAGCTTTCAGTATTTGGGCATGATGGTCGCGCATACCCCCCCGGAAACGGTTGCAATATGACATCTCTAAAATTCTTGGGGGCCTTCAGTCCTCCACTCAATTTTAGAACACTCTCTCACGCTCCCTTATTGAACATGTAGCCATTTCTAAAATGGTCCTGTGACTGCACTGCCTTTACTGCATCCAAGATAATCCCGGCCCCCTGATATACCTCCGTAACAAATTGTTGGCCAGAGATTTTCTTTTTTGATTTGTGTTTTTGGATCATTAGAGAAGTAATTTAGCTTGAATAGACATTGCTGATCCAGGCCAAATTTTTCTGGATGACATTTTTAAAAATGGCAGATATGTTGCAGTGATGATATAATATTCTAGGAATAGTGAGACCTTTACACTTAATTTTGGTGTCAAAACATAGGTTTTGGGGGTCAAGTGGTCTTACAGAGACAGAAAATAATTCCTCAGATTAACCCTTCTGCCATTTTCCAAACTGGCGGTTATAATAGAGGAAGAAGAGACATATATAGAAATGAAACAAATAATAATGGTTTTTAATCATTTTATGTATACACCAAACACTGTTTATGATCTGAAAATGAAAAAAAAATAAAGTTTATCAGTCCTGTTTTAGACACAGTTTCATAGTTCACTTTATTTGTTTCGGCACTCGCTCATGGTACATTTACAGAATGTTGAATACTTGAGAAGAGCATATCGACAGGGACATCTTTTTGTAGCATAGGTTTTGTAAGTACATGTACGTGTAAGTTCTGTGGGTAGAGTCTTTATAAATTTCATAGGTTTTAGCACCCCATCAATATCTTCCCAATCAAATTTACACAGATATTTTTCTGCATATGCATGATCCAAATCATTTACACATCTTCTGATCGAGCAGAGCGCTCTTTTAATGTGTCCACGTACAAAATATGACGTCGGTGGAAGGTCACTTAGTGGGATTGATCATTTGAACTCACTGTACCGAAGATCGTCAAATGTATGACAGTCAGAACTCATTTTCCACACACGCATAAGGTATTTTTCTACGTCTTTAAAGTCACATTCTTCTTCTGTCTCGCAAATCCTTTCAGAAACTTCACAGGTTCAGCAGTTAATGCTCCAAACTTTGATCCAATTTTGCTTTTGCTCATAGTATCAACACTCGTAAGAATATGTGGCTTGATAAGAACACTGGGCATCTCTGGGTCAAGTTTCTTGTACGGAATATGAAGCAGTATTAAGTGTCTTTTCTTGCCTACTCCATAACGTATCCATAACTCTGGCAATCCTTGACTTAGGAACATTGCAACAAATCTAAGTAGCACAATAATAACATATGCATCATTTTACAGTACATTGACTCGATTGGAACCATTTTGAACAGCCCACTCAACACGTGGCACAACACGAAGGTCAGCTTCCTCCAATTTGCTGTTAAGTTCTTGAACAATATGTTCCGTACCTTTTAAATATATCTCTGCAGGCATCAACTCATCATTGATAATCATTCCACATGCAATAATTTGAAATATTGGACAAAACTCTTACCATGGAATTTAAAGGGTGGAAGTTTAGCTTTAGTGATTATGTCAAACAGCTTTTTCTCTTTCAAGACAAATCTGTCCTGCTTGAGTTCTGTGTATAGTTTCAATCCATGTTCCCGGACATCTAGTAGACGTGTCTTTATATCGTTATCCACATGTTGTTTGGTCACTAAGTTGTGTAGTTACATAGTCTCAGTCATTTCAAAGGGGTTTCCTTGCTGCTGCATGAAATGAGGCTGTCAACATGTTTATTAAAACGTTCCCCTCTCTTTCCCACAAGTTTGTGGTGAGGAAGTTTCACGATGGTCCATTAATTTTGAATTTGTCATCTCTCTGAAAACATTGCAAATAGAAAGGGCTTCATGGTAAACTAACTGCCATTGAGTAACATATGCACTTTTACGTGTCAGACTAAAAATTCCCTTGGAGCTTTTCTGTGATCTCTGGATCGTCCGTTCCAGTTTCATATCTGGAGCCACAGCATTGAATCTTCCCTCTCTGACTTCACCACAAAATGTCTTTGGATGAATTTTCCGTAGAGGTATGCTTTCAAATTTGCAAAAACACAGTAATCAGTGACTCCACAGTCTTCACGTGCAGCTCCCAATCAACTTCCCGATCAGCACTTACCAAGTTTTTCACTAGAGCTATCATGTGTAACACATTGCCCCAGTACTTGCAAAGTTCAGATTTTTCTTCAAATTCTTTGGACAAACTCTACAAACTTGGTTTTCAAGTTTTCTAATTTTGAACTGAGTGTATTGAACATTGCCTGACTTTGCAATATGCCTTTTGAATGAAGTGCACCCTGTGCCTTGTTCACTTCTGAGATAAGATATGCAAAACCTAATTTGTCATTCTTGTTCCAGAAAGCATTCCAATGCAATGTTTCTATAGCATCAGATAGGATTAGCATACCTTGTAACGACTTAACATAATGGGTTCTGCTCAATACTGACTGGACAGTTTTGCTTCCAAAGATTTCAGCCTCATTAAGTGCATCGTCTATGCCACATCCACTGAGATAACTTTCTGCCCACCGCAACGCAACTTTTGTCATGTAGAAAGCGCCCATCATTGGATAAAGAACATCAAATTCTACTGGATTGCTTATATGACATGTCAGCTACAATACAGAAAACACCTTCATTGCAGAAAATTGGCAGGGTATGCTGGTCTTCAAGCTGAGCACGCACATTTTGGATATATTTTAGAGCTGTGTATACTGTTGCATAGTTTGTGACTGGAGATGGTATTACTGGTAATATATATATATATATATCCTACTGGCGCTCACCAGTAGGTAGTTATAGTTAGGACCTAGTTTCCATAGGAAAAGCCTTTTTTGATTTGCCAATAACTTTGGAGCCGTTTGACAAATCATCGTGAAATTTTCAAAACTAATGGCTCACTCACTTCAGCTGCTGTGTTGAAAGTTTTAGGGTGATTCATCAAGCGGGGGCCGGGAAAAGGGGGGTCCCAAAATGCTTTTTTTCCATGTTAATTTCCATCGGAAACTTTAGACACCACTCTGCAAACGCACCTCTTGGAGCACTGCTGGTGGGGCGATGCGGTCCCCTTGCCAGCTGATCGGCGGTCAGAAGTTAAGTGGACTTCATCCCCCAAGCAGCAGTGCACCAGGAGGCGTGTTTGCAGAGTGGTGGAGAAAGGGGGCATGGCCTCTGACCACCTTTCAGCAATCCAGCTGTGAGGGACTTACTGGAGGTAACAGAAGGGCTAGTTGGCCCCCAGGGGCCCTCAAGAGGCAAGTGGACGTCATCCCCCAAATAGTAGTGCACCAGGAGGCGCGTTTGCAGAGTGGTGTAGAAAGGGGGCGTGGCCTGCGACCACCTCTCAGCAATCCCATTGTGTGGGGCTTACTAGAGGTAAAGGGTGGGCTAGTTGGCCCCTAAGGACCCTCAGCAGTGAAGGGGACTTCATCCACCAAACAAGAGTGTGCCAGGAGGCGCGTTTGCAGAGTGGTGGAGAAAGGGGGTGTGGCCTGCTATCAGAACTCAGCAATCCTGCTGTGTGGGACTTACTGGAGGTAATAGGATGGGTAGTTGGCCCCCAAGGACGTCCTTGGGGGGCCAACTACCCCTCATGTTACCTCCAGTAAGTCCCGCACAGTGGGCTTGCTAAGAGGTCTTCGGAGGCCACGCCCCTCTTTCTTCACCACTCTGCAAACGTGCTTCCTGGTGCACTACTGGTTGGGGGATAAAGTCCACTTTACTCCTGAGGGACCTTGGGGGCCAAGAGGCCCTCCTGGTACCTCCTGTAAGTCCTACGCAGCAGAATTCCTGAGAGCTGGTTGGAGGCCCAGCCCCCTTTCTTCACCACTCTGCAAATGTGACTGCTAGTTAAACAAGCATTTGCAATGCAATAGGTCTTGCATTCACGCGAGTTTGAGCTATTGGCATTGTAAATGACAATGCCTTTTATTTATGTCTTGGGTTTTAAAACAGAAATAAAAGGCATTGTCATTTACAATACTGATAGCTTAAACTCCCCAGCAAATGCAAGACCTATTGCATTGCAATAAAGGGCCTTCTCGACAGTTTGTTGGATTGTACATATCAGAGGAAGAGACCGGCCTGCGATGTCTTCAAAGTAGTGATAAATAGTGCAGTGAAGAAGATTTGTAAGTGTTGTAAATTACACAGTCACAAAGTGTGAAGTGAGTTACATATGATCCGAGCTATAAACACTAACAAAGCGCTCCAACACCTTTCGCTCTGTGATTACACTGTCACGGCTCAGGAGGAAGAGCGGGAGGGGGGCTATCTCCTGACCTCTCCGTGATTTGAGTGTGCAGTGTGGCATTGCGTAATGTCATTGCTATCTTTGGCCTAATAAAAACACTCCTGCTGTAGTAGGGCCCTGGCTTCACCTCCTGGTGCTGGGCAGGCTGTGCTTAGTGGCAGGCATGGACAGAGGAAGGGATGGTCTCTGCTGCAGCTCCGGCCTCATACAGTGCCCCTGCTATTTCTAGTGAGCGAGAGGCGCTGAGGTGGTGGTATTGGTGGTGGTGATATTGGTATTGGTGGTATTGGTGGTGGTGGTGGTATTGGTGGTGGTGGTATTGGTTGTATTGGTGGTGGTGGCATTGGTGGTGGTGGTATTGGTGGATGTGGTGGTATTGGTAGTGGTGGTATTGTATTGGTGGTATTGGTGGTATTGGTATTGCGGGTGGTATTGGTATTGGTGGTGGTATTGGTGGTATTGGCATTGGTGGTGGTATTGGTGGTGGTATTGGTATTGGTAGTGGTGATATTGGTGGTGGTGGTGGTATTGGTATTGGTGGTGGGGTATTGGTGGTGGTGGTATTGGTGGTGGTGGTATTGGTGGTGGTGGTATTGGATGTGGTATTGTATGTGGTATTGGTATTGGTGGTAGTATTGGTGGTGGTGGTGGTATTGGTGGTGGTGGTGGTATTGGTGCTGGTGGTGGTGGTGGTGATATTGGCAGTGATATTGGTGGTATTGGTGGTGGTAGTATTGGTGGTGGTATTGGTGGCAGTGGCATTGGTGGTATTGGTGGTATTGGTGGATGTAGTGGTATTGGTGGTGGCGGTATTGGTATTGGTGGTGGTATTGGTGGTGGTAGTATTGGTGGTGGTATTGGTGGTATTGGTGGTGGTGGTATTGGTGGTGGTGGTATTGGTGGTGCTAGTGGCATTGGTGGTATTGGTGGTGGTGGTGGTATTGGTGGTGGTGGCATTGGTGGTGGTATTGGTATTGGTGGTGGTGGTATTGGTGGTGGTATTGGTATTGGTATTGGTGGTGGTGGTGGCATTAGTATTGGTGGTGGTATTGGTATTGGTGGTGGTGATATTGGTGGTGGTATTGGTGGTGGGGTATTGGTGGTGGGGTATTGGTGGTGGTGGTATTGGTGGTGGTGGTATTGGTGGTGGTATTGGCGGTGGTGGTGTTATTGGTGGTGGTGATATTGGTGGTGTTATTGGTGGTGGTGGTGGTGGTGGTATTGGTGGTGATATTGGTGATATTGGTGGTATTGGTGGTGGTGGTATTGGTGGTGGTTGTATTGGTGGTGGTGGTGTTGGTGGTGGTGGTATTGGGCATGGTATTGGTGGTGGTATTGGTGGTGGTATTGGTGGTGGTGGTATTGGTGGTGGTGGTATTGGTATTGGATGTGGTAGTATTGGTGGTATTGGTGGTGGTATTGGTAGTGTTGGTGGTGGTGGTATTGGATTGGTGGTATTGGTGGTGGTATTGGTGGTGGTATTGGTGGTAGTATGGGTGGTGGTGGTGGTATTGGTGGTGGTATTGGTGGTGGTGGTATTGATGGTGGTGGTGGTATTGGTGGTGGTATGGTGGTATTGGTGGTGGTATGGTGGTATTAAATGTAAAATGTAAATCTGTATTTGTAAAGCGCGAACTACTCACCCTTACGGGTCTCAAGGCGCTGGGGGCCGTCGTGGAAATTAAGTGAGCTATTGCCCAGAGTCACATGGTGCTGAGCTGAGCTGCCGCCGGGGATCAAACCGTGAGCCCTGTGCTCTGAAGTCAGCTGCCCTGGCTGCTGCACCACACCTCTCCACTGGTGAGTGGTGGTGGTGGTATTGGGGGGGGTGGTGGTGGTATTGGTGGTGGTGGAGGTGGTGGTATTGGTGGTGGTGGAGGTGGTGGTATTGGTGGTGGTATTGGTGGTGGTGGTATTGGTGGTGGTGGTGGTATTGGTGATGGTGGTGGTATTGGTATTGGTGGTGGTAGTGGTATTGGTGGTGTTGTAGTGGTGGTGGTATTGGTGGTGGTGGTGGTATTGGTGGTAGTGGTATTGGTGGTGGTGGTATTGGTGGTGGTATTGGTGGTGGTATTGGTGGTGGTGGTGGCACTAGTGGTATTGGTGGTGGTATTGGTGGTGGTGGTATTGGTGGTGGTGGTGGTATTGGTGGTAGTGGTATGGGTGGTGGTATTGGTGGTGTTGATGGTAGTGGTGTTGGTGGTATTGTTGATGGTGGTGGTGGTATTGGCAGTGGTATTGGCGGTGGTGGTGGTATTGGTGGTGGTGGTATTGGTGGTATTGGTGGTGGAGGTGGTGGTATTGATGGTGGTGGTATTGATGGTGGTGGTATTGGTGGTGGTATTGATGGTGGTATTGGTGGTGGTGGTATTGATGGTGGTGGTATTGGTGGTGGTATTGACGGTGGTGGTGGTATGGTGGTGGTATTGGTGGTGGTGGTGGTATTGGTGGTGGTAGTGGTAGTGGTTGTGGTATTGGTGATGTTGATGGTGGTGGTGTTGGTGGTGGTGGTATTGGTGGTGGTGGTGGTATTGGCGGTGATATTGGTGGTGGTGGCATTGGTGGTATTGGTGGCGGTGGTATTGGTGGGGGTGGTGGTATTGATGGAGGTGGTGGTATTGATGATGGTGGTATTGGTGGTGGTGGTATTGGTGGTGGTGGTATTGGTGGTGGTGGTGGTGTTGTTGTTAATAAAACAAGCTTTTGAAATCTACCCATCAGGTGGCTTTAGTACAGATGACATGTCACACAGATGTGCTGTTGTCAGCTTCAGCCCGTTAGCACAGGATTATGTACTACCTGGAATTCACATGACTTAATTCGCTAATCAGTTCTAAATCCATGTTACTTGGGGGGGGGGGTTGAAACAGACACGAGATAATGCTGGGTTAAAGTGATTGAAAGCAGGCGCCTGTGTTACGAGGGCGGATGCGCTTTTTAAAAAAACACAAGCGGTTTCAGTTGAAGCAGCACATGTCCGGCCTGCAGTAAGAGAAACTCAATAAAGTAAATAGTGCTTACAGACTAAATAACAGGTCCCGTGTAACAACTGAAGTAAAAGTGCCAGTCGCCATGACAGGGTACAAATGAAGACAAGGCCGTACTTAGGAGGGACTAACAAGCCTATCAACGAATCCGAAGCCAGCATTTACGAAAGACAATGATACAAGCCAATGAAAAATATGGGAGGAGAGTGGGCGCAGCTTCTCTCCAATACTCTAATACAGCAGTCTCGCAGAGCGAGCAGCGCATGCGTGCTGCCGCTAGGCTGGACCTAAAAACCATAGAAATTCACTGAAAAAAAACAAAGGTTACAGGGACTTTATAGTTAGGAATTAGCATTTGAAAAACCTTAGAAATTCATTGAAAAAAACACAGGTTTCAGGGACGTTATAGTTAGGAATTAGCATTTAAAAAGCCTTAGAAATTCACGGAAAAAACACAGGTACAGGAACGTTATAGTTAGGCTGACATTTCACTTGTACAAAACCTATGAAATTCAACCGTTATAGTTAGCTGAGCTAACTATAACTCGCGCCCCTGCAATGCACTGCTGATGACGTCACATATTACATTACTCATGACATGGTCAGTGACATCACTGATGACATCTCAAATGGCATCACTGATGGCATCACTGATAACATCATCCAGTGACTGTGTTTCTAAAAAGGTTTAAGAATGTAATATATATATATATTATCTACTGGCGGTCGCCAGTAGATGGTTATAGTTAGGACTTAGTTTCCATAGGAAAAGCGTTTTTTCTTTTCCCAATAACTTTGGCGCCGGTTGACGAATCTTTGCAAAATTTTCAAAACTTGTGGCCCGCTCCGGTCAGCTCCTATCCTGAAAGTTTCGGGTTGATTCGCCAAGCGGGGGCCGAGAAAAAAGGGGGGTCTCCATGTTATTTTCCATAGGAAACTTTAGACACGGCTACAGCTCGAACTGCTGAACGGAATTACACCAAATTTGGCAAAAAGGTAGCCCTTGGTTCAGAAAGAGCCCTTTTTGTTAAATGGTGTAAATCCGTTCAGTAGTTCCTGAGAATTTTTTTTTAAAAAAGGTTGGAAAATCAATTTCCCATAGGAAACTTTAGACACGGCTACAGCTCGAACTGCTGAACGGAAATACACCAAATTTGGCATAAAGGTAGCCCTTGGTTCAGAAAGAGCCCTTTTTTTTAAATGGTGTAAATCCATTCAGTAGTTGCTGAGAAAATCAAAAAATAAAGGTTTCGATATCTAGAGGCACGGAGGATCCGCGGACCCTCCCGACCACGAGTTTTAATCTAATTGGCTATCAACACTCCAAACCAGAAAGTGCTGGCAGCCATCTTGTGACTCGGTAGAACCGAGTCACAAGAAAAGAAAAAAACAAACGCGAAAAACAAGAAAAGGGGCCAGGTAGAAACACCCTGACCCCCTAGGCCTGCTCAGGGGGTCCCACAAGGACCCCCAGGGCCCAAAAAGCTTTTTTTTTAAAATCGGTCTAATTCGGCCGAGAAAATAAAAAAAAAACAAAGCGCGGTCTCCCGCGCTTCGTTGTATTGAAGCCCCCGAGTGGGCCAGGTCCCGGGGGCACTGGAAAAATGTGTGGGGGGGCCCCAATCCCCCACACTGCCCCGAGGACCACCACCTCCCCGGGGCTTGATTTATGAGTTGCAGGGGGCACGCAGCCCCCCGCAGCCCCGGGGACCGCCACCCCCGGGGCTAATTTTTAAATGTGTGGGGGCCTCCAAGGCCCCAAGCCCCGGGGACCGCCACCCCCGGGGCTTTCACTATAATTTGCGGGGCACACGGCCCCCTGCAGCCCCGGGGACCGCCACCCCCCGGGGCTTGTTTTTTTTTTTAAAGATAAACCTGTGTGGGGGGGCTCGAGCCCCCCCACACGCTCTGGGGACCGCCACCTCCCCGGGGCACTAAAATGCAAATTTTGGGGTCCGTTACAGACCCCGAGCCCCGGGGACCACCACCTCCCCGGGGCTTTGTAATTGAAGGGAGGGGGGCGCGGCCCCCCTCCTGGAGCCCCTGATGGCCCTGGGGACCGCCACCCCCCAGGGCCGGCTCCTGCAGTGTCCTGGGGTGCCCACCCCCGGGACACTGCTGTTTGCTATGGTAGGGTGGGAGGACGGCTCCCGCCCTACCATAGCAAACTCTGCTTTGCTTCATTAAAGCGAGAGCAGGGAAACCTGCTCTCGCTTCAATGAAGCAAAGCATATTGCTTTTCCACACGGGGAGCTGCATGTTAGCAGCTCCCCATGTGGAAAAGCAATGCCGGCTCCCGCAGGAGGCGGGGAGCCGGCAGGGACCGTGGGGGCATTGGGGCCCCCACGGGCTGCGTTGCAGAGAGGTGGTCTGAGGCCATGCCCCTTTTTACACCTCTCTGCAACGCAGCTCTGTGGCGCTTACTGGAGGTACCTGGTGGGCTAGTTGGACCCCAGGGACCCTCAGGATTGAAGGGAACTTAATCCCCCAACTTAAAACGCGCCACGGAGCGCGTTTGCACAGTGGTGAAGGGAGGGGGCGGGGCCTGATGTGACATGTGTGCAAACAGGCCCTGTGGCGTGTTTTAAGTTGGGGAATTAATTCCCCTTCAATCCTGGGGGTCCCTGGGGGCCAACTAGCCCACCAGGTACTGCCAGTAAGTGCCACAGGGCTGCGTTGCAGAGAGGTGGTCTGAGGCCACGCCCCTTTTTACACCTCTCTGCAACGCAGCTGTGTGGCGCTTACTGGAGGTACCTGTTGGGCTAGTTGGACCCCAGGGACCCTCAGTATTGAAGGGGACTTAATCCCCCAACTTAAAACGTGCCACAGGGCACGTTTGCACAGTGGTGAAGGGAGGGGGTGAGGCCTGATGTGACATGTGTGCAAACAGGCCCTGTGGCGCGTTTTAAGTTGGGGGATTAATTCCCCGTCAATCCTGAGGGCCCCTGGGGGCCAACTAGCCCACCAGGTACGTCCATTAAGCGCCACAGAGTTGCGTTGCAGAGAGGTGTCAAAAGGGGCGTGGCCTCGGACCACCTCTCTGCAACGCAGCTCTGTGGCGCTTACTGGAGGTACATGGTGGGCTAGTTGGCCCCCAGGGACCCTCAGGATTCAAGGGGAATTAATTCCCCAAATTAAAACCCGCCAGGGGGCGCGTTTGCACAGTGGTGAAGGGAGGGGGTGGGGCCTGGTGTGACATGTGTATACTTATGCAATCACTCCACCAAAACCCAAGCACTTATAAATTCACCATGCACTCTCCTTGCAGCACTCTAATCATCCAGTCACTACCCATGCACTCATGCAATGACCCATGTACTAACTCATGCACTGCTACAATACCCTGAGCAGTACCCATGCAGTCCAGCCATTGCCCTGTCACTACCCATGCACTCTTCCAATCACCCAGCGAGCACCATGTACTTATCCAATCACTCCGCCAAAACCCAGGCACTTATAAATTCACCATGCACTCTCCTTGCAGTACTCTAATCTTCCAGTCAGTACCCATGTACTCATGGAGTGACCCAGGCACTAACACATGCATTGCTACAATCCCCTGTGCACTACCCATGCAGACCTCTAACCACCTACACAGTACTGATTCACTCCTCCAATTACCCAGGTTGTACCCATGCACTCCAGAAATCCCTCTGTCACTACCCATGCACTCCTCCAATCACCCATCCAGCATCATGTACTTATCCAATCACTCCGCCAAAACCCAAGCAGTTATAAAATCACCATGCACTGTCCTTGCAGCACTCTAATCATCCAGTCACTATTCATGTACTCATGCAATGACCCAGGCACTAACTCATGGCAAATACAGAGGAGGTCATGCTCATTACAGGGGTACCCCAACGCATAGTGTTCCCTAGTGTATGTAGGTGTTTTCACTGTATTCTAAGTGTCTTTTAGCATAGCACTGGCTCCGGTCCTGGTTAGTCAGAGTCAGTTACCACCAGCACCCGTCACTAAAAGTTGGGGGCACAGGAGGACTTTCTGCTCCTCTGTTGGTTCTTTCTGCACATCTCTTGCTTCTTCCTGCACTTTTCTTCATCTTTCTGGACTTCTGTTGCCTCTTTCTGCATTTGTCTTGCTTCTTGCTGCGCTTTTCTTCCTCTTTCTTCACATGTCCTAACTTTGTAGGCATAGTTAGAAATTAGCATTTAAAAAACCATTGAAATTCACTGAAAAAACCATAGGTTTCAGGCACGTTATAGTTAGAAATTAGCATTTAAAAAACCTTACAAATTCACTGAAAAAACCATAGGTTTCAGGGACGTTATAGTTAGTTGGACATTTCACTCGTACAAAACCATAGAAATTCCCCCGTTATAGTTAGTTCAGCTAACTATAACTCGCGCCCCCGCAATGCACTGCTGATGACGTCACATATTACATCATTCATGACATGGTCAGTGACATCACTGATGACATCTCAAATGACATCACTGATGACATCATCCACGTGAAAATCTGATCCACCTCCTCACACTGTAATATAACCTTTGATACACCCACTGAACCAGTTACTACATACACACTCACTGATTCCTAAGTCTACATACACATCCACTCATTCACCCATAGAATCACTCATAGATGTAGTCACTCATCAATACAACACTATCATAAGCTCATACATCTATACAGACACTCACACACCACCACTCAGCCAGAGTTACTCACACACCTAGTCAGTCATGCAAAGAATCAATCACACTTCCATTTACTGACCTATACAGTTATACACACACCACATCAGTTATTCAAACAGAAACAAATGCATACTTACTCTTTTCTACAATCACTGATACAAGTACACACTCATCCATGCAGCCACTCTCACAATCACTGACTCTCATGTATAGTCATTTATATACTTCAACTTTCACATACACTGCCTTTTATATATGTAGTTACTTGGACATGTAACATTGAGTCATCCATTCTCTCACCAACACACCATACACACACTCACACTCATACAGCTGTTTCCACATGCACTCTTGAACCCGTACACACAGTGAATCAACCACTCAAACATCTATGCACAGACTCACATACCTCCCACGCACCTACACACACACTCAGGCACCCATACAGATACTTAGGCAACCAATCAATAACCCATATAGATCCTCGTTTAGCTACTCACCAACCCATGCAACCGCTTACACACCAACTGACAAACTAAACTGTGTGAATGTCTGTATCAGTCACTAACCCGTGCATTCAGTAAGACACATGTAATCACTCACTTAAACAGTCAGTCACACACCTACTAAATCCTCCATCCAGACACTTATACACACACTCATTCTTCAATACACCTTGGCATATATATAATACATATTTAAACTTTATAGAAACACACATTCACTGGATGATTCCATCAGTGATGTCATCAGTGATGTCATTTGAGATGTCATCAGTGATGTCACTGACCATGTCATGAATGATGTAATATGTGACGTCATCAGCAGTGCATTGCGGGGGCACGAGTTATAGTTAGCTGAACTAACTATAACGGGGGAATTTCTATGGTTTTGTACGAGTGAAATGTCCAACTAACTATAACGTCCCTGAAACCTATGGTTTTTTTCAGTGAATTTGTAAGGTTTTTTAAATGCTAATTTCTAACTATAACGGGCCTGAAACCTATGGTTTTTTCAGTGAATATATATATATATATACACATATATATATATATATATATATAAATATATAGATATAGATATAGATATATAGATATATGCCAAGGTGTATTGAAGAATGAGTGGGTGTATGGGTGTCTGTATGGATGATTTAGTGGGTGCGTCACTGACTGTATAAGTGAGTGATTATACATGTCTCAGTGAATGTATGGGCGAGTGACTAATCTGTGTGAATGCCTGAATCAGTCGTAAGCTGGTGTGCAAGTGGCTGCATGGGTTGCTGAGTAGGTACAGGAGTGTCTACATGGGTTATTGATTGGTTGTCTGAGTGCCTGTATGAGTGCCTGAGCGTCTGTGTGGGTGGGTGACAGGGTGTATGACTCCCTGCATGGATGTGTGAGTGGGTGAATCACTGGGTGTATGGGTTCATGAGTGGGTCTGCGAGGAGCTGTATGGGTGAGTGAGTGTGCGTATGGCTGTGTCGGTGAGTGAATGGATGTCTCAGTGGTATGTGGGTGAGTAACTGCATGTGTGAAAGTCAATATATGTGAGTGTTGGAGTATATAAGTGACTGTAAGTGAGTGATTGTATGGGTGAGTGTGTGCTTGTGTCAGTGACTGTATAGGAAAGTATGTATGTGTTAGTCTCTGAATAAGTGAGGTGGTGTGTGTATAACTGTATAAGTGAGTAAGTGGCAGTGTGATTGACTCTTTCGGTGAGTGACTAGGTGTTTGAGTATATATATATATATATATATATATTATCTACTGGCGGTCGCCAGTAGATAGTTATAGTTACAACCTATTATCCATAGGAAATCCGCGACATTCTATTTGAAATAACTCTCTTGCCGGTTGACGTATCTTTGCAAAATTTTCAAACTTTGTGGGGCGCTCCGGTCCGCTCCTACCCTGAAAGTCTCGGGGGATTCGTCAAGCGGGGGCCGAGAAAAAGGGGGGTCCCAAAACGCGTTTTCCCCATGCAATTTTCCATAGGAAACTTTAGACACGGCTACAGCCCGAACTGCTGAACGGAATTACACCAAATTTGGCAAAGAGGTAGTTCTTGGTTCAGAAAGAACCCTTTTGTTAAATGGTGTAAATCCGTTCAGTAGTTGCTGAGAAAATCAAAAGTAAAAAGATAGATATATCTGGGCGGAGCCTAACCACACATGTCATCGTGAGATCTGATTGGCTGTCAGCACTTCATCCTGGAATTGCTGGCAGCCATCTTGGGACCAATATAAATGATAGTACTCCATTGAAATGCATTGTAGTGAATCAAAGATTTTGAGGGTTACCAAAAGGAGAACTATAAAGGGTGATAACAGACTCTAGTTACATTAGAATTCATTTGTTGATGGTACCATACTAATTTCAGGAATTGTGGTGTGTTCTAAGGTGATTTTACCCTGTGAAAAACCTTCTGCTGGGATATCATGAATCATGTTTGAGAGAAAACTATTTTCACATGCTTGTCCCATAGAGTTTTGGAAGGTGCTCCAGAAGGTAAAATGAGAGCATATTTTCTGTAAATTCACATTATCTTTCTCAGTCATGTGAGAATGAAGTCTGACATTCTCAGTAAAACATGTACATCCAACAAGGGCAGAGACTGTCAGTTGATTCCTTTGTGTTCTACTGCAGCTTCCCAGAGTGTTCTAAAGAACAACTAGAGTGCTAACAGCCTTACTTATGACAAAAGTATGGCACACCTGAAGCCATCTTGATTGGAATAAACTGGTAACACTTAAAACATTTAATTTAAAAAGGAACAAAATGATGGGGTTCATTTTGTAATAGAAATTATGGTTAGTGCTGTAGAAAGAAAAATTAGGATTTCAAGTGTGATCTCAAATATCTTCCTGTTATATTTCAACAGGAGCAGCCAGCCAGTTGATGCCTTTGTGTTCTACTGCAGCTTCCCAGAGTGTTCTAAAGAACAACTAGAGTGCTAACAGCCTTACTTATGACAAAAGTATGGCACACCTGAAGCCATCTTGATTGGAATAAACTGGTAACACTTAAAACATTTAATTTAAAAAGGAACAAAATGATGGGGTTCATTTTGTCATAGAAATTATGGTTAGTGCTATAGAAAGAAAAATTAGGACATGTTTCAAGTGAGATCTCAAATATCTTCCTGTTATATTTCAACAGGAGCAGCCTGTCAGTTGATGCCTTTGTGTTCTACTGCAGCTTCCCAGAGTGTTCTAAAGAACAACTAGAGCGCTAACAGCCTTACTTATGACAAAAGTATGGCACACCTGAAGCCATCTTGATTGGAATAAACTGGTAACACTTAAAACATTTAATTTAAAAAGGAACAAAATGATGGGGTTCATTTTGTCATAGAAATTATGGGTGGTGCTGTAGAAAGAAAAATTAGGACATGTTTCAAGTGTGATCTCAAATATCTTCCTGTTATATTTCAACAGGAGCAGCCTGCCAGTTGATGCCTTTGTGTTCTACAGCAGCTTCCCAGAGTGTTCTAAAGAACAACTAGAGCGCTAACAGCCTTACTTATGACAAAAGTATGGCACACCTGAAGCCATCTTGATTGGAATAAACCGTTAATACTTAAAACATTTAATTTAAAAAGGAACAAAATGAGGGGGTTCTTTTTGAAATAGAAATTATGGTTAGTGCTGCAGAAAGAAAAATGAGGGCATGTTTTAAGTGAGATCTCAAATCCTCTTCTACTTCATTAGAAAATTCTGACATGCAGACTGAAACAATCACTTTCAATACCAGCAGCAGACTTCCAGTTAACTCCCTAGTGAGCAGTAGCTTTACTACAGTGAGCTAATGAGCAACTAGAGTGCTAACATTCTGAATTTATGGCAAATGTGAGACACATCTGAATCCCTTCTTGATGGAATCAAAGTAAAAACTGAAAGCATTTCCTACTGAGGAGACTGCAGTAAATGAGGAAATTAGGAAACTTCATAACAAAGGTCTTCCAAGATGGCCACCAGAGAAAAAAGAGCCCAAATGTAGCACAAATATTACCCAGATGTAGCCCACATATAGCCCAATGACAAAAGTGTGCAAAACACTTTTTATTTTTAGTTTTTTTGCAGTTTTATGTAGTTCAGACTGGTCAGGTATTGGAGTGTTGCATCTTAAAACATGACCCCCTACACTACAAAAACACCACTGCACTACCCTAAACGCTAAAACACTACCCCCAGCACGACCCCCTACACTACACAAGCACCACTGCACTATCCTAAACACTAAAACACTACCCCCAGCATGACCCCCTACACTACACAAACACCACTGCACTACCCTAAACCCTAAAACACTACCCCCAGCACGACCCCCTACACTACCCAAACACCACTGCACTAACCTAAATCCTAAAACACTACCCCCAGCACGACCCCCTACACTACCCAAACATCACTGCACTACCCTAAAACATGACCCACTACACTAAAACACCACTGCACTACCCTAAACCCTAAAACACTACCCCCAGCACGACCCCCTACACTACACAAGCACCACTGCACTACCCTAAACCCTAAAACACTACCCCCAGCACGACCCCCTACACTACACAAACACCACTGCACTACCCTAAACCCTAAAACACTACCCCCAGCACGATCCCCTACACTAACCAAACACCACTGCACTAACCTAAATCCTAAAACAATACCCCCAGCACGACCCCCTACACTACCCAAACACCACTGCACTAACCTAAAACATGACCCCCTACACTGCACAAACACCACTGCACTACCCTAAACCCTAAAACACTACCCCCAGCACGACCCCCTACACTACACAAGCACCAATGCACTACCCTAAACCCTAAAACACTACCCCCAGCACAACCCCCTACACTGCCCGAACACCACTGCACTGCCCTAAACCTTGAAACACCCGCCCCTGCACGACCCCCTACACTGTTTGAACACCACTGCAGTGCCCTAAACCCTGAAACACCACCCCCAGCACGACCCCCTACACTGCCCGAACACCACTGCACTGCCCTAAACCCTGAAACATCACCCCCAGCAAGACCCCCTACACTGCCCGAACACCACTGCCCTAAACCCTGAAACACCACCCCCAGCACGACCCCCTACACTGCCCGAGCACCACTGCACTGCCCTAAACCCTGAAACACCAGCCCCAGCATGACCCCCTACACTGCCCGAACACCACTGCACTGCCCTAAACCCTGAAACACCAGCCCCAGCACGACCCCCTACACTGCCCGAACACCACTGCAATGCCCTAAACCATGAAACACCAGCCCCAGCACGACCCCCTACACTGCCCGAACACAACTGCACTGCCCTAAACCCTGAAACACCAGCCCCAGCACAACCCCCTACACTGCCCGAACACCACCGCACTGCCCTAAACCCTGAAACACTAGCCCCAGCACGACCCACTACACTGCATGAACACCACTGCACTGCCCTAAACCCTGAAACACCACCCTGTGCACAACCCCTACACTGCCCGAACACCCCTGCACTGCCCTAAACCCTGAAACACCACCCCCAGCACGACACCCTACACTGCCCGAACACCACTGCACTGCCCTAAACCCTGAAACACCACCCCCTGCACGACCCCCTACACTGCCCCAAACTACTGCACTGCCCTAAACCCTGAAACACCATCCCCAGCACGACCCCCTTCATTGCACGAACACCACTGCACTGCCCTAAACCCTGAAACACTACCCCCAGCAAGACCCCCTACACTGCCCAAACACCACTGCACTGCCCTAAACCCTGAAACTTCACCCCCAGCAAGACCCCCTACACTGCCTGAAAACCACTGCACTGCCCTAAACCCTGAAACACCAGCCCCAGCATGACCCCCTACACTGCCCGAACACCACTGCACTGCCCTAAACCCTGAAACACCACCCCCAGCACGACACCCTACACTGCCCGAACACCACTGCACTGCCCTAAACCCTGAAACACCACCCCCTGCACGACCCCCTACACTGCCCGAAACTACTACACTGCCCTAAACCCTGAAACACCATCCCCAGCACGACACCCTACATTGCACGAACACCACTGCACTGCCCTAAACCCTGAAACACTACCCCCAGCAAGACCCCCTACACTGCCCAAACACCACTGCACTGCCCTAAACCCTGAAACACCACCCCCAGCACGACGGCCTACACTGCCTGAAAACCACTGCACTGCCCTAAACCTTGAAACACCAGCCCCAGCATGACCCCCTACACTGCCCGAACACCACTGCACGGCCCTAAACCCTGAAACTCAACCCCCAGCACGACCCCCTACACTACCCGAACACCACTGCACTACCCTAAACCCTAAAATACTCCCCCAGCACGACCCCCTACACTACCCGAACACAACTGCACTGCCCTAAACCCTCAAACACTCCCCCAGCATGACCCCCTACACTACCCAAACACTACTGCACTGCCCTAAACCCTGAAACACTACCCCCGGATGACCCCCTTCACTACCCGAACACCACTGCCCTAAACCCTGAAACACCACCCCCAGCAAGACCCCCTACACTGCCCGAACACCACTGCACTGCCCTAAACCCTGAAACACCATCCCCAGCATGACCCCCTACACTGCCCGAACACCACTGCACTACCCTAAACCCTAAAACAAGACCTCCTACACTACACAAACACGACTGCACTACCCTAAACCCTAAAACACTACCCCCAGCACGACCCCCTACACTACACAAACAACACTGCACTACCCTAAACCCTAAAACACTACCCCCTACACTACACAAACACCACTGCACTACCCTAAACCCTAAAACAATACCCCCAGCAGTACCCCCTACACTACCCAAACACCACTGCACTACCCTAAACCCTAAAACACTACCCCCAGCAGTACCACCTACACTATCCAAACACCATTGCACTACCCTAAACCCTAAAACACTACCCCCAGCAGTACCCCCTACACTACCCAAACACCACTGCACTACCCTAAACCCTAAACCACTACCCCTAGCACGACCCCCTACACTACCCAAACACCACTGCACTACCCTAAACCCTAAAACACTATCCCCAGCACAACCCCCTACACTACCTAAACACAACTGCACAATTTGTTACAGGCGTTGCAACGCAGGCCTGTGGTGCTTACTGGAAGTACCTGGTGGGCTAGTTGGGCCCCAGGGACCCTCAGGATTCAAGGTGACCTAATCCCCCAACTTAAAACGCGCCACGGGGCGCGTTTGCACAGTGGTGAAAGGAGGGGCGGGGCCTCAGGTGACATGTGCGCAAACACGCCCTGTGGTGCGTTTTAAGTTGGGGAAATAATTCCCTTGAATCCTGAGGGACCCTGGGGCCAACTAGCCCACCAGGTACCTTCAGTAAGCACAACAGAGTTGCGTTGCAGAGAGGTGACAAAAGGTGCGTGGCCTGAACGCCTCTCTGCAACTCAGCTCTGTGGTCCTAACTGTAGGTACCTGGGGGCTAGTTGGGCCCCAGGGACCCTCAGGATTCAAGGGGACTTAATCCCGCAACTTAAAATGCGCCACCGGGCGCGTTTGCACACATGTCACCTCAGGCCCCCTCCCTTCACCACTGTGCAAACGCGCCCTGTAGCGCGTTTTAAGAGGTAGTTTTAATCCCCCTGCCCTATTATGTACTAGGGACTTACAGAGGAGGTCATGCTAATCACAGGGGTACCCCAACGCATAGTGTTCCCTAGTGTATGTAGGTGTTTTCACTGTATTCTAAGTGTCTTTTAGCATAGCACTGACTGGTTAGTCAGAGTCAGTTACCACCAGTACCCGTCTGAAAAAGTTGTGGGCACAGGATGATTTTGCAACAAGGCCTCTTTCTGCTCCTCTGTTGGTTCTTTCTGCACATCTTTTGCTTCTTCCTGCACTTTTCTTCGTCTTTGTGGACTTCTGTTGCTTCTTTCTGCATTTCTTTTGCTTCTTTCTGTGCGTTTTTTCTTCTTTCTTCACATGTCCTACCTCTGTAGGCATAGTTAGGAACTAGCATTTAAAAACCTTTGAAATTCACTTAAAAATCATAGGTTTCAGGCAAGTTATAGTTAGAAATTAGCATTTAAAAAACCTTTGAAATTCACTGAAAAAACCATAGGTTTCAGACACGTTATAGTTAGAAATTAGCATTTAAAAAACCTTTGAAATTCACTGAAAAAACCATAGGTTTTAGGGACAGTTATAGTTAGTTGGACATTTCACTCGTACAAAACCATAGAAATTCCCCGTTATAGTTAGTTCAGCTAACTATAACTCGCGCCCGCAATGCACTGCTGATGACGTCACATATTACATCACTCATGACATGGTCAGTGACATCACTGATGACATCACTGATGACATCATCCATGTGATAATTTCATGCATCTTCTCACACCCTAATATAACTTTTGATACACCCACTCTAAATTACAGACTGCCATTCTCAAAACCATACACACTCCAATACCAATTACTACATATCCACTCACTGATTCTTAGGTCTACACACACACATGTACTCACTCACCCGTACAGTCACTCATACTTACAGTCACTCAGTACAGGACTATCATATGCACTCATACACCTATATAAACACTCACACACCGCCACTCATCCATAGAGGTACTCACACACCTAGTCAGTCATGCAAAAATTAATCACACACCCATTTACTCACCTATACAGTTATACACACACCAGCTCACTTACTCATACAAATACTAGCACATTCTTACGCTCTTATACAATAACTGATACAAGCACACACGCATCCATACAGCCACTCTCACAATCACACACTCTCACTTATAGCCATTTAAATACTCTAACATACATATATACTGCCTTTTACATATGTAGTTACTCGCACATGTACCACTGAGATATACATTCACTCACTAACACACCCATACACACACTCACCCACCCAAGCAGTCCATCACAGATGCACTCTTGAAATCATGCACCCAGTGAATCACCCACTCACACATCTATGTACAGAGTCACACACACCCCACCCACACAAACACTCAGGCAGCCATACAGATACTCAGAGAACCAATCAATAACCCATATAGACACTCATGTAGCTATTCGCAAATCCATGCATCCACTTACACACCAACAAACAGACGGATACAGACATTCACACAGTTTAGTCACTAACCCATGCATTCAGTAAGATACGTTTAATCACTCACTTGTAGAGTCAGTCACGCACGTACTAAATCATCCATTCAGACACTTATACACCCACTCATTCTTCAATACGCCTTTCCCTATATATATTAAACATATTTAAACTTTACAGAAACACAGTCACTGGATGATGTCATCAGTGATGTCATTTGAGATGTCATCAGTGATGTCATCAGTGATGTCACTGACCATGTCATGAGTGATGTAATATGTGACGTCATCAGCAGTGCATTGCGGGCGCGAGTTATAGTTAGCTGAACTAACTATAACGGGGGAATTTCTATGGTTTTGTACGAGTGAAATGTCCAACTAACTATAACTGTCCCTAAAACCTATGGTTTTTTCAGTGAATTTCAAAGGTTTTTTAAATGCTAATTTCTAACTATAACGTGTCTGAAACCTATGGTTTTTTCAGTGAATATATATATATATTCACTGAAAAACCATAGGTTTTAGGGACAGTTATAGTTACTTGGACATTGCACTCGTAAAAACCCGTGAAATTCCCGTTATAGTTAGTTCAGCTAACTATAACTCGCGCCCCGCAATGCACTGCTGATGACGTCACATATTACATCACTCATGACATGGTCAGTGACATCACTGATGACATCACTGATGACATCTCAAATGACATCACTGATGACATCATCCAGTGACTGTGTGTTTCTGTAAAGTTTAAATATTTTTAATATATATAGGGAAAGGCGTATTAAAGAATGAGTGGGTGTATAAGTGTGTGTATGGATGATTTAGTAGGTGCGTGACTAATTCTATAAGTGAGTGATTAAACGTATCTTACTGAATGCATGGGTTAGTGACTAAACTGGGTGAATGTCTGTATCTGTCTGTTGCTGTGTAAGTGGCTGCATGGGTTTGTGAATAGCTACATGAGTGTCTATAAGAGTTATTGATTTGTTGTCTGAGTATCTGTATGGGTGCCTGAGTGTTTGTGTGGATGGGGTGTGTGCGACTGTGCATAGATGTGTGAGTGGGTGATTCACTGGGTGGATGGTTTCAAGAGTGCATCTGTGATAGACTGTATGGGTGGGTAAGTGTGTGTACCAGTGTGTTAGTGAGTGAATGTATGTCCCAGTGGTACATGTGTGAGTAACTACATATGTGAAAGGCAGTATATATGTGTGTTAGAGTATTTAAATGGCTATAAGTGAGAGTGTGTTATTGTGAGAGTGGCTGTATGGATGAGTGTGTGCTTGTATCAGTGATTGTATAAGAGCGTAACAATGTGCTAGTATTTGTATGATTAAGTGAGCTGGTGTGTGTATAACTGTATAGGTGAGTAAATGGCAGTGTGTTTAATTATTTGCATGACTGACTAGGTGTGTGAGTACCTCTATGGATGAGTGGCGGTGTTTGAGTGTCTATATAGGAGTAAGAGTGCATATGATAGTCCTGTACTGAATGACCATAAGTATGAGTGACTGTACGGGTGAGTGAGTGGATGTGTGTGTGTAGACCTAAGAATCAGTGAGTGGGTATGTAGTTATTGGTGTTGGAGTGTCTATGGTTTTGCGAATGGCAGTCTGTAATTTAGAGTGGGTGTATCAAAGGTTATATTAGGGTGTGAGGAGGTGCATCAGATTATCACGTGGATGATGTCATCAGTGATATCATTTGAGATGTCATCAGTGATGTCATCAGTGATGTCACTGACCATGTCATGAGTGATGTAATATGTGACGTCATCAGCAGTGCATTGCGGGCGCGAGTTATAGTTAGCTGAACTAACTATAACGGGGAATTTCACGGGTTTTTACGAGTGCAATGTCCAAGTAACTATAACTGTCCCTAAAACCTATGGTTTTTTCAGTGAATTTCAAAGGTTTTTTAAATGCTAATTTGTAACTATAACGTGTCTGAAACCTATGGTTTTTTCAGTGAATATATATATATATATATATATATATATATATAAAGAACAGTCCAGCCTTACTTCCGATTACTTCCACCTGATGGGGTTGGTGCCGACCGGCGGGCGCTGGACCCGCAATAATCTTTTGCAATGATCTCGCGCTGCCTGAGCGTAAGAAAAGGTCGCACTCAGGGTTTCAATATTGGAGAAAAGTATTTATTGACTTGACGCGTTTCGACAGCACAGTCTTTGTCAAGAAGTCATACATATATATTCAGACCTATTTTTTTCAAAAATACATGGAAGATTTTGGGTCAGCCCTTTGCCCATGATTGTTTGTCTTTGTAGTCTATCACAGTTATTCCCTTCTAACAGCTTTCCTCCTTATTTTTGCGTTTGTCCCGCCCAGGAGCATTTTGGTCTCACAGTGTTCTAATAGGTTAATTTGTCTTCTTCCACTGCTGAAGCTGCTTGAACTGGGGATCTACTTTTTTCTTTTCCTTAAGAATTTCTTTGGAGTGCAAGTTTTTTCTTGTTCTCTCCTCCAGTTTGAATCTGCTCCCTCCTTGGTCTCTGTGTTCCTTGCCCTCTTTCTCCCCCCAGCTGCCTGTTGCTTCCCCCCAGTTTTGTATTATTTAAATAAACCAACCAACTAAAAATGGATGCACACCCACTTCCGCCATCTTTGAATGGCTTTGTTCAAATATTACAAATGCATTCCAAGATAGTTACAGCGGATGCATAAGCATACGGCAACCATCTTTGAATGGATTTGTTCAAATATTACAAGTGCATTCAAAGATTCCCGCCATCTACTGCGACAGAGAAAGGAGAAACTAAGGAGGATTATGACAAAAAAGAAGAAAAGAGAAATGCAGACAAAGTGAGCAAAGGAGTTGGATGGCTAGCAGAAAAACAGGAAAATGTTGAGCGAGGAGAAGAGCATGGTCTCATGGACCCCCGGTTGAGAAGAAGAAGGAAGGAACAAGGGAGATATAACAGGCGGAAGTGGAGAAAAAAGGAAGGGGAAAAGAAAAAGGGGTGCATATGGTGGCTCTCTAAAAATAAGGAAGTAGAGGAAAATTGGGGGAAAAGCCAACCTACATAAAATTAAGTTCTCTAAACAAATCTGGTAAATTCGATTTAAGGTGAAATATTTGTTAAAGAAGAAGAGTAATCAGAACCAGTTTAGTCAGGTTGCTTTTCTACTAATTCTTATACAACTGTAGCATATGTTGCTACATCAAAGATCCACATCTCAAACCTATTTTTCTATTCAGATCGCCCAAAAAAGCCTTTCTAAACCCTTCCCTAATGTATCCCTCCTAGACTCATCCAGGGGCGGCTTCTCCCCAATGGCAGATGAGCGTCGCCCCACTGCCCAGAGCCAGCAGATTTTAAATTAAATGATTATAACACAATGTTATTGTCATTTTATTTATCGCTGTCTGAGCCACGATGGATTCAAGCAATTAGAATAGGGCCGGGCATGGCAGGGAGGAAGAGTAGTGTGCACTTATAAGTGCGAATGTCAGTTTGGCCCGGTTCTTAAGCCGGCCAAACAGACATGCACACTTATTTTTCTCCATCCCAGCTTTGTTGCACAACCGGGTTGGAGAAAAGCCACAGGCACCCAGACTGTCTGAGAGGCAAACGAGGCAGCTCAGAACAAAACAGGCGCTTCTCTCATGCTAGGTATAGCATGAGAGCAGTATCTGGATTGGGTGGGTAGCCTGTGCTTTGAGGCCTATCCGCTTCCGGGCCTGATGAGAGGAGCAACAAGGCTGCAAGCAAAATCAACGGGAGAGGAGCAGCAGGTAAGTCTGTTTATTTTTATTTCATTCCCCGCCAACCCCTCCACCCCTGGCCGCCCTACCACATTAGATAGGCGACAGCCGCCACTGGACTCATCCGATACCTCATCATCTTTCTCCCTAATATACTTCTAGAGACTCTTCCCTCCTCCATCTTTCCTTTACTCATCCAAATCCTCCTCCTACTGCTATGATCTGCAAATAAACACTTTCTAGACCCTTCCCTCTTTTATCCCTCCAATATACTTTTCAATTCAACTAACAGACTCACATGTCCACCACTCAAATTAATTCATATTTTCCTGTACTAATTTACCACTAATCCTTTTCGGGTTCCATAGTAGCATGCTACTAGCCGAAAAGTGTTTCGATGCCTCATCAGGGATATTAAACACTATATAAAGGCAATTACAATTACACACATAATTCGCAAAACAAGCCAAATTCATACTGATGGAGCAAGCATTAGTGCTGTCACACGACATACCTACATCCTTATTTGCCTTCATTCATCAAATTAATTTTAAAGTTCAATGTTTTATCCACAGCTAAACGAAGTTTTAAAGCAAGTTTCGAGACGTTTTCAAAAGAAAGCCTTCCTTTGCATCAAGGTGCACCATGTCCACTTGTAGGCCTCATTATATCATTTTGCTACAACAGAAAATATTCGCTTTGATAGAAAGAAATTGATAAAATACCTGGAAGTGCTGTGGTTTCGGACTAAGAGCAAAATCCCATTTGGCGGGAAATGTGCAGCGGCTGCAAAATGAAGGAAATATCACTTTAATTGTGCGTTGCGTGGCTATCACAAGATACATTCATTAATACATTGCAACTGCATACAGTCCTGGCAACATTTTTTTTTACTTACTGAAAGCAGACACACTTTTAAGACAGAGCAACAAGTGAGGTATTTCGTGTCACTAAAAACCTTGCTGAGAGTTTGGAAAGCAGAGATCTAAAATGTTAAATGTAAGGCTTGAGGAGACCCTTCTATCTTGGTTTGGTCTTTGCATTCTGGTACCTTTAGTTCAGTATTTTAGCTCTCGAAGGCAGGACTACTTGTGTTAAAAGGCAAACAAGTACTGGATTGTCTACTCACACCTCCTTTGAAACAGACAGCACAAAAGAAATCCATAGTTAAAAAGCAGTAGGCAAATGCCATAGGCAAGTTCTCGTCAATTACACGGAACCTGGCAAGTCTGTCAAATGCCTGGTTCTCCTCGACCCCCCACACCCTTCCGTGTCTCTGGTGTGCAAGATGGCAAGAGTGATTTAATTGTTCGCTGTTGAAATCTGGTATTACTGGTGCGTCTAAAGTTGAATTCCAGCATGGTAAATTTAACCTTTAACCTTTTGAGGTCAATCATTTGTTCACTACGAATGTACACCATTTAGCAGTGTAGTAGATCCACAAATACAAAACACAACATCTGGTGACACGGTACACCCAAAAAGAAGCCCACATTATATGACAAAGGTGGAAGATAACACTGTGGCAGCCCCATCTATGCCGTTTCTCGCAGCAGCTTTTCACCCTCTCTCTGCCTACTTGTCACACCTGGCCTAGTTTATGAATAGGCCTCACTGGCATCGCATAGCAAGAGATGACATTTTAAATTTGGTCTAGTGCTTTGGTTACTTGCCTGCATATTGGAAACTTAGATTTTAGTCTTCACCACCTAACCCTAAATTAGGGCATATACTTTATCTCAATATACCTCAAATAGAAATACAAGTCATAAAATGTGAATATGTATAAAATGTAGGGGCCCTGGCTTAGCTCAACAGCTGATAACCTGTGCGAGTGAGACCTACTTGAAGAAAGATGGTATTAGATAGGTCCCCTTGGTTTTATTTTTATCAGCCCCCCTAGCTGGAGATGTCCCTTCCCGCTGGCCGTTTCATGGCGGTTTTTCCGCCATGAAAAGGCAGGCGGAAAGGGACATTGGTGGCCCGTAGCGGGTCCCCCTTTCCCCCTTGCCCTCCGACATGGGCCCTGTGGGGCACCGATGGTGCCCCCCTACATATCCCCACACCATGTGGTAGGCACCACATGGTGCCTGACACATAGTGCAGGGATATGTACAGAGTGTATATTTTGAACTGCGGCATGTGCTGTAGCCCGCAGCACACGCCGCAATACAAAAGATATACATTGCGCCTGCCTTGAAGACGGTCACATCGTTATACTATTTGCAGGACTGCCAACAGCCAGCCGGGCGGTCCCGTTTCCAAAGGGATGGCGGTCGGGCGTAAGTCCGACCTCCATCCTAATCAGGCCCTAAGTCCACAAAACTAACGGGGTGATTACGATGGCGGTGAACCCGCCACCGGCAGGCTGCCGGTGGCGGGTTCACCGCCATCGCAAGGCCTTTTTCCACCCGCCATATCAGGATGGCGGGCGGTGTGCCTGGCAGACGGAAAGCCCATCCGAAACAGGTCCAACAGAGGTAATCGTTACGATTGCCTGTCGGACCCACCCCGCATCCACAAAATGGTGGCGGTGCCTAGCAGGCACGGTCCGCCAGATTTGGATGCTGCATCCCTGCCCGCTTGTCAATGGCAGTTCAACCGCCATTGATGGGCTGGCGGGATGTACTTTGGGGGCCCGTTGCGGTCCCCACTTGTGCAGGGGCATGTGCATTTTGCACTTGGGGGGCACCAGTTCCCTGCACCAGGCGGCAGGCACTGCGTGGTGCCTGCCACGTAGTGCAGGGAAATGCACAACATGCATTATTAACATTAAATGTCACTCATGAAACTCAAGATGTAATAACAAGAATGGGTGTGTGTACTCCTTGTCATGCTCTGTTGTTGTTTTGTGCTTCATAGTGTATTAAACCAGACTTTTATTTGCAAAATATCACCATTAAATGTATTTCATTCTTACCTCGGCACCGGGTTTAAATTGATGACGGGCATATCATTGTTGAATAAATCAAATTCCTCATCATCATCCTCAGCTTCATCTTCGCCACCTTTGACCAGCCTCCGGCCCAACTCAGTTGCCTTCTTGTCCAGTTGGTTTGCTCGTTTGATTGCGGCTGCCCTGAAAGAACCATTCAACATACAATTCAGTTTCTCACCTAAAGATGATTTCTTCTACCATGACAGAGTGGGTTTGATTGACCTCACTGACCAAGTACATGGTCTTTAACCTGCACAAAAAAATTAGGGGGAGGTTATCGCTGCAAGGAGTCTCCCTTGATGTAGTGAGGGACTTTGATTATCTTGGTATTCGAATATCAGATTCCAACTCGTGGGAGGCCCAGATGCAAAAGAGTGCTGCTACATTAAAACACAGGGCCGGGCCTTACATAGATTTGAGAAACCAGTCAAGTCTTACCCTAATAACCTCCACCTCTTCAAATATACGGGGCACAGTTTTAACTGCAGTACTTTATGGAAGCGAATTATGGGACCATTCAGACTTGACTAAGCTGGGTTGCGAGGAAAACAAGTTTGTGTGGTCACTATTATCCCCCCTTCCCCAACCCCACCTCCCATCGGAGTTACCCTTTTTTACCTGTATGGCCTGATCTTGGATTAAGGCCTCTGGGCCTGGTGGCCAAGCTGCGCCCATTAGCTTATTGGGTGCATATTTGTAAGTTGGATGAGCTGAAACCGTATAGGGAGGGCCTAGCTGACACTTGAAAGGCCAGGAGTTTTAAGGAAGATCTCCTGGTTAAGATGAATCAAGGCAAACTTGATGGAGCTTGGCATGGAAGCTTCTGAGACTCTTTCCTGAACTCATTGGACAGGGCTCCTTGGAATTGTTAAAAGCAAAGTTTTGGGAAAGGCACTGTGCAAAACGTATTGCTTCTGGAGCTGCAGGTGAGATAATCCAATCTTTTCTAACTTTTAAAGCTTCTCCTTTTTATGAAAACTTTTTAGATACAATCTGCCCTGCTGCTGCGAGATCCCTTTATTTTAAATTTCATTACAGCATCCTTCCCCTCGCAGCATTCTCAAGCACTTGGCCAGCCAACGCCGGGAGCTCTGCGGTATGCTGTGCCTGCTCTTCCAGGAATGAGACTGAGGAACATTTTCTCTTCTTTTGTCCAGCATACTAAGCTAGTCTTTCTAAATGGATAAACCTGGCATGTCATAAGTTGGGTCTACTATGTTGGACATCTGCATTGCTGGCCTTTAAGAAAGGTCAAGACCCATTTGCTGTATACGCTATAGTGCAGTATCTGCAGGGTATAAGCGGACAAGTTTTTAATGTAATTTTAAAATTCCTCATGATTGTACTTTTTTGTATCTATGTACATGCACTTGCACTTTAGTTTCTACACGCTGTTGCACAGTTATCTGTCCTACATGATAATCGAACATTGTGCTTTTCCCTTATCTCTGGTATTATGCTGTTTTAGCTTTGTACTGAATTTTTATCATATTTTATAATTGGTCTCTTAAGTCGAGAAGGCTTCTTTCGCGCTGCAAGCCATCCTAGTGGTCGGGAACGGCCTTGAGCTGATCTCCATGCGTGACTGGACTATAATATGCCCTCCTCTCCTTGATGATTCATCTATCTAAGATTTATGATTTGTTGTTCTTTTCCTCATTAATTGCACTTGTTTTATCATATTGTTTTAACATGTTCTGTGTACTTTAATGGTTTGTATTAACCGAATAAAGTTATGAGGATGACCTCACTATCCATTCGTCCACCTTCTGTAGCAGCCTCACACCAGCATGCAATATTAGATACATTAAAAATGAAAATGTACATATTTCGCTTCACGGTATACAACCAATTGTAATCTTTAAAAGAACCTGAACCTGGACTCAATGTAACTTTTAAACACAGGAATGTTATCATTTGCTACTCAGGAACTCGAAAAAGGAAATTAAAGGAGCAGGTTTCCACCCGCTGCACAAGCTCCCATAGAGAAATGGGAGTTTGCGACCATACCATGTGCGGTCGCATCAAAATCAGGAGGCAAATCCGACCAACATCGAAATGAGGCCCAAAATATTTAAAAAGCAAACCACTTTAATTAAAATTAAAAAGGAGCAGGAGTATCAATCATGTAAGGGAAGAACAAAAAAGGATGAAGCTCATACCCAGCAAGTAGCAAACCACACATGCAATATACCCACCAATACATCACACCTGGCATTATCATGCTGACATCACAGCACACGATGTGTACATAAATACATAGGACAATGGATTTAAGGGACTAAGGGCGAAACAGACTGGCCCAAGCCACTCGGAGAGACTACACAAGAGTATTAAATCGCATATCTGAAAGTCGTATGTTGAAATTGGCACCATCATAGTGAATGTCTAGACATTAGCCTTGTGCCTTAGAAGGACAGGAAAGTGTATCTGATCTCCTGGTGAATGGCACTTAAAATTGTCTCTTTCGTATATCTGCATCAAAATAAAGAGAAAGTGACCCTTCTCCGCACACACTATTACATGGCAATTGGACGTCTTCGGAAAGAGCTACAAGCCTATGAAATTGGTAACCTTGTAACAGTGTCCATGCAAAGTGGCAGGATCTGTTAGATCAGAAAAAGTGAGCACAGAGCATTTGTTCAGTTTCATCGTGGCTATTGTAAATGTTCTAATCGTGTCAGGCCAACCATGAGTTCATGGAGGTTAGTGGAAATATTTGCAATCTTTAACAAGCATTGCTAAAGCCAAAAGGTTTGGCTTTAAAGTGCTAACACATACAAACACAGGCATGCACAAATGCATACACACGTTTTTATGTGCCGCTTGACACCATAATAATGGGAAATAAAAAAACACAGCACAGACATCGGAGGCACAGAAAGAGGCAGGTCGCCCAGAGACAAGCCACAAATAGCCTGTACATTTGTGCATGCCTCTGTTTACATGGGTTAGCATGTTAATGCCTGATTCCTTGACTTTGCTAGTACTTGTTTGTTTTTCTCAGTGACCTACCCTGAATACAACAGGAATGCCCAGACAAGAGTTCCATTCTCACTGTGACATAGGACTCAAGCTGTACCTTAATGAAAAGGTCCCACAGGCTTAAATCTGTAGAGTTGCATCTGTTCTCATTCAGAGGGGACGGTCTTTTCTGTGATTACGGCTTTAAGTCTACTGTTGCTCCTTCGGGGTGGAAGCTGTTGTCGCAGCTAAGGTACCAATTGTTGTTGCAGCAGTTGTTGTTAGTGTGATGGTAACTGTTGTTATAGATTTTGTTGCAGTTATGCTCCCTGCTCTTGTAGAAGCTACTGGCGATCCTGCTTTCACTGCCATTATATATGTTGCCATTGATGCTGTAATTCCTGCTGTGATCTCTGCTGTTGTTACAGCTGCGTATCACTTCTGTGGTCCCAGCTTTGCTTGAACATGATGTTGCTGTAATGATGGTGGTTTTTGTGGTAACTGTTGTGGCTTCCATGGTGGTAGCAGTTCCTACAGTTGTTGTTACCTCTGTTGTGGGTACAACTATGGTCACTGCTGTTGTTCCTCATAGTGACAGTTGTGGTTTCTGCTTTCGTCCCTGATGTTGTTACAGCAGTGGTTGCCACTGTAGTGACATCTGTGCTGGTAGGAACTGTTAATGTTTTGCCCCTGCTGTAATCACTTCAGGCAATTAATGCTGATGTGAGGCCTGAAGTGCTGGTAGATGTTGTTGCTGCTGGAGTCCACTCGTGGTTACAGCTGTGGTTCCTACTATTGTGGCAGTGATTTCCCTGCTAGGGTGGCAGCTAAAGTATTTGCTGTTGTTAATACTGCTGTTGTTGGTGTTGGAATTGTCATGTTGGCAGCCGTGGTTGCACTGTTGTCCTTTCTATGTTTACAACTGCAATTAAAGTTGTTTTACTGCTGTGGTTACTAGTGTGCTTGCAATTATTGCTAATACTGTTATTGCTAATATGGTGAGGACTGTGATTACATACAACTGTTGCAGCTAATGTTGTAGCTCCTATTGTTGCTGCTGTGGTCCACGCAGCGATAGAAGCTATTACGGCAGCTGTTGTTGCTGTTTTGGTGCAGCTACTGCTAAAGCTATGGTCCTTGTAGTGTTTACAGCTATGGTCACCACTCTGGTCCCTGCCATGCTGACCCCTTTGGTCACTCCTCTGGTCTCTGTTGTCATTACAGATGTGGTCACTATTGTGCTTACGGATTGTTGCTGTGATGGTGGCTGTTATTGATGTTATGGTAGCAGCAGTTGTTGCTGTTGTGGTCCCTGCTGTAGTCACTGCTGTTGTAGATGCTGTGATCACTGCTGTAATGACAACTATTATCATGGCTGTGGTCCTTCCTGTGGCGCTAGACTTAGTTATGCTGCAGTCCATGTTATTATTATAGCTGTGGTCCCTGCTGTGGTCCCTGCTGTTGTGACTTCTGTGTCCCTGGCCAGGTGGTGGCAGTGAGTCTTGCTGCGGTGACCGCTGTGGTTCCTGCTGGTGTCCCTGTCATGGTAGCAGCTGTGGTCACTATTTTGGTCCCTTGTTGTGTTACTGCTGTGGTGGAAGCTGTTGTGCCTGCTGTGGTCCCTGCTATGCTTGCACCTATTATTGCAGCTACTATGTGGCTCCCGTTATTGCTACAGTGGGCCCTTCTGTGATAGAAGCTTTGTCACTAGTATTGTTGCTGTTGTGGTGGCAGCTATTGCTAATTCAGTTGTTCCTGCTGTTCTTGTTGCTATTGTTTTTCCAGTCATGACAGCTGTCATCACTGCTATTGTCCCTGATCTGGTTCTCCCTGTGATCACAGATATGGTCCCAGTTGTTCTTGTTGTGGTGGCAGCTGTTGTTGCTCCCTGCTTTGGTGAGAGTTGTCACTGCCATGGTACCTGCTGTTATGGCAGCTCTTATTGTCCCTGCTGTGGTTACACCTTGCTGGCATTCTATTGCTGCTGTTGCCTCATCCATGCCGTCAGTTGTTGTTGTTACTGTGAACCTTGATTTGGCCACTACTGTTTAGGCAGCTGTAGTTGCTGAATTTGCAACAGATGTTGCAGCTGTTGTCACTGCTGTGGTGGAAGATATGGCTGCTCTTGTGGTCACATGTAGTTTCCGGTTATGTGGCTGTCATGGTTACTGCTGTGGTCTCTACCCTTGTGGGAAAGCTGTGATAGAAGCTTTGTCACTAGTATGTTGCTGTTGTGGTGGCAGCTATTGCTAATTCAGTTGTTCCTGCTGTTCTTGTTGCTATTGTTTTTCCAGTCATGACAGCTGTCATCACTGCTATTGTCCCTGATCTGGTTCTCCCTGTGATCACAGATATGGTCCCAGTTGTTCTTGTTGTGGTGGCAGCTGTTGTTGCTCCCTGCTTTGGTGAGAGTTGTCACTGCCATGGTACCTGCTGTTATGGCAGCTCTTATTGTCCCTGCTGTGGTTACACCTTGCTGGCATTCTATTGCTGCTGTTGCCTCATCCATGCTGTCAGTTGATGTTGTTACTGTGAACCTTGATTTGGCCACTACTGTTTAGGCAGCTGTAGTTGCTGAATTTGCAACAGATGTTGCAGCTGTTGTCACTGCTGTGGTGGAAGATATGGCTGCTCTTGTGGTCCCATGTAGTTTCCGGTTATGTGGCTGTCATGGTTACTGCTGTGATCTCTACCCTTGTGGGAAAGCTGTGATAGAAGCTTTGTCACTAGTATTGTTGCTGTTGTGGTGGCAGCTATTGCTAATTCAGTTGTTCCTGCTGTTCTTGTTGCTATTGTTTTTCCAGTCATGACAGCTGTCATCACTGCTATTGTCCCTGATCTGGTTCTCCCTGTGATCACAGATATGGTCCCAGTTGTTGTTGTTGTGGTGGCAGCTGTTGTTGCTCCCTGCTTTGGTGAGAGTTGTCACTGCCATGGTACCTGCTGTTATGGCAGCTCTTATTGTCCCTGCTGTGGATACACCTTGCTGGCATTCTATTGCTGCTGTTGCCTCATCCATGCTGTCAGTTGTTGTTGTTACTGTGAACCTTGATTTGGCCACTACTGTTTAGGCAGCTGAAGTTGCTGAATTTGATTTGCAACAGATGTTGCAGCTGTTGTCACTGCTGTGGTGGAAGATATGGCTGCTTTTGTGGTCCCATGTAGTTTCTGGTTATGTGGCTGTCATGGCTACTGCTGTGATCTCTACCCTTGTGTGAAAGCTTTTATTGTTGCTGTGGTCTTTGATGCAGTGATAGCCATTGTCCCAATCATGGTGTCTGCTATGGTTTCAACTGTTATTGCTGCTGTTCAACCTATCATAATGGCAGCTGTGGTTGCTAATGTGGTTCTTGCTGTTGTCACAGACATTGTCCCTACTATGATTAAATCTGTTGCTGCTATTGCGAACGGTGAAAGGGCTGACCAAAAGCCCTTTACAGTACATTTATTTTCTATCAACTACATGAGCTCTGTCAAACAGTCAAAGCAGTGTCTAGTAAGAACTGAATGAGTGGCTCCCCCTCAAGGCAGCCTTATACAATTACTAGCCAATCAAGAGTTCAGCTCCCGTAAAGAGGCTAATCCTAAATGGAGGGTAGGAAGAGTTCAGTGAACTTCAGTATATTTGTTTCTGTTTATTAATGAATTTATTTCCATTTGAAAACAAATTGTATACACTTTATCAATATATTAATTAATCAGAATAATAACTCAGTTTAAAGTGTACAATTGCTATAGATACAGTTGATAAAATTGATATAGAAAGAACTGGCGTCAGACTGTCTAGCGATTTACATCCAAGATGAGAGAATTGGAAGAGTGTCAAAAAGGCAGAAACAAATGAGACCAACAGTAGCAGAGATCATGAGAGAATACAGAGTATTCATTGACCAGCTCCGAAGGGCAGACCCAATGCAGGAGCAAATGCTATCAGAAAGATGCTTCAACTGAGACTCCAAATGTCTATCATCCACAGGTTGCTGAAAGCCTTGGCCCCTCAAAAACCTAGCCCTTCTGAGGTAGAGCATGGGATGAGTCAGGGAGGGGGGAATGAGGTTGAATCCGAATGATGCGAGTCGTCTGCGAGATTTTCCAGAATGGTAAGTTCAGTTCTCTAGTGGGAGAAAAGGTGATAGGAGTGGTGGAGTTAGTTTCTTGTTCATGGGATTAGAGGGTTACATGTGGAAGGAAGGGAAATGGTCAGAATTACCATCAAAGTCCATATGAAGAGCAAAGAGGAGAGAGAGATGCATCAGCCTTTTGGTTTTGCCCAAATGTGGGAAATTTTCAACTTACATTGTGGATCACATGGAACAATTATGTGTAAGAAACTAACTTGCATTTCCCTTAATGTTCAAGGATTAAATGCCCCTAAAAAAGAATAATCCTCCTCCAGGCCTTTAAACAGATGAAGAGGGAAGTACGCTCTATGCAAGGAACTCACCTTCTTTCTAAAGACACAAGGAGAATTAGGGCCTGATTTAGAGTTTGGCAGTCGGGTGTTTACTCCACCTGGGAGCAGCAGTAAAGTACTCCATCACCCTGAGAGAGTACCTGACTGCCAAATTTTTAGATGTCCCCAACCCAGCAAACATCTCCAGAATTCACCGGAACTGGCGTCATGGCGGTTCCTGCAAATGCATTGAAAGTCAGACGGATGGCTCTGTCAACATGATGGGCTGTGCGGCAAACTTTCAAAGTTTTTTTATTTTTAAAAAGAAAATCCCAAAGCGGGATTTTATTTTGTAAATAATAAAACAATGACCCCTTCACATGGGAGTTTTCTCCCATGGCGTGGGGGTCATTTTACAGTTTCACTGTTCGTTACCACCAGCTTTTACCTGGCGGTGACAGACAGTGACAACTGGCCATTTGTTCACCCACTCTAAATGATTAAACCACGGACAGCCCTTACTTTGTTGGGCCATCGGAGGTGTATGTCGGCGGTAGAAACAGAGTAGTCCCTGCCATACTGAAGGCCCACCTGCATCTAAATGAGGTCGGCGGGACTTCAGTTTGGCAGAGAGGCTACTCCGTCACCATTGTGACAGAGTATCCCTCCTCCAAACTATAATTCAGGACCTTAGATCACAATTATTTCACTTCTAGCTTTTTGCACCAACTAGGACCAAACTAGAGGGGTGGGAATCTTGATAGCACCACACGTAGGATTCTCTATGCAGAACTCTCACACAGCGTGGGTTATCAGATGTTTTTGAATTGGTGACTGAAAGGAAATTGGTCTCCATAGCAATGGTATATTTCCCGAAACAGGGCCAAAATAATTTTTCGGACTCATGTTATAGAAAATTTAGCCAAAGTAATGGGACCCATGATCATAGGTCAGGACTGGAACATACCATTAGATGGGAAAAGAGATTGGTCCGGCCTAAAGATGGTTGCCTGTTCATGAGAGGAGAATAGATGATTGATAGAATTCGGACTAATGATAGCCTAGAGGTTGAAACAACTTGACAGGGTAGACTTTTCATACTTCTCAGTGTCCCAAAATTCATAAGTGATATTGGATATGATCCTGGTAGGTAAAGAATTGTTTGTTTGTCTAAGAGCGGTAGAACTTCGGGTACTAGTCATATCAGATCACACTCCAGTGATTTGCCCCATCAGCTGAGAAACAGTGACTTAAAAGAAGGACCCCGCCTGGTGACTTAATGAAACCTGCTCAAGGATCAAGAAGCCCATAGTAGAATCTACATGCAAATGAAAGTGACTAGCCACTTTAATGATACAGGAGACTGAAGTCTCTCCACAGTATGACAGTCTAAAAGCCACATACTAAGGTGAGTCTGCATGGCCGAAGCATCAAGGTTAATAAAATATCAGGGAGTAAAGAGTCCAAGAATTCCACCAGTTAGAACTCCAACTTAAAAACACTTTATCAGTGAAGATGAAGGATAGAACACTAGCGTTAATGGGATCAGATTCGAATAATAGATCTCAATAAAGTGGAAATCAGACTAGGCAGGGTGAAGCAAAAGTATTAAGAAGGGCATCACAGCAATGAGACTACTAGCGGCTAAATTAAGAAAATGGCAGTCCCAGTCGATCATCTTTGTACTCAAAAGGAATGATGTAATGAAAATACCGGGGACAAGAAAAAAGAGACATTTCAGCAGCATTATCAACCATTGTTGACGAAGGGAAGACTTAGGGCCTGATTATGACTACGGCGGTCCAGCATTATCAACCATTGTTGTCAAAGGGAAGGGAAGACTTAGGGCCTGATTATGACTACGGCGGTCCAGCATTATCAACCATTGTTGTCAAAGGGAAGACTTAGGGCCTGATTATGACTACTGGACCGGTAGCGGTGGTCCAACCGCCCTATTACGAGTTTGGCAGTCAGACCGCCAAAGGACCGCTGCAACCATCGGGGATCCGTGATCCCTCAGCGGTGTTGCAGTGGTGTGAGCCTGCAATATGCTTGGCAGGGCTGCAGCGGCACCGCCAAACATATTGCAAAATTCCTGACCGCCTCACTTTTCATGGTGGTAAGGAAACAAAGTGGCCCTACAGGCCCCCCTGTTGCCTCAGGGCCATGGGATGCATGCAGGGGAGCACATGGTGTGCCTCCCTGTCTGCATGCACCTCCCTTCCTGCACAGCATGGGCTGCACAGTCCATGCCGTGCAGAAACGGGCTTAAGCACTTCCATTGCGGTGCCTTGTTAATAGGCACTACCGTGGGAACGTCAAAGGACCGCGCGCCAGACCATGAGATAACTCATAATCTGGCGGGCGGCCGGCGGTTTGGTTTGGCAGTGTGGGAGCAGGGCGGTGGCATGGCGACCCGCCCCCACACCGCCAAACTTATAATCAGGCCCTTAGTCTAATAACCCCGAGGAAACAATTGACACCATTAAAAGCTTAAACTCTCTATAACCCCAGAGATTAGAAGTGTGGTGTTGTACCTACTGATTCAATTTGAGAACTTACTTGCTAATGTCACAGACTATTCACACTTAGGGCCTGATTACTAGTCTGGCGGTCGCAAGACTAGTACATTTTTTAATGTACAAAAGCTAAATTGCGATTTGTTAACTTGTTAACTAATTGCAATTTGGGTACGATTCGGTATTTGGAAGGGGTGTGTTTAGGGCGTCCCTTCCACATACAGAATCCCAGTGAAATGTATTGATGTTTTGCAACCGAATTCCTTTTGCAAAACATTCATATTTTTCCACCTCCTCGAAGGAGGTGGTAAATAAATTGCAAATGGAAAGGGTCCCCATGGGACCCCTTCCCCTTTGAGAATGCACAAAAAAATATTTCACTGACCACTGCCTACTCTTAAAAATGAAACTTATAAGTTTCATTTTCTTTTTAGATCGAACATTCGGGACCTCTTGTATATACTTTAGTATATACTTATATGTGTATGTACTTTGTGGGCTCTGGAGATCAGCCCTAGGACTTGTCTGCTTCCGCTTAGGGACTTTTTTTTCTGTTCAACTGCCTCTATTTAACTGTCTTAATAGAAAACGACCAGTAGAGGTCAGTAAAATACCAGAATTGCTATCTGCTTGTTCAACTGCCTCTATTTAACTGTCTTGATAGAAAACGACCAGTAGAGGTCAGTAAAATACCAGAATTGCTTTCTGCTGAGGGACTTTATTTTTTTAATTTTTCTGGCAACTGCCTCAATTTAACTTTCTTGATAGAAAACGACCAGCAGAGGTCAGTAAAATACCAGAATCACTTTAGCATTCTCTAGATTCCAGTCCATAGAAATTGTCTTCCACGGGCACCCGTAGACAACAATATTTTGTTCAAATCTTGTATTTTCAGTGATATGACCACCGAAGGCCCTGATTTTATATTAAAAACAGAGTTTTGGACCATACAATTTCCCGCTGAAAGGCAATATTTCTCTCCATGTGTTCCCATACCTGGCGTGTCACGCAGTTTGGTGCTTACTTTCCCTCCATGTTAAAGAACAGTAGATGTTTCAGAACCCAGGCTAATGTGCTGCATAGCTAAATACATACAAGGTCCCAAAGGAGAGACCGATTGCATTGCAAAGGCTTGTTTTTACATGCATTCCGTTTTCCTTTAAGGAAAATGGGCTTCATTAAAAAGACTTGCTTTATATAAAAGCAATCACAGACATAGTGGTCTGCTGACCCAAGCGGGCCATCATCCCATTTCCTATTGGGTCACAAATTATGACCTACCTCATTAATATTCATGAGATAAGTCTATTTGTGACCCCACTAGGAATGGCTATTTTTAAATATGTTCCTTTGTACATCAGCAATTGCAATTTCCTAATTGGGATTCGGTAAGAATTGCAATTTGGAAATCGCAATTCCTAATTTTTGTACATCTGGCCCTTTGTCCCTGGATTTCCTAATATCAACAAAACTGTCTACACCAAACGAAAAACATCCATCTTCTCCCGGGTAGAATTAAACGCTCCATTCAGTCAAACAGGCATTGACAATTTGGAGAGTGCCTGAAGAAAATATGGCATCCAGGAGAATAGCCAACTATACCGAACTGCAACAGTCCATAATTGATTAAAAGATGATAAATGAAAAGCCAATTACTTCCATTGCTAATTCAAATAATTCCACCAATGAAGTTTCTGAAATTTGTAAAAGACTAGCTCACCCACAAGCAGAAATAAGCCACACAACCCCATTGCAGGAGCTATGCAAAATGCTATTCAATTGCTCCCAGCAGAAGATCATTAAACTACTACACAATCTGGGACAGAATGAAACCAATGCCATACACTGCAGGGAACCATTATAGTTCTCCTTTAATAAAGCAACAGAAGATACCATCACAAGAATTTGGACCAATATTGAGTCATTCTCGCCAGCAGATGTTTGTCTGGTTCAACACTTTAAAAAAATGACAAACATTTTGGCCCCTGTGCTCGCCAAGTTACACAACTCCTCCCTTTAGTTAGGGATAGTTCCACTTTCGAGAAAAGAAGCCTTGGTCACTCCTGTCCTGAAAAAACATGCCTGGTCTCTTTGGAAATGGCTAATTACCAACCAACTTTGCTGCTCCTCCTTATTGTTAAAATCATGGAAGCAGTTGTGAAGAAACAACTGACTGATTTCCTGGGGAATCAATGTAGCCCAGTCAGGTTTTAGAAAGAGCCTTAGTACAGAGAATGTTTTGTCAAAAGCCATCAACAATACACGTGGCATCCTGGACAAGGGAGGTACAGCCGCTGTGATATTGCTCGATCTGTCGGCTGGTTCACTGACAAAATATTGAGGTAAAAAATATCAACCTACAAAATTATCGAGACATAAATATCAACTACAAAAATATCGACAACCTATACTTAAAAAGGTAAGTACAAAAATATCGTAAAAAATATTGTATTCAATAATATTGCTGTATTAAATATCGATTTTTAAATATATATAAATTTAAATATTAAAAATAAAATATATTAAATACTAACATTAATTTAATAAACATTAAATATATTTAATGTATATTGTAAAAATATAACAAATAAACTTACGTTAAAAAAGTTAAACACATACATATATATATATTTTTAACACATCTATTTAAAAAAGTATTATAAAACTAAAAACTTTAAATTATATTATAATTTAAAAAATATTAATTGATATAATATAACAAGTATATATATTCAAGAAAATACTCGCACTCCAGGAGGTCTCTATACAAGGCAATTTTATTGCATTATTGCCATCACCATACACAACAAACACATTTCGACCACAACGGTCTTGATCACGGTCAGCCGCGGCCGCTGCAGGTAAAAACGGTGGGGCCGACTGGGGGGGATTTCAAGAGCTGACCACGAGGGAAAATTAATTATGTATTTAATATTCCCTTGTGGTTGTCTCTCGAGCCCCCCCAGCCCAGCCGGCCCCACCGCTCTTACCTGCAGCGGCCGCGGCTGATCACGGTTAGCTTTGTCCATCTTCAGTTTCGATATTTTTACTCTTGCCCACATTACCCATAATGAGGCATTGTGGGACATGCAGTTCTATGTCAAAAATATTCTTTATAGTATGAATTTCAAGTTGTCACATACATAGTAATACTGGCTAGTTGGAAGCTCATGATATTCTAAATCATTGTAATGATGCTTTGATAATAGTATCCAATTGAGGCCCAACTCTGGCTGCTGTAACTCTGTCACATCCAAAGTTTGGTTGACAACTGTGATTCGTTGTGTCATGTGTCAAGGATTTTCTTGCTCACAATATTTCCATGTCACAATTTTAACTCGATATTTTTGCAAGTCGGTATTTCCAACTCAATATTTTGTCTCAACACCCTATCGGCCATGTGTGATATAATTTCCCATACGATAATTCTGGAATGGCTGGCAGAAAGTGGTATAACAGGTACAGTCATGACATGTTTTACAGCCCTTCTATCCACACATAAGCAAGCAGTTTTTCCCAGGGCATATTCAGTTCCCAGCATAATCCATCTCAGTCGGGGTTCAGCAAGGCTCAGCTCTCAGCCAAACTTTGTTCTACCTTTGGGCAGCCCCCTTGTCAAGTCTCATAGAATCTTTTGGCCCAAAAAAATATTTGCTTAAGTCGAAGATACACAATTCATTTTAAGACTGGATGAAGATCTTCACAATTCTCAATTTGTTTGGCAGAAGTTACTGACTAGATGAAAAATAACTCCCTCACCCAGAATGTGGATTAAACTGAAGTAGTTGTCTTTGGGAACCCTTTCTTATGGTCTCAGGCATGTTGGTCATCAAAACTGGACCATCACCAAGTCCAGTACAACAGGCAAGAAATCTGGGAGTTGTTATTGGCTCAAATCTAACTTTTAAAACACATACACTCACGCTTACCTCCACATGTATGCATTTGTTGACAGTCATTCAAGAAATCCTACCTATGCTCCCAGCACCCTCCAGAATCACAGTGGTCCGAGCACTGAAACTCTCTAAGCTGGACTACAGTAATTCACTATTGGTGGGTCTCTCAAAATACCTGGTTGAGATGGTCCAAGTAGTATAGAATGCGGCAGAAAGGTTGGTCGTTGGACTGAATTGCAAAGCATCAACCTGAAATCACCTCTAGCAGCAACACTGGATGCCAACTGTCAAGAGGGGCCTTTTTAAAGCACAATGCCATAAAATGCTCAATGATACCAGAAAGGACCATCAACATGCACTCTCGCTTTATCCGCCATATGCCATCACGAACATTGAGATCACCATCTTAACAACTATTCCTATATAAAACAACTTGGAACAGGACGAAGATCATTTTTAGTTACCAATTCTAAAGCTTAGGATCCAATGCCCCTCTTGCTGAAATCTCAAACCAATTTCTTACATTTTCGAATACTGCTGAAGACTTATCCATTTGATCAAAATCTGTCACAACTCAATGAATGGGCCATTTGTTTTGTTATCCTTTTTTTATGGAACAGGTATATAAATGCACCTGGATATCAATAGCGCCCAGTAATTCGAGCGGGCATGGCGTTTGGGCCACACATGTGCACACATTCACTCACCATTCACAAGCACATACACACGCACACACCCATTCACAGCATGCACTCACAAAAACACATACATTCATACATACATACACACACTCAGGAAGCTCTGATTCAGGTAACTCTTGCCATGGTTATGTCCCATAGTGACTATGCCAATTCGCTGTACTTTAGCATCCCCTTATACCTATCAAAACGTCTGCAGCTGGTACAGAACCAAGCTGCGCGCTTGATTTTCCATCAATCCAGGAACCACCATGTCACTCCGCTCCTGAGGAAGCTACATTGGCTCCCGATCACAAGGTTTGCTGTCTCATTTTTAAATCTCTAAATGGAAGAAGTCCTACATTTTTGAACAGCTTGATTAAAAGGCACGCACCTACACGCAATTTGCGCTCGGCTCACAAGCAATTCTTGTCCACTCCCTCATTTAAATTGAAGCGTGTAGGCGCTGCGAGGTTTGCTATCCTAGCCCCTAAACTCTGGAACTCCCTTCCTTCTGAAATTCGTTTTTGCACAGATCTCCTAGGTTTTAGGAGACTCCTTAAAACCTGGCTGTTTCAACAGGCTTACGAGTAAATCTTTAGGGCACAGGTATCTATCAGAGTAGCGCCATGAAACCATCCCTTGGGACGTGCGCTATACAAATCCTTTTAACATAACATAACATAACACATACATATGCACACACCAAGCACTAAACAAAACGTACCGGGTCATATTGGTGGTCTCAGGTGGTGGGAGAGAAGCCTCGGTGGTTCCTGATGATTGGGACTGCCACCTCATTGGCCGACCTTGTTATGGGTCAGCCAATAAGATGAGCCGGCGGTCCCTTACTTATCACAGAGTGGGATGGGGTCAGTGAGACTGCTAACACCACCCCACTCTGTGACGAGGGTCACTGATGGACACTCGGCTCTGGGCACTTCAGGGCTTGGAACTAAAGCACCCAGGTCTGAGGCTATCAGTGACACTCCTCCTCGTATTGAGGGGGAGGACCACCAAGTACTTTTCCAGGCTGAGGAGGTTAAGCCCACAGGGCTGTGACATCTTCAGCCTGGCAGCCAGGCGCCTGCGTATTTAGCGCAAGTACAGTGCCTGGATGCCTGACGTGAATATGAAGAGTGTCTCTCAGCTGACCTTTGCTCAGCCTGACAGACACTCTTCATGTTTGGAAAAAGGTGGGAATGGGGGTGGGGCTCCACCACCCCTAAGGATGTTACTTCTTGGTGAGATTTATGATGCTCTATAGCACGGGTACTCATAGTACAGCCCGCGGGACGGCAAGCCTTCCTTTGCGGCCCGCGGACCTTGCAGACATCGTACCTGTGTGTTTTTTTTTTTTTTAAAGAGTGTCAGCAAACACCGTTGGTTGCTGCTCTATGGGGGCCGGGCGATTCTAGCGATAGTCAGAGTGGAGATGCAGGGGCGCTAAGAAGAGGTAAAATACAACAAAGCCTCATTAACAAGTAAATGGTCTTTTAAAGACCTGTGAAGTACTTGGGTGACTGGCGCCAAAGGGGGGCTTTGATCTGACAGCTCGGGGGTGAGAGTCAGAATTAAAGCCAGCGACAGATGTGACCCCAGGCCCAGTGGTGCGACACAAACCCCATGAAGCAGCAAATTCAGAGAGAAAACGAGCTGGCTTTTACATTACACAGGGAGAGGGGGGGAGTGGGGGGGCTGTCTCTGGGCTGGTGACGGGGACTTGGTACGTGTGCACTGACCGAGGCCCAGAGACAGCTAGAGACAGAAACAGACAGAGACAGATAGAGACAGAGATAGACAGAGACAGACAGAGACAGATAGAGGCAGAGACAGATAGAGGCTGGGGCAGACAGAGCTAGATAGAGGCAGGGGCAGACAGAGCTAGATAGAGGCAGAGACAGGGACAGACTGACAGAGGCAGAGACAGACAGAGGTAGAGAGCGATAGCAACAGAGAGAGAGACAGAGACAGAGATAGAGAAAGAGACAGAGACAGATAGAGACAGAGACAGAGGCAGAGACAGATAGAGGATGAGACAGAGACAGATAGAGGCAGAGAAAGATAGAGGCAGGGGCACACAGAGCTAGATAGAGGCAGAGACAGGGACAGACTGACAGAGGCAGAGACAGATAGAGGCAGGGGCAGACAGAGCTAGATAGAGGCAGAGACAGGGACAGACTGACAGAGGCAGAGACAAATAGAGGCAGAGACAGACAGAGGTAGAGAGCGATAGCAACAGAGAGAGAGACAGAGACAGAGATAGAGACAGAGACAGATAGAGGCAGAGACAGATAGAGGCAGAGACAGACAGATAGAGGCAGAGACAGACAGAGACAGACAGAGATAGACAGACAGAGACAGATAGAGGCAGAGACAGGCAGAGACAGACAGAGACAGAGATAGACACAAAGACAGACAGAGACAGGGACAGAGAGACGGAGAGGGAGACGGAGGGAGACAGAGACAGGGACAGACAGGGACAGGGACAGACAGAGACAGATAGAGGCAGAGACAGGGACAGGGACAGGTACCGGGACAGAGACAGACAGAGACAGACAGAGACAGATAGAGGCAGAGACAGGGACCGGGACAGAGACAGACAGAGGCAGAGACAGAGATAGAGAGGCAGACAGAGAGAGGGAGAGAGAGGGAGGGAGACAGAGGGAGGGAGACAGAGGGAGACAGAGGGAGGGAGGGAGACAGACAGAGGGAGACAGACAGAGGGAGGGAGACAGACAGAGGGACAGACAGAGGGAGGGAGACAGAGGGAGAGAGGGAGACAGAGGGAGGGAGAGGGAGGGAGGGAGGGAGAAAGAGGGAGGGAGGGAGGTAGGGAGAGGGAGGGAGAGGGAGGGAGACAGAGGGAGGGAGAGAGAGAGAGGGAGAGAGAGGGAGGGAGAGGGAGAGAGAGGGAGGGAGGGAGAGAGAGGGAGGGAGGGAGACAGAGGGAGGGAGGGAGGGAGGGAGGGAGACAGAGGGTGACAGAGGGAGGGAGACAGAGGGTGACAGAAGGAGGGAGACAGAGGGAGACAGAGAGAGGGAGGGAGGCAGAGGGAGGGAGACAGAGGGAGGGAGTCAAGGGGAGACAGAGGGAGGGAGGGAGAGGGAGACAGACAGAGGGAGGCAGAGGGAGGGAGACAGAGGGAGGGAGTCAGGGGGAGACAGAGGGAGAGAGACAGAGGGAGACAGACAGAGGGAGACAGAGGGAGGGAGTCAGGGGGAGACAGAGGGAGGGAGACAGAGGGAGGCAGAGGGAGGGAGACAGAGGGAGGCGGAGGGAGACAGAGGGAAGCAGACGGAGGGCGACAGACAGAGGGAGACAGACAGTGGGAGACAGACAGTGGGAGACAGACAGTGGGAGACAGACAGAGGGAGACAGACAGAGGGAGACAGATTGAGGGAGGGAGACAGAGGGAGAGGGAGGGAGACAGATGGAGGGAGACAGAGGGAGGGAGAGAGGGAGAGAGAGAGAGGGAGGGAGGGAGACAGAGGGAGAGAGAGGGAGGGAGACAGAGGGAGGGAGACAGAGGGTGACAGAGGGAGGGAGACAGAGGGTGACAGAGGGAGGGAGACAGAGGGTGACAGAGGGAGGGAGATAGAGGGTGATAGAGGGAGGGAGAGGGAGGGAGACAGAGAGAGAGGGAGACAGAGAGAGAGAGGGAGACAGAGGGAGATGGAGGGAAAGAGTCAGGGGGAGGCAGAGGGAGGGAGACAGAGGGATGGAGACAGAGGGAGGGAGAGGGAGGGAGAGAGAGGGAGAGAGAGGAGAGAGAGAGAGGGAGGGAGAGAGAGAGGGAGAGAGAGGGAGGGAGGGAGAGAGAGGGAGGGAGACAGAGGGAGGGAGACAGAGGGTGACAGAGGGAGGGAGACAGAGGGTGACAGAGGGAGGGAGACAGAGGGAGGGAGTCAGGGGAGACAGAGGGAGGAAGAGGGAGACAGACAGAGGGAGGCAGAGGGAGGGAGACAGAGGGAGGGAGACAGAGGGAGACAGACAGAGGGAGACAGACAGAGGGAGACAGAGGGAGGCAGGCAGGGGGAGACAAAGGGAGGGAGACAGAGGGAGGCAGAGGGAGGGAGACAGAGGGAGGGAGACAGAGGGAGGCAGAGGGAGGGAGACAGAGGGAGGGAGACAGAGGGAGGCAGAGGGAGGGAGACAGAGGGAGGGAGACAGAGGGAGACAGACAGAGGGAGACAGACAGAGGGAGACAGACAGAGGGAGGGAGACAGAGGGAGGGAGACAGAGGGAGGGAGACAGAGGGAGGGAGAAGGAGGGAGAGGGAGAGAGAGAGGGAGGGAGACAGAGGGTGACAGAGGAAGGGAGACCGAGGGTGACAGAGGGAGGGAGAGGGAGGAAGACAGAGAGAGAGGGAGACAGAGGAAGACAGAGAGAGAGGGAGGGAGACAGAGGGAGATGGAGGGAGGGAGTCAGGGGGAGACAGAGGGAGGCAGAGGGAGGGAGACAGAGGGAGGGAGTCGGGAGAGACAGAGGGAAGGAGAGGGAGACAGACAGAGGGAGTCAGGGGGAGACAGAGGGAGGGAGACAGAGGAAGGAAGACAGAGACAGACAGAGGGAGGGAGGGAGACAGAGGGAGGAAGACAGAGACAGACAGAGGGAGGGAGACAGAGGGAGGGAGAGGGAGACAGAGGGAGACAGACAGAGGGAGAGAGAGAGGGAGACAGAGAGAGATAGAGAGACAGAGGGAGACAGAGGGAGACAGAGAGAGGGAGACAGAGAGATAGAGAGACAGAGGGTGACAGAGGCAGACAGAGACAGAGTTGTGTGTATGCCGGGTCTGGTGGCTCAGTGGACGAAGGCGTCCGCTGCAGGGGCCTGTGTTCAACCTCATGGTCACAGTTTTTTTTGCTCTAGCCCCGCCCCCCACTCCCCCACTGACCCCGCCCCCACCAGTGCGGCCCTCGGCCACAAACCACACTGTAAATTTGGCCCCCGAGAGAAAGTTTGCGAGTACCCATGCTCTATAGAAATAGTGGATTCATTCAACAACCTTTTTAATCTATCTGACACAGACTGTGGTAGGAGCTCCCACATATGGCTGGTCAGACAGCCTCTCAGTATGGCCAGAGATTCAATTGCTATATCAGCTGCACAATGAGAGATATGGTTAAGAAGTCAGTTGCTGTGTTTGTGGGAAATAAAAAGGAGGACAAAGAGCCATCTGCCTAATGCCAGGAAGGCTGTGAGTTGGCCTAGTTACATAGAAATTTCAACATCAGCAACGCTATTTATCAGCTAGTCTCTCTACCACTCTCCCGTCAATTATACTGGTTAGTCCCTTCGAGCAGGATGGAGAGCAGCTAAGATGCTTTTTTTATCACATAAGGAGAATCTGGTTCTTAGAAGTGGTCATAATTCAATAAAATTCTAAGCTCTTTCATCACTTTCATGGATGATGAGAATTTACTCCCAAAAGGCAAAACAAGTCACATGCACTCTAAGAAGATATCCAGAAAATATTTAAGAGAAGGAGAGTTAGTAATGTGCTGCAAAATGAAGGAGGAGATGGGGTATACACCGTCTTACTTTTGACATAAAAACCTCAAAAAGTCAAGTTCACCTTTCCATATCCATATAAATTACAATATCATGGATTGTAATATAATGGCTGGGGCACAAATAATTTTTCTCCTCAATAGACTCTGAGGGTGTTTATTTTCATTTTCTCATTTTTCTGCCTCACTATAGATTCCATTGGTTTAATGTCAAGGGACAACACTAACAAATGAGGTCCTAACAACTGGCCTGAACTCCACTCTTGTGTGGTTGTGATTGTGTGATTAAAGCACTCGGGAGTGAGCCATATCCATCTTTACACAGATAAATAGTTTCTTTAATTTCCCTCCTTCTAGCAGGGTGTAGAACATACCAGGACAGTCTGTAACTCCCTGCAAGGTGTGTATTATAGCCTTATAGCCCGCCGTAGTGGGCTATACCGGCTATTAAAGGCCCGCTCCCGCGTTAAAGGCCCGAGCCGAAGGGCTATAAGGCTATTAGAACATTCTGCCACTAGAGGGCAGAATGTTCTAACAAATAAAGCAAAGGCTTCTCGAAGCTCGAGGGGATTTAAATCCCCTCGAGCTCCGAGAGGCCTTTGCAAAACATTGGAATGTTGCTCTGCGGGCCTTTACCGGCCCGTAGAAGCAGGGAGCACTCCATTGTCTTCAATGGAGCTCCCAACATTCCAATGTTCTAATTGGTGATAATTTTCATGATGTTGCTCCTGATCCCACCCCAAGTGCTGGAGTTTCTTAGAGCCCTCTATGACATCAAACAGGCATGAGAATTCAGCCTCCTAAGAAAGCAAAAAAGGGCCAGTGCAGCCCAACTGTTTTAATTTGAGAGATGCTTCTCCTAAAACTTCTTGGTTTCAAGCCCAAAGAGAAATAAAGGCAAGTCTTCATTGTCCCCCGAGGCTTATGATTTACTACATTCTTTGGCAGTGGTCTCCAGATTTTGGGGAATGTAAAGTCTCCTGACACCTAGGGTTGCGAGGTAAATAGAAAAATGGCTAGCCAGTTCACATCTCTTTTGAGGCTTCAACCTGAATCTGCAAGCAACCCAGCTCGTCCCAAAAGATACAAGCAGGAGAGGTCATAGATTCACACCAGATAATGGTCCTTGATTAGTGACAGAGGCAAGGATATCCTCAGACTCAAGGAGATTGTTGGTAATTTACCATGCACAACTGGCTTTCATATCTCTGACAAGAGGACAAAGTGGCTATGGGTCAGACAGAGATCATGGTAACAAGTGTTATATATATATAATCTGGGAAACGTGAAAACTAGGACAAATAAAGTTCTATGCTTTTTCTGTTAGGCAGAAATCCACCTCCGTTTCCTCAAAGCCTCCTACATTCCAGGAGCAGAAATGTCTTGGCTGACTTCCTTGTTGGAGAGCTTTCATCCTCCCAGTGGTACTCTTTCCAGAAGGATGTTTCCTTGCATTTCACTAGTACTATTGACCATTCTCAACTTGTTTGATTCTAGCAGAGATGCATCCATTTTGTGTTAAAGCCTAGGCAATAGACTCCCTACCATTTCAATAGCCAGAGGGTCTCCTGCCATACTTTTCCCGATAAACTGATTGTCCAGATTCTAACCAAAATAGGGAGGGATGTACAGTGGATGATAATGGTACTCCTATACAGGTACAGAATGACATGTTTACCATTGTTCTGTCACCTGTTGGAAGAACATGAGAGTTTCATTGTCTTTGGCACCATTGCTTGTCAAATGGTCTTTTCTACCTAGCCAAATACACTGGTAGTTTGGACCATGGCAGGTCAGGTTTGAGTTAATCAAGTTAGGTTGTCATCAGCAATCCAGAACTCAATGTGTCTGTTTGCCATCAAACCATACAGCAAGCCCTAGAATGATTTTGAGGTGTTCAGAACCAGGGAACCACAAGGTTAGCCATGTCACCCATAAGAAGATCCTCGAGGACTTTTCTATAGGTCTAGGGATCTCCATCTTGAGGGTTCAAGTGGCAGGAGTTTGAGTTTGTAGAGAATTCTGTGGAGAGCAAAGCACTGACAAATCTGTCTCCTGAGGAACTTTTCATTTTCATGTCCTCCAGCTGGATCCATTCATTTCCTTCAGATGTGTCGCTGTGGCACACAGTTCTTCATTAGCACACAATGTAAGCCCTCAAAAATGATGAGTTTACAGTCCTTTCAGGTGAAGATCTTTTTTTTAGTAACAGTGCCCTCTGCAAGAGGATTGGGTGAGCGGAGATCAACACTGTGTACAGAATCATTTACTCACATTTCACCAGAACTATTAGTGTTGAGTCCATCTCCAAAGTTTCTACGTATAGTGTGACTCCATATACATTACTGTTAGGAGGATATTTTCCAACTCATTATTGTCCATTAGACTAAGGGGACCTCTAGCACTGTTTAATGTCAGTAGTTCAGAACTGTCTTACATGAATAGGATGACCCTTCAGGTGTTCAGAGGTATTGAACGTAGTTTCAAAGTTAGGCTATAAGGGTGAGTCCCACAGTGATCCTGAGCAGTAGGGTCAGACATGTTATTGGCATATGAGACAGAACAGGTCCTCATGCCATAGGTGTTTCAGGGTAGAACAAGGAGCAGGATGTTTCGTGGGATAGTGTTAGTGGCACTACCATGGTCAATCCCTCATGTTTCATTTTACACTACAAGATACAGACTGTTAGCACTCCCACTGCCAACTTTGTTAGGGTGAGGTTGTTTAAAGCCTCCCACTATGAGAAAATAAATAACCAAGTGACCTTCTTGTTGCTTGCCTCATTAGATAAGGACTGGTGAAAGGAAGTGATGACAGGTATAATGTAGATGATGAGCAAGTAATCAAACCATTATCCTCCTAAAACACAACATTTGCAAAAATAAATGTTTTAGTAACAATTAGAGCATTACCTTTCCTCAATTGTCACACACATTGGAGTAAACAAAGTCTTAAACATATGTAAATAAAAACATAAATCACATATGGTTGGTGGATGTAGTCACAAAACTTACTCTTGTTCATTATAGCCAACATTGCGGATAATGTATGCTGAGCTGGAAAAGAAAAACAACAAAATGTTTAGAAATTTCGGTTCAGTGATTACTTTTTTAAAATCAGATTTAATCTATAAGGTTTTCTTAATTTTTATTGGAATAAGGGTTAAAGAAGAAAGTTTTGTGCTAATTTATTATATACAGAATTGTCATAGGGTAGGCTTAAAAATACATTTGCAAAACATAGATTTTTTTAACAGGTTTTGTTCCGCACCATAACATTAAGGTTTTGTACTGAGCTGAAAAAGGAGTAAACCTATTTAAGCATGAACAATAACTGCTAATGACTTAATCATTACCCTAATTCCACATATGAAATTAAGCGAAACATTAGTTTGCTTCGTTCCTCACTACAAAAGCAGCAAAAATAGTACAAAGTTAAGTTTATTCTAGTGTGTTGCACAGGTGAAAATATTTATGTAATTTCATATGCCCACTGTTATGCTTGGTCTAAACTGTATGGGGCTTCCATCTACACCAAGGGTACCTTGGAAATGGTAGTATAAACTAGTGTTATTTCAACAAGGGGGTTGCACAAGTACCAGTTGCAGAATAGTCAGCACTCGAAAGGTCCAACCTTTTCCCCCCACTGTAAACCCCGTACCACCAAGCATGAAACCTCCACCATTCCACGCGTCCCAGTTTCCCCAGTTCTTTCAGCCCTGCGTGTGCTCAGCAGTGGCGTGGCAAGGTCAGGTGGTACCCGGTGTGGAAAATTTCTTGTCACCCCCGGCTTGACAAAATGGCAAAAATATGTGTTTAAAACACATATTTTTGCCATTTTGTCACCCCCCCTCAGAGATTCCTTGTCACCCCTGGCTTGACAAAATGGCAAAAATATGTGTTTAAAACACATATTTTTGCCATTTTGCCACCCCCCTCAGTGATGACACTCGGGGCGGCCAGCACCCACCGCACCCCCCTTCCTACACCTCAGGTGCTCAGATAGCCTAGTACGAAGCCTAGTAAGAAGCCCAAAATCCAACGCCATGCATAGGAACCACAAGAAATGGATCACAAAGTTCTACCTGACCTCCCAGGATGCACAAAACAGCTATAGCCACAACGCAACAAGAAATAGGGTCTTGGAAAATGGTAATACTGAGTCTCATGAGGTCAGTGGAGAAACCAGCAGGGGAGTGGCAAGGGAGCCAGAGCCCTCAAACGACGAAGACGAAGTACTGCCCATGTCCCATTCTTCAACGCCAACCTGGGCGGTAGGAGATCAGGTCAATATAGGAGACTCAACTAGGACCAAACACAAAACTATTACATCCTCTTCAAATGAGCTGGAGCAAGGAAGTTCCCAAGAAGCCCTGCGCTCTGCCCTACACTCAGCAGGGCCATTTCAATCTATGTCATCCAGTGGAGCTTCCTGCCCTACTCCCATTAGACTTCCCGGGCATTTCAAAGAAGAGGCAGGAATCACGCCAACGCCTATCCTATCTAAAGACCCTTGGCTCAGGCCTCAGTTAGTCCAAGCAGTCCTGCTTCCAGGGGAAGCAGCAGAAAAGCTATAGATCAAATGAAGGACAAAGTGTTAAAAACTGTCGCTGTCAAAACGTATGCTAATCCACCTACCAGCAAGCCCTGTATCATATATCCTTTTATTTGTTTAAATTTCTTTATTGGTATTTTTCTTTTTAACATTACTGTCATCACGGATTCATACAAAATTATTTAGATGTGCATAACAGTAATACAAATCCCATGTGCTGTATAGCATGATCCATCACGGTAGTATATAGCCAACACTAATATGCTATTCGCCTGTGCAAACATTTATATCGTACATGAGCTTATGTTCCAGTGCCTCTGTGTGCCATTGCCCACTGTTTTTTGCTATATCATTATTGATGAATTGGTATCGTTGCTATCCGCTTCTTACTCTTAGCATATTGTATCCAAGCAATTATAACAGGAGTTTCGCACGTGTATATTACATACATGTAAATCTTTGCCATTCAGGCCTCTTCATCAGTTCACTGCATATGAGGAGTGAGGGTGTGAATGATGATAGAGCGCAGTCAGTGGTCATCAGTGAATACCAGTGAATCACATTTACGAAAATATACATTACTAACTGAAACTTATAACATAAAAAGAACATCCGCCATCTTTAAAATACAGACAATATCAATTATACATGGTTGAGTACGAAGGTGCAGTATTAGTACATTTCCATCCATCCATGTGTCTAGTGGGTAGCTGAAATAGTACACACACTAGGCCATAACAGCTCGCCAACAGAGAGGACCTTTGTGTCTGAGGACAGGTGTAATGTAGGGGACTATCCATGGCAGGCAGGGACAACACGGCAAATATTTACTTCTGCATAGTTTGAATCAGGTCAGCTCCACCCAACCGGGAGACGGGGGGTCGAAGGGTTTATCCCTGAGTAACTGTTGGGGCGGTGTCAACTGTGATGGGGTTGCCTGTCTGTAAGGCAGTGAGCAATGTATCCCAGCTCTGCGCAACGGGAAATTTACGAAGCCCCGCTGTCTCTTCTCTGTGCAATGCCGTGCTTTCCGCCTGCGCCCATATTATGAGTGAGCGCTTCCAGCTAAGTACCGCAGGTGGGTCTGCATTTTTCCATTTTTTAGTTATGAGGCGTTTTGCGGTGATAAGGCCTAAATCTCGGAACTTCGAGGTGACTTTAGTTTTTTGGGATCTAGTGTAAAGCCCTAGAAGGCAGACCTCCCATGACAACGGTAGTGCCGTGTCTGTGCATGAAGCCAGAATCATGACTACTTCTTGCCAATAACGCTGAAGGGATGCGCAGGCCCACAGCATATAAAGCAAGTCTGCATCTGGATGTTGACAGCGTGGGCATGTAGAGGTAATGATGTGGAAGTATCTATTTATCATGTCCGGCGAAAGATCTGTATCATATATCCTTTTATATGTGGGAAGGGCACATACAATGAGAGAATCAGAAGCAAAAACAAATGTAAATGTGTATCACAATGTTACTTTGGCTCTTCGTGGGCATCCAGCCCATCTAATTTGCAACTTTTGAATGACTAAACATTGCCAGATGTCCCTATCTACATACTGACCATAATATAAACCTACCAGGAATCAATTAATTCACCAGCAAAGATGGGGAAATTTCCCACTTCCAACACGTCCATCGACAAAACGTTGGGCATTAGTCTTACACTGCCATTGTCCATAGGTCCAGGCACCTCCTTTGTACAGAACCTTATATTACAAAGCCTCCCCAGCTACTCAGAACAAGGCCTCATATTTTCCAGCACTTATTGAAACGGGTTTTGAATTCAGTACTCACACTTCTCGAGAATATTGTCCACGACACTGATCACAGAACTGATCTCTTCATGCTTATATTGGAAGCCATGCCCATGAAACCGACCAAGCTCGATGTATCCACTCAAACAAGCACTAATGTAAGTACCTGGCCTGCCTCTCTACCCAGACCTGATGGATTAACTAATCCTGCTCCACTAATATTTGAAGGAACCCTAGAGCCTGAGGCACCAAACAAGCAGGGTGCACCCTGTACCGTAGAAAAGTCAAGCCGCGATAATCCATCGGACGAAGCAACAAAGCACACCTAACCAAGAACTGCCGTCAGCAGTTCTACTGATACCAAAAGCAAAATAAATTCTCAGGCAGAAACTGAACTGCCACTGGAAGCAGTGAAGAAGACTAGCCCTGCAAGCCAGATGCCAAATCCTACAACACGCAAAGCAGCAATTAATAAACTAGTTCAGAGTCAAGAACTGGTGGGCAAAAAAAAGGGCAAAAATGGGGTCCAATTGTAGGGAAGGCCTAAAGGAAAGAGGAAGAGATCTCAACTAAAAATTAAAACTATGGACAAAGAAGAGAGCTACAATTTAAACAATCTTTTTGCAGAGCCAGCAGAAGGCTGCAAGGAAAAACAGTTATACCCAACATTTAGGAAATTGACTGCACAAATTCTTGAGCCCCCAATGGCGGTGGAAAAAGAAGTGGAGAACATGTCACAACAGAAATTGACACCAAGGAGGAAAAAGAAAGCTAAGAGAACCAAAACATCCCAAAAGTACGCACTAAAACAGAAAAGAAGCTTCGAAAACAGCTGTCCTCCATCAGGCAGGAGCACAAGCATCATTGCTGTGCAAGTCACATCCACCTCAACTTTGATGGATCAATGGAAATCTAAGCCCTATTGTGGAGGAACTCACTGATGCCCCTCTTCAGATCCTAGAGCCACTAAATACTTATGCAAGAGCATTCCACCCTTCCATGTACAATCATTGAGAGTGCTTGAGCTATCACTCCATTGTTTCTCCAGTCCCATTTTGAGAGACACTGCCTACGTAGCAATGCAAGTCACCTTCATCGACCTTTTTCTAGACCCTGGGCATCCGGCTCTATTGAACCGCACACACATGTTGGAGGTGTTCCGGGCTATTCCTGCACTTTCTATGATATCATCACAGGACATAAAACTAGTAAATCCGAGTAATCAGAACCCTGTAACATTCGAGCACTAGGAGAGGGTGTATATAGCGAAGTATAGTTCTACACACCAGACACCCCCCAAGTTGATTAGCGATAATATAGACTTCCTACACTTGATGGGCCTGGACATGCTCCCACAATGGAGAAAAGCAAGGCCAGCTGATACAGTTCATGATCATCAAAAGGAATTGTGTGCGGTGCCAAGTGCACAGCGAGAGACGCAAGAACCTAAGGGGCCTCCAAGAAGGCCTGAAGCAACTACAGACTCTCACCAGGCACGCTAAGAAATGCAAAAACTCAAACAAGGACCATGTGGAGATCAGAGAGGACAACTATCAAATAGGGAGCATCAGAGGGAATTATAACCAGGATGCCCTCCACTATGTACTTCGCAAAACAACAAGACCTGGTTACAGAGAACACATAACGACTTTAAAAAAAACTCTATCACACGGGTATTATGTATTACTCCTTGCTGAGACTATCCTTACTTATCTAGTCATGCCCACCCATCTGTGTTACTCATTATTATTGCCATCAGAGAGGACACAAGTCCTGCTCCCCGAATAGAGAAAGACAATTGGCAATGGTTGCCAACAGCTCTTAGTAGCCCTGAGAAGATCTAGCAGAAAGCTGCAACAACTTCGTCTACATGTTTTTAATGGAGAGAAAGCCCTCATCTGCTGGCTACACCCACAAGCTCATGAACAGCGATAGTACGCAAGGTGGGGTAAGTGGGATCAATATCCTTTCATGAAACATAGCTAGACTACAACCAAAACTGGAGAATATTGACTGGATAGAATTTGTGAGTACAAAGGAGCTATGCTGCTTCCAGGAGATGTGGGCTGCAAACACTTTTAGTTCCCAACAAAGACCCCCGGACTTCACTGGGTTCGTCATCGAAAGCAGTAAACTAAGTAGAGGGACAGTGGCCATTGGCTGTGAGATTTAGATTTGTAAGACGTCACCCTATCCAAGTTACCGGAAATAAATTCCTTAGGAGGATTCTGAGGATCCCCCAGAGTGTCCCCTCAGAGATTGTGCAAGAGGAATTATGGGCAGGGTATGTTTCACATTATATTCAAATTCGATCCCTGTTACTTTGGTTTTCTGTTTGGATGAAAAATGATCTGGAATGTAACAGAAAGATTCTAAGAGATTGCCTGGATCTGGAGAATTTTCATCTCATCCCCTGGCTGTATGATGTAAAAAGTACACTGGGGGAGCTTGGTAGACCAGAGCTTTTCTCTGACCGAGAACACAATTTCAAGGCAGATGTCCCATGGGTTAAAAAGGCATTTCACATACAGCAAGCAGCATACTAATAATTAACTATAGCTTTACTCAAGATGGACTGTTTTTATCGTGTTTTACCTGATGTATTTTTTATAACTGGTAAGCTTATTATTTTTATGTTATTTTTAGTATCTTATGGCATAAATTTGCTAATAAAGTGGTGATGATGATGAACTAGTGTTATTTCAACTGTATAAAGTTTCAATACTCTACAAAATATTTTTAGGCATGCTGTTTGACAAAGTTTTACTGTAGTACAGAGTCTAGTCAGTCTTAACATTAAATATAAATATATATAAATATATATAAATATATATATATAAATATATATATATATATATATATATATATATAATTCATAGACAAGGGTAAGAACACAGAATTTAGAATGATGGGTTGGTCGGCAAATAATCTAAAATAATTAAAGCAATGACAATTTGTATTCAATTTTCAGAAAGTGTGGAGTGAAAGAAGGAGACGCTCAAACTAAAGTCATAGTGCCCTCTGTCGTTGGTCTGCTATAGCCTTTCACGTCAAGCCTTCTGATATATCTTATGAATGCTTTTTAAAACATGTATTGTATTATAGACTGTTTAAGTGTATTTACAACCCTTGCTATAAAATCATTCTGTGTTTTAATGTACGTTTGTTTATATGGACTCAATGTTGCTCAATAACTAAACTTGAAATAAGACCATGCAAATTGCTAATCACACAATGAAGATAACTTTTTCCAGGAAGAAGAGTGAAGAAGTGAATGAGTATAAATATATAGGGATATGATTTGAAAGGTCCCTTAAAATGGGAAACTCATTTGAATGCATTAAGGATACGAGCGCAGGCCTCAGTCAGTGGGTTGAAAACATTTAAGAGGAATTATGGAGAAAGGTCAGACAGACCTGTCTTGAAAGCCTATATGGCCATGATACCGTCTCAGTTCCAATATGGAGCTGAACTATTGTATCTGAGTGGCAAAAGAAGGTGGGATCGTGAGGAGGGAAAATGTATAAAAAATTTACTATCCCTACCTAGATCATCTATGATACAGGCAGTAAGAATGGAAATGGGCCTGGTTTCTTGGGAGGTAACAGCACGTATGGCATTAATAAGGTTTTGGCAACGCTTGGGAAATGGGGAGGAGCAAAAAAATCGCAGAATGGTGCAAAAGGGAAATTATACAGAGTGAATTGAAATGGGCATCAGGGGTGAGGAAAATGTTAGTGATAGTATGCAGGGAACTAGGAGTTAAATTTAACCCCCAGGACTTACAAATTGATGTTGTAAAACGAGAATTGAAGGTACTAGGGAAAGGAATGTCTCGAGATCAGGATTACCAGTCCCTGGAGGGGAAAAAATCGGTGGGTTTTATGATTAAAGCATGGAACTCCGATCAACAGTTCCCGTATATAGATATATTACCCAGTCGCTACCTTAGGAACGAAGTTTTAAGATTACAAATAGGGACTAATCCTTGCTATATGAATGATGGGATAAAAGCTGCTATGACGGATCCCAAAGGGAATTGCACCTGTAATTTAGGCACAAAATGCGATATATTGCACATATTATTAGATTGTCAGAAGGTCCTCGACACACGGAAACTGTTTTTACGACCAATATTTTTTAAATATGGGATAAAGAACCGTGCACAGGCAGCAGAATTGCTAACGGAAATGATGTGCTTGGACATAGCCTGTGCACCGGGGAGATTTATGCTGGAAGTTAAAAAAGTTTTTAGTTTTTATAAAATTGGGATTTTATGATTTTATATATGGACAATAGGAATTAGATTAGAAAATGAAATAATTATTTATTATGGTACTATAAATTTATAGTGTATAAATGATTAGTGATATTGTATTATGGAAAGATGGAAATGTTCTTATTATTTTATGTTTAAGGATCGAAGGTCTAAATAAACATTACTTTTGACTTGACTTGAGTGAAGAAGGAGATTTCTGTCTTATCTAAAAACAATATTCATGTAGATTTAACAAAATGAAAATCATGACGTCAATTTGAGCATTTGATGAACAGGCCATAGGGATTGTGTTGACTCATCAAGCAGCTGCCAGATCTTCATCAGAATAAATGGTATTTGTTTCTTCTATATCTATGTACTGCTCACTCTTGCATTGTTAGACCGCACCATAAAGCTTTTTTTACAATCAGTTCTATGTAGATTGCTAGGCTTTCACGCATTAATGTAATGGATATTGTTTTGCTAAATACCGGACACTTAATTATATACATGTACATAATTTAATTGCACAAAGCATATCTTTTAACACTTTCGAATAATCATATGAATGTTGAGCAGACCCTATATAATTAGCAAATATACTTTGTTTTTACTTCTGACAGTGCAAAAGTGAACAATACATTTATTCAGAAAAATATCAGAAAGGCATTGTTCCCGATCTTTGTGCAGTTGATCACGTTTACGGCAGTGTGTTATCATTTATGTTTTTATGCCTTTATCATCTACCCTGATGCTGTTCTCAGACGAGACAAATATGGTACTTTTTTCTTTTCTTACTTTCTTAGTTATACAATTCAATTACATTGAGGAGATAAGCAGTCTAAATGTCTTTACTATGAGCAATGTTCTGGTTTCATTTACCACTATGAACTGCATGAATTGTAACTGTTTTAATTTACTTGCAATTGAAAACCAGCATAACATTATGAGTGTGGCAGCGTTAACTGTACACCTAAATGTTTTAAGAATGCAGGGTAACAATATTTGACAAAGTACTATTACCTGATAGCAAAAATAGGTGTGGCCTTCTACGTCATTGGTTATTAGTACAAAGTAGCAGAAATGGTAAAAAGAAATTGACTTCAATTGTTCCCTTGGTGATGAGCTTTACAGGAAAAACTAGTGCTAGAACTTGAAATCATGGTCCTTGTCTCCCCCAAGCACCTTCCTATAAGTTATTTCTCTATTGAATTATATGTTGTGTCCACCTTGGAACTCAAGGTTCTAATCCAATCTCTGTGATTCTCGGTGACTTGCCCAATCTCCTCTGCCCAAAAATGTAAACAAATGAAAAGTAACACAATTTTACATATGTGAATTGTAGGGTAATTATGCTATTCAAATGTGTAAATCCCTAATAGAGCATAAGATTTGGAGGCATTTCTTGTGAGCTCCAGGCCTACCCGCTGTGAGTAAGAGCCTGTGGTGGCAAAGGTGACCTAATTTTGCCATTCAAAGTTGTAAATCTCCAATTTACATGCACAATATTGAACCCCCTTACATAATCAACCCCATTATTGTACAGTATTGCGTTGCTCCCCAGCTAGATTTATGCTATATAAATACCAATACGTACACACAGACATACATATACCAGACTAAGATCGCCCTCTGAGCTATGGTGTGAGATTATCTGCTCATCTTCATTTCTGAACTGCTGTGGTAGTTCAGACATTACAACAAATTACCTGTGTGAGGAAGAAACACTTATAGGTCTTTCTCGGTAATCAAGAGAACTGCAGAGCCATACAAAATTAAATGTTGGCAAGTTTAAACAATTACAAAATGACATGTCGCTTGTTTAACGTGCAAATACTTTGTATAACAGTCCAGTGTCATCTCTATTTCAGTACCCGTCATCTAAGGGGTTGAGGAAATCCTCTTCAAGCCATTTTCCTGCTGGTCCTTCTGGAGGCTGATATCTGATGTCTAACTCGACATAGATCTGCAAAGGAGGCAGAGGTTGATTACAGTACAGTATTCACAGAGTGCATTTTTATGTACACATTTACATGATGAGACTCTTAGGGATGTATACATTCATGTTATCTAGGTTATGGCATAGTATTTGTGGTTTGTACTAGACCTTGTGGCTTCAGATAACAATGGCTATAGACTACTAAGCGATGGTCCTCTGACTTTATTATTGTGGAGTCAGATCTATTACCTAATTAAAGGGTTTCGCCCCTTCTACCTGTGCTATAATGAATGGATGTGTAGATCTTGCACCTGGACACACAGCCTGTGTGAAACTCCATAGTTTGGGCCTGATTCACAAAGTTTACAATTTTTTGCTATTCACCAAACCATTTTTCAAGGACTATCTTTACGGCTGCGGTGCGCACTCATGGCAGAGACTCCACACATACAAAGATAGGCCAGCCATAAAGATACTACTTGTAAATGAGTTTGTGAATAGTAAAAAATCATAAACTTACACAAAAGTTTAAGGTTACTTTTGTGAATAAGGCCCTGCGAGTGTAAGGTACATTGAAGGATAAAGAGGAGAAGAGACCTCAAAGACAGAAATAGGGTCAAAAATATATTTCCCAAGATGCATTAATATATCACAAAACAAGAAACATGCGCGTTCCAATAACACAGAAATCTGCATGTCATGAAGAACACCCCATATGATCTCTGTAACACTGCAGTGATCAAATGCCATCCTTTGAATCAAAAATCATAAAAATCCAGGAGCCCATTGGGGCTAACACCATCTCATCCACTTATTCTTCTGTTTCTGCACCAACCCTAAAAGAGCTGTTTACTGCATTCAAAACTTCAGAAGTAGAAGAGAGAATTGGACTAGCACTGAAAACCAAAACACTGAAACTGCCGAAAGGACCCAACCCTGCCCCCCATGATACACTTCATCACAATCCTTATTCCAGACCTCAAAAGCATAATTGAAGCATCTCTCCCTAGTTCTTCTTCTTGTTTCTTGCTATTGCATTTTGTGTTCTGACTCGCCCTTCTGCTGGGACTCCAACCAACCGACACCTGTCATGTATGTAACGCATGCTAACTTCAATGGCAATTACTGTTATCCAATGCTATGTATAAGTATTCCATGCTGTATTACTGACCTCACTATACTATGGAAAATCCTAATAAAAAGAATATCTAAAAAAAATGATTGAAGCATCTCTCTTAAATGATCCTGTTCCCAAACCACTCAAGCTTTCATTACACCTTTGCTAAAAATACTGGTGAGAGACCTAAAGATTCTGGCCAGTTACTTCCGTCTGAGCCACGGCGGTGCCCCCCAACCAAGTCAATTCATACCCCAATCGCTATATTATGTAGGCCACGATGGGTTGCTCCCTGCTGTATGGTGCTCCACGCTGGGAACTTTCTCTGTGGGAAAAGACATGTTTTCCAAGGGTCTGCGAGTTGGTGGCTGCTCTGTCCTGACAACCTACAGTGACCACTGATGACTGAAAGGACTATTGATACGCAATGCTACACTGTGCCAAAGTTTTCATGTGTACTGTTTCTTTCCTTGCAGTGCATTGTGACATGGGACTGCATACCCCAGCTGCCCCAGAGTGTAGCCATCTTGGGTGTGGTTGACTGCATAAAGAGGGCTCTCGCACTCCAGGGGACGCTCACTATTTTCCTGCTCTTGTTGAGGGAGGAGCTCCGCTGGCATCCTGCTGTAATCCAAAACACACAAGATGATGGACGGAATGTTGCACATTGGCAAACATTCACCCCCAGTCACAGATCTGGGTTTAATCCATCGTTATTTTGCTTCACCACGCTACCCCAGTTCAGACACAGCCATATGCAAATCAGTCTTGACCATGTGCCTTATGGGAACAGTCCAGACCGAACTGCCAAGCCATGTCTTCCCTGGACTGGAATCAAGCATCCTAGGACCGGTTTCAGGCTTTCAGCCCTCATCAGCCAGGATAGCTTGACTCCAGTGGCGTAGTGAGCACGGGACCCACGTCTGGGCATACCCTTCCCACTTAGGGCGAAATACAAAACACACAAGATGATGGACGGAATGTTGCACATTGGCAAACATTCACCCCCAGTCACAGATCTGGGTTTAATCCATCGTTATTTTGCTTCACCACGCTACCCCAGTTCAGACACAGCCATATGCAAATCAGTCTTGACCCTGTGCCTCATGGGAACAGTCCAGACCGAACTGCCAAGCCATGTCTTCCCTGGACCGGAATCAAGCATCCTAGGACCGGTTTCGGGCTTTCAGCCCTCATCAGCCAGGATAGCTTGACTCCAGTGGCGTAGTGAGCACGGGACCCACGTCTGGGCATACCCTTCCCACTTAGGGCGAAATACAAAACACACAAGATGATGGACGGAATGTTGCACATTGGCAAACATTCACCCCCAGTCACAGATCTGGGTTTAATCCATCGTTATTTTGCTTCACCACGCTACCCCAGTTCAGACACAGCCATATGCAAATCAGTCTTGACCCTGTGCCTCATGGGAACAGTCCAGACCGAACTGTGAAGCCATGTCTTCCCTGGACCGGAATCAAGCATCCTAGGACCGGTTTCGGGCTTTCAGCCCTCATCAGCCAGGATAGCTTGACTCCAGTGGCGTAGTGAGCACGGGACCCACGTCTGGGCATACCCTTCCCACTTAGGGCGAAATACAAAACACACAAGATGATGGACGGAATGTTGCACATTGGCAAACATTCACCCCCAGTCACAGATCTGGGTTTAATCCATCGTTATTTTGCTTCACCACGCTACCCCAGTTCAGACACAGCCATATGCAAATCAGTCTTGACCCTGTGCCTCATGGGAACAGTCCAGACCGAACTGCCAAGCCATGTCTTCCCTGGACACGAATCAAGCATCCTAGGACCGGTTTCGGGCTTTCAGCCCTCATCAGCCAGGATACCTTGACTCCAGTGGCGTAGTGAGCACGGGACCCACGTCTGGGCATACCCTTCCCACTTAGGGCGAAATACAAAACACACAAGATGATGGACGGAAGTTGCACATTGGCAAACATTCACCCCCAGTCACAGATCTGGGTTTAATCCATCGTTATTTTGCTTCACCACGCTACCCCAGTTCAGACACAGCCATATGCAAATCAGTCTTGACCCTGTGCCTCATGGGAACAGTCCAGCCCGAACTGCCAAGCCATGTCTTCCCTGGACCGGAATCAAGCATCCTAGGACCGGTTTCGGGCTTTCAGCCCTCATCAGCCAGGATAGCTTGACTCCAGTGGCGTAGTGAGCACGGGACCCACGTCTGGGCATACCCTTCCCACTTAGGGCGAAATACAAAACACACAAGATGATGGACGGAATGTTGCACATTGGCAAACATTCACCCCCAGTCACAGATCTGGGTTTAATCCATCGTTATTTTGCTTCACCACGCTACCCCAGTTCAGACACAGCCATATGCAAATCAGTCTTGACCCTGTGCCTCATGGGAACAGTCCAGACCGAACTGCCAATCCATGTCTTCCCTGGACCGGAATCAAGCATCCTAGGACCGGTTTCGGGCTTTCAGCCCTCATCAGCCAGGATAGCTTGACTCCAGTGGTGTAGTGAGCACGGGACCCACGTCTGGGCATACCCTTCCCACTTAGGGCGAAATACAAAACACACAAGATGATGGACGAAATGTTGCACATTGGCAAATATTCACCCCCAGTCACAGATCTGGGTTTAATCAATCGTTATTTTGCTTCACCACGCTACCCCAGTTCAGACACAGCCATATGCAAATCAGTCTTGACCCTGTGCCTCATGGGAACAGTCCAGACCGAACTGCCAAGCCACATCTTCCCTGGACCGGAATCAAGCATCCTAGGACCGGTTTTGGGCTTTCAGCCCTCATCAGCCAGGATAGCTTGACTCCAGTGGCGTAGTGAGCACGGGACCCACGTCTGGGCATACCCTTCCCACTTAGGGCGAAATACAAAACACACAAGATGATGGACGGAATGTTGCACATTGGCAAACATTCACCCCCAGTCACAGATCTGGGTTTAATCCATCGTTATTTTGCTTCACCACGCTACCCCAGTTCAGACACAGCCATATGCAAATCAGTCTTGACCCTGTGCCTCATGGGAACAGTCCAGACCGAACTGTCAAGCCATGTCTTCCCTGGACCGGAATCAAGCATCCTAGGACCGGTTTCGGGCTTTCAGCCCTCATCAGCCAGGATAGCTTGACTCCAGTGGCGTAGTGAGCACGGGACCCACGTCTGGGCATACCCTTCCCACTTAGGGCGAAATACAAAACACACAAGATGATGGACGGAATGCTGCACATTGGCAAACATTCACCCCCAGTCACAGATCTGGGTTTAATCCATCGTTATTTTGCTTCACCACGCTACCCCAGTTCAGACACAGCCATATGCAAATCAGTCTTGACCCTGTGCCTCATGGGAACAGTCCAGACCGAACTGCCAAGCCATGTCTTCCCTGGACACGAATCAAGCATCCTAGGACCGGTTTCGGGCTTTCAGCCTTCATCAGCCAGGATAGCCTTGACTCCAGTGGCGTAGTGAGCACGGGACCCACGTCTGGGCATACCCTTCCCACTTAGGGCGAAATACAAAACACACAAGATGATGGACGGAATGTTGCACATTGGCAAACATTCACCCCCAGTCACAGATCTGGGTTTAATCCATCGTTATTTTGCTTCACCACGCTACCCCAGTTCAGACACAGCCATATGCAAATCAGTCTTGACCCTGTGCCTCATGGGAACAGTCCAGACCGAACTGCCAAGCCATGTCTTCCCTGGACCGGAATCAAGCATCCTAGGACCGGTTTCGGGCTTTCAGCCCTCATCAGCCAGGATAGCTTGACTCCAGTGGCGTAGTGAGCACGGGACCCACGTCTGGGCATACCCTTCCCACTTAGGGCGAAATACAAAACACACAAGATGATGGACGGAATGTTGCACATTGGCAAACATTCACCCCAGTCACAGATCTGGGTTTAATCCATCGTTATTTTGCTTCACCACGCTACCCCAGTTCAGACACAGCCATATGCAAATCAGTCTTGACCCTGTGCCTCATGGGAACAGTCCAGACCGAACTGCCAATCCATGTCTTCCCTGGACCGGAATCAAGCATCCTAGGACCGGTTTCGGGCTTTCAGCCCTCATCAGCCAGGATAGCTTGACTCCAGTGGTGTAGTGAGCACGGGACCCACGTCTGGGCATACCCTTCCCACTTAGGGCGAAATACAAAACACACAAGATGATGGACGGAATGTTGCACATTGGCAAATATTCACCCCCAGTCACAGATCTGGGTTTAATCAATCGTTATTTTGCTTCACCACGCTACCCCAGTTCAGACACAGCCATATGCAAATCAGTCTTGACCCTGTGCCTCATGGGAACAGTCCAGACCGAACTGCCAAGCCATATCTTCCCTGGACCGGAATCAAGCATCCTAGGACCGGTTTCGGGCTTTCAGCCCTCATCAGCCAGGATAGCTTGACTCCAGTGGCGTAGTGAGCACGGGACCCACGTCTGGGCATACCCTTCCCACTTAGGGCGAAATACAAAACACACAAGATGATGGACGGAATGTTGCACATTGGCAAACATTCACCCCCAGTCACAGATCTGGGTTTAATCCATCGTTATTTTGCTTCACCACGCTACCCCAGTTCAGACACAGCCATATGCAAATCAGTCTTGACCCTGTGCCTCATGGGAACAGTCCAGACCGAACTGCCAAGCCATGTCTTCCCTGGACCGGAATCAAGCATCCTAGGACCGGTTTCGGGCTTTCAGCCTTCATCAGCCAGGATAGCTTGACTCCAGTGGCGTAGTGAGCACGGGACCCACGTCTGGGCATACCCTTCCCACTTAGGGCGAAATACAAAACACACAAGATGATGGACGGAATGTTGCACATTGGCAAACATTCACCCCCAGTCACAGATCTGGATTTAATCCATCGTTATTTTGCTTCACCACGCTACCCCAGTTCAGACACAGCCATATACAAATCAGTCTTGACCCTGTGCCTCATGGGAACAGTCCAGACCGAACTGCCAAGCCATGTCTTCCCTGGACCGGAATCAAGCATCCTAGGACCGGTTTCGGGCTTTCAGCCCTCATCAGCCAGGATAGCTTGACTCCAGTCCAGACCGACTCCAGTTCGGTCTGGACTGTTCCCATGGGGCACAGGGTCAAGACTGATTTGCATATGGCTGGGTCTAAACTGGGGTGGCTTAGTGGGCAAAAGAACAATGGATTTAACCCAGATCTTTTGACTGGGGAGAATGTTTGCATTGTCAGCATTCCGTCCATCATTTGTTTGCTGTAACACTTTTCGCCCTAAGTGGTATGGTTATGCCCAGACGTGGAGTCCCTTGCTCACTGTGCCACTGGATTCAAGCTAGCCTGGCTGAAGAAGGTGACATACCCTGAAACCGGTCCCAGGATGCTTGTTTCCGGTCCAGGAGGACCTGGCCTGGCAGTTCGGTCTGGACTGTTCCCATGGGGCACAGGGTCAAGACTGATTTGCATATGGCTGGGTCTAAACTGGGGTGGCGTAGTGGGCAAAAGAACGATGGATTTAACCCAGATCTTTTGACTGGGGGAGAATGTTTGCATTGTCAGCATTCCGTCCATCATTTGTTTGCTGTAACACTTTTCGCCCTAAGTGGGATGGTTATGCCCAGACGTGGGTCCCTTGCTCACTGTGCCACTGGATTCAAGCTAGCCTGGCTGAAGAAGGGTGACATACCCTGAAACCGGTCCCAGGATGCTTGTTTCCGGTCCAGGGAGGACCTGGCCTGGCAGTTCGGTCTGGACTGTTCCCATGGGGCACAGGGTCAAGACTGATTTGCATATGGCTGGGTCTAAACTGGGGTGGCGTGAGTGGGCAAAAGAACGATGGATTTAACCCAGATCTTTTGACTAGGGGAGAATGTTTGCATTGTCGCCATTCCGTCCATCATTTGTTTGCTGTAACACTTTTCACCCTAAGTGGGATGGTTATGCGCAGACGTGAGTCCCTTGCTCACTGTGCCACTGGATTCAAGCTAGCCTGGCTGAAGAAGGGTGACATACCCTGAAACCGGTCCCAGGATGCTTGTTTCCGGTCCAGGGAGGACCTGGCCTGGCAGTTCGGTCTGGACTGTTCCCATGGGGCACAGGGTCAAGACTGATTTGCATATGGCTGGGTCTAAACTGGGGTGGCGTAGTGGGCAAAAGAACAATGGATTTAACCCAGATCTTTTGACTGGGGAGAATGTTTGCATTGTCAGCATTCCGTCCATCATTTGTTTGCTGTAACACTTTTCGCCCTAAGTGGGATGGTTATGCCCAGACGTGGGTCCCTTGCTCACTGTGCCACTGGATTCAAGCTAGCCTGGCTGAAGAAGGGTGACATACCCTGAAACCGGTCCCAGGATGCTTGTTTCCGGTCCAGGGAGGACCTGGCCTGGCAGTTCGGTCTGGACTGTTCCCATGGGGCACACGGTCAAGACTGATTTGCATATGGCTGGGTCCAAACTGGGGTGGCGTAGTGGGCAAAAGAACGATGGATTTAACCCAGATCTTTTGACTGGGGGAGAATGTTTGCATTGTCAGCATTCCGTCCATCATTTGTTTGCTGTAACACTTTTCGCCCTAAGTGGGATGGTTATGCCCAGACGTGGGTCCCTTGCTCACTGTGCCACTGGATTCAAGCTAGCCTGGCTGAAGAAGGGTGACATACCCTGAAACCGGTCCCAGGATGCTTGTTTCCGGTCCAGGGAGGACCTGGCCTGGCAGTTTGGTCTGGACTGTTCCCATGGGGCACAGGGTCAAGACTGATTTGCATATGGCTGGGTCTAAACTGGGGTGGCGTAGTGGGCAAAAGAACTATGGATTTAACCCAGATCTTTGACTGGGGAGAATGTTTGCATTGTCAGCATTCCGTCCATCATTTGTTTGCTGTAACACTTTTCGCCCTAAGTGCGATGGTTATGCCCAGACGTGGGTCCCTTGCTCACTGTGCCACTGGATTCAAGCTAGCCTGGCTGAAGAAGGGTGACATACCCTGAAACCGGTCCCAGGATGCTTGTTTCCGGTCCAGGAGGACCTGGCCTGGCAGTTCGGTCTGGACTGTTCCCATGGGGCACAGGGTCAAGACTGATTTGCATATGGCTGGGTCTAAACTGGGGTGGCGTAGTGGGCAAAAGAACGATGGATTTAACCCAGATCTTTTGACTGGGGGAGAATGTTTGCATTGTCAGCATTCCGTCCATCATTTGTTTGCTGTAACACTTTTCGCCTAAGTGGGATGGTTATGCCCAGACGTGGGTCCCTTGCTCACTGTGCCACTGGATTCAAGCTAGCCTGGCTGAAGAAGGGTGACATACCCTGAAACCGGCCCCAGGATGCTTGTTTCCGGTCCAGGAGGACCTGGCCTGGCAGTTCGGTCTGGACTGTTCCCATGGGGCACAGGGTCAAGACTGATTTGCATATGGCTGGGTCTAAACTGGGGTGGCGTAGTGGGCAAAAGAACAAGAACGATGGATTTAACCCAGATCTTTTGACTGGGGGAGAATGTTTGCATTGTCAGCATTCCGTCCATCATTTGTTTGCTGTAACACATCCTGCTGTAATCGGCATTTCTAGAAGTGGCCACTTCCTCCTGACAGAGTATCAGTTTCCTGCTGCGATTTTCTAGCTGGATGTGGGATGGAGTTTCAGAGGCTCCAGGCTGCCCTGCCGGCACCCATTCCATTTGTTGACATGCAGAGATGTCGGCGAGTATTGCCTGCCGTTCTTGAGTTATTTCCAGGGCAGGCCCTGCCCTGTGCGGTAAGCCTTTTCTTTGGACAAATAAACACCAGAAAGCACTCACATTCCAAAAGCCGACTTAGAATTCTCGACCCGTGTTCAGATCATTCAGAGTTTACCAAGCTTCCAGTATTACGGCCCACGCTCAGGCTAGTTTCATGGTTGGCGTACAGTATAAGTAATATGTGAAGTATTGATTTCATGAAGCAGTGGCTGAACTGTTCATTGTGTGTATTGTTTGATACGTGTTATTTGAGGCAAGCGTGACACTATACAAGATGGTAGCCATTTCACCATTTCTTGTTAAAACATGATCATCTTCTGCCAAAAAAGCAGAGCACTTCAACTGAAGCGAGGCATTTGAGAATTAGCATGGTCAATGCTATGTTGCATGAAGATTTTCAGTGAAAGTATTTTGTGTTGCACACTAATCTTTTCCTTTGCAGATCTCCTTCCCCGCAGTTCCCATCCCAAACCCTTTCCCTCGCCTGGCCACTCCAATACTCAGTACTTCAAAGGCAGTCTGAGTTGGAGGTGCCTGGTGGGCCCCATAAACCGTCATGCAGATCCCGAGGAAAATGGCCACCGATAAAGACCACAGTCTCCATGACAACAATATCAGCTGCTACTTAAACATTTCAAACTAATTTCTTGTGAATTTCATCTGACATTTCAGTCATCACTTAGATACTGGAGGCAAATGTTGATAATGTTTGCTACAAATGCTAAACTGCATATTGTATTCTACCACAATGTGATCTACATTTATTTATGAGGATGGTTTAAAGACTTTAAACCAATCTAAACAGCTGTCTTGGATATTTCTATAAAATATAAATCTGAAGAACAAAAGAAAGACCATTCCAGACAGAAATGGCATTATGAATTGATGCACATCATGGTTGCCTTCAGAGTTTCACTGCATCCTGCACTGCCAGATGCTATGTTCTATTATTTGATTGAAAAATGTATTTTCTGCAGCTGGAAGAAGGATTTATACCAAGAGTCCCTACAGAGAATTTTTAAGGCATTGACAAAGTGGGAAAATGCCCAATGCCCCCACATTTCAATGGGCCCCGGGGAAAGTGAACTTTCTCTCTCTCTATCTCTCATTTGTCGATTCCTCCATCTCAGTCTTTAACGTATTAATAAATATCGCTTGACATCATGGAGTTTGAGTTAGCAGAAAATGGGCAATAAAATAAAAAGTTGTTCCGACAGGGGTCGCCAAAGTACATTTTCCTTGTGGCCCCCAAAATCCTTCAGACTACACTGAGTCTCTAAGGGGCCGATTACGATGTCGTTCGGAAAAGCTCCGAATGGGATTCGGTATCTCAGAATCCGATTCGGAACCTATGTTTCTGACCGAATCATACACATTTCCAAACGACTGATTACGATGCCCGGAAACCATTCGGGCTGTCCGATTCGGTTCCGAAAGGCATTCGGACAGCCCGAGTTTTTCGGAGCCGAATCGTACAGCTCTATGGACACGGTTTCAGAGCGAGCGATTACGATGACCGATTCGGACAGCTGTTTCAATTCAGTCTGCCCGACATGAAACGGCTGTTGGAATCTGTCTTTGGGGCCCGATGCAGGTCCCCCTTCAGCCGGAGACATCCAGTTGTGGCCCGCGGGGTACACACGGGACCCCTCTTTCCAACCATACACAATGTGGCAGGCACCGTAGGGTGCCCGTCACAGGGAGCAAGGTTTTCCCCAAACACTCCTTTTTTCAATGGGAGCCAGTGTTCTCGTTCGGAACACAGGCTCCTATTGAAGTCAATGCGAGTCCGACCGAAAGATGTTGGGAGGCATCGTAATCGGACTCGCAGAACCCGATTCGGTCGAAAACGATTCCGGAACCAATTCAGTCGGAAGAGTTTCCGAACAACATCGTAATCGGCCCATAAGTGCAGAGCACAATGAAAGCCAAAATAAAAAGAAACCATAAGCCACAATCACTGGAAGGCCTAACTTGTGAGCCTCTTTGTTGGGGAGTCCTAAAGCGATCTGCCCTTTCTCCATCATTTAGCCTATACATTCAATCCCTTAATACACTATGAAAGAACTTCAATGTAATACTCTGTATGCTGATGACAATCCGATGTTAATAAATCTTGGAGATGACCCAGGAAACCTGATCACAGGACGTGTTCCCATGATGGAAGCTGTAAAACACTTGGGAAACCAAAACTATCTAAATCTTAATCCCTCCAAAGTCTGAAAACTGTATGTACGAAATAAAATCAATCAATCAGATTCTTTACTTTGTGGGTAAATGCCCCAAACAAGTCTCAGTAGTCAGGGATCTTGGAATGCGCCTGGATGCCGAACTAAACAAATTGACCAAGCCATCAGAACTTTCCTTAGTCAGTTTTAAGCCCTCAACAGGATATTCCCATTTGTTTCTTTTGGATATAGAATCACTGTAGCTAATGCCTTTTTACAGTCCTGTATAGTTTACAGAAACTCCGTCTACCTTGGCATTCCCAAAAAGCATTCTATGCCTACAAAATGTCCAAGCTACCCTAGTCAGATGTATTTTCAACCTGACAAAAATTGACTCAGTTTTAAACTATCTAAGCCATTTTCTGTGGTTACCCACTGTAAAACACATTCTTTTCAAGTTTACCTGTATCACGCACAAAATATACTACTTGTAGTAAATTCAGGAAATATGTCCTCACCTGGAAGCTAAAATAACGAAACAATGCAATTTTTGAAACCACATCAGTAAAATATTCCAAATGGGACCTCCAAGCCTTCCAAGTTCAAGGGGCACAACTGTGTAACCCTCTATAAATGTGTACTGAACCATCACTGACTTAGTATAGAACATCTCTAAACATCTGACTGTTCACCAGAAAAGTGGCCCATAAGATATGTACTACATTCATGCCTAATCATTTGTCATTCCATAGAGACAAGAGACTTCACCTGTAGTGAATGCTGCACTATAAAATCAACCTCAAATGGATATGCCCTGGCTCGTAACAACCATGAAGGATTAAGATCCTGCTCTTGCCCAGATTCATTTGACAGTTTGCAGATCGGCATGAATAGAACATTTTCTTCACAAAAGGGGGTGAGTAACACTCATTTCAAGTGTGTGTGTCATAAGAAAAAAATGCAATCGTCATGTTACACATGAGGTAGTACACACCTTTTCAAACCTGTTTAAGAAAGCATTTCACAGGTTCAGGTCGAACAAGAGCTGAATACTGGAACATATTCTATGATTGCAATAGTTAAAGGTGTGAGAGGCGATTTTATGGATTAGGAACAGACATATGAAATAATAAGAAATACTTACAAAGTATTCATCTACAGACAGCAATCTATCTTAAGAAAACAAGACAGTCACTCCTCTAAATGCGTAGTGAAGGTCTGGTGAGAAAAGGCTTAAAATACATATCTGAGATGGCGATACAAGTAACGCTAGCAATGGAACTCGCCTATTAGATCTGCAAATTTATATACAAATGGTAAATTCTAGAAAGTCGGCCAAAGGGTGTCCAGAAAACAATCCTTCGTTTCTGGGCTCCATTGTTGCATCATTGAGGATTAACAATCAGTAATCTGGATGGAGCTGGGGTGTTAGGAAGCAGTGGCGTCACTAGGGGTGCGGGGGTGCGGACCGCACCGAGTGAGACCATCACATGGGGTGACACCTTTCCCAAATGAGACTATTTACTAAATAGTCTCATTTGGGAAAGGTGTCACCCCATGTGATGGTGTCATGGGGTAAGTCGTGAGGGGGTGACACCATGAGTTACCCTGTTACCGCACTGGGTGACACCAACCCTAGTGACGCCGCTGGTTAGAAGTACGATTGCCAAGGATTAAGAGTGAATAGAGACGGTGGAACCCAGAAGTGAGAAGATATTCACGCTTCTGAATATATAAAGACTGAGCTACGAGAAATTGTATTGACATCCAAACCTCTTGCTTTAATTTTAAATTTCATGTTGAGAAATCAGCTTGTACAACTCGACAAAGACAATACTTTTCTCACTCATGTAATGGAAGGGTCTATGGAGCTTCCCAATTTCTTCAGAATCTTGTTTTAAAGGTCTGAAATACACCAGTGCTATTAAAAAAGATACTGTCAGGGCATGGGTGCATTTTTATGGATTGGTGAACTTTTAAATGTGTTTCTGATTTGTACTACAATAATAAGAAATAGGGTAACAACGTGGAAGGGGGTTAACCTTAGTATGGCAAAGAATGGAATTATTATTAAGCAAAGCAAGTAAACAGGTAAAGGGATGAGGGTGGGAAGTGGTTGCTAGTCAAAAGAAGAAACTGATAAAATGGAGAGAAAAAACATGGCCAGGATTTCTCATTTGCCCTTGCAGCAAAGGATATGATGGCCATAGAGTAATACATTGTGTGTTTTCATGTAATCTGTATGCAAATGACAAAGTATGACTGGAGGAGTCTAACAATCTGTATACACCACCCAATTCTAGTGCCACCTATGTGACCAAAAGGAATGTTGTCAGCCACCAAATACAGAGGAGCCTCGGAGTCATAAAACAAGATATAAGTTCTGTGGTGGCACCACATTCCTGTTGTTTATTTCAACACTATGTGATGTTCTGCCCTCCACAGATTAGTCTAGAGTCAGGACTTATTATTTTTTTTCTTCCATTTTTTATATAGCGCAAACTCGACCTGAAGGTATCAGAGAGCTTTACATGAGCATTAGCTGCATTACAGAAGGACGCATTCCTTTTTAGGCACGGGGATATTAAGTGATTTGCCCAGAATCACAGAATGTTTGAGCCTCCCACCAGACTCGAACCTGGTTCCCTAGCTTCAAAGTCAGCTGCTTTAAGCGTTAAGCCACATCCTCATTTTGAGTCAAATTTTAAAAAGTGGTTTGGGGCCCTACATGGGACTATCAACTTTTGCTAACAAGATTTGTGATGCGGATAAAGGAGAAAAAGATAATTTCACCAATCTACCTGGCATACTGATGATAGACAAAATTTGTCACGGCTGCTATTAACTACATGGCATGTTCATCTTACAGGGGTCCCTTTTGGTAGGGTTTCACTACCAATATATAGGGATTTTCCTATTGGATGGCATAAGGAAGAATGTTTTGGATTTTTTTCAGTTAAGCATTACCGTTGATGCTGCTAAAATGTACAAACCAATTTTCTTGGTGGGCGCTGCGGCCCCCAACACAGACGCCTCACACTGCTTTTCAAAGGGTTCCAAAAAGATTGGTCTCATATTGACTTATTATTAACAATGTCAAAACAAGAGTCATGAAGGCAAAATTTTTAAAGTTAAATTTTAATTATTGGCCCCCATCTTGAGCAGCTGAAGAAATCAGTTTTAAGTGGTTTGTTTTTCAGATAATACCACATGGAAGCAAAAAACTGAGAAAAGCAAGCCTGTGCCATGGTTTCTGCTCCTCTTCGAGCCAAAGGATTAGACATTGCCCTATGCCCTGGACAATTCTGAGACCATCTCAAAATACCACTGATAATGTCCACAGAAAAAGACTTCTCCAAAGCTTTGCTTAGGTAGTCCATTCGCCCACACATCCAGGCCCCACCAAAGAACACCATGGCTTCCCATGATGTGTATACAGCCATAAGCAGCTCTGCCTCTTTTAGATTTTGGGATAAGTCTTTGCGTTTTAAGAGCACCAAGGAGCATCAAGCAGAGGTCTGCATGATGCATAGATCAGCAAAGCTCCTCCGTTCTCAGAATTGCTGTACGGGTGAACAAATCATTTCCTTCAAAATCTGGCATAACACAAGAGCTGGTACCAAGGCATGATGATCTAAAGTGGGCACAATGACCTTGTGCAAGATGTTTGTGCGTCCAAACACAGGTGGTCCTTTGGTATAGAATGCAAACAAGCACAAGAGTTGAGGAATAGCTTCAAACTGACACATTTTGTATTAAGAGAGCGAATTTAACAAGCAAGTCTGCCCCCTCATAGAGGCTCAGGCAGATTTTCATCTTAGGAATGTTTGTTTTTAATTGAGTTGATTTGGCTAAAATCCATAGTCTTTACAGGGTGTTCTGGAGCAAAACGAATGAAATATTCTAAGACTTCAGGCTGAGGCAAAATAACCCAAGCATTATTTGTCTACAGCACCAAGACTTGTAAGCAAATCTGGAAAGCACCTAAGAAAAGATAGGGATCAGCAACCCTGGAAGAGGCTTTCTCTTCGTACCTCATGGCCAGTCAGCCCTGGATATCTCGGCTCTTTACTACAGACCTTCTGGGCGCAGGACACAGCACTTTGTATAGACAGAGGACTTTAAAGTCCGGTATTTACACCAATGGATGTGCCTTCGAGCTTGGGCTGACGCGGACAAGTATCCTAATTTGCTCCGCGGATTCTTAATAAAATATTCTAAAGCTGCTGGAGAATGTTAATTACTTTATTGGCCATCCATCGAAGTAAATTGCTTGGTTCATTATGTGCCACGAATGAGAGAGCAATGGAACTATGAAATCTAGCAATATGTGCAGAGAAGCTCTTGGTCGCCATTCAGGTTCAGTACTGGTCTTGAATGAATGCGAGCAAGTGGTTACTAATTTATTTATATATCACTCCATGCTCCTGTGAGACCTATTCCAAGAGGTACAAGATTGCCGAATATTGCATGCTAAAGGCAGAGTGAATGGAGAATATGAAAACATGAGACAAGGTGGAAGGAAGACGTGGAATACCTGGGAAGGCAATTGGAGGGGACAAGGACATTGAAGGGTAGGCTATAATCAAAGTGCTGAAGGTGAAAGGAGAACCTTATGAAACCAACAGTCAAAGCTGTTCCCTAACAAGGTGGACCAGATTAAAGAACATTTGGATATTGTCTGAGCAACCTGCAATCCTAGGTTGACTCTCTTTTGGTCTCTACTGCCCTAACCCATCCCTCCACTCTTAAGACAACGCCTGTAATGACACACTGCTTTTCATGCATTATAAAATTTGTGACTGCACTTTTTTCCCTCCAGCCCAACAAAAAGCCAGTAGGTGGCACTGTTGATGCACCTCCTAATAGAGGAAATAACTAGATCAAGATATGATATCTCTAAAACAAATATTGGAAATGCCAACATGTGTGTCTGCTTGTAATATCAACAATAGACACAGGTTGGTGGAAGCTTGCTAAATTGCAAAAGACTGACTGACTACTTCACCCATGCGTAATGTTGTCTCCATCTGCGATATGCTGTTGTACTGTGAACAGACAGCTCAACTGTCTTCAGCCAAATGCTAAAAACGCCACAATAACAATCTGAACAGAGTTGCAGCATCTCTGTATCTTAATAAAGAAGCGACTATTAAGTAAGTACCACAAGCAAAATCATGTGATTGATTCTGACTGAGTGCTCCAATCTCCTTACAAGATTTACAGGTTTTTCACTGTTAGTGTAACAGGAGCCAATTTCTCCGAGCTCTGTGAGGGCCACGCTGGAACTTGAAGTTGAGTCATCTCTTCACAGGCCAACAATGTAAGGGTTTACAGACTGGCTGTGTGTCTGCTTGCAGTTTCTTTTTCGCACAGTACATTCTGCCTTATTTTGATCAATGTTTAGTATCTGTAGCAAGTTCTGATTCGAGGACCATGTAACTGCATTACGGTAGTCGAAGCATGACAGAAGAGTCTGGGTACCTGTATACCTCTAACTCCAGAGGATACATTTGAACTCAAATTTCTTAGGGTCGTAAAATGGAAATTACTTAGTTTGGCTACTTGGATGATGTAACATTGGAAAAACAAGTTATTATCAATCAAGACTCTCAGTTTGCGGATATTTTCTGCTAATATTGATTCTACAGTTTTTTTCTGTTGGCCACAAGAGTACTTACTAGGGAGAAATGTCTGGCTTTATTTTACAGGCAGAACATGTGCCTTGCAGCAATTTAATGCCAACCAATTTGCTTTCATCCAACTTCGAATATAATCAGCTCAGTTATGTACCATGTTAATGGCCAAGTGGAACTATCATGTCTTTCTCTGACATTACACCTTTTTCTGCACCACACCTTAGTATCGCCCATGTGCATTTCTCACAAAACCAGAGTGCTGGACGACCTTAGTCAGTCAGTGTGTAAATATTTCAAAAATGAAACAGGGTGGCACTCTGGAGCATGGCAGATGAGAAAGGAAGTTGTACAGTTTTACAACCATGGTTAACTCAGCCAGAAAGATTTAGTCTAGGGCAAGGCAGTTACTGAAAGGGCTAACCGACAGTTTCATAAGTCGGAGAGCAGTCAGTGATTGATGAGAATGGACACTTCTGGTCTCTTTTGCCTAAAGTCCAAATGGCGTTCATCAAGACCACTGACTCGTCAGTGAAATTGCTCTCCCACCCTCGCAGCTCCACCATTAAGTGAGGCCTGCCCCTGCACTCTCGAGTGTTGGTGATCGAGGCCCTCCTCCACCCGCAGGTTTCCCTGCGCCTCATCCCTGGTGGTCCAGTGGACCTCTGTCTCCTTCCTCTCACTCTGCTCTTTCACTCGTTTTTCTACCCTTTTTATCTTTCACCTTTCTGCACTTTTCTGCATCTCTTTTGTGCCTTATTTCTGCTCATTTTCCCTTCCTCTCGCTCTGCTCTTTCACTCGTTTTTCTACCCTCTTTTATCTTTCACCTTTCTGCACTTTTCTGCATCTCTGCTCTTTTGTGCCTTATTTCTGCTTATTTTCCCCTTTTTCTTTATCCCTTATTTCCTCCCTTTACCTTTCCCCGCCGCTGCTGCCCCCGCGGCCCCTCCCACCCAGCACGACCGGCCCAATCCAGCTCCCCTCCCCGCTCCCGCCTCCCAGCTGTCCAGCCCTCCCTGACCCCTACTTAATGGCGGCCGCTGCGGGGACAGGCGAGCAAGACCACTGACTCATTGTCAGTGAAATTGCTCTCCCACCCTCGCAGCTCCACCATTAAGTGAGGCCTGCCCCTGCACTCTCGAGTGTTGGTGATCGAGGCCCTCCTCCACCCGCAGGTTTCCTGCGCCTCATCCCTGGTGGTCCAGTGGACCTCTGTCTCCTTCCTCTCACTCTGCTCTTTCACTCGTTTTCACTCGTTTTTCTACCCTTTTTATCTTTCACCTTTCTGCACTTTTCTGCATCTCTGCTCTTTTGTGCCTTATTTCTGCTCATTTTCCCTTCCTCTCGCTCTGCTCTTTCACTCGTTTTCACTCGTTTTTCTACCCTCTTTTATCTTTCACCTTTCTGCACCTCTGCTCTTTTGTGCCTTATTTCTGCTTATTTTCCCTTTTTTCTTTATCCCTTATTTCCTCCCTTTACCTTTCCCCGCCGCTGCTGCCCCCGCGGCCCCTACCCCCCAGCGCGACCGGCCCAATCCAGCTCCTCTCCCCGCTCCCGCCTCCCAGCTGTCCAGCCCTCCCCGACCCCTACTTAATGGCGGCCGCTGCGGGGACAGGCGAGCAAGACCACTGACTCATTGTCAGTGAAATTGCTCTCCCACCCTCGCAGCTCCACCATTAAGTGAGGCCTGCCCCTGCACTCTCGAGTGTTGGTGATCGAGGCCCTCCTCCACCCGCAGGTTTCCCTGCGCCTCATCCCTGGTGGTCCAGTGGACCTCTGTCTCCTTCCTCTCACTCTGCTCTTTCACTCATTTTCACTCGTTTTTCTATCCTTTTTTATCTTTCACCTTTCTGCACTTTTCTGCATCTCTGCTCTTTTGTGCCTTATTTCTGCTTATTTTCCCTTTTTTCTTTATCCCTTATTTCCTCCCTTTACCTTTCCCGCCGCTGCTGCCCCCGCGGCCCCTCCCCACAGCGCGACCGGACCAATACAGCTCCCCTCCCCGCTCCCGCCTCCCAGCTGTCCAGCCCTCCCCGACCCCTACTTAATGGCGGCCGCTGCGGGGACAGGCGAGCAAGACCACTGACTCATTGTCAGTGAAATTGCTCCCCCACCCTCGCAGCTCCACCTTTAAGTGAGGCCTGCCCCTGCCCCTGCACTCTCGAGTGTTGGTGATCGAGGCCCTCCTCCACCCGCAGGTTTCCCTGCGCCTCATCCCTGGTGGTCCAGTTGACCTTTGTCTCCTTCCTCTCACTCTGCTCTTTCACTCGTTTTCACTCGTTTTTCTACCCTCTTTTATCTTTCACCTTTCTGCACTTTTCTGCATCTCTGCTCTTTTGTGCCTTATTTCTGCTCATTTTCCCTTCCTCTCGCTCTGCTCTTTCACTCGTTTTCACTCGTTTTTCTACCCTCTTTTATCTTTCACCTTTTTGCACTTTTCTGCATCTCTGCTCTTTTGTGCCTTATTTCTGCTTATTTTCCCTTTTTTCTTTATCCCTTATTTCCTCCCTTTACCTTTCCCCGCCGCTGCTGCCCCCGCGGCCCCTCCCCCCCTGCGCGACCGGCCCAATCCAGCTCCCCTCCCCGCTCCCACCTCCCAGCTGTCCAGCCCTCCCCGACCCCTACTTAATGGTGGCCACTGCGGGGACAGGCGAGCAAGACCACTGACTCATTGTCAGTGAAATTGCTCTCCCACCCTCGCAGCTCCACCATTAAGTGAGGCCGAAGGCGCGTCAAAGGCAAGCCCATCTGCGCCCGTCCGAGACCCGACCGCGACCAGCGCCAGGAACCCTGGACCTCCACCCCGCCAACGCTATGACCCAGCAGCACTCCACGCACTCTACCCAGGCCGCAACAACAACTGCAAGCTAGCATCACCAGCCGACACCCACGGATCCTTCAGCTGTCACCGCTGCCGGCACACCTGCAGCACCGCCAAGAACACGGATCCAGCACAACCCGCACACAAGAACACAACCGAACCGAAGACCCTGCAATGCATCCTCCTCAACGTCCGATCCCTCCACAAACACGCCACAGAAATCTGGGACCTCCTCGACAGCACCACCCCGGACGTAGCGTTCCTCACCGAAACCTGGACCAACACCACCTCGGGACCGGACATCGCCATCGCCATCCCCCAAGGATACAAGATCTCCAGGAAGGACCGCCCCACCCGCCCAGGAGGAGGAATCGCCATTGTCCACAAATCCAGCCTCCGCCTGAGCACACTCCCCGACGAGCCCACAGAACTGATGGAACACCTTCACTTCAAGATACTGGCCAGCCCCACCGCCACCCTCCGAGGAACCCTCATCTACCGACCCCCTGGACCCCGCGGACCCTTCGCCAATTCCATCATGGACATTATCTCCCCGCAGGCCATCGCATCCACCAACTACACCCTGCTGGGAGACCTCAACTTCCACCTCGACAACCAACTGGACCCCAACACCACATCCCTCCTGGACAACCTCCACAACATTGGACTCCGCCAGATCGTGACCGAGCCCACGCACTCAGCAGGACACACGCTCGACCCCCTCTTCACTACAGGAAACTCCATCACCTTCAGCCACACCACCGAACTCCCATTGACCGACCATCGTTGCGTCCACTTCACCTTCAGAACACCCACCATCCACAGACACCAGCACCTGCTTCCACGAAGAAACTGGACCAAAATCACCGACGACCAGCTCACCTCCTCACTCAACAACTCCACCCCAACCATCGCGGAAAACGACGACCCCAACACCACAGCCCGAACCCTGCATAGATGGATCTCGGACAGCACCAACACCATAGCCCCCCTCCAGAAAAACAACAATACCCGCGCCAAGAAAGCCAGATGGTTTACCACCAAACTTCGAGATTCCAGACGCACATGCCGCTGCCTCGAAAAGGCCTGGAGGAACACCAAATCCACAGAAGCCCACAACAACTTCAGGGCCGCCACCAACGCCCACCATCAACTCATCAGAGAAATGAGGAAAAAAGCGATTGAAGACAGAATCTCCACCCACGCGCACAACAGCAAGGAACTCTTCAGCATCATCAAGGAGTTCGCCAAACCCACCAGCGAGTCTACCGACATCCCTCCCTCACAAGACCTCTGCGACAAACTCAGCACCTTTTTCCACCACAAAATCAGGAGCATCTACGACAACTTCGACGAAGACAACCAACACACTGAACCCTCACCAACCACCCCCGACACCCGGAAACCAGCGATTGACGACTGGACAGCCCTCACCACCGAAGACACACTGAAGACAATGAAGTCAATCCACTCAGGGGCCCCCACGGACCCCTGCCCCCACCACATCTTCAACAGAGCCGCCGACACCATCGCACCCATGCTCCGCCACACCATCAACCGCTCCCTGGCGACCGCCTGCGTTCCCCGACGACTGGAAACACGCCGAGGTCAACCCCTCCTAAAGAAACCCTCAGCGGACCCCACCGACCTCAAAAACTACAGACTTATCTCCCTGCTCCCGTTCCCAGCGAAAGTCATCGAGAAAGCCATCAACAGCCAACTCGCCACATTCATTGAAGAACACAACATCCTCGACTCCTCCCAATCCGGCTTCAGAAAAAACCACAGTACGGAAACCGCCCTCCTCGCCGCAACAGATGACATCCGCACCCTATTGGACAAAGGAGAAACAGTAGCCCTCATCCTCCTCAACCTATCAGCGGCGTTCGACACAGTCTCCCACCGCACCCTAATACGCAGACTCTATGACGCAGGAATCCAGGACAAGGCCCTCGACTGGATCCGCTCCTTCCTCTCCGGCAGGACGCAGCGGGTCAGACTCCCCCCTTTCCTCTCGGACCCCACACCTACCACCTGCGGAGTCCCCCAGGGTTCCTCCCTCAGCCCGACGCTCTTCAACGTCTACATGGCTCCACTCGCCCCATCGTCAGAACCTACGGACTCAACATCACACCCAGCTCATCCTCTCCCTATCCAACGAGCCCAACACTGCCAGACGCAACTTTCGAGAAGGCATGGAAGCCGTCGCCAAATGGATGAAAAACAGCTGCCTACAACTAAACACCAACAAAACAGAAGTACTCATCATGGGCCCAAACCCCGACGCCTGGAGCGACACCTGGTGGCCCCCCGCCCTCGGAAACCCGGCAACCCCCACGGACCACGCACGCAACCTGGGAATCATCCTGGACTTCGAGCTCAAAATGGACCGCCAGATCAACTCTGTCTCGTCTTCCTGCTTCCACACCCTCCGCCTCCTTCGTAAGACCTTCAAATGGATCCCCCTCGAACACCGAAAGACTGTCACTCACGCCCTGGTCACCAGCAGACTCGACTACGGCAACGCACTCTACACCGGAATAAACAAAAACCTCACCCGCAAGCTACAGAACATCCAGAATGCCGCCGCAAGACTGGTCCTCAACCTGCCAAAACACTGCCACATCTCCCAGCACCTGCGCACACTCCACTGGCTCCCCATCGAGGCGAGAATCACCTTCAAGATGCTCACCCACGCACACAAGGCCCTCCACGGCACCGGACCAGCATACCTGAACAGCCGACTCAAATTCCACGCACCCCAAAGGACCCTACGATCATCCCAGCTCTCCTACGTCATGGCCCCCGCACCAGAAAGACCAGATCGGGAGGCCGCTCCTTCTCCTTCCTTGCGGCCAAAGCATGGAACGCCCTTCCGCTCGAACTCAGACAGACAACATCGCTCCCCATCTTCGCAAGAAACCTCAAAACCTGGCTCTTCGACAGACCCCCTCCTTGATGGAATGGAGCCTGCACCCCTCCCACCCCTAGCGCCTTGAGACCCTTACGGGTGAGTAGTCGCGCTTTAACAAACCCCTGATTGATTGATTGATTGATCAGTTCATCAGGAAGGCAGAATTCTGCTGTAGCCCTGCCCACCCCATTACATTCACCATGAAACGCCTAGTACAATGCCGAAACTGTTCTCCTAGAATGCAAATTCTGTACCATCCATCATCAGACACGCTATTAATACCTCCTCTGTCAGACAATTTCTCTTCTGTTATTTTCGTAATTGACACAGATCCAATTAAATCAAAAACAGCGCTTTTTTAGGTCAAAACCTACCAGACAGCAAAGATGTCTGATTGCCAAGACATATTGGGGACATTCTGAAAGCTGACCTAGGAATGCATTCCGCCCATTGCTTACCACTGACTTTTGGTTTTGTCACTCACAATTGCTTTCTTTCTATTTGCTGCCTGTATTTGTTTCCTGTTCAACTAGAGAGGGTTTTGGCCCTTAATCAGTAAGGCTAGGCCAAATTTAACCAGCACACAGCAACACACATGTCAATAATGATGTCAGTTAGTCATCACTCCACATGATCACACATGACACTTGATGTGACAGTAAATCATAATTTTATTCATTTTTTCTTTCACTTTTTCATTTGTTTGTGAAAGTATGTTTTCATAAATTTTGTATTCAAATACCCATCGGTTTTCTAAAGTAAAAAGCAACATACAAGGATTCACAGAAGAATCACAGCATTAATATGGATCAAGTTTCGAAATACTCAACGCCACAAACTACATTGTTGGACAAGACATAGACACAACATAGACAACAAATTCAACATTACAAAAACAAATATGATAAGCTCGAGTTCTGTATTTCATAAGCAAGTTCCTTTTCAATAAGAGACAGATAAACATCGCCCTGCAGGTTGAAATAGGATATTGTTTTAACAAAACCAAAAGTAACCTTAGTCAGGGCCGCAACCAGACTGTGAACTATTCAGGCTCACAACCATATGTGATAGTTTTGTGTACTTATTTAACAACGTTATCCAAAGTGAGCCAGCGTATTTGTTTCCAGCATGTTTTTGTCCTGCCCATGGAGCATAGCCTTTTGTATGACCTCTCTGATTGCGTTCTTCGTTTCTTCCATGAGTGCTTGCTTTTCAGGGATTCTTTTTTTGCTTTTCCTGAAGCACTCCACGAGAGTGCACGTGTTTTCAAGTTGTCTCCTTTGTGTGTTACTCTTTCCCTTCTGTTGCTCTTTTGTTTTCTTTTTTGTTAGGCACTCTATAAAAGTGCATGTGTTCATGTTCACTCACTTATGCACTGATTCCTCCCTTCACGTGCCATCCCTCTCTGTCCCCCCCTCATATCTCTGCCCACCCCCACTTCCTTGTACTCCAGTGTAGCCCCAAACTCCCCCTTTACCCGCCAGGCTGGTCTGTGGTTTCCCTCATTGGATTTGTAATACCACTATCTACAAGGGCTGTTGAGTTGCTTTCCTAGGATGAGAATTTTCTGTTCCACTACTAGTATCAGTCTCCTTGGCAAGCAGCAGGCTTCTGAGCTCGCTGTCTTTAAAGCCCGGCAGCAGGGCTGCATTCCTTTCCTTCTTGTGACATCACTCAAAGAGCTCAGTGTGGCATAGTGACTTAGTGGTCCACTCTTGCCCAGCTGTCTGTTTCTCTCTGGCCACCTAGAATGTGTCTAGGTCACAGAGAGAATGCCAGCGCGTGGGGACGGTGACAGTTACTCGACAGTTACTGAGGAGTGCGGAACGGGCTTGGATGGGGTGTAAAGACTTGAGTTTACCTGCATTTCCTGTGTTCATTATTGAAGCACAACACCACATTTTGGCGACCCTGGACGGGACACAGAGGAGAGATTACACCCTAACAAGGAGGAGGTTGCAGTATGTCGACGGGCAACCATCGAGTCAAGGAGCTGATTTGAGTGGTTCTGTTAGCGGCTGGTACGGCGCACTGTCGGAGGCGTGAGGAGAAATCTTTCTGGATCCTGTGGGCAATCTGCATCCTGCTGTTTTTCGGTGTTGTGCAGTAAGATTAACACTCACGGCCTCCAGACAGTTTCAGGCTGCAACACGCACTCAGCTTTTATCTCTGAGCGTTGTAGCTGTTATGTAGGGGTTACAAGCCGAATTACGCTCGTCAACGGCTGTTTGGAGTCTGCTCTGGGTTCTTATTCCCATACAGTGAATGGCCATAATTCCTTGAGCACCGGACAGGGTGTGTTGGTCATCAAGTTTGTGTTGTGACATCCGGGTGCTGGGGTCACAGAAGGAAGTGGATGGGAGGTCCCATTTCCTGCGTAGCAAGCTGTCAATGAGTGCAGGGGAACGTCCCTTCGACCCCTGGTGTTGGTGGATGGTATTGTTAGAGCAGAGGAACGTCTCTTCGCCCTCTGCTCAGCCATCTTGTGGTTCGGGAAGAAAGTTCCTACTTCCAGGAGAGCAAGTGTTTAACAAGTCCAGGGAAACGTCTCTTCACCCCTTGGTTAGGTAAAAGTTTCGACAAAACAGAGGAACGTCTCTTCGCCCTCTGGTTGGTAGTTTGTGGCCAGTTGCAGTCGTAGATGCCTGTGCTAGTACGCAGGTGATACTTCAACTTCGTGTTTGTGGAGTATTTTTTAGCATATGCTCAGTGCTTGTTTGAGTATTCCAGGAAAACAAGTCACGTGCTAGTTGCCTAACGACAGTCATATGGACTAGTACATTTAACCTGCCACTCCACCTTTCTGGTTTTCCTGTGGACCATGTGGGAATAGGTTACAGGTGACTGGCAATCATTCATCTGCTGACTTTGAGTAACTGAAAGATATACAAACTTTTTATTGAATGAATGATTTCTTATGTGTTTTAATGTTAATGAGGTGAAGATTCTGCATAGCAAAAGTCACACCTTGTGCACTGTGTATAGTAACCAGCTAAAAGACTGGTTGAAACACTTTTGGTTTTACATTCATTATTTACATCAAGCAAGGGGTGGTAGAGGTTATTGATTTTAGTGCAAGAAACATGCAGAATGTCACTTTAGTACCTTTCTTCCTGCCTACACCTGGTGAACCGATCATCAAATGGGCCAAATGGAAGAAGGTTTTTTTAAATTATGCAAGGGTGTGTGGAACTAATCTGAGTGCTGTAAGGAAGCATGCTCTATTACTGCATAGTTTAGGTGCGGAAGGCCAGGAGGTACTAGATGATTTGCCTGAACTTCACGTGATTTGAATGAATTTGAGATAGCAATAGCCAAACTTGATCGTTATTATTTACCTCGCATTAGTACAATTTTAGAGAGGTATCATTTTGGCATGCGAGTGCAAGGTCAAGATGAATCTGTGGAGGAGTACGTTACTAGTTTAAGGAAGTTGGTCTCTAATTGTAAGTTTGGTGGCTCCACAGAAGAAAGAATTTGAGATCAATTTGTGTTGCGATTCAATAATGACAAAGTTTGTGAGGAAATTTGGATGAAAGACGAAGCACCTTTGGAGGAGGTGCTGTTAGTTGCAAAACGGGTGGAGCACATGTTGAAGTGTGTTAGTGAACTTAGAGTAGACAAAAGTTCTAAGACGACGGAGAAAGAAGGTATTACAGAAGTGAGTGAGGTACAAGTTCAGAAATCAGTTAAGAAAACCGAACCAGAAGTTAGAATACAGAAGAAGACTGGAGTTAATTTCAAAAGTGTGTGTTTCAGGTGTGGTTATGGGGGCACAGAGCTAATGACAAATCCTGTCCTGCTCTGTCACAAGTGTGCAATTCATGTGGGATCAAGGAACATTTTAGAAGGTGTTGTAGAAATAAAAATAAGAAAGTAGGAAGAAACAAGAATTTGGAGACTTGTCAAGAAATAGCTCTACAAGTTGGTGAGGCAAACAACTTGTTTCCAACAGAAGTAGTGAATGTAGATGGGCGCGAAATTTCTTTGAAATTTGACTTGTGCTCAAGTATTACCATCATTTCTAAGGAGTTGCTTGAGAAACATTTTGGTGGGAAGAACAAGCTTGAGACTATGGACATACAGCCTGGTGGTTATGGGGGATCTAAACTTGAGGTGCTAGGTCATTTTGAAGCAGTGTTGAGCATAGGCGGAATGTCCACGTCAGGCAAAGTGTATGTGTCCTGTCATGTTGATGATTTATGGGATGGGCCCATCAGAAGGATTATGGGGTGAGCCTACATCCCAACAGAATTCCACAAGTAAGGGTGGACACAGTCAATAGTGAGACAAACAGATTTGTGAAGGAGTTCAGTAGCCTGTTTCAGAATAATTTGGGACGGTTACTTGGGTACAAACACAAAATCAAATTACGGGAGGGTGCCAGACCTTTTGTTGCAAAGGTCAGGAGAATTCCCTTACAGATGTAATCTGCTGTAGCTGACGAACTGGATAGATTATGTAAGTGTGGGGTCATTGAGTCAGTGGAAGCAACAGAATGGTTAGCCCCAATTGTTGCTGCACGCAAAGGGTAGACCTTAGCACATTGAACAAAGAGGTGATTGTAGACAAATTTCCCCTTCCTAACATTGAAGAAATGATCACAACGTTTTCAGGGGCTAAAATATTTAGTACTCTTGATTTAGGTTCGGCCTACCACCAGATAGAACTGGATGAGATTTCTCAGGACTTTACGGCATTCACTACACCGTTTGGTATCTATCGTTTCAAAAGAATGCCGTTTGGTCTCATTTCGGCAGCTGCTGTTTTTCAAAGAACTATGGCCAAGATCCTGAAGGGAGTGTCTGGTGTAAAGTGCTACCAGGATGACATTCTGATTTTTGGAGCTGATAATTGAGAACATGATCAGCGTGTAAGAGAGGTGCTCAGAAGATTACAGGATGCTGGACTCACACTTTAAGGCTGAAAAAAGCAAGTTTGGTGTGAGTGAAGTAAGCTACCTTGGTTATCTGATCTCAAGTGCAGGAGTTAAACCTAGAAAAGAACTGGTGGACACTATCAAGTCTCTGCAAGAACCTCAATCTAAGGAAGAGCTCTCTTCTTTTCTTGGCATGGTAGAATACTACAGCAGGTTTATCAAGGACTTTGCTTCCAAAACATACAGTATGAGGAAACTATTGAAAAATAAAACAGATTTTGTATGGGATAGTTCATGCAAAGAGGAATTTGATAATGTGAAACAGGAACTGAACCATGCACCTTCACTACAGGCATATGATCCACTGAACTACACCAAAGTGGTGTGTGATGCAAGTGCCAAGGGTTTGGGAGCTCTACTAATTCAAAACAGAGGTGGGAAGGAAGAATTAGTTGCCTAATTGTCACGCTCTCTTAGAGATGCAGAATATAACTATTCTGTTATCGAAAGGGAATCCCTTGCGGTGCATTGGGCTATTAATAGATTTAGACCATTTTTGTGGGGAATCAGGTTCACTGTTCAGACGGATCATAAGCCACTAGTAGAGGTCTTTTTAAAAAAAGGTCTAGATGCAATTTCTTCACGCATAAGGAGATGGGTGGTAAACTTACAAGATTATTGTTTCAATGTACAATATGTTCCGGGAGTGAGCAATTTCTCGGCAGATTGTTTATCCAGAATGGTGAATGCTGATGAGTTGGATGCAAGCGGGAAAGAGGAACAAGATGAGGAAGAAGTGGTGAGGGTATGTGAAGTCACAGAAGGCATCATCAGTGAGTGCGTGTGGTTGTCTGAACTTCAACTTGATGTTGAACTAAACTGCGTGATACAAGATTAAGCTCTGGCAGGTTTAACAATTCAGGGTTAGGTGAGTACAAGGACCACTGGAGCAAGATTTTACACGAATTAGCGATAGACAAAGGATTCCTTTTGAGAGGCACGAGGCTCACTGCTCCTAAGAAGTTAATGCAGAGAGTTTTACAGATGGCTCACGAGGGTCACATGGGCATAGTGAAAACTAAGTGTAGGCTCAGGAGAGATTTTTGGTGGCCTGGTGTTGATCATGATGTAGAGCATATGGTGAGGGATTGTGTTGAGTGTATTAATTTGGACAAAGGATTAAAAACTAGTCGTACTCCCATGGTGTGTAGAGTCTTACCTAAATACCCTTGGGAGGAAGTAGCAATGGATATTCTGGGTCCTGTAAGAGGTAAACATGCAACGCCATATGTGCTAGTTTTGATGGACTAATACTCTAGATGGGTCGAAGTGTCATGTGTACAAGACAAATCTTCTGGTGCCATCATAACATTTTTGGAGAACATATTTAAATGCAAGAGTTTGCCACGATTTCTCCTCATAGATAATGGTGTGCAGTTTTGCTCAAAAGAGACAGAATTGTTTCTCAAGAGTTGTGGAATAACTCACAAGAAATCAGCTTTGTACCATCCAGAAACAAATGGTGCAATTGAAAGAGTCATCAAAACTTTAAAAGAAGTCATACAGTTAGCAAGAGCGAATGGTACTTATTGGAAAATTGAACTGTAATAGGTTATCTGGTGATCGTGTTGCACCACATTCGAGTACTGGCAAATCCCCTTTTGAGTTGTTTAAAGGAAGAGTTCCTTCTACTACGATGTGTCCTGGTTGGATGCATTGGAACAAAGGCTGTGTGGACAATTCGCTAGGAAGGTGGAGAGAGAAAGAGATTTCAGCGCAGGTCAAGAGGAAAGAGTTATTTGATAAAGATATGAAAGTAAAGGAGGTAAGAGTGGAAGTAGGTGATTTTGTAAAAATAAGAGCCCCCAAGGGGTGTGCAGATTTGTCAAAGTTCACAAGGAGATTGGAAGTGATCAAGTGTTTCAAGAATGCTGTCAAAACACATGTTAATGTTAATGTTAGTGTGATTTCTAAAGCGCGCGAATACCCTGGGGTGTCTTGGCGCTGAACTGGAACGTAAACCCTGAGAAGGTTGGAAGGGGGTGGAGATTAGTTTAGAAATAACCAAGTTTTCAATTCTTTTCTGAAGGAGAGGAGAGAGTTGGCCTCTCTCATGTGTGCAGGGAGTGTATTCCATAACTTGGCCGCGCAGTAGCCGATACTACGGCCTCCCCAACTCGCAGTTCGGATCCTTGGTACCAACATTAATCTGGCATTGGTAGATCTTAACTGTCTGCCTCGATGGTACCATAAGAAGAGGTTTTTCAAAGGTACCGGTCCGATCTTATTCACTGCTTTATAGGCAAGGCAGAGTACCTTAAACTTAATACGTTGCACCACAGGCAACCAATGGAGCTTCTGGATCTCCTCTTTGATTGATTGGTGCTTAGGTATGTTCAGTAAAAGCCTGGCTGCAGCATTCTGCACCATCTGAAGTTTTTCAGATGTTGTTTCTGTAGCCCAAGGTATAGGCCATTACAATAATCTAATTTTGACAGCACCAAAGTTGTTACAACTGTTTTCCTGAGATCATTGGGAATGTAAGGCATTACTTTCTTAAGTTTCCTTATCAGATAGAAAGAGGCTGAAACTGTGGTGCTGGTTTGTTGGGAGTAGGTGAGTTTGCTGTCTATCAGCACCCCGAGATTTTTGGCCTTTTCTACTGGATTTGGGAGCTGTCCAATTTCGGCCGGCCACCATAATCCATCCCATTTCGGTTGAAGATTACCAAAAATCACCACCTCGGTTTTGTCCGAATTCAGCTTCAGACAATATCTTCCCATCCAATAGCTGATTTCCCTCATGCATTTTTGAAACTGTATTGCAGGGGATAATGTGTTTTTGCATGCCGCGACCACAATCTGAGTGTCGTCGGCGTATGATGTCAGATTGAAACCAAACTGTTGTATTAACGGTGCTAGTTCTGATACGTAAACATTAAACAAAGATGGGCTTAGCGAAGAGCCCTGAGGGACCCTGCATGGCAGTACGTATGGAGTTGCCTGAAACTGATCTAGGGACACTGTCTGTTTTCTGTTCTTCAAGAACGATGATATCAAGGAAAGAGCATGGTCCTTGACCCCTATATGTTCAAGACGTTGAAGCAGTGTATCATGGTGCACAGTATCAAAGGCTGCTGACAAATCGAGGAGAATAAGCACATCGGCACCGCCCTTGTCCATCACTGCTCTGATCTCCTCGGTGACCTTGATAAGAGCCGTCTCTGTGCTATACCCTGGACGGAAACCAAACTGAGAGTGGTCAAGTAGTCCATTTTCTTGAATGAACTGTGTAAGTTGGGTATTCATTATTTTCTCCACCATTTTTGCGGGCAAGGGCAGCCTAGCAATCGGGCGTTAGTTGCTGGTTATGGATGTGTCTAGATTTGCTTTTTTTAATAAAGGAAGAATGGCTGCATCTTTCCAAACTGCTGGGAAAATGCCTGATGAGAACATATTATTAAATATGTTTGTTAATATTGGACTTACCTCCCCTGCTATACTTTTTAGAACTGCCGGGGGGCAGGGGTCTAATGGAGATCCTGATTTAATTTCTTGAATAAGTTTTCCCACCAGCTCACTAGATACCTGTGGGAAAGACAAAAGCCCGTTCTTTTGGGTCTCAATTATAGGGGGCACTTCGACTGGCTTATTGGGGGTGGCAGAGAAAATTTTATATATGTCGTTGACTTTATTCCTAAATGCACTGGCAATGTCATCACATAAGGATTGACTGCTCCCTGATGTTGATTTGTTAGGTATGGTCGTGAGCTTCTTTACCACCAGAAATAGCTCTTTTGCTGAATTTTTAGAATGTTCTATCTGTTGGGTAAAGAAGATCCTTTTTCAGTAGCTAATAAAGTTTTATAGTTGGCTAGTGCATGTTTGTAACTATTTTTTTCTTCTGCCTCATAATTCATTCTCCAGCGCCTTTCCAGTCTGCGACATTTTTGTTTCTCTTGTCGCAGAGCTTCCGTAAACCAGGGGGCTGAGGGTTGGTTACGATTCCCAGTGTTTTTACAGTTTGGCACTATCGCCGTAAAGGCGTTATTAAGCCAATCTGTGTATTCCTCAACAGCCTGATCCACCTGTTTGCTCAAGGTTGGTTGTGTCTGTTCCAGTTGGAGTTCAAGCATGTTAATATCTATCTTGTTCCATGCTTTGTAGCTTTTTTCCTGTGCTTTAGCAGCCCTGGCTTCTGGTGTAGTTTGGGAAGGATACTCAAATATGATTAAGGAATGGTCTGACCAGACGATTGGATGTATATCTTTCACTATCATCCCTGGTACCGAGGAGAAAATACCGTCAAGGGTATGCCCTGCCTGATGCGTGGGTTTGTGTACCAGCTGTATAAGTCCCAACATGCTTAGAGTTTCGGTGAACATTGCTGTGTCTTTATCTGACGACAGCTCAAGGTGTATGTTAAAGTCACCCAAGATCGTAGACCTCTTTATAGAGAGGTAAGGTTCTAAAAGTGAGTCTAAATTAGTGATGAAATTTGTTCTAGACCCAGGAGGGCGGTAAACTAGAGTGCCCTTAAAGGTATTTTTTGGGTTTGATTCTATCGAGAAGTTCAACCCTTCGTAATGAGGATTATGCGCTGGGGAGAACGTGGCTCTCAGATGTTCACGGTAAATAACCGCAAGCCCACCCCCTCTCTTAATGGGTCTGTCAAGTCTAGATGAGACAAAGCCCTGTGGGGCTGCGACCACAAAGTCAGGATCAGACGCTGGGTCTGCCCATGTTTCTGTGAGGAATAGCACATCCAAATTATATTGCAGGATGGTATCTGCGATTTCAACTTTATGCTTAGCAAGTGACCTTACATTAATTCGACCACAGTGTATCTCTGTCCATCTATGAGTCTGTATCTGTTTGATGGTCAAGTGTGAAACAAAAGCAGAATAGTTGTTATAGATCATGTGCAAAACCCACAATTTACAATGAGCACGGTTCCTGTATGTGCCAGTAGTAATGTGCGGAGTCAAAGTATGCATGAGTCACACAACAGTGGTTTAGTCTCACAAAGGAGGAGTGTCAGAGAAACTAGGAGACCTGCTTATCTCAAGGATTTTGTGGTGTAGAGTTTTAGGTGAAATCAGTTCATGTGCATGTAATTACTGATTTTCCTTTACGCTTGTATCTTACATGTATCTCTCACAGTTTTACCATCTTCCTCCCTTCTTACATTTACCTAGTGTGGTTCAGTTTCATTAGTTCTATAGTGTTTAGTGGGAGGGAGAAGTGTGGCATAGTGACTTAGCGGTCACTCTTGCCCCGCTGTCTGTTTCTCTCTGGCCACCTAGAATGTGTCTAGGTCACAGAGCGAAAGTCAGCACGTGGGGGCGATGACAGTTACTCAACAGTTACTGAGGAGTGCGGAACGGGCTTGGATGGGGTGTTAATAAAGACTTGAGTTTACCTGCATTTTCTGTGTTCATCATTCAAGCACAACACCACACTCGACCACTGCCAGCAGCAGAACACGGTTCATCCATCACCTAAATATCCTAAGACAGGGCCTTCCTGTCAGGTAGGTCCATGAAAGAAGCAACGCTATAAAAACTGCAGAGCTCATCTGCTTATATGGGTGCCATGCCTGGGAACCGAACGCAAACTTTACAAGGACTGAAATCACTGTAGAAACTATAGTTGTGTAACCATAAATCAGATGCCACGTTTTTAAAAATTGAAGATTTTCTTCTGTTCTTTCCTTAAAAACAATATCTTGTCTCATGGGAGATTCATGCTGCTTCACAGACCAGCAGCCAGGGACTCCATCTTAAATGGCATTTCCTCATCCTTCTCATTTTCCCCTAGGGAATACATGTGGACCCCAATTCCCAATTGCTTTCTTTTTCACTAACATTTGGTACAAAAAAAAACCATTATGTAATTATTTGGAAGAAGTTTAGATCTGTTTTCACTGGAGGCTTGTTTACTTTTCAGACCTCCAGCCCACAGGATACTCTGAGAGTATCAAATTGGTTGCAGTCATGCACTTTTTCAATCCATTTTTTGCTGGGTAAAGCTGATCCAGTTGCCCAGGAGGCAGTCATTGCACAGGTACAAATTATGGGGCATACTTACAAGTCCCTTGCAGCACATTTGCGCACCCGGAGCGTCACTTTTGTGATGCTCCGGAGGCGAAGTGTGCAGACCCGTATTTATGAGGTCACGCAAAGCCACCCTGCTTGGCTTTGCATGGCTCTGTAGATATGGAGTAAGGCATAGCAGCGCAAGTTGCTGCCTTGCCTTCAGTGGTAATTTGTGAAATAATAAGTGCCAGGGCCCTGACCAGGAGGCCACTGCAGCTTGCACCACCCATCGCCCCTGTCATCGCTGCCAAAACAACTACTATCTCGCTCGCCTGCAAGTGCAATAGTTCAGATTATTCCAGGTCCCCAAAGCTAAAAGAATGGCTGGAGAGGCAGGTATTAGTAATTTTTAATGTATATTGCATTTATAAACAATCATTGTTCTGCTCATTTCTAAATTAGATGAGCAGCACCACCATGTGGCAGACTGTCATAAATGTGGTGTTGACAATTAAGTGCCGGTGCCGAGTCCCGGAAAGCATTAAAGTGCTGGTGCCAAGCACCGGAAATCACCGGCTCAAATTAAGCACTGCTTGCCTTACTCTAAGTCAAAGAGGCGTTCCATTGGAGTTGCGGTGGGTGTTGCCACGCATTGCCAATGGTTTTTGACACATTCCCAGATTTACAACATGTCATAAATCTGGGAATGCATCAAAACCGTGCGCCTCCACAGAGCAGGCGTAATGAGGAGATATTTTGTCATTACTCCTCGTTTTTTCCGCTATGTGTACTGCAGTCTGCAGCACACATAGAAAGAGGAAAACGCCTCCTAGGATTGTTTTTTTGCAGGAAGGTGCCCCTCTCTGCACAAAAACAATCATGCCAACAACGCAGACATCCTTGCACCATGGGGCAAGGGTGCCTACGTTGGTGCACGGCTGCAAAATGTGCGCCGGCACTGGCTGAAAGTAGAGGAATGCACCATATCTTGTAAATACGGTGCATTTTTGCTCTTTCGAATTGGCAAAGGGCAGCGCAGCATGAAGCCTTGAAGGGCTGCCCTATGCCAATTTCTTGTAAATAAGCCCCTATACATATACATCAAATTGTGAGTGCTATGATTGTCACTTTTTATTTTACTTGGAGCACAATGTTTTTCATTTAAAACTCACAATCAAGCGAATTGTGAACCATTGTAAAAAAAAACTGGCGTGGTTGTAAGTCTGAGAGGTTTGCATTTAGAGGTATGAAAAAGAGGTGTGTTGTGAAAAACCAGAGTACACCCTTTATTGGCACCTAGGTATTTGAGCAGACATACGAGTGCGACTTTCGACCAGTAAGGGCGTTTAGTATGATGCCGCCATGTCAGAATGGAGACATCTCATTCCTCTATTTCGTTTTCAAACTGCCTTCCAACATTATCTGCATTCTCATGCCTTGTTTGCTACGCTAGTTGTTGATACTTTGCACAAACCCTTTTCCTCAAATGTCCTTCTTTCAATCATTTTCATGTTCCTGCAGTATTTAGCTTTTTGTGTGTGGAGTCAAAAACTTGAGGGTTACTTTTGTCATAGTTAATTTCTAGTTTTTTTAATCGCCCTTTATATATTTAACTCCAATCCAATCCAAACAAATATTTATTCGGCAAACAGCCATAAAAGACATGAAACTCAAGAAAAAAAAGTAATTCACCCTTTAAAATTATTATAATACATATTGCAAATCACATAGGGAAACGGCGTAAAAACATAGGTCTCAGTGAATATCATACAGGCAGCAGAACATGGAACATACAGAACATAAAACATTCCACAGAATCAGCATCATAAAGAAATGAGTTCATACCTTTTTCTAATCCTTACGGCCAGTCAAATAAAAATGTAACACTGCAAGGCACGCTTCTAAAGTACCTAAATTCTGTAGGAACACCAGGCCTTTATAATGGGTTCTCAAATGTGATTTTCGTGAAACAGGAACCAGAAAATCACGCCTAGGATCCTTATATAAGGGGCAGAACAATATAAAATGGGCCGTACTTTGTTTAGCAACATTATTGCAATGGCGTACAGGTAAACCATACACATGGCAGGGGAAAGGCGACCTTAAAATGCATTAAACTCAGTCCATAGTAACATCGGTGGATGGGGTTCAGTAACCAAGTTAGATAAAGTTCCATGCTGTTGCATGTTGATACCAACACATATCTATCAAATGAAACCAGAGACTGGGCCTTCCGCAACTTCAAATCTGTATGGTGGTTATAGAAACATTTCTTAACTACCTTTTTACTTCCAATGGATATCATATGAGGGTTGTCAAACATTTCAGCTAATCATATGGCCTCAAATATATTCTTAAGATATACTAACCATGGGATCCACGCCACCCTGTCCAGTGCTAAGCAGTACAAAACACTAGATCTCACCAAAGCCGCCTTCGGGTTTCCCCAGATCATACCAATTGTGGGGTATCCTTTCCCACCTCAACTAAATGTTTGGAGATCCCATTTACGTAGAGAAGGAAGAGGAAGGGAGCAAGGATACAACCCTGTCTCACTCCCTGTGTGGATCTAATTTTGGGAGTTGTTTTACCCTGTAAGCCGTAGCGGACCTGACCAAAAGATCCTGGTGCAACCTTTTAAATAGGGGAGGTAGTTCTGGTTCCACCCCCATACTTTCCATCAGCGTCAAAAGTTTAGACCGGTTCACCATGTCAAATGCACGTGATAAGTCGATGAATGCAAGGTGCAAAATTCCTTTTTTAGCCATTATGTATTTCCTTGCAATTATGTAAAGGTTTAGGCACTGGTCTACTGTCCCCAGACCTGGCCTAAAACCAAATTGCACATCAGACAGAATCTTAATTTCTGTGGCCCAAGTTTCCAGGCAGGAGAAAAGAACTCTTCTTCAGGTCTTCATGCTAGAGTCTATATGAGAAATTTGGTCTGTAGCATGAAGGCGTGTGCCTATCCCCTTTTTTGTACACTGGGATGATAGTAGCTATTCTCCAAGAGTCAGGTATTTGACCCTTCACCATGCTCCTAAATACATTTGTTAGAAAATGCACCCAGAGGTCTATATTGGTTTTAAATATGTATGCAGTGACACCATCAGGGCCAGGCACTTTTCTGAGGGTACATTTCCTAATAGCGTTGAATACTACCTTAGTTTCAATTATTAAACAGGAGGATTGTGAACATGGCACAGGGCCAGTAAAATCGCTTGCTGAAAGGGTGGATGAAGAGTAACTCGGCCCAGGCTCAAATATTTCTGAGAAGTGGGCCACCCCTAGATCAGCTGGCATAACTACTTCCACCCCGGGACATCATGCTCAGCAAAGAACGGATGGTTAATTATCTCCCAGTAGGCGTTATTGTCTTTTTTATTTTATTTTTTATATTTTTAGTTACTGAGTCTGATTTTGTCTGATAAGAGAACTGCACCCAGTGCCTCCCAACCGCCCTCTGTTATCTGTATTGACCCCCGACCCGCTCTCCCATCATTGTCCATGTTGATCACACAGTCAACTGTGTTCCCCACACCTACCCCCTTCTATATTTTCTGTGGTATTCCAACCCGTCCCCCTCCATTGTCTATGTTTCCCCCCCACCTGTCCCTCCTTTATTGTATATGTTGCCCCTCCACTGGCTCGCCCTCCTTTGTCTGTGTGGCTCTTCAAATGCCCTCTTTTCATTTTCTGTGTTGCCCCCAAAGCACACCCTCCGCCCACCCGCCCTCCATCCATTTTCTGTGGTGACCACCCACCCTACCTCCCTTACCTGCCCGTTTTCCCCCACACCAGCCCAACCTCCATTGTCCATGTTGACCTCCCTTTCTTTGTTGATGTTGCCCTCCTCGAGCTCCCCTCCATTGTCAGTGCTGCCTCCCACCCCCACTCCCCACTCCATTGTCTATGTTGCCCCTCCACTGGCTCCCCTTCAGTTGTCCGTGCTGCCCTTCTAAATGCCCTCTCTTCATTGTCTGTGTTGTCCCCAAAGAACACCCTCCACACCACCCGCCCCCCATCTATTGTCTGTGGTGACTCCCACCCTTCCTTGTTCATTTTGCCCCACACCAGCCCAACCTTCATTGTCCATGTTGACCCCCCTTTGTCGGTGTTGCCCGCCACCTGCTCTTCCTCTGATGTCCGTGTTGCCACCCCCACCTGCAATTTCATAAAAGAAGCGCTATGACATGCACACCACTGGACATGTCATAGTGTTTTTTTTCCACTCAGCCTCTGTTGTCTGTGTTGTCTCCCACCCTGACATTTTTGCTATGACACGGACCCCTGCATTGTTTGTGTTGCCTCCACACGCCTTCTCTCCTGCCCTCTGTGTTGCCAACTCAACAGCAAAACAATAAATTGCTATGGCGCTAGTGTACAATATGGCCCAAAAAAATATTGATAAAGTCAATACCTCTCGCAAGCGAGACCTATTGGCTTTGCCAATGCTTGTCTTTTCCAGCCAATAATTCCAACTAAGATAACTTTGTTGTGCCTTCAACAGAATTAAAATGTGAACATCTTGTGTGCAGTCGCCCGACTGTGCTAAGGAAAAGTGTCTGAACCTAAGTTGGGTAACATAACATCATCATAAGTTTACATACATACACCATTATTTAAGAAAAATTAATTACAGTATGCAAAGACATTAAATCTTTCACAAAGGCAGGGGCATTGACAAAATGTACATCCTGGCTGTGTGTCTCTTACAAGTAAAGGCAGTAGCCCCAATAAGCTATGTAACCATGATCACTACTCACCCCAGTAACACTGTGATTTTTGTCAACCAGAGCTTCTCTGAGGATCAGTCGCCCTGCGTTGGTGATATGCTGAAGGCTGATAATCAAGGTGCCCAACAATCTGCAAAGAAAATGAGAGGAAGGGTCTCAGTGGCTTTCGAGAATGGAGGCTTCTCTTCTGTGTTGGAAAATTGGCTCATTTGCACCTTTCTATCAAAGAAACAGCATGTCTTCCAATAACTAAGGTGAAGGAGTGCCTCACAATTCTGCACATGGTTTTCACCCTAAACTAGAGAGGAAACAAATACGACCGCATACTGTATCAACCAGGACGCCATTGTGCTGTACACATAAGCACTTGCTCCTCTTGGTTGCAATATGGCTTGTGTGTAACAGAGGAGATTAGTAAACTTTGGTCTTTTTAAATTAGTTATGTAAATAAGGAAATCTTGAATTATGCATGAGAAAAGATCTAACTGCCTACAAACTTGCAGACTAGCAGTATGTTTCCAAAACAGCAATGTTCATGAATGGCCAGTGGAATCCCTATGACCCCCCCCAGGACTTTCGAACCCTGCCTCCACTGACAACGGTACAGCGCTGGCCTAGTCTGACTGCAGGTCTGCTCTTAGCTCTGCAATGACCAGCCTACTTAATCTGGATTTGGTAGAAAGCTCCACCTATGTCAGGTCAAATAAAGTTACACACATGGGGCCAGTTCATAAAGGGCCTCCGTACTCGAGGCGGAGACACCGCAGTCGTGGCGGAGGGGCCTCACTCGTGGCAGGATATGTCAGGTCAAATAAAGTTACACACATGGGGCCAGTTCATAAAGGGCCTCCGCACTCGAGGCGGAGACACCGCAGTCGTGGCGGAGGGGCCTCACTCGCGGCAGGATATGTCAGGTCAAATAAAGTTACACACATGGGGCCAGTTCATAAAGGGCCTCCGTACTCGAGGCGGAGACACCGCAGTCGTGGCGGAGGGGCCTCACTCGCGGCAGGATATGTCAGGTCAAATAAAGTTACACACATGGGGCCAGTTCATAAAGGGCCTCCGCACTTGTGGTGGAGACCCCACAGTCGTGGCAGAGGGGCCTCACTCGCGGCAGGATATGCCAGGTCAAATAAAGTTACACACATGGGGCCAGTTCATAAAGGGCCTCCGCACTCGAGGCGGAGACACCGCAGTCGTGCCGGAGGGGCCTCACTCGCGGCAGGATATGTCAGGTCAAATAAAGTTACACACATGGGGCCAGTTCATAAAGGGCCTCCGCACTCGAGGCGGAGACACCGCAGTCGTGCCGGAGGGGCCTCACTCGCGGCAGGATATGTCAGGTCAAATAAAGTTACACACATGGGGCCAGTTCATAAAGGGCCTCTGCACTTGTGGCGGAGACCCCACAGTCGTGGCAGAGACCCCGCAGTCGTGGAGGGACCGCCGCAATGGGTAACTGCAATACGGAGGTCCCCCCACGAGTGCGAGACCCCCACCACGATTGCGGGTCCTCAGCCATGAGTTCGGGGCCTCGGCCACGAGTGCGGGAGCGGGGAGCCCCGCCACGACTGTGGGGCCTCGGCCACGACTGCGGAGCCTCGACCACGAGGGCGGGATCCTCGCCACAACTGCCACGACTGCGGGGCCTCGGCCATGAGTGCGGAGGCCCTTTGTGAATGGGGCCCACTGTAAATATTCTTTCCTTGCTCCTCTGCCACTGATGTGCCACCAGGGTGAGCATGAGCCTCACCAGAGCACCTAGTGGAGACAGGCAGAAAATGTAAAATGTTTGACAGCCTTTTATGTTTTGCACCTGGTTACCACCTGCTTCCAATCAATAGTATTTTGTATGTGCAATTTCCATATATTTTGACTATTCACGACTGAATAATACAATGAAATATCAATTTGATTAGATGCAATCGGAAAATCAAGTCGCATATTAAAGAATCATTAAATATTCTTATTCGGGTGCAACTTTAAGAAATAATCCATTCTGTGTCTTTGTACATTAGAAAGGACCCTTTTAGCGGTTGCGAATTGGTTTATGACTGATTAGCAAATAGCTTGTGACTGATCAGCAAATAGCTAACCTTTAGTGCATCAGGGCCTGGTGCTGTAACATTGAGATGTACAAGGCTGAATGCATTATACAGGCACAGGGAAATGCAAAGCTGGGCACCGGTTTCTGCACAAAGTGGGTACTCCTTGGTACAGAATAGGGGGGGTAAGTCGATGGGACCCATATCATTCGAGTCAACTCTTTTTTTTACCAGCAGCATTTTCAATGTTGACATATTGAGCCCATATTTTGATTATAAAAGCAATTCTACAAATCACAAAGCTTCGACTGGCTAAAAACAGAACTATTTGAAGGTGACAAGCGTGACCTATAATACTTGGCTACTATGCACCTGGATGGATGGATGGATGGATAGATGGGTGGATGGACAGATTTTTTTTTTTAAACATGCGCTTCTTCTTTATGACATTGGCAATGTGTTAGGTTTCTGTTTTGATGTTTTTAGTGTTGTCTGCATGTTTGGTGCATGCATTCTGAACAAATAAAATTCTGCCTTAAGTAATATTTTCATGAACTTTCCTATCCCGGGCTCCTCTCCAACTTTTTCATAGACAGTATTTGCCTTTCATTGCAGACGCAAAGAATCCTTCTGAATGAACGTAGTTACCAGGAGGATGGGTGCTGGGGTGTGGCTTAGGAGTTGGTAGAAGCAAGGTGAGTGAAATGTAGTAGTTAAAGGGGATTCCATGGAAAAAATCAATGCTCCAAAGTAAGTTGCAGCGAGCATTACTCTTCTGATGCAGCAAAAACCCGCAGGCACCCATCAAACAAGTGTGTGGCAGAAATTCACATCTGATGCATAAAAATGTACATCATAAACCCGTTGATGAGGATAAATGGTAATAGATATTTTTCAATATTTAATTTACAGATCAGTTAAAAAGATACAATCAGTAAAATTAACAGGAGGGAATATATACATTTGCATATTTGAAGGAGGCACAATTATTGTGGACTGAAAACATAAAATTTTCAAGAAAAAATACAATTTTTCTCCGCAGACCAACAAGAATTAATGAAATACCGAATATCAGTTTGCCATTGATCATCAAAGCTAGTTAATGCTTGTATATAATCTGAGCAGGGTTCCTCTTTTTTGGCAAATGCACATTGGCAAAGAAGGTTAGCCTTAAGAAATGCAGTTATTAAAGCCAGTAGGCATTTAAGGTGGATTGTTATTACAGGGTGCTGAAGGCTATTCTCCTTCTTTTGTTACATGGAATCCCACACACTAGCTGTGCAAGAAAGGGCTTCGGTATTGATTACCCCCTCAGATAAACCCTAGAGGTTGTATATTGCTTTGGCAACTGTATTCCGTTACAGGGAATAGTACAGGTTGTCACAGTGATCAAGGGCTTCGGTATTGATTACCCCCTCAGATAAACCCTAGAGGTTGTATATTGCTTTGGCAACTGTATTCCGTTACAGGGAATAGTACAGGTTGTCACAGTGATCAAGGGCTTCGGTATTGATTACCCCCTCAGATAAACCCTAGAGGTTGTATATTGCTTTGGCAACTGTATTCCGTTACAGGGAATAGTACAGGTTGTCACAGTGATCAAGGAGCTTCGGTATTGATTACCCCCTCAGATAAACCCTAGAGGTTGTATATTGCTTTGGCAACTGTATTCCGTTACAGGGAATAGTACAGGTTGTCACAGTGATCAAGGGCTTCGGTATTGATTACCCCCTCAGATAAACCCTAGAGGTTGTATATTGCTTTGGCAACTGTATTCCGTTACAGGGAATAGTACAGGTTGTCACAGTGATCAAGGGCTTCGGTATTGATTACCCCCTCAGATAAACCCTAGAGGTTGTATATTGCTTTGGCAACTGTATTCCGTTACAGGGAATAGTACAGGTTGTCACAGTGATCAAGGGCTTCGGTATTGATTACCCCCTCAGATAAACCCTAGAGGTTGTATATTGCTTTGGCAACTGTATTCCGTTACAGGGAATAGTACAGGTTGTCACAGTGATCAAGGGCTTCGGTATTGATTACCCCCTCAGATAAACCCTAGAGGTTGTATATTGCTTTGGCAACTGTATTCCGTTACAGGGAATAGTACAGGTTGTCACAGTGATCAAGGGCTTCGGTATTGATTACCCCCTCAGATAAACCCTAGAGGTTGTATATTGCTTTGGCAACTGTATTCCGTTACAGGGAATAGTACAGGTTGTCACAGTGATCAAGGGCTTCGGTATTGATTACCCCCTCAGATAAACCCTAGAGGTTGTATATTGCTTTGGCAACTGTATTCCGTTACAGGGAATAGTACAGGTTGTCACAGTGATCAAGGGCTTCGGTATTGATTACCCCCTCAGATAAACCCTAGAGGTTGTATATTGCTTTGGCAACTGTATTCCGTTACAGGGAATAGTACAGGTTGTCACAGTGATCAAGGGCTTCGGTATTGATTACCCCCTCAGATAAACCCTAGAGGTTGTATATTGCTTTGGCAACTGTATTCCGTTACAGGGAATAGTACAGGTTGTCACAGTGATCAAGGGCTTCGGTATTGATTACCCCCTCAGATAAACCCTAGAGGTTGTATATTGCTTTGGCAACTGTATTCCGTTACAGGGAATAGTACAGGTTGTCACAGTGATCAAGGGCTTCGGTATTGATTACCCCTCAGATAAACCCTAGAGGTTGTATATTGCTTTGGCAACTGTATTCCGTTACAGGGAATAGTACAGGTTGTCACAGTGATCAAGGGCTTCAGTATTGATTACCCCCTCAGATAAACCCTAGAGGTTGTATATTGCTTTGGCAACTGTATTCCGTTACAGGGAATAGTACAGGTTGTCACAGTGATCAAGGGCTTCGGTATTGATTACCCCCTCAGATAAACCCTAGAGGTTGTATATTGCTTTGGCAACTGTATTCCGTTACAGGGAATAGTACAGGTTGTCACAGTGATCAAGGGCTTCGGTATTGATTACCCCCTCAGATAAACCCTAGAGGTTGTATATTGCTTTGGCAACTGTATTCCGTTACAGGGAATAGTACAGGTTGTCACAGTGATCAAGGGCTTCGGTATTGATTACCCCCTCAGATAAACCCTAGAGGTTGTATATTGCTTTGGCAACTGTATAATACAGGGAATCGTACATGTTATCATAGTGATCAAGGGTTTTGGTGTCGGTTACCACCTGTGACAAATCCTCGGGGTAGAAGTATTGCACATTAAGAATCCTTATGCCATGTTAGGAAGGGTTGTATAATGTTTTGAAGACTTTTGTACATATTTGTTATTTAATGACTGTATAATGATAGCTGCCTTGCAGGAAAGCTTATGCGGAATATAATAGTCCTGAGTTTGTTATGGTGAAAAGGCAGTGATAAAGGCTATAGGCTTAATTGGTTCGTTAAAAAAAGTTACTCCTAATTACTCAAGCAGGCGTAATCACGTAATTTTGGTAGTTTTGCAACACAAGAGTAATACGTAATTACTGAAATTATTCTGATTACTCCGGTGTAATAAAAATGTTGTCCGGGCAAATTTTGATACATGGATGCATTTATATAGGTTATTGCATAAGCAAGAATGTTGGTGCTGGTTACTTCCTTTGACAACCCCTGGGTGTAGAATATTTGATCTGTGATACCGTAATGGGAGGGATGGCAGGTGTAGTTGTGGGTGAGACCCTTGTAATATAAATGAATAAAAAACTCTATCTACATATATTTATACATAGAGGGACATTGAGTTAGCTCTCTTTTGTATGTTCGAGTGGCATTCACATTCTGATTCTCCCCATGACAACATAGTGCAAGAGGGAATTGGTTACATACCTTATTTCTGCCATCGGCTCTATTGCCCTGTGAGTAATAGAATTTTCCTGATCCTTTGTCAGGACTCATGGAAGGATCCGCAGAAAAACTGGCAAGAAAAAACATTCAAAGACATAGAGACCGGTTCATAAGCGGCTGGGGCTAAGATGCAGGAGCCTTGATCGTCAAGGTCAAGCAGGCCAAGGCAACCAATGAGGTCAACTGAAGGACTAGTCTCCAACTAATTTAAGCAGCACGAAGGATGAAACGAGTTGACTCTCAACTGCTTAGTTGTGTGGCTTCTGTTCGCTCAATTTTTACACCCCTTGGCATTTGCCTGCACTGTTATTTCATTTCTCTCTTTTCCACATATTTCCCTACTTTGAGATTAGTATTTCTACAGATCTCTTCCCACCTGGATCGGTATTCCGCATGGGTAGGCACACCTACCGTTCTTTAGCGTCTCCTGGTGCTCCTGAACTTGGGGAGGCCTCTGGGTACTCCCAGAGCTCCATATCCCCCTTGTCAATGGAGCATTAGGTAAAGAAGAAGAGGATTGGGACTGTATTCTGTTTAAGGTTACGCCAATTTAAGAGGTTTTTATCTGGGTGGAATTTGATGAATTAGCATTTGAGGACTGTCTCTCCACATGGCTCTCTGCAGAGTTGTGACATCGCTTCATGGTCTGAGCTGGTGGCTAAATCCTTCAGTCTTCCATTTTTTGATGCAAGAATGAGTCAGTGAGTTGATGAATGGTTGCAGCAAGAATGAGTGATTTAGTGATTGCTTGATAACGTATTGGGTGCATAAACTCATCAGACATTGTGGGCGTTTGGTGAGAACCCCACGCTTAATATATTGTTTAAGTTTAGGTAAACGTTGTACTTTTTCTGCTAAACGAGTGCGGTCTATTCATTTGCAATGATGTGAAACAGTGACACGACACGAAATCCTTGCCTGAAGGGCAATACATCCTGCAACAACTGAACATGTTTCTATTTACTGCTATCCTGACTGCAAGGCACCAGGCACAGAACGGCCAATTTACCCTAGAACCTTTTTTTTTGCAAACGATCCTCGGGATTGGGTAGAGGGCAGAATTTATTTCGTCCGCTGAACCATGGGATCCATCAGTTTTCTATTGAACACCCTATCTACTTTAAAGGTCAGGTCCTGAGAAAAACACTGCATGCAGCGTATAATGGGAATGCCAAGGCCAGGCAATAGTTTTGGCACCAGTAGCAGAAATTGTTTACAAAACAGGTTTTGCACTTGCCAGGTTTTTGTCTATAGTGTCAGTCTCAGTGTTTTTGTATCTGTATGGTATACTATGTAGACAATATACCATTGATTGGTTTCTTCCTAGTAGTCAGGACAAAGTAATAAGTTTAAAAGTAATTCTGCCTTTCTCGGCAGAACCAACTATTAGCACATACTGTTCTAGTCCCCCAGGTTGTGTGAGATACTGGGTTACCCTACCCCATTAATCTTTAATGGCTTCATTGAGGCAGCATCGATATGAAACACAGGCGTGGGTGGCTCTGCTGGGCACAGGACCTTGTTGTTGGCACAGACGAATACATGTATTTATTTTTTAATGTTTTTTCGGGTAACACGATGCCACCATACGCGGCATGACATCCTTGTCCACCTGCGGCGCCACAGTCCTTATATTGTGAGATTCTGCCAGGTGCAGGCCTAGCTATTTTACCAGTCTAAAATAAAAATAGTTTTTACTTGATCCCTAAGAAATAAGATCCGACCATTTCTTTTTGCCTTTCGAAATGAAGGGACAAACTATCACGCTTCCTGTTTCATTTCTGTCTTGCCGATCTAACTGCTTGTCAGCATCTATGCGAGTTAAGATTTCTTTATTCAGTGTTTGCTTTGTTGTGGGAAACTGTGGAAATATTTGGTTCTCTTGGTCCCTGGGACTACCCCCGACCAGTGCTTGATTTGTAAAAAAAAAAATACTTAAAATATTAATAATAATTAAAAAAACATAAATGTGCCCCCCCTCAAATTGCGCAGAGAATGGACCTACCTTCCTCTCTTTTAATCAAATCGTGTCCCAGCAGTTACAGCACCACTATCAGCCAGAGCACACAAACGGCTCTTATAGCTAGCCTCCTGACCCAACTACAGCCTGATATGAGAGTAGCATGCACACAACCCAGGAGAAAGAACGATAGTCCTTCCCTTCATTTCTATTATAGTTTGTGGACACAGAAGAATGGAAAATGGCCTTTACAATGCGGGCTGAGCCCCGCGTGCTGTTACCCGCAAGCGTAGCAACGCTTGCCTGAACCACGCATCCATCTGTCTTAACCATGCATACGTGTGGTTAAGGCCGATAGCGGTCTAGTGTCCGGATGGGAGGAGAGAGGAACAGGAAGCATCGGAACACAAAGCTCCGGACGCTGCCAGGTAAGTGGGGCTGGGTTTGGGGGAGGGTAGTTTTTAGGGGCGGGCTCGATTTTAGGGCTCAGTGCGAGGGGTCGGGATCATTTTTTGAAGGGGGCAGGGTTTTAGGGCTCAGGGCGGGGGAGGTTGGGGTAGTTTTAAGGGCTGGTGCTGGGTTCGGGGGGGAGTTTTTACGGGTGAGGGTCGGTTTTAGGGTTCAGGGCAGGGGGGTCGGGGTAGCATTTTTAAAGGGGGGCAGGGCTTTAGGGCTTAGGGCGGGAGTGGTCGGGGTAGATTTAAGAGATGGGATTGGTTTCGAGGGGAGTTTTTAGCGGTGGGCCGATTTTAGGGCTCAGGGCGGGGGGGTTGGGGTAGTTTTAGTGGCAGGGGTAAGTTTTAGGGCTCAGGGCGAGGGGGTAGGGGTAGTTTTTGGTAGGAGGCAGGGTTTTAGGCTTCAGGGCTGTGGTAGTGATAATTTACCACGCATATCTTTTCAGCAAACATACCTTTACAACCAAATTTGTTACAGGCATGCTTGGTAAAGGAATGAGTGGTTAAGATGCATTCTTTGTTGGGAACGCGTTATAGAGGCACGCATGGTTCAGCCATGCTTGCTTCTATCATACAACCCAGAAGAATGGCTATCAGTACAATCATTGATAGAGGATAATTGTATGGGGCCCGCTAGCCCTTCTTTTTGGGGGCCGGCACGTATGTTTCATCACCAGACATTTCCCAAGAGCAAGCGAGAAAAGAACTGAAAAAGACAAAAAAGGAGGAAACAAAAGTCGGAAAAACCGCCAGCAACGCCGCCAGCAAGTGAGAAAGCTGGAACTTACATGCAAGAGTGAGATAAAGGGGTCTGGCAGTGGATTAGATGAGGCCTATGGTGGTTTGAGGACTACGCAGCCTTGGCATTCGGTGTGCTGACGTTTAATAGTACTGGCAGAGGGCTTCTGATCAGAGCTTTGGGCACAGCACTTATGCTTTTACAAATTAAGCAGTGGTGCTAGTCCCATAGCTGATACATTTTCAGTTTGCTTATGTGTGGCATTTTCATAATTTTAGCATGTTTATGTGTGACATTTCAAGCATTAATGTGTGACATTTTATCTGAAGTGGAACAAAGCAGTTATGTTCCTGTAATAGAATGAAAGAATGAGCAATTGTCGACCTGAATTGTGTATCTTGGACACGTTCACAGCATAAATTAAGATCATTGGACGGCTCTGCTACATCTTCCTCACACATTATTAGCAGTTGTTTTCAGTGCTCTTTTGTACCTTTTGTGGGAATTATAAGATCCACAGGAAAATAAAAAAAATGAACTGGGCTGTGCTGGTTTCCTGAAGATAGTAGGACTGAAGGACTGGAGGATGAGGCTACCTCAAAGCTATTATCGTTTTTTAGGTTTCGCCTAGGCAGCGCATGCGCTGTCTCTTCGAGACATGCTGTATTCAGGATATGGGCATAAAGCTCCGCCCACTTTCTGCCCATCTTTTTAGTTGGCTCCTGTCCTTTGTAAATGGTGGCTTTTCATTGTTCAATAGGCTTAGTAGTGCCTCCTTGGTACCGCCTTGTCTCTTCTTGTAACCTCCCATGAGGACACCCCCTGTTACATGTATTGTTACTCCCTAGGTTTTAATTACGCCCTCAAGGCACTATTTTCTTAAAAGGATTCAGGCAGGACACACACTTGGTCCTAAGCTAGGCTGGCAGTGGTTACTTCACTCACTAGAACATCTCAATTTATATGAGACTGTCTATACATTTTCCTTCATCAGCTCCACACAGAGTACAACCGAATACGAAATTAATGTAATAATTATTTTGTCACATTTCAAAGCTACTAATTGTATATATGGACATAGCTATTTGAATGTTCTCATAGTACTGCATTGCATGCAATGCATTATGGGTAGGGTGGATTTACCATATCTTCTGCAGGGTGCAGTACCATATGTGACCAAAAGAGGTCCCCTTTTGGCCACACATGGTACGGTACCCTGCAACATGGCTAGGTAAAAATCATTGCCATTTATATTGCCAATAACTCCAACTTTGTAGACATGCAGTGCTGGTTCCTTGCTCACTAGGCACCACTAGGAGCAGCTTGCGGTACTGCACCTAGGCATGCACTGCTGGTGCCTTACTCTATGGACCTCTAGGAGCAGTTTGCAGTAATGCACTTAGACATGCAGTGCTGGTGCCTTGCTCACTAGGGACCTCTAGGAGCAGCTTGTGGTACTGCACCTAGACATGCAGTGCTGGTACCTTGCTCACTAGGCACCTCTAGGAGCAGTTTGCTGTACTGCACCTAGACATGCAGTGCTGGTGCCTTGCTCACTAGGGACCGCTAGGAGCTGCTTGCAGTACTGCACCGAGACATGCAGTGCTGGTGCCTTGCTCACTTGGGACCTCTGGGTGCAGCTTGCGGTACTGCACTGAGACGTACAATGCTGGTTCCTGGCTCACTACACAAGCATTTGCAATGCGCTAGGTCTCGCATTACTGAAAGTATGAGCTATTGGCGTTGCATTGTTATTTGCAACGCCAATACCTCAAACTATCAGTAATGAGAGGCCTATTGCATTGCAAATGCATTTCGATTAGTTGCTTTATAGCAAACAAGGGGCATTGTGCTGACGTGGAGATACTTTAAGCATCCATGCCTTGAATAGTGCCAGATCTGTTTGAGTCTGGGAAAACAGTTAATATCATACTTCGTTTTTATATCATGAGTCAGATTAAAAAATATAAAAACTCTGCACCAAAGGAAAAGTTAAATTATATTTTTCTGCAGTTTTATATTGTGCAAACTCGGCCCAAAGGTATTGGAGCGCTTTACATGAGCTGCAGTTAAATTACACAAGACTACATAATTTTTTTTTTTCTTTTGGGCACTGGGAGATTAAGTGATTTGTCCAGAATCGCAGGATCTTGAGCCAGCGCCGAGACGCAAACCTGTTTCCCCAGTTCTAAATTCAGCAGTTCAGGCCCTAACATATCCTCTTTTATATTTTAATAGCAGAAACTGCATAAGGCACCTTCAAACCAAAATCACACCGGACAAACAATGAGAGGAAGGGCCAGACAACACTCACCAAGAGGCAGAGAGAGTGCCTCAACCAAGCTGTATAACTTAACAATCAGTAATAAGGAAATGAAATCAAACACCTCCCCTGTTGCCTCACTCCTCCTCAGCACGAGCCACAGCGAGTTGACGAGTTTTCTATACTTTCTTCGGAGCATGGTCATTCACGTGCCTCCAGGCAGCATCTGATCTCTTCACAGTTTGTTTACTGCCTGTTTTTGCCACAGCCCAAAATGCACCTAGGGTTTCCTGCTGCCCAACAAGTAGTTGGTCTCTCCTCCAGTTCAGCTAGTGCCTGGTCTCTCTTGCATTTCAACCAATGCCAAGGCTCCCTAGCTGCATAGCAAGTACTTAGTCACTTCTGCAGGCCACCCTATTTCTGTTTTTTGTTTTTTAGTAATTTCATTGTCATCTTTTTGGCAGCCCGCATTGTGTCTGGTCTTCTCAACATCCTGGCTAGTAACTAGTTGCCTTCAAGCATGGCAGTTCTTGTTCTTTGCTGTACCTAGTCAGACAAGTATCCAGTCTACTCCAGTCAAAACAGTGTTTAGCAGTGGCGGCTCGCACAGGTAACGCTGTGGGGCTGTGAGACGGGGCGGGGCCAGGTGGGGGTGTAGTGAAATTCGACATACGACGGGAAAGTGGAGAGTAAAGAAATAAATAAATAAAACCACTTACCTTGCGCTTGCCACATCGCCTAGTCGGCGATGCGGCAAGCGCAAGGTAAGTGGTTTTATTTCTTTCTTTCTTTACTTTCCACTTTCCCATCGTATGTCGAACTCCACTACACCCCCACCCAGCTCCGCCCCCTGCCCCGCCTCACCGCCCCACAGATTTACCTAAGCGAGTCGCCATTGCTAATTGGTCAGTTTGTGATCTCAATACAAACACAGTTATCAGAATGTCATCTTATTTCATCCACCAAAGGGGCACCAGTGGTGTCATCTACTGCATACTCTGGGCATATAAAATTATATATATTTGATAGAAAGATTGACCATGAAGTCAGCAAAAGAGTAATGCAGCATCACTCAGGAATACCATGAAATAAACTATGTGTGCCATTGTTTGTTTTTTTTAAGATGTTTTTATTGATTTTGAAACATAAGCAAATACATCAAAAACAAAATAAAGCAGATCACATTGTCAGCGGCACCGTTAATAAAGTGCACATAAAAGGTAAGAAACACATTGGCGTGCCACACAGTGAGTTGGCCTAGTGTATAGCAACACTACAATTTCCCAGCAGCGACAGATATATACATAGAGAGGCAAATCATTACAAACAAAAGGCACAGTCAGCATAACCACAATGCTCCAGAAAGGCACATCCAATGGACAGAAGTCGTTACATAAACAGCATCATTCCTGCTCCTCATTGTTATGTCGACGTAACAGCTGATATTGTGTAAAAAGCCCCCAGAAACCCTTCGGCCGGTTGCAGAGGGGAAGCAGTTCGTTATAGATATCCGATTGGGTATTACAATACAACATGTCTTTTTCCCATTCAGCCACTATGGGTACTGGACCCCTCATCCACCGCATTGCGAGTCTACGCTTTGCCAGGAGGAGACCTACGAACATTCTTTCGGAGAGGTTTCGTATAGCCCAACAGCGCCAATAGGGGGTCCGGAGTGAGAGAGAGACCAACAATATCATTTAATACCCTAAAAATGTTCCTCCAGAAATTCTCTACCGGGGGGCATTGCCAGGCTATATGGAAAAAACCAGCACCTGGCATGTCACATCTTTCACAATTATCTGTGTCCCGCAGCCCATATCTATGTAGGCGTTGTGGAGTGTAATGTACTCTGTTTAAAAATTTAAAGTTGGCTAACCTGTGGCGTCTGTTGAGGGAGACCTTACGTGTAACTTCGCAGCAGTAAACCCAAATATCATCCGTGAGTGGAATCCCTATGTCAGTCTGCCAGGCCAGTCGCGCTTTCGTGAAGGGAGTCGTCTTAGCACGTAGTGCCGAAGCATACAAATGTGAAACTAGCTTAACAGGCGACTGTGAGCGCAATAGTATGGACAGGGGTGGAATCTCCATTGGCTCCAGAAGCTCATTTCCCAATACAGCGCGCATAGCATGGCGAGATCGAAAGAAATGGAAGCGCGTTAGTGCTGAGGGCTCCGCCATGCCACCTACCACCTCCTCCCATGATACCAGCCACCCATTTTTAAACAGACCACCCATCTCATGTATATGTAGGCCTTGCAGCGAGCGAAGAGTTCCACGCTCAGAGCTCACCACTGACAACACTCAACTCGCAACCGGGGCGAATATAGTTGCGCACCAGAAAAAGTTTTAAGGAGTACATGCCAGGCATGGACCGTGGAGTTCACCGAGTCTAAAACCCCACAACGCCTGATGGGCGCCTTAGTCAAGAAGCGAGGTAGAGGGTCTGGGGCAGCAGCAACATTTTCAATCTGGAGGTGAGGCAGATCCGGTGGGCCATGGACCCAACTATGGGCATGTGAAGCCTGCGCTATCCTGTAATAATGCTCTAAATCAGGCGCACCCAGTCCACCCGCCGTATATGGCAACATGAGAGTGTCTAGTGCAACGCGCGGAGTCTTACCCGCCCATGCCAGCTTATTCATCAGAGCACGCAACTCCCTAAACATGTGTTGGGGCACCACTATGGGAATATTGACGAAGAGAAAAAGAAAGCGAGGGAGCACCACCATTTTCATTAAGGCAACCCTTCCCGTAAGTGAGAGCGGGAGCCGAATCCATCTGTCTATTATCTCGCCCAGCTTGACAATAGCCATGCCGTAATTCGCCTTAAGCACCTGGTCGGCATCGGAGTGAACTTGGATACCCAGGTAGCGAACTGGGTCAGACGTCCATTGGAGCGGGAAGTCGAGAGGGGTCGGCACTGTGGCCGGGGTTAACGGAAAAATTATGGACTTATCCCAATTGATCTTTAAACCCGAAAGACCCCCAAAGCGCAACACTTCACGAATCACAGGAGCAAGATGTGTCTCAGGGTCACGAATATACAATAGCATGTCATCAGCATAGGCTGAAACAATTAAGTTGTATGTGGGAAAGCGGAGTCCTCTGTGTCCATGATACTCCCGTAATGCCCGCAGCAGAGGTTCAGCGGCCACCGCATACAATAGTGGGGAGAGGGGACACCCCTGACGAGTGCCCCGTGATATTAGAATTGGGGCAGAGACCGTGTCCCCAGTATGAACCCGGGCCATAGGTAAGTTATAAAGTACCGAGACCAATTGTAGAAAAACCTCGCCAACTCCCATGCGACGCAGTACAGCTAGCATAAACGACCATTCGATAGAATCGAAGGCCTTCTCTGCGTCCAGGAAGACCGCTGCTGCCTTAACCTCTTGTCGGACATGTTGAAGGGCACCAAACACGGTGCGGAGGTTGTACGATAGCGTGCGGCCCGGGATAAATCCAGCCTCCTCTGGGCCAATCAATTGAGGCAATAAGGGAGACAGGCGGTTAGCAAGTATTTTAGCAAATATTTTTGTGTCCACGTTAAGAAGGGAGAGTGGACGATAAGAGGAGCACTTACGAGAGTCTTTATCAGGTTTCAGCAATGTTATAATCAAGGCCTCACGCATAGAAGGAGGCATTATCCCAGCCGCTCCCATCTCTTGTAACAGGGTGGACAGATGGGGAATCAAAAGATCTCTAAAACCCTTGTAGAAGGATACCGTAAGCCCATCCTGCCCCGGGGCACTACCTTCCCGCATAGAGTTCAAGGCAAGTCTTATCTCCGCAACTTCAATAGGACGCAGTAAGAATTTGCGGTGCCAGTTTTGCAGCCATGGGAGCTCGATATATTCAAGATACTGCAATATGTCGGCTTCACTAGGGGTGACCTTAGAGCTGTAGAGCTCTTGATAATATTGGCGAAACTGGTTGTTAACATCTGCCGGTTCTGTCAGTAGAGAACCCTCCTCATCGACCAGCTCAGTAAAGCTTCCAGGCTCCGATCTGCGACGGGCTAATGCCGCCAGCACCGAACCCGGCCTATCGGCCTCTCCATAGAATCTAGCTGTAGCATATTTGCCCATATGTTTGACCTCGCTATCTGATTCTGTATGGTATTCTTCTATCATAGCCTTCAGTTGCTCCCGTGTCTCAGGATCATTCCTGCCGGTGAGCTTGGTCTCAAGCCTGGCTATCCGGGATTCTAATAGAGCAAGCCTGTCTCTAATAGAGCGAACAACTCCCGCGTGCTTACTAATGGCAACACCACGAATATAGACCTTAAACGACTCCCACACCGTGGCAAAGGAATCTACAGAGCCTACATTGATAGCGAAGAACTCAGTAATTGCATCCTGCAGCTCTGACTTAAATACTGTGTCCAATAGCGAATACGGTGGGAATCTCCACAGGAAAGGAGGAGGCCCACGCAAAGGCACAGTTATGGCTAGCAAAATGGGCGAGTGGTCCGAGAATGTACGAGCCAGCACAGAGCAGTCCTGAACCTTGGGCAGTAGCGTGTGTGAAATGAGCCAATAGTCTATACGTGTGTGAATATCATGGTAAGCGGAATAGTGTGTGAAACCACCCCTGTTACTGGACCTAGCTCTCCAAACATCCGCCAGGCTTAACTGCAAAGCTATGTCGGCAATAACCTTCGCAGAAGCAGACAAGGGTCTGGGTGGACCCCTCGATCGATCAAGCACCGGGTCTAGGACACAATTAAAGTCCCCCCCATAGCAGCGGTAAGGAGTAACGGTTCTTGAGAAGTGTAAAAATGGACTGGTAAAACTGTGGATCATCGTAGTTCGGGCCATAGGAGTTAACAATAAGAAAATTCAACTCTTTGCCATAGCATCTGGATATAACATACCTGCCCGCCATGTCAGTTTCACAGTGTTCTAAGTGGAGCCCCGATTTAGGGTTAACCCATGTCAAAACCCCTCTGGAGTGGGAAGTAAAACACGCAGCATGAAAGGGACCTGTTAATCTGCTGCCTGATAGCAATGCACAACCAGGGTGAAGGTGGGTCTCCTGAAGCAGAGCGATGTCGACCTCCTTCCGCTTCAAATATGCCAGTATTTTACGTACCTTTCTGTGATCGTTTAAGCCCCTGACATTCCATGTCATGAGGCTCAATCGCTTAATATGTCCCTGTTTAGTCTGCTGACCTGCCATATAGTGAGTGCTTACATACCTTGTACTTCGTAGATTGCCCTGCTCATCAGGGTCAAAGTAAAACATGTGATCTGTGAAACAAAAAATACAAAAAGCTCCCCAGTCCCACCCCACACCCACGCCTTGCATTCCCTAACTAGGCAAAGGCGAGTATCAGCCCTCCCTGCCTCAACCGAGACATACAACCAATGCAAATATAGCACATAGATAAAACAGTGAACCCCCAAAAATGCAGAAGAAAACAGCGTGTGACGCATTGGGGCAGATATTACCCAGCAATGTCACACTAGTTCACCCCCCGCCCCACCACCAAACATCAATCATTATGCTTCAATAGTAACTAACAGCGACAAGTGGGAGATACCCATATTACCAAAATCACACACCCTGCCAGAATCAGATCCCCAATCAGAGCTCTCTGCAATTAGTTGCCCCTGCAGCAGAGATGTAGACACATACCCAAGTAACCAGGAGGATGAAAGATTCATATTGAACAGCGCAGTATGACAGTAGTTCTCATAGAAACTATCAAAGCGCACATCCCACAGCAATATCAGTTAGAATAGAGAACTAGGAGGGACCCGGCCGCTGCCGGCCTCCTCATAAGCCACCCAGGCATTGTCACCAGGTAACCATACATGACAACAGTTCGAAAAGACTTCAGTCTAACCCAGTCCATGTGCGTCAATCCCAATCACATCCCCAAATAGTCTACTGCAAGGGATAGCAGCTCCGTAAAGATCTAGGGTAGCCCCTCAGTATCCGAGCACCAATCAGGTAGGCCCCGCATATCGCAGCCACACATAGCAGAAACAATCCCATCCCAACAAAGAACTGTAAGACAGAATGCACACTGCCTGTAGCCCCAAATAACCTCAGGTGTCACAATGAGTTAATGGAACCCCCATACAACGACCCCCAAAAGTGAGAGCCAAAAACATATTTGAACTTGCCCGGTTCCAACACCAACCCATCAGTCATTGTCATCAAGGCCGCCTGTTGCATCATCAGCGCTGGGACCGCCTTTCCGTCCCGACCCATGTCCGTCAGCTTTGTCCCGGTTTTTGAGAGCTTTCTGCAGGGATTGCGGGTCTGAAAATATTTTAGCTCTCCCATCCAACATCACCTTGAGCCGTGCAGGGTACAGCATTGCATACTCAATTTTCTGATCTCTCAGCTTCCGCTTCAGGGGAGTGAATTGTCTCCTGGTTTCCTGTACCCTGAGAGTAAAGTCAGGGAATAAGGAGCGAGATGACCCCTCGTTGTGCAAGCTGCCCAGTTCTCTCGCTTTCCGCAGCGCGTCCCTGTCGCAGTAATTCAAAAGTTTGGCGATGATGGGCCGCGGAGGGGCACCGGGCTGGGGCCTAGGGCCCAGCGATCGGTGCGCTCTCTCCACGACAAACATAGGAGAGAAAGTATCAGCGCCCAGCAACGTCGTGAGTAATTTTTCCACAAAGGTCTCCATATTGCCCGTCGCAGTGGATTCAGCCAGGCCTGTAATGCGGAGAGTACTACGCCACGATCTTGCTTCCAAGTCTTCAGCCCTGTCTTGTAAAGCAGTCAAGGCCTTCTCCACTCGCTTCTGGGCACCGTCAAAGTCAGACTGGGCCTCCTCCGTTTCCATAATGCGACGTTCCGCCATGTCTAAATGTTCTGAATGCTTGTCGACCCTCTCAGACATTCTGTCCATTCTATAGGCCAGAGTATCGATTTTAGCGTTGATGGCCAACAGGCCCTGCTGCATGGACGCCATTAGGATCCTCGGGTAGGTTGTCAGGCTCAGACATCGCAGAATCCGCTGTGTCCTCACACCGTCTAGATTTCCGCTGTTCAAAGTTGATTTTCGGCTGCGTCTTATCCGGTTTGTCCATCGCAGCACCTCTAGCACGCAGGCCCTCCAGGCGCGCGCGTGCCAGCCTCTGCCAATGGGAAGTTTCAGGCCTTGTGTCCGTGATCGGCTTCTACAAGCTGTGCCAAGCTAGGACAGCAGCGCGCCAGGGCAAGAGGCATCCGCAGTGTAGAGAGTGGGTATGAGGCTGCCCGCGGCCCCTCTATGTGTCCGCTGATGCCCCCGCTCCTACTGAGGCATGAGTTGTCGCCAAGGAGATCGGGCAGCGCAACTCAGGCTGAGACTAGGGCCCCCGTTCCCAGGCGGCGCCAGGAGGTCAGGCTTCCACTATCGGGGGTATCAGGCCAACAGGAGAGGCAGGAGTCACCAGGCGCCAGAGGCCGAGGCAGAGCAGCGCGATCTAGCCTCCCGCGCACCGCCCACAGTGCGGTCCCCGTCTTGTGATCAATTGGGTCGCGGGGCTCACCTGGCTCAATCAGGTCTCCGGCGCACCACCCTCGGTAATACTCAGTGCCGCTGGTCCCCCGCCAGGATTTTCGCCGAGGAAGGGCGCCACGCTCCAAGCCCTCGCACACCAGCCGCGCTGCGCCGCGGGTGTCACCGCGTGCGTCGGCCACGTAGGCAGGCCCCGCACCGGTGCAGTTTCAGTCGGCCAGATCTCCGGCTACGTTAGAGCAAAACTTTGTGCGGCCACATCGATGAAATCAGCACACATAGGGCTACGTCCGCCCGGTATCTCCGCTAGAAATCAAAATGTTGGAAGCAGCAAATTCTTGCCGGATTGGGCAGGTGGCTGGTGGAGCTCGATTACGGAGCGGCCATCTTTAGGCCAGGCAAGCTCCGCCCCCCCTATGTGTGCCATTGTTCACCATTATCATGATATATTCTGGAAGCATTGAAATACCTAGAAGGGGTGGAAGCAAAAACAAACTTGTCAAGTTGGGCCTTCTGTGTGGAATCAGATGATCTCCAACATGGGTTGTAAGAGGAACATTTATTCTGGAACCTCAACCACTGCCTTGATCCAGCAGACATAACGTTACCTGAAGATTTATACGTCACATGTCTTGATAGCACCCGCAACATCATTTTCCTTCTCAGGCTGAACTTCCCAATCTCTACACACAGAAATCCAGCTCAGGCTCCAAATCTTCCTGTTATGCATTTGACTGCATTGCAAAACAGTTCTAAAACCTATAATGATCTTGTAACCTTTGACTACAGATCAGTTTTAAAGGGTGCTCTCACCTTCACCCATTCTCCCACTCTCACTTCAATCTCCACTGTGTTGTTTTTCACAGCATAATAATTCTTCCTTTTCTTCTGCAAATTGATCTCCCTCTTTCTCCACTCCCAATTCTCCATTCATATCCTCCAGCCATTGCTCCACTCCATACAACATTGGACCAATTTATTGTTAGTTTTCCTTCCTTTAAATAGTTCCAAAAGGTGTTAAGCTAGTGGTTAATGTGGCGACATCCTATAGGCCATTAGCCTTTTCTGTAACTCCTTCCAATGCAAGCCATTCACTTTTTGCCATTTCAACACTGTCTTTGAGTGTTCTGTTAAAGCACTCCACTACATCAATAGCCTCCAGATGATATAATGTACACTTCTTGTGTGTTAACCCTCCCTTTTCAAAGAATTCTTCTATATCCTGTGAACAAGAATGAATGCTATTGTTAGTTAAAGTCACCCTTCGGTAACCCTCTCTGTTGAAAATGCTTGCCAAAAATCTGATGACCCCTGTGGAACTGATATCACTGACCCTTTAGTACCTTTAACCACTTTCACTATAAATTACCTACTTCAAGCAAACACAGCATGGACCACCCAAATGGCCCATGATATCCAGAGTCACCTCTTCTAAAGATAAACAGGTAGTGTCCAGATACATATAGTAGGTGTATAAGTCATCAATGTTTTGTCGCTCTTGCGAAATTCCTAGCATTCATGAACAGTCCACTTTACTCCTAGATGTGCGCCTTGCCACTAAAAGTCCAATCCTTGATTTAGTCTTCACCACCCCTTAATGTCCTTTGTGAGCCATTTCAGTCAATATTTTCCTTAAAGTCACTAGAGAGACCAAGTTAGCTACCCTGCAGTGTAGGCCTTCCTATACAGGTAAATCATCCCATAGCCCTCATAAAGGCTGAATGTCTTTTGCCAACTTGGCAATTTCCCCATCATAGCATATTTGCCCCTAAAATAGTGTCATCTAGCTCTACCTCTGCTCTCCAATGCTGTTCTTGAATTACAACTTCAGTCAGTAAATGCACCTTTTCCCACACATTTTCTCTATTCACGTCACCTTCTTCTCCATAGCCTCTAGTAAGTAACCTAAATAAACAATCCATTGCATGGTTCTTAGCTCCAGGAATGTAATCCACTTGAAAGGTACATTCCTGCAGGTTCACTGCCCATTTCCCTAAATCAACAGAGACCAAATTTAACCTGATTTTAGCAAATATTTCATAGAGAGGTTTGTTATCTGTCCTCACCATTAAAATATGATATCCCAGAAAAAGTCATTTATTTATTCATAGTCCATTTTACAGCCAAAACCTCCCTCTCAATCGCTGAACAACATAATTCAGCACCTATAAAAGCCCTGGATGCAAAAGTAATTGTTCTCTCCTCACCCTCCACCACCTGCATCAATACCTACCACACCTAGTCCTATGTAACGGGTATCTGTGATGACCTCACAGTCTTTAAGTGAATCAAATACCTTTTCATCCGGTATACACTCTAAATCACATTTTATTGACAGAAATTCATCCACGTACTTGTCATTCAAAAAAAAAATATCCTCATTTTTTTAACGAAGACCTCAAACCACAGGATTTAGTAGACAATATCACTATAAATTTCCTTAAGGAAAGTACCTCTTCCTTACTGAAAGGCACTTTTATCTTTTGCATTACTTTCACTATCTCCTTCTTAGGCCTTACTATGGCTACACTGAACTGGTGCCACAAATATGTTATCTATTCTCTACCGGAACAGCACTGTTGAGCCCTGAGGGTCAAACTAAAATTCTCACATTTTTAAATACCTGCTTGAACTAAACATTCTGGGGCTTATTACGATGTTGGTCGGAGTTGCCTCCGACTGACACCGTCTCGGTCTAAGGACCGACCGACCTCTGGTCGGCGGTTCCGACCACCTGATTACGATGCGACCGAACACTCACTTTTCTCTATGGAAGCTTATGTTACAGCTGTAAACCGGCAGTAATGCAGGCTCCTATAGAGAAATAGGGGTGTATGTAAAACCCTGCACCTTGTGGCAGGCACCCCAATATAACCTTTCATATACCCACTCCAAATTTCAGACTACCATTCTTGAAACCATTGACACACCAATACCAGTACGTACATACCCACTCACTAATTCATAGGTCTACATACACATCCACTTACTCACCCATAAAGGCACTCATACAACCAGTCACTCACCAATACAGCCACTGATATATCCACTCATATACCCATACAGCCACTCATACACTGTCCGTCACCCATAGAGCTACTCACACACCTACTCACTCACCCAAACACTCTATCACACAGCCACTTACTCATCCATATAGAAACACACACACACTCACTACTCATACAGATACTAACAAATACTAACTCTCCTATACAGTCGCTGACACAAGCACACACTCACCCATACAGCCACTCTCACAATCACTCACTCACACATACAGTCACTTATATACTCCAATACTCACATATCCTTCCTTTCACATATGCAGTTACTCACCCATATACCACTGAGACATCCATTCACTCATCGACACAGCCATACGCACACGCACTCACCCATACAGTCCCTCACAGACGCACTCATGAACCCATAGACCCAGGGATTCACCCACTCATACATCCATGCAGGGAGTCACACAGCCCCTCACCCACCCACACAGACACTCAGGCACACTTACAGGTACTCAGACAACTAATCAATAACCCATATAGATACTCATGTACCTACTCACCAACCCATGCAACCACTTACACACCAACTGACAGACTGATACGCACATTCACACAGATTAGTCACTCACCCACACATTCACTAAGACACGTTTAATCACTCACTTATACAGTCAGTCACGCACCCACTAAATCATCCATACAGACACTCATACACCCACTCATTCAACGAATACACCTTGGCGTACATATATATATATATATAACATTCTTAAACTTTTTAGAAACACTCAGTCACTGGATGATTTCATCAGTGATGCCATCAGTGATGTCATATGAGATGTCATCAGTGATGTCATCAGTGATGTTGGAATAAAAATGTTTTAGCTGAGTTGTTCATGCATTGTACGTCTTAAGTTAGCATTCGCGGCACCATTTTATATTCAGCCGCCATTTTGAGCCATGATCTAAACTAACTTCTGTCTCTCTGCTCCAGCTGAAAGCAGCTGCGATAGTTTTCGTTTCTCCAAGGTTGAGCCTTGCCGTACTAATGAATACACTGTTCTTGTTAGTGCATACCTTTCCCACTAGATAGGCCTGCTCCCACCCTTAGAGCGGTGGGCACAGGCAGAGTGACCTTGGCACTGAGATAGCATGTGCCCGGTCTCAGGATCAAAACTCATCCTTCTGTATCTCCTTCGTTCACCAGCTACCAACTGGAAATTTCCAAGCAGGGCGTGTCTTTATTGGTTCTGAATTGTTCATAATGTATCGCCATGCTTGCTGAAGTCAGTCCCTCTGCAGCAATCCTAGGAGGCTGGTCAGACTGGACTCGAGGGTACCTGAATAAAATATACTTGGTTTGTATTCTCTACTGTCTGACCGACTCTTCATTTGTATGGAAGGCTGAGAGGTGGACGCGAGTGACCCGGGTGGCCCTAATCAATTCACTTCCTTCAGTTGGCGCCCGAACAGGGACTCCATCGGGTGACCCATCCTCGCCCGCGGATGGGTGAGGAGGTCGGGGCCATCGTCGGGTCGGACAGGCGGACCAGGGATCCCTGCACGAGAGAGTCCTGAACTCGCAGCTGCCCCGTCTGTCTGACCGGTCGGTGCCTGGCCCAGCGATCATGCCGACTGGGGTCCTGAACGGCGAAACCGTTAGATCTGACCGTTTGGTCCGAAGAGTCAGCAGTGAAGAATAAATTTGTTTGACCTGTGTGCACCAGGTGAATTTGTTTTGGTTCTTTGTGGATATGGTACCATTTTGGTTTGTCTTTGGTACGGTCTGAGGACCGATTTTGGTTTGCATTTGGGATGGTTTGAGGACCGATTTGGATACAAAGTGTTTGTGAACACTTTGCCCGGCAACATAACGAATTTGGCTTACTTTTGAAAATGCCGATTTTTAGTCGTTTTTTGGTTTCTTGTTGTCGTTGTTGTTCGGCTGATGCTCGACTGGAAGAAAGTCAGCCGGCGCCTCCGGAAGGCACCCCGAATTTTGAGATGTATGTAAAACATGGCCTTGGCCCTATTATGTTTAGTACGTTATGGCACAAATATACGAGGGACAATGCCGAGTTGCAGTGGCCATTGACGGGCACTTTAGATGAACAAAGATTGTTTTTTTTACAGGAGAAGTTGTTTGCGAGAAGAAGTAAGCAGTCTATGTTTGATTCCCTCAGTACATGGCAAAAAGAGGCTAAACAGAGGCAAATGAAAGCAGAGAAAGTGGCCCGGAAGGGGAGGATGCAAACATTGACTCAGAAAGCTGTAGCGCATGATAGAGAGAAGCAGGAGATAGGAATTGAACGTGAAGACAGGAGGTTTTGACTGAATATTGATAAATCTTATGTAGCCCGGGAAGAAAATGACGCTTTCGTAGAGGAATTGCTAGATGCTCGACCTCCACCTCTGTATGCCCAGCAGAGGGTATATCCCGCTCTCCCCCCACAGGCCCAGCTGCCCGGTTGTTCTTTCTTTGCTGTTTCTGCTTCTGTTACTGTTGATCAGACTGCCTTGGCCACAGCACCTCCTGTCCTTTCTTTGTCTTAGCCGTCTGTGGCAACTACGTCTGTTAGCAGTCCTGCAACACCTATTGCTTCGGCATCCCTTTCGCCAGCCCTTACACCCACGACCCAGCCAGCAGCAACGTTAATGCCAACTACCTCCATTATCACTCCCACTGTGTTCCTCCATTCCCCGATATTACAGAGTATTGGGACACCAGTAAGTGGCCCTGAGGATAGAGACTGGATGAAATTTAAGGAACGCATGGGGCGGACATTGGTCCGATCTGATGTGGGAGATGCAGAGAAAAAGGTGGTGGCTAATCAGGCAGCACAGTGGGCTCATAACCCCATTTACAGTGTGGAAGATGTGTGGAGTGTGATGAAAGATGATGAGCCTTTTGTACAGCAACATGCCCTTAAGCACATGTCGGCTACTCTGATCGGTCTTTGGGAGCAGCATTTCAAGGGTGCAGCACCGCAGATCATATATGATATTCGGGATCATGTGTATGTTACTGATATGGAGCCTGCTCATGTCTTCGGTAATGTCGCAACATTGGTTGCTTATCGGGAAAGGCTGCTGGAGAAGAGCCCCACCCCGGTATCTCAGTATCCAATGAGGGAGGTGCATCCTATATACCATCCTAAGATACCAGAGCTATGGGATCAGCATGATAATGTGATTAGGCCAAGGGTAGAGGCCCGTTTCCAGGAACAGTGGGTTTATACTCCATGGAAAAGAAGTGAGGTCTTGTCCCTTAAAACTCAGTAACCTGACCCTAGGAAAAATCCTACTGCATATTATACAGAATTGACTGAGGCCACTTCATCAACAGTCATGACGCTTGCGGATATCAAAATGTTCTTTAGTTTGTTGGTTCCTGTTGATATTTGGAGACAGGTACATACACAGGATCACGTTGCTGAATTGGGTGGTACCTGGGATTAAAATTAAGGTATGGGATCAGGAGAGGAAGCCTGGTGAGAAGTCTAAAGTGGAGATACTTGCTCTGCCTGGCCATATTATCACTTATAGGCACTCCCTTATCCCACCCGAAAGATTGATTGGGACAAGCTATCGGCCTGTCTTCAGAAGAAGGATGAGAGTGAGTCTGATTTTTTCACTCGGTTTGAAAGTGTGTTTTTGGATTATAGTGGACAGTACTTGTCGATTGAGGGCAGTGTGCGTTTGTTTGTTAGTAGATTTGTTTCAAACTTGCTCCCCGAGATCGCGACTCGATTACAGGCTTCTGAGAGCACCTGGTCCACCTCTTCTCCTTCTGTTATCTTGTATGTGGTGCAGTATTATGAGCACAGGGAAAATGAGGATACGGAGAAGATGGAGAAAAAGCCTAAAGATTTGAAGACGAATGTGTTGTTGCAGCAGGCTTCTCGAGGGAATGGTAGAGAACGTGGTGGTGTGGCCCGACAGCTTCCCCGTACTAGTAGGAATACTACGCCTGTAGGGCCGAATCAGTGTGCGTATTGTAAGGAGGAAGGACACTGGCGTAGCGAGTGCACTGTGCTTTTACAGAAGGTGGCGGTCCCCAGAGTCGGGGGTCTTGTGGACGGCGTCGTGGAGATGGTGGCCATGACAGGGCTCAGAATGCTGTGGCATCTCAGAGTTGTACTGATCAAAACTACTTTGATGACCCTCGGGGCAAACAATATTATCATGATGACTATGATACGGATGAGGTGACCTGGATGTCTGACAGCTAGGACAGCCGGGGACAGGGTGAGGGACCAGTTTTGATACCTGTAGACCAACGTGGTCCGTATGTTAGTGTGGATGTGCATGGTTCGACTAAGGAGTTTTTGGTGGATACAGGTGCAACAAACTGTTCTATTTCTCGTTCCTTGGTCCCTGGGGCAGCTCTGTCTAGCCATAATAATGTTTCAGTAGGATTTTCTGGTGTACCGGTTGTGAGCCCCATTTCAAAGCCTCTTGCGTTGATTATTGGTCCTTTCACTGTGTATTCGCCATTTTTGTTGACATCCAATTGTGGAGAAAATTTGATGGGGTTTGACTTGTTGAAGAAATTGCATGCTACGATTTATTGCTCCCCAGCCGGTGTCTATATGACGATAGGTCCTGATGTGGTGTGCGCTAAGCAGTGTCTGTCCAAAGATGTGCCACTCCCTGCTGAATTTAAAGATGTGCCACCCACACTGTGGGCAACGGGCGACACAGATGTGGATTTGCTGCAGATATCGCCTGTTTCGATACGTGTCAAGGAAGGTGCTATTTTACCCCGCATTCCCCAGTATAAAATACCACAGGCAGGTGAGCGAGCCTTGATGCAAATAGTGCAGGATTTGATTGAGAAAGGAGTGGGTGAGGAGACGGCTGCTAATGTTTGTAATAGCCCTATTCTCCCTAGTCTCAAAAGGACACCTTCAGGTTCCTCTGATGACCATGCAGATGTTTATTGCTTTGTGATTGACTTGCGTGAAGTTAACAAAATAGTGATTCCCCAGTTCCCGGTAGTCCCTGACATTAAAACACTCTTAAAAATGATTCCTTCTTCTGCTAAATTCTTTTCTGTCATTGACTTGAAAAATGCCTTCTTCAGTATACCCATTCATCCTGACAGCAGGTATCTGTTCTGGTTCACCCTAGCTGGTAGAAGCTTTAGATTGTGTCACGCTCTCTCAAGGCTAAACAGAAAGTCAGAGTATTTATAGTCAGGCATTGAAAAGTCAGCTGGATTCCTTGTCGCTCCCCACAGGTAATGTATTACTCCAATATGTTGGTGACCTGCTCATCGCCTCAGACACAGAACAAGGTTGCAGAGATAGTACGGTTAAATTGTTGCTCTATCTAGCTTACCATGGTCATAAGGTATCCCTTTCCAAATTTCAGTATTGTGGACAGGAGGTCACCTATTTAGGTCACCTACTGTCGAAGGAGGGTAGGAGATTGACCCCTGAGCGCATCAGTACCATTGTGAAAATGCCTGTTTCGCAAACTCAGAAAGATGTGCGCGCTTTCATAAGTATCACTTCCTATTGCAGGCAGTGGATACCTGGCTACTCGCTGCTTATTAAGCCCCTGCTTGCCCTAACACTAAAAGATGTGCATGAGCACCTGCCTTGGACGCCTGAGTGTCAGCAGTCTTTTGAGCAATTGAAAACTGCGCTTTGCTCGGCTACAGTGCATGGTACCCCTAATTATGCCAAATGCTTCATGTTGTACGTCCATGAGCTGGGTGGTTGTGCGCTTTCTGTTTTAACACAAAAATTCGGGGATAAGCAACGACCATGTGCTTATTTCTCTGCTGTGCTTGACCCTGTTGCACGAGCTCTTCCGAGCTGTCTAAGAGCGGTCGCGGCTGTGGCTGTCTCAATAAGACAATCGGCGGGACTCGTACTTGATACCGAACTCACAGTTATGGTACCCCATGCTGTGGATACACTTTTGAATAAGACAAGGACACAGCACCTCACCAGTGCACGTCTGACCGGCTACGAGCTAACGCTCTTTCAAAAGCACATTACAATCAAACGTTGTGCCACTCTGAATCCAGCCACACTACTACCCCTCCCTTCTGAGAATGAGGACATTGATATACATGATTGTATCTTCCAGACGGAAGAAGAGACGAAAGGACGGGTAGACCTGACTGATGTTCCCTTATCTGACCCCCAAGGGGAACTATATGTCGATGGCTCTTGTTTCAAATTACCAGATGGCACCATCTGGTAACTGCATCATACACAATTACTACACTGCGTACGGTAGTTGAGACATCACGAGTTCCCTATCAGTCCGCCCAGGCAGCTGAATTAGTCGCCCTTATTCGAGCTTGTGAATTGAGCAAGGGACTGGTGGTTAATATTTATACTGACAGCCAGTACGCCTTCGGGGTCGCCCATAATTTTGGGCGGCTCTGGGCAGAGAGAGGGTTCCTTACTTCCCATGGGACACGCATTCAGCATGGTCCTCTTATACATAGGCTTCTGTCCGCTCTGACACTCCTTAAGAAATTAGCAATTGTAAAGTGCAGCGCTCATAAGAAGGTTACTGACAATGTGGGTAAGGGGAACGCTTTTGCAGATCAGACAGCTAAGAAAACAGTCCGAACAAAGATGAAAAGAATGTTTGTAGCAGGTCCAGCTAGGTGGGTGCCCGAGTTCTCCATGTTTGAGGATACACTTGAGAAGGTGAAGGAGATACAGAGTGAGGACACGGTAGAGGAATTAGCAGTGTGGCAAGAAAGTACAACAAACTTCAATGATGAGGGATGTTGGATTGATAAGTCAGGGAAGCAAAGATGGATGTTGCCAGAAGCATATGTTCTTCCTGTAGTGACAATGGCCCCCGGACCAGCCCATATCAGTGCTAAGGGCATTTGCAAGCTGTTAGACCCCATATGGCAAAATGACAACATCTCCAAGACAGCTACACATTTAGTGAAATACTGCATGGTGTGCAAGATGCACAATCCTGGCAAGGGTACCCCTACAACACCCGGTAATTTTGCACCTCCCACTTTTCCTTTTGAGGTCCTTCAAATAGATTTTATCGAAATGGACAGGGTCAATAATTTGAAGTATGTGTTGGTGGTTGTCTGTGCATTCAGTGAATGGGTTGAGGCTTATCCCACTAAAGAAAATACAGCCATTGCGACTGCAAAGATACTCCTGAAGGAGTTCTTTCCTCACTTCGGCTTGCCCCGTTTGATCTGGAGTGATAACGGAAGTCATTTCAATGCCAAGGTTATCCAGCTAGTTTGTGAGGGACTGCACATCAGCCAGAAGTTTCATGCTGCAAATCACCCCCAGTCAGCAGGTTTGGTTGAGAAGTACAATGGTACTCTCAAACTGAAATTGGCAAAGAAGCAGGAGACCACAGGGTTGCAATGGCCAGATGCTTTACCACTAGCTCTTTTGTCCACAAGAACAACAGCACATTCTAGGACAGGATTGTCACCCTATGAGGTCGTGTTCGGACGCCCGGCGAATGTCTGGGGCGTCCCGCGACCGCGTAGGTTTTCCGAGATTGAGAACCCTTTGTTAACAGATTACCTGTACCGGTTAACTGAAAATGTGCGTTCTATTCACCAACAGATAAAGGAGTCGCTTCTGTCTGTACCAGAGGGGCCTGGTCATAACATCCAGCCAGGGGACTAGGTACTACTCAAGAACTTTCAGCAGAAGAAGTGCTTGGAGCCCCGTTGGAAGGGGCCTGAGCAGGTGCTCCTCGCCACCAGGACAGCTGTAAAAGTCGATGGCCAAAAGAATTGGATACATTCAAGTCACTGCCGCCGAGTACCCTTGCTCTTACCCTATGACTAATGGTTGAGGGATGGTATTGGGGATGCTGAGGGAGAAAAGATACCTCAGTTCGTCCCATTCAGTGACGCACAATTTATATGGACCCAAACGGATGCTGAGAATGAGGACGTGTTAAATGCAGTGGTACCCCCTGAAATCAGAGCCATTAAAGAGCCCCTTTTCTAGGGGTGGGCGGAATTTGCGTGGTCGCGTTACGCAAAGTTCCGCGAAACGGTAAAAAATCTCTGTGAGCACGCAAAAGTTCAGCAAACACGCGGGATTGCATGTTCCGCCCGTTCGCGATGCTTTTTTCCTGTTCGCGAACGCTGTTTGCGTGCTCAGGGGAAAATATCTCGCGAACACGCACTTTGAAAGCGCGAACAAGCAAAAAATTCCGCGACGCCGCGGATCACGGAATTTTTGGCAATTCCGCGTTCTCCGCGGAACGCGAAATTACCCAAATTCCGCAAATTCCGCGAGCGGAACGGAATTTACCGCCCAGGCCTACCCTTTTCATTGACCCCTCTGTGCCTGGAGTCACCAGGTACAATTTGCGTCCTCGGTTGAAGAATAGTGCACCAAAGGAAAAGTCAGGCTAGTCAGGGATGGACTGTGCAAGTTAGGGCGTACTTTGCTATAGTACCAACGATGTTAGCTTAGGGTGAGGCGAACTTGGTGCATTGTTCTGACATTGGACAGGATAAGTCGAATGTGCCTCCTTGGAGGGGGGTACATTATCCTGTGCGACGTGGGATTCTTCGAGAGCTAGGACTGAGCAGCTCCACTGCCGGTGCTCAAGAGCACCAACGTTGATGAACAATAGGAGTCTACCAGTGAGGTTCTGACGGACACTGGGAACACTTGCCTTTGCCCTTGCCATCAGTTTTATTGCATTCCTTTTTCCTTGTTTCATAATGTATCCGTTTGGTCTGCCCATTGAGGAGGAGGAACAGGCATTTGCATCACCGCAATAAGCACAATAGGGCTGGTCCAAAAAGAGTAAAATAATCTTTGTATTGATAGTTGTGATTGCATTAATAACAGTACTTGGAATAGCTTGGTTCCTGGAGGAAAAGTATCCTGTACATTCTTTGGTTGGTACAACACCCATTCCCCCTGAACACATTTTTGTCACCCTGGCCCCTCACAAAGGGGAGCACCGAAAGACTTACGCAGATAATGTTTTTATACAAATGTTGCATCAAGCTCATGACGTGTCCAATACAACAAATTGTTGGGTTTGTGGATTGCTTCCCTCAGTTTTTTTTTTTTTTAATAGAGTTTTATATAGCGTGAACTAGACCCGAAGGTATCGGGTATCAGAGCGCTTTACATGAGCACCAGTTTCGTTACACAAGGACACATTCATTTTTGTTAGGCACGTGGAGATTAAGTGATTTGCCCAGAATCACAGGATGTTGAGCGTCGTTGCGGAGACTCCCGAATCCGGTTCCCCAACTTCGAGGTCGACGGGTCTAGCTGTAAGGCCACATCCTCTCATAAAAGTGATAATTTGTTGTCTATGCCATTGTCATACCTTGGAAGTTGTGAGGGCTGGTTTGAATTGTTTGTCATGGTACACTACCACTTCCACCACTCCACTCTGGTTATAACACCTTCTGATTCTCGCACTGTGACTGATTATATACATTTTCATCATGGGTTTATTCCTATAGGTAAGGCAGGATTAAACATTTCTGGTACTTTGTCTCCAAATTCCTGTATGAACAAAAATGACATGGTGAAGAACAACACATGGCTTCAAATGGAAATGGTTGATTTTCAGAAATTTAACACCTCTGAGTATTTCCAATCTTTCCAGGACCGTAATGTCACCAAGGACAAACCAATACCGGTGTCTGTGGTTAGTTCAGCAGCAGCTTTCTGTGTCTTTCGCCTAGTCTTTCGTGGTCGCGTTACGCAAAGTTCCGCGAAACGGTAAAAAATCTCCGTGAGCACGCAAAAGTTCAGCAAACACGCGGGATTGCATGTTCTGCCCGTTCGCGATGCTTTTTTCCTGTTCGCGAACGCTGTTTGCGTGCTCAGGGGAAAATATCTCGCGAACACGCACTTTGAAAGCGCGAACAAGCAAAAAATTCCGCGACGCCGCGGATCACGGAATTTTTGGCAATTCCGCGTTCTCTGCGGAACGAGAAATTACCCAAATTCCGCAAATTCCGCGAGCGGAACGGAATTTACCGCCCAGGCCTACCCTTTTCATTGACCCCTCTGTGCCTGGAGTCACCAGGTACAATTTGCGTCCTCGGTTGAAGAATAGTGCACCAAAGGAAAAGTCAGGCTAGTCAGGGATGGACTGTGCAAGTTAGGGCGTACTTTGCTATAGTACCAACGATGTTAGCTTAGGGTGAGGCGAACTTGGTGCATTGTTCTGACATTGGACAGGATAAGTCGAATGTGCCTCCTTGGAGGGAGGTACATTATCCTGTGCGGCGTGGGATTCTTCGAGAGCTAGGACTGAGCAGCTCCACTGCCGGTGCTCAAGAGCACCAACGTTGATGAACAATAGGAGTCTACCAGTGAGGTTCTGACGGACACTGGGAACACTTGCCTTTGCCCTTGCCATCAGTTTTATTGCATTCCTTTTTCCTTGTTTCATAATGTATCCGTTTGGTCTGCCCATTGAGGAGGAGGAACAGGCATTTGCATCACCGCAATAAGCACAATAGGGCTGGTCCAAAAAGAGTAAAATAATCTTTGTATTGATAGTTGTGATTGCATTAATAACAGTACTTGGAATAGCTTGGTTCCTGGAGGAAAAGTATCCTGTACATTCTTTGGTTGGTACAACACCCATTCCCCCTGAACACATTTTTGTCACCCTGGCCCCTCACAAAGGGGAGCACCGAAAGACTTACGCAGATAATGTTTTTATACAAATGTTGCATCAAGCTCATGACGTGTCCAATACAACAAATTGTTGGGTTTGTGGATTGCTTCCCTCAGTTTTTTTTTTTTTAATAGAGTTTTATATAGCGTGAACTAGACCCGAAGGTATCGGGTATCAGAGCGCTTTACATGAGCACCAGTTTCGTTACACAAGGACACATTCATTTTTGTTAGGCACGTGGAGATTAAGTGATTTGCCCAGAATCACAGGATGTTGAGCGTCGTTGCGGAGACTCGAATCCGGTTCCCCAACTTCGAGGTCGACGGGTCTAGCTGTAAGGCCACATCCTCTCATAAAAGTGATAATTTGTTGTCTATGCCATTGTCATACCTTGGAAGTTGTGAGGGCTGGTTTGAATGGTTTGTCATGGTACACTACCACTTCCACCACTCCACTCTGGTTATAACACCTTCTGATTCTCGCACTGTGACTGATTATATACATTTTCATCATGGGTTTATTCCTATAGGTAAGGCAGGATTAAACATTTCTGGTACTTTGTCTCCAAATTCCTGTATGAACAAAAATGACATGGTGAAGAACAACACATGGCTTCAAATGGAAATGGTTGATTTTCAGAAATTTAACACCTCTGAGTATTTCCAATCTTTCCAGGACCGTAATGTCACCAAGGACAAACCAATACCGGTGTCTGTGGTTAGTTCAGCAGCAGCTTTCTGTGTCTTTCGCCTAGCCACTCAGCACGATCAATAGTCCTCCTTTGATCTTGCCCCCAAATGTCTATTTTGTCTGCGGGTCCCAAGCTTATGTCTAGCTTCCTAGGGGATGGTCAGGTAGATGTTACCTCTCTTTTCTCCTTCCCCCGGTGTACGTTGCTCTGCCCTCGTATCATAAAGATCATAGGCTGCAGCGTAGGAGTGTATACTTGCTCTGAGTCAGAAGGGTCATTGACACGAAAGATATAGATCAGACAGATACCACCTTACAACAGTTTAAAGATGCCATGAAGGGTATCGTACCTTTTTGGGGCCCCATGTCCAATAGCCTTAACATTCGCCGGTTAACAAGGGTCGTTGAGGGGGTTATTAATACAACAGCTGGTATATTGACAAACATCACTGCTGAGCTTCAGGCTACACGGTTAGTTGCCTTGCAGAACAGGATGGTGTTAGATGTTATACTTGCAGATAGGGGTGGGGCCTGTCGCGTCATTGGCAGTAGCTGTTGTGTGTACATACCTGACATCACCCCCAATGTGTATGCTGCCATACAGAAGTTGCATAGACTCTCACCTGACATACACCAAGAAAATGGTACTTGGAGTCTCTCTGGATGGTTCTGGAATATGCTAACAACGTGGGGTTGGAAGATCCTTATCTTTTTGGTTGCAGTTGCTGGTATTGTCTTTACATGTTGCCTTTGCCTACACTGCCTCCTGGCTTGTTGCGCTCATTGTGTAAGTGCTCTGACGCCTAAGCCAAAGATATCAGCCCATGACACTAATGCCACGATCATGTTGCAGAAAGATATTAATGACATTATGCTGATTGACGAGGGTATCTTTGAATATTGACTATGTACACATCAGCTTGTAGTGGTAGCTCTTATTCCTGCAATATGTTATCAGTTGCTGGGTAGTAATATAAAGGTTTAGCGAATGCTAAAAGGAGGGTCTGTTGAAATAAAAATGTTTTAGCTGAGTTGTTCATGCATTGTACGTCTTAAGTTAGCATTCGCGGCACCATTTTATATTCCGCCGCCATTTTGAGCCATGATCTAAACTAACTTCTGTCTCTCTGCCCCAGCTGAAAGCAGCTGCGATAGTTTTCGTTTCTCCAAGGTTGAACCTTGCCGTACTAATGAATACACTGTTCTTGTTAGTGCATACCTTTCCCACTCGATAGGCCTGCTCCCACCCTTAGAGCGGCGGGCACAGGCAGAGTGACCTTGGCACTGAGATAGCATGTGACAGGTCTCAGGATTGAAACTCATCCTTCTGTATCTCCTTTGTTCACCAGCTACCAACTGGAAATTTCCAGTCAGGGCGTGTCTTTATTGGTTCTGAATTGTACATAATGTATCGCCATGCTTGCTGAAGTCAGTCCCTCTGCAGCAATCCTAGGAGACTGGTCAGACTGGACTCCGCTCGAGTGTACCTGAATAAAATATACTTGGTTTGTATTCTCTACTGTCTGATCGACTCTTCATTTGTATGGAAGGCTGAGAGGTGGTCGCGAGTGACCCGGGTGGCCCTAATTGGGTCACTTCCTTCAGTGATGTCACTGACCATGTCATGAGTGATGTAATATGTGATGTCATCAGCAGTGCATTGCGGGGGCGTGACTTATAGTTAGCTCAGCTAACTATAACAGCTGAATTTCTCTGGTTTTGTACAAGTGAAATGTCAGCCTAACTATAACGTTCCTGTAACCTGTGTTTTTTTCAGTGAATTTCTAAGGTTTTTCAAATGCTAATTTCTAGCTATAACGTTCCTGAAACCTGGGGTTTTTTCAGTGTATTCCTAAGGTTTTTAAATGCTAATTTCTAGCTATAACGTCCCTGAAAACTGTGGTTTTTTCAGTGTATTTCTAAGGTTTTTTAAATGCTCATTTCTAGCTATAACGTCCCTGAAACCTGTGCTTTTTCAGTGAATTTCAAAGGTTTTTTAAATGCTAATTGCTAACTACAACGTCCCTGAAACCTGTTTTTTTAGTGAATATATATATAAACATATACAAAAAGATTTTTCAAATATATTTTAATCATTTTATATACATTTTTTATATACTTTATATGTATATGCAGTAAATAGTTTTTTTAAAATATAAAAATGGGCTGCAAGCTAGGATCTTCAGACGCACAACACGTGTCAGAATCCATGTACAAGTAGACACATACCTGAGTCACGAGAGCACGCAGACCTATAAACTTGACAGAGTGCACTTCCCATTGCAAGCAGACACCTAAATTTATATGGCCTACTTCAAGTGTACCTTTCCAGAGACTCATACAAGGTAGCCTAATCCCTAATCACTCTGCCAACATGTCTTAAAACTCACTTTTTTCTGCCAGCTTCACTATTCACCGACTGCTCAGAATGTTGGACCTAACCAAATATAAAACCGCAACCCTTCCCATGTCACTGTTGTAAGTCTCACCATGTTTGCTAAGACGCACCCACTCTCACCACTGTAGAATCTTTTATACACCCACTCCCGCTCCCACACAACCATTCACAAACCCATTCACAAAGCCATACCAGTACTTACACACCCACTCACTGATTCATTGATCTATACACACATCCACTTGCTCACCCACCCTTTCTCCACCACTCTGCAAACGCGCCTCCTGGTGCGCTCTTGGTTGGGGGATGAAGTCCCCTTGCCTCTTGAACGTCCCTAGGGGCCAACTAGCAACTCTTCAAACGTGCCTCCTGGCGCACTTCTGCTTGGGGGATGAAGTCCACTTTAGACCTGAGGTCCTCAGGACACAAGGGGACCTCATCTCCCCACCAGCAGTGCGCCAAGAGGTGCGTTTGCAGAGTGGTGTAAAAAGGAGGCGTGGTCTCTGACAACCTCTCAGCAATCCCACTGTGTTGGGCTTACTGGAGGTACCTGGTGGGCTAGTTGGCCCCTAAGGACCCTCAGCAGCGATGGGGACATCATCCCCCAACCAAGAGTGTGCCAGGAGGCGCGTTTGCAGAGTAGTGCAGAAAGGGGGCGGGGCCTCCGGCGCGTTGCTGGTTCCAATATTTGTTTTTTAATTTAGGAAAGGGGGCTGTGTGGCCCCCCTTCCCTTGGCGCTTTTGGCCCTGGGGACCCCATACCCCGGGGCCTGACCCATTTTTTTGATTTTTCATGAACTAAAAAGGGAGGGGGGCCGCGTGGCGCCCCTACAGAGCCCGATATATGCCCCGGGGACCCCATCCCCCGGGGCTGGGCCTCTCAATTAATCATTTTTATAAAGGGGAATGGGGCCGCCCCCCTCCCCAGGCCGATTTTGGCCCCGGGGACCCATCCCCCGAGGCCCGGCTAATTTTGTTCAACTTTTTTTAAGGGAGGGGGTTTGAGCGGCCTCCCTCCCCGAGGTCATTTTCGGCCCGGCGACCCCATCCCCTGGGGCTTGGCTATTTCTTTAGATTTTTGTTTTTGAAGGAGGGAGGGCCGCGTGGCCCCCCAGGCCAATTTCGGCCCTGGGACCCCATCCCCCGGGGCCCGGCCATGTAAAAAAAAAGAAATTTAAAGGAAGGGGGCAAGTGGCCCCCCTCCTGGGCCATCTTTAGCTTGGCCTCTCGTTGGGGACCGCGGGGGAGCCCCAAGGCCCCCCGTGGTCCCTGCCGGCTCCCCGCCTCCTGCGGGAGCTGGCACTGCTGTTGGACACAGGAAGCTGCTAACATGCAGCTCTCTTTGCCCAAAAGCAGTTCTGCTTTGCTTCATGCAAGCGAGAGCATTTTCAATGCTCTGGCTTCCATGAAGTGAAGAAGAGTTTGCTATGGCGTAGCGGGAGCAATGCTCCTGCCATGCCATAGCAAACTGCAATGTCCCGGGGTGGGCACACTGGGATATCGCTGGAGCCGGCCCTACGGGGTGGTGGTCCCAAGGGCCATAGAGGGCTCCTGTAGGGGGGCCGCGTGGCCCCTCTCCCATCTTAATTGTAGCCCCGTGGAGGTGGTGGTCCCTGGAGCCGGAAGTCCCCAACAGACCCCCGCATTCAGTTAATGTATGCCCCGGGGAGGTGGTGGTCCCCAAGGCTGTGTGGGGGTAGAAGCCCCCCATGCCTTTGTTTTAAACATAAATCCCCGGGGAGGGGGCAGTCCCCGGGGCTGGGGAAGCCACGTCGCCCCCCGCATTTAATAACTATAGCCCCGGGGAGGTGGCGGTTCCCAGGGCTGCGTGGGGGGTGCAGGAGCCCCCCACACTTTTTAAAAAAGATCCTGGGAAGGTAGTGGTCCCTGGGGCTACGGGGGCCCCCGCATCATAATCTAGCATTGTCCCCGGGACCTGGCCCAACAGGGGCTTATAAGAAACAAAGCGCGGGAGACCGCGCTTGTTTTGGGTGGGATTCGCGCACCCAGCGCGAATCCCACTGAATTTTATTTTTGAATGCTTTTTTGGCCCGGGGGTCTCTGTGTGACCCCCTGGCAGGCCTAGGGGGTCAGGGTGTTTTTACCCTGCACCCTTTTCTTGTTTTTAATCCTTTCCTTTATCTTTTGTCACAAGATGGCTGCCAACACCTCCTGGATGGAACTGCTGTCAGCCAATCAGATTGCAGCCTTGAGATCGGGAGGGTTTGCGTGATCCTCTGCAGGGATATTTGTATATCTGAGAAATGTTTATATTTCTCAGAAACTACTGAACGGATTTACACCATACTCTGTAAATTTGTGTACAAGAAGGTGTATGTATTTCTTTCTGCTCATAATACAGGGCACATGGGTATTCAATAGTATATTTGAGGGGCTCTATAACACCTTTAGAGAAGTGCAGAAAGAAGCAACAGAGGTGCAGAAAGAGGCAAGAGAGGTGCAGAAACAGACAAGAGAGGTGCAAAAAGAGGGAACAGGGTTACAAAAAAAGGCAAGAGAGGTACAGAAAGAGGGTGGAGAAAGAGGCAGGAGGGGTGCAGAAAGAACCAACACACGTGCAGAAGGAGGCAAGAGAACTGCAGAAAGAGGCAAGAGAGGTGAAGAAAGAGGCAAGAGGTGCAGAAAGAGGGAAGAGGGGTGCAGAAAGAGGCAAGAGAAGTGCAGAAAGAAGGGACAGAAATGCAGAAAGAGGCAAGAGAACTGCAGAAAGATGCAAGAGAGGTGAAGAAAGTGGCAAGAGGTGCAGAAAGAGGGAAGAGGGGTGCAGAAAGAGGCAAGAGAAGTGCAGAAAGAAGCAACAGAAATGTAGAAAGAGGCAAGAGAAGTGCAGAAAGAAGGGACAGAAATGCAGAAAGAGGCAAGAAAAGTGCAGAAAGAAGCAACAGAGGTGCAGAAAGAGGCAAGAGAAGTGCAGAAAGAGGCAAGAGAGGTGCAAAAAGAGGGAGCAGGGGTGCAGAAAGAAGCAGGAGGGGTGCAGAAAGAACTAACAGAGGTGCAGAAAGAGGCATGAGGGGTGCAGAAAGAGACAAGTGAAGTGCAGAAAGAAGCAACAGAGGTGCAGAAAGAGGCAAGGGAACTGCAGAAAGAGGCAAGAGGGGTGCAGAAAGAGGCAAGAGAAGTGCAGAAAGAAGTAACAGAAATGCAGAAAGAGGCTAGAGAAGTGCAGAAAGAAGCTTCAGAGGTGCAGAAAGAAGCAAGAGAAGTGCAGAAAGAGGCAAAAGAGGTGCAGAAAGAGGCAAGAGAAGTACAGAAAGAGGCACGAGAGGTGCAGAAACAGGCAAGAGAGGTGCAGAAAGAGGGAAGAGAGGTGCAGAAAGACACAAGAGAGGGGCAGAAAGAGGGAAGAGGGGTGCAGAAAGAGGCAAGAGGGGTGCAGGAAGAAGCAAGTGATGTGCAGGAAGAAGCAACAGAGGTGCAGAAAGAGACTAGAGAGGTGCAGAAACAGGGAAGAGAAATGCAGAAAGAAGCAGGAGAAGGGCTTAAAGAAGCAACAGAGGTGCAGAAAGGGGTGCAGAAAGAGGCAAGAGAGGTGCAGAAAGAGGCAAGAGAAGTGCAGAAAGAAGCAACAGAGTTGCAGAAAGAGGAAAGACAAGTGCAGAAAGAGGCAGGAGGGGTGCAGAAAGAGGCAAGAGAAGTGCAGAAAGAGGGAAGGGGGTGCAGAAAGAGGCAAGAGGGGTGCAGAAAGAGGGAAGAGGGGTGCAAAAAGAGGCAAGAGGGGTGCAGAAAACGGCAAGAGAGGTGCGGGAAGAGGGGTGCAGAAAGAGGCAAGAGGGGTGCAGAAAACGGCAAGAGAGGTGCAGAAAGAGGCAAGAGAGGTGCAGAAAGAGGGAAGAGGGGTGCAGAAAGAGGCAAGAGGGGTGCAGAAAGAAGCAAGTGAGGTGCAGAAAGAGGCAACTGAGGTGCAGAAGGAGGCAAGAGAGGTGCAGAAGGAGGCAAGAGAAGTGCTGAAAGAGGCAGTAGAGGTGCAGAAACAGGCAAGAGAAGTGCAGAAAGAGGGAAGGGGGTGCAGAAAGAGGCAAGAGGGGTGCAGAAAGAAGCAAGAGAGGTGCAGAAAGAAGCAAGAGAAGTGCAGAAAGAAGCAAAAAAGGTGCAGAAAGAGGCAAGAGGGGTGCAGATAGAAGCAAGAGAAGTGCAGAAAGAAGCAACAGAAATGCAGAAAGAGACTAGAGAGGTGCAGAAACAGGGAAGAGAAGTGTTGGCAGCCAATCAGAGTCAGGCTCATGATCGGGAGGGTTCGCGGATCTACTGCGGTCACCAGTTACTAATATTTATTTATATATGAATTTCTCAGGAACTACTGAATGGATTTACACCATTTAAATAAAAGAGTGCACTCTGGACCAAGAGCTACCTTTCTGCCAAATTTGGTGTAATTCTGTTCAGCAGTTCGGGCTGTAGCTGTGACAAAAGTTTCCTATGGAAATTAACATGGAGAAAACGCGTTTTGGTACCCCCCTTTTTTCTCGTCCCCTGCTTGACAAATCACCCCGAAACTTTCAAGGCAGGAGCTGACCGGAGCACCTCATTAGTTTTTAAAATTTCACGAAGATTCGTCAAACGGCGCCAAAGATATTTGCAAAAGAAAAAACGCTTTTTGAATAGAAACAAGGTTCTAACTATAACTACCTACTGGCGACCGCCAGTAGATTTTATATGTATATATATATGTATATATATATATTATAATCACCTCGTGCTACTCGAGCACAAGAAAAAGTCGCACTCAGGATAAATTTCCATTGTGCATTTAAATTAACTTACTGTATTTTAATATCATTCTCACCAATTGTCTGATTATTATGTCACAATGAAATGAGAAATTTTGTTGTCTGTTTTTTAATTGTTAAGACGTACCATTAACTTGCAAATTTTTTCTATGTCTATTGTTATACAGGAAGTGTTTATAAGCTCACTCCCACTTCCGGGTCATTGTATGACTTTTTGACAAAGACTGTGTTGTCGAAACGTGTCAAAGTCAATAAATACTTTTTTCCACTAATCGTATATCCTGAGTGCGACTTTTTCTTGTGCTCGAGTAGCACGAGGTGATTATAATATTACAGCGGGTCCAGCGCCCGCTTGTCAGCACCAACCCCAACTGGTGGACGAGATCGGAAGAGAGGCTGGACTTTGTTTGGAACTCTATTCTTACCCGATTCCCGCCGCCGTCTTCATACTTGGGAGGTTTTCCCACTTTGGATTTGCCATACAGGTATTTTTACGGAGGAAGTCTTTACGGGGCCACTGCTGGTGTGGATGAACTCTAGTTTTGGGGGATTTCGCTACTAGCAGCCACTCGCTTTTGACCCCCGTTGCAACCGCGGCATTCCGGTGATTTGAAGAAACGGCAGGGGTACCTCTGTCCGGACCGATCGCAGCTGCGCCTGGTCTGTGATACAGGGGAGGATTTCCCGATGTGGTAAGAAACGGACATGGTGAAAGGAAGTAAGGTATATTAATTTAAGACCTATGCGTGGTAACAATGTGCGAAGCTATTCGCATGAGACTGGACGAAGCAAGAACATTGTTCACGGTAACGGACACAGATAACCTTGGAGCCCCCACGAGGAACCGGGGCGGTGAAACCGGTGGTGATAAAACTTTGAAACAGGAATTAAACCGACTTGAAAAACTTTGTAAGAAAGAAATAAATCGTAGCTGGGAAGTGATATCACTGGACAACTACATTGAAGTGGGGCGGGTACCAACGGGGTTGAGAATCTTGGTGACCCCCACTTACCAAAATCCGAATCCGAAATTACTGGAGGAGTGGTCCGGCTTAATGGCGATAACATGTAAACAGATGCTGGGCCTTCTCTCAAAATATGCTGCCATTGAGCTGCAACAAATTGAGGAGGAGTTGAAACAACTGCGTGATGCACTGAGCAAATTACCATCCCAAGAAGAGATCGCAAACTTTACCAAAGATATGGCGGTAAGGCTGACAAAATATGAAGATGGCATCAAGGCAAGGAAAAGGTGGAAATTTATAAGGGATAGAAACGACTATGCGCAAGGGCGCATCCTCACTTTCAGCCGAAAATATGATATAATCAGGAAGGATTACAAAAACATTGAGGCATTGAGAGCCCAAGAATCGGAAAAATCAGAGTCCAGTTCCGCTGCACCGTCGGACGAGGAGGACCGATCAGGAATACAAGGACCGGACAGAGGACCATTTGCTTCATTGGAGGAATACCGTTTTATGCAACTAAGCCTCAGCGCCAAGAAAAGACCTCTACGGGGAAGAGGAAAAGGAGGAGGCAAAGATCTAGAAAAAGAAGGAGCAGGAGAGGCGGTGAAGGGCAACGACAACGAAACGCCACGTGGGAGAGGCATCAGGCGATCCAAGAGGAACAAATGAAAGGTGAGCAACCAAATTTTTCTATCATTAACCTTTCCCCTCATTGCATCACTCCTGAGGAAAGATCGGTCCTGGAACTGGGCCTTTCCTTCTGCCCCACAGCTAACTTTGATTTCGCGAAAACGCGAATTGACCTTTTTCTCTTTATCCGTAAATTGAAACTTATGAAACTGCATACTTTGCGTAATATCAGAGGCGCCAGCATTACTACTGAGGCAACAAGCACTGCCAATATTGTAGAGGAGGTACTCTCTATCAGAGATATTGAAACTCTTGCTACTCTTAGGGAGTTTGAGACAGGCATTAAGAACTGGACTACGGACCGTGAACTACTGATCAGCATGGATATGGAGGTCAGTAGGAGTTCCAGAAATGATTTTAAACCGAAGTCCAAGTTTAACCCAATAACTTTGCATGACGGAATTGACACATTCCATGAGACTATCCAAATGGATCTCCTGGAATTGTGGAAGAAACAACGAGACAACTTTGCCAGAAATCTCACACCTTCACAAAGGGTAGGACTACAGTCCCTTAAACAAGCAACAACCTTTGTGATCAAACCATCGGATAAGGGGGGCAATGTTGTCCTATGGGATATCAACAAATACCGAACTGAGGCAAAACAACAGTTGGAGTTTTCAGGAAGCTATTTGAGGTCCAGTGTGGTGAGGTACAATAAAACCATAGTGGATTACCATCGCCTGCTTACAGATTGGCAGAGGCGTGATATGTTGAGTCAAAATGAGTTTCTCTTCCTACTGGTGCAGAAATCAGTGACTCCGGTCTTTTATCTATTGCCAAAGGTGCACAAGCACCCCACGGATCCTCCTGGCAGGCCTATAATTTCTGCCTGTCAAAGCCTCCTAGAGAATACCTCTATCTATCTGGATTACTTCCTTTGCCCATATGTATTCAACTTGCCCTCATACTGTAGAGATACTATGGACTTCCTGTCTAAAATACAGGAAATACCGTGGAGAGATTCATACATCTTGGCAACCATTGATGTTGTTGCCTTATATACTTGCATTGAGCACGATTTGGGCATAGAGGCATGCAAATACTATCTGAGGGATAGGCCTTTGACTATGTATGATCACACTATGATATTGTTGCAGATGTTGCAGTTTTGTCTCAATAATAATTGTTTCATTTTTGAGGACCAGTGGTATGAACAGTACACCGGTACAGCCATGGGAAGCTGCTTCACTCCCAGCTACGCCTGTTTGTTTATGGGGTGGTGGGAGGCGGAGCACCTTTGGCATGATGGAAATGCAACATACTTGGACAACGTCATCCTGTGGATCCGCTACATTGATGATATCTTTCTGATATGGGAGGGTCCACAGGATGCTCTGGATAACTTTATTGAGGGTTTGTCTGTTAACAGTCTAAATCTCAAATTTACCAGCAAAACACACCCCACTACTATAGAGTTCTTGCATGTACAGGTTGAGGCCAAGGAGGGGACATTACATACTAGCCTATACAGAAAACCTACTTCCGGTAACAGTATTTTGCACTCACATAGTCATCATCCTAGTGGACTGAAGAGAAGTATCCCATATGGGGAACTCTTAAGAGCTAAGCGGAATTGCAGCTCTCCTGATTCTTATGAAAGGGAGGCCAAAAACATGCGGGGTCATTTTAGAAGCAGGGGCTACACAGGTAAAAACATTAGAACAGCTATTGAGAAGGCAATCGCCAGAGACAGGAACAGCCTACTTGTCCCAAAGATCAAGGAGACGGGGAAGAAGGAAGTACGACTGATCACTACATTCAATCATGCCTCACAAGACGTCCATAATGTAGCGCGTAAACACTGACACATCATTAAGAGTGATATTATAATAGGCAAATTGGTCAGTCCATCACCCCACATAACATATCGTAAGTGTCAGTCTCTGAAAGACCTTTTGGTACATAGTCACCTCACCATTAAGAACAAAACACAAAACACATGGTTGAGGGAACTCCCAGGTTTTTATAAATGTGGGAAGTGTAAGGCCTGTAGTTGCAGCACAAATGTAAAAACCTTCAGTCTTCCCAATGGAAAAATGGGGAAGATACGTAATTTCATTAACTGCAATACTGAATTTGTTGTTTATGTTTTAACCTGTATTTGTGGCTTGCGCTATGTGGGGAGCACAATCTTCCCTGTTAAGAAGCGCATCCTGGAACACCTTCGCGCAGTCAGGAATGGTGACATGTCATATGCAATAGCGAAGCACTGTGATCTAATGCATGCAAATATCAAAGATTTGAGTACTAAAATCACTTATTTTGGTATTGACAGGGTTCCAGTGTCAGCAAGAGGAGGTGATCGGGAACGTCATTTGCGACGCCTGGAATCTGAATATATTGTTAAACTTCGTAGTAAGACCCCCGGAGGCCTTAACCATGAGGAAGAACTCTACGTGCACTTAGGCTAGGGTGGCCGTTGCCGGTTTCTGTCTGAAGGCATTGTGATAATGCCTTCGAGAGGACGTCGCTTAATGCCTGTTCTCCTTCCCCTGCACCTATGTCTTAAGCGCACATTGAGTCTAAATGTACCTTAGATTTTTATCTTCCTTCCCTGCACCGTTGTACATATACACCCTTTTTGCACTTTTTTCTGATATGACCCATAGTGGGCCTGATACAGTGGCCTTCTTTCCTGTTTAAGACATTGCTTTGGTTTCAACCTTAAATTTCTGTCACTGGCCATTAATCATGATGTATGATAATTTTTTGTCCATCAACCTGGGTTTGAACCACAGCCTATAGTGCGTAACATGAGGCGCATGAGAGTAGTGCTAGAAAGCTGAGCACTATTACAATCTGCCACTTGGTACTTGGTAATGCGCGATATTTTCCAGTGTTTTTGCCGCAATTTAAATTTCAATTGTGCATTTAAATTAACTTACTGTATTTTAATATCATTCTCACCAATTGTCTGATTATTATGTCACAATGAAATGAGAAATTTTGTAGTCTGTTTTTTAATTGTTAAGACGTACCATTAACTTGCACATTTTTTCTATGTCTATTGTTATACAGGAAGTGTTTATAAGCTCACTCCCACTTCCGGGTCATTGTATGACTTTTTGACAAAGACTGTGTTGTCGAAACGCGTCAAAGTCAATAAATACTTTTTTCCACTAATCGTATATCCTGAGTGCGACTTTTTCTTGTGCTCGAGTAGCACGAGGTGATTATAATATTACAGCGGGTCCAGCGCCCGCTTGTCAGCACCAACCCCAACTGGTGGACGAGATCGGAAGAGAGGCTGGACTTTGTTTGGAGATATATATATATTCACTGAAAAAACCATAGGTTTTAGGGAAAGTTATAGTTAGTTGGACATTGCACTCGTACAAAACCCGTGAAATTCCCCCGTTATAGTTAGTTCAGCTAACTATAACTCGCGCCCCCGCAATGCACTGCTGATGATGTCACATATTACATCACTCATGACATGGTCAGTGACATCACTGATGACATCACTGACATCATCCAGTGACTGTGTGTTTCTGTAAAGTTTAAATATGTTTAATATATATAGGGAAAGGCGTATTGAAGAATGAGTGGGTGTATAAGCGTCTGAATGGATGATTTAGTAGGTGCGTGACTGAGTCTATAAGTGAGTGATTAAATGTATCTTACTGGATGCATGGGTGAGTGACTAAACTGTGTGAATGTCTGTATCCGTCTGTCTGTTGTTGTGTAAGCAGCTGCATGGGTTTCTGACTAGCTAAATGAGTGTCTATATGGGTTATGGATTGGTTCTCTGAGTATCTATATGGGTGCCTCAGTGTTTGTGTGGGTGGGGTGTGTGTGACTCTGTGCATAGATGTGTGAGTGGGTGATTCACTGGGTGCATGGTTTCAACAGTGCGTCTGTGATGGACTGTATGGGTGGGTGAGTGTGTGTATGGGCGTGTTAGTGATTGAATGTATATCTCAGTGGTACATGTGTGAGTAACTACATATGTGAAAGGCAGTATATATGTGTGTTGGAGTATATAAATGGCTATAAGTGAGAGTGTGTGATTGTGAGAGTGGCTATATGGATGAGTGTGTGCTTGCATCAGTGATTGCATAGGAGCATAAGAATGTGCTAGTATTTTTATGAATAAGTGAGCTGGTGTGTATAACTGTATAGGTGAGTAAATTGGAGTGTGATTAATTATTTGCATGACTGACTAGGTGTGTGAGTACCTCTATGGATGAGTTGCGTTGTGTGAGTGTTTATATAGGTGTATGAGTGCATATGATAGTCCTGTACTGAGTGACTGTAAGTATGAGTGACTGTACGGGTGAGTGAGTAGATGTGTGTGTGTAGACCTAAGAATCAGTGAGTGGGTATGTACTTATTGGTATTGGAGTGTGTATGGTTTTGAGAATGGCAGTCTGTAATTTAGAGTGGGTGTATCAAAAGTTATATTAGGGTGTGAGAAGATGCATTAAATTCTCACATGGATGATGTCATCAGTGATGTCATTTGAGATGTCATCAGTGATGTCATCAGTGATGTCACTGACCATGTCATGAGTGATGTAATATGTGACGTCATCAGCAGTGCATTGCGGGGCGCGAGTTATAGTTAGCTGAACTAACTATAACGGGGAATTTCACGGGTTTTGTACGAGTGCAATGTCCAACTAACTATAACTTTTCCTAAAACCTATGGTTTTTTCAGTGAATTTCAAAGGTTTTTAAAATGCTAATTCCTAACTATAACAAGCCTGAAACCTATGGTTTTTTCAGTGAATTTCAAAGGTTTTTTAAATGCTAATTCCTAACTATAACATGTCTGAAACCTATGGTTTTTTTCAGTGAATTTCAAAGGTTTTGTAAATGACAATTTTTAAATGTATTAATTGTTATATTTATTTTTTTTGATACTGATTTACTACATTTTTTTAAACTATTTATTTTTAGATATTTTATTTTTTAAATTACATTGTAATTACATTATATATTACATTACAAAATATACTTTCTCAGAATGAATTACTTTAGTTTAAATACTTTGCAAATAGGCAATAGACTTTTAAGTACAGTAGTTAGAGTTGTTGCAATGGGCAACACAATTTCAAACACAATGCAACATTGAGCTCAATGTGAATTTCTAGCTAAATGCAATTAGTTACTTTATGGATTACTTTTTCTAACCACAGGACTGGATCCTAGATTCAGTCCTGGGACATCTCCTGTAAACAGTTGAGTAAAAGCGTTTTGGTTACAGTAGTGATTTTTAAGGAATATTATTGTATTTTAAAAGTTGACACTTAGAAACTTTTTCACATAGAATCACCAATGTTATCCTATGGGAGGAAATTCACTTAGCAGGTAAGTAGTGTTATCGTTACTTTTTCTTACTCAGTGGTGGATCCTGGATCCAGCACTGGTGCATCTCCTGTAAACAGTTGAAAGAATGCGTTTAAGTCATACAGGCGATTTTTAAGGAATATTTGTAGTTTGTGAAAATCAACACTTTGAAACTTTTCTGCTGAAAACCAGACAATGGATTCCTACGGAAGGAAATATAAGTTACTGGTAAGTACGGTTAAAATAACTTTTCAGGATCAGTACTGGGCTGAAAGATGCAGCACTGAGGTCTCTCCTGATAACAGGTGAGTATATCGGAATTCGTATTTTGGCTGATTTTATAGGAATATTTGTATGTTTCAAAAATCGACACTTAGAAACTTTTTCAGCAAAAAAGCAGGCAATGATATCCTATGGAAGGAAATTCAAGTTACTGGTAAGTACGGTTAAAATTACTTTTCAGGATCAGTACTGGGCTGAAAGATGCAGCACTGAGGTCTCTCCTGATAACAGGTGAGTAAATCGGAATTCGTATTTCGGCTGATTTTAGAGGAATATTATAAAGTTCCAAAACTCCACACTTAGAAGAATTTCCAAGTGAAACCAGTCAATGATATCCTATGGAAGGAAATTCAAGTTACTGGTAAGTACGGTTAAAATTACTTTTCAGGATCAGTACTGGGCTGAAAGATGCAGCACTGAGGTCTCTCCTGATAACAGGTGAGTAAATCGGAATTCGTATTTCGGCTGATTTTAGAGGAATATTATAAAGTTCCAAAACTCCACACTTAGAAGAATTTCCAAGTGAAACCAGTCAATGATATCCTATGGAAGGAAATTCAAGTTACTGGTAAGTACAGTTAAAATTACTTTTCAGGATCAGTACTGGGCTGAAAGATGCAGCACTGAGGTCTCTCCTGATTACAGGTGAGTAAATCGGAATTCGTAGTTCGGCTGATTTTAGAGGAATATTTGTATGTTTCAAAAATCGACACTTAGAAACTTTTTCAGCAAAAGCAGACAATGATATCCTATGGAAGGAAATTCAAGTTACTGGTAAGTACGGTTAAAATTACTTTTCAGGATCAGTACTGGGCTGAAAGATGCAGCACTGAGGTCTCTCCTGATAACAGGTGAGTAAATCGGAATTCGTATTTCGGCTGATTTTAGAGGAATATTATAAAGTTCCAAAACTCCACACTTAGAAGAATTTCCAAGTGAAACCAGTCAATGATATCCTATGGAAGGAAATTCAAGTTACTGGTAAGTACGGTTAAAATTACTTTTCAGGATCAGTACTGGGCTGAAAGATGCAGGACTGAGGTCTCTCCTGATAAAAGGTGAGTAAATCGGAATTCGTAGTTCGGCTGATTTTAGAGGAATATTTGCACAATGGTGAAGGAAGGGGGCGGGGCCTGTGGTGACATCTGTGCAAACGCGCCCCGTGGCGCGTTTTAAGTTGGGGGATTAAGTCCCCTTGAATCATGAGGGTCCCTGGGGTCCAACTAGCCCACCCTGTACCTCCAGTATGCGCCAGGGAGCTGCGTTGCAGAGAGGTGTTCAGAGGCCACGCCCCTTTTTGCACCTCTCTGCAACGCAGCTCTGTGGCACTTTCTGGACGTTCCTGGTGGGCTAGTTCGCCCCTAGGGACCCTCAGGATTGAAGGGGATTTCATTCCCCATCTTAAAATGCGCCACGGGGCCTGTTTGCACACATGTCACCTGAAGCCCCGCCCCTCACTTCACCACTGTGCAAACGTGCCCCGTGGCGCGTTTTAAGTTGGGGGATTAAGTCCCCTTGAATACTGAGGGTCCCTGGAGTCCAACTAGCCCACCATGTACCTCCAAAAGCGCCACAGAGCTGCGTTGCAGAGAGGTGTAAAAGGGGCGTGGCCTCTGTACACCTCTCTGCAACGCAGCCCCTGGCGCATACCGGAGGTTCCTGGTGGGCTAGTTGGCCCCAGGGACCCCCAGTATTCAAGGGGAATTACTTCCCTTCTTAAAACGCGCCAGGGGGCGCATTTGCAGACTGCTGCAGGGAGGGGCGGGGCCTCGGCATGATGCCGGTCTTTTTTTTTTTGTTGCTTTTTTCTGCCCAGGGGGTCCTTGTGGGACCCCCTGAGCAGACCTAGGGGGTCAGGGTGTTTCTACCCTGCCCCCTTTGTGCGTTTTGCGCACTTGTTTCTTGTGCTTTTTTTTTTTTTTAATCGGTGGGATCCGCACACCCTAAGCGCATCCCGCCGTTTAAAAAAAAATGCTTTTTTCTGCCCAGGGGGTCCTTGTGGGACCCCCTGAGCAGAGCTAGGGGGTCAGGGTGTTTCTACCCTGCCCCCTTTTTGCGCTTTGCGCACTTGTTTCTGTCCCTCGGTTCTACCGAGGGACAAAATGGCTGCCAACACTTCCTGATTTGGAGTGTTGACAGCCACTTGACAGCCAATTAGCATGCAGCTCGTGATCGGGACGGTGCGCGCAGGGTGCGCTCAGGAAACGCGGACCCTACTCGCCCATAGATATATATGTGACTTTACTTTTGATTTTCTCAGGAACTACTGAACGGATTTACACCATTTAAGCAAAAGGCACGACACTGAACCAAGGGCTACCTCTTTGCCAAATTTGGTGTAATTCCGTTCAGCAGTTCGGGCTGTAGCTGCGACTAAAGGTTCCTATGGAAAAATGAATGGGGAAAACGCGTTTTGGGACCCACCTTATTTCTCGGCCCCCGCTTGACGAATCAACCCGAGACTTTCAGGGTAGGAGCGGAGCGGAGCGCCCCAACAAGTTGGAAGCTTTCGCGAAGATTCGTCAACCGGTGCAAGAGTTATTTCAAATAGAATGTCGCGGATTTCCTATGGATAATAGGTCCTAACTATAACTGCCCCCTTTGTGCGTTTTGCGCACTTGTTTCTTGTGCTTTTTTTTTTTTTTAATCGGTGGGATCCGCACACCCTAAGCGCATCCCGCCGTTTAAAAAAAAAAAATGCTTTTTTCTGCCCAGGGGGTCCTTGTGGGACCTCCTGAGCAGAGCTAGGGGTCAGGGTGTTTCTACCCTGCCCCTTTTTGCGCTTTGCGCACTTGTTTCTGTCCCTCGGTTCTACCGAAGGACAAATGGCTGCCAACACTTCCTGATTTGGAGTGTTGACAGCCACTTGACAGCCAATTAGCATGCAGCTCGTGATCGGGACGGTGCGCGCAGGGTGCGCTCAGGATACGCGGACCCTACTCGCCCATAGATATATATGTGACTTTACTTTTGATTTTCTCAGGAACTACTGAACGGATTTACACCATTTAAGCAAAAGGCACGACACTGAACCAAGGGCTACCTCTTTGCCAAATTTGGTGTAATTCCGTTCAGCAGTTCGGGCTGTAGCTGCGACTAAAGGTTCCTATGGAAAAATGAATGGGGAAAACGCGTTTTGGGACCCACCTTATTTCTCGGCCCCCGCTTGACGAATCAACCCGAGACTTTCAGGGTAGGAGCGGAGCGGAGCGCCCAACAAGTTGGAAGCTTTCGCGAAGATTCGTCAACCGATGCAAGAGTTATTTCAAATAGAATGTCGCGGATTTCCTATGGATAATAGGTCCTAACTATAACTATCTACTGGCGACCGCCAGTAGATAATATATATATATCTCACGCTCACTTTACACCTCCATGGGAAGCACTCTCGGACGGGTGCTAGTATGCGGCCGTGTACTCCGCAAATTATTGTCGCTCCTTTTCCTTTTTATAAAAAGAAATTCAGCACTCACGGGGGCGTTTTGAAGATATTTATTCTTCCAGCATTAGCAACAAACGCGTTTCGGCGGTCTGCCTTCTTCGGTGTTACTGGCACACCGGAAGCGACTCTATTTTACATCCTGTTCACTTGTGTATCACAATGGAAAGGGGACTAACGCAATGCTCAAAATCTAGCGCCATATTGTAATGTTATACATACATATAAATTTTAAATTGCGTGCACATAATTTATATACAATAAATATTGAATCACACTGTGACGAATTATATTTTCATCAATTAATTGGTTTCGGCTGATGTCAGATAAAACAGTCATATGTTTGGCTATCTTGCCGTGGATCGGCTATGGTACCCTCTTACTGCGTCACGTAAATGTGACCAAAAGGAGGGAACTATTCATTCCAATACCAGGAACTATAATATGCAAAACATATAGTGTCATAATTACATTGATTTAACTATATACTCAATAAATATTGAACCACTACATGACAAAATGTATCCTATTAATTAAAATACATTAACATGCCTTAATTACCATTCAAGGTTTATAAAATTCATCAGTCATTCAAAACAAATATCAACCAACTAGTGCCTTAGTGTAATATTCTCTTGCCGTGGATCGGCTCAAGTACCTTATTATTAACCATTGTTGTTTACACATATCCTGTGACATAGATAATATGTAAGAGACATATTATTATAACTGCAACTAATACCACTGTGTATCAGCTTAGCGGTTTTAAATTTTACAATCTATGAACCCAAGTGTGACGCCAACTCCTCCCCACTGTAATGCGCGATATTTTCCAGTGTTTTTGCCGCAATTTAAATTTCAATTGTGCATTTAAATTAACTTACTGTATTTTAATATCATTCTCACCAATTGTCTGATTATTATGTCACAATGAAATGAGAAATTTTGTAGTCTGTTTTTTAATTGTTAAGACGTACCATTAACTTGCACATTTTTTCTATGTCTATTGTTATACAGGAAGTGTTTATAAGCTCACTCCCACTTCCGGGTCATTGTATGACTTTTTGACAAAGACTGTGTTGTCGAAACGCGTCAAAGTCAATAAATACTTTTTTCCACTAATCGTATATCCTGAGTGCGACTTTTTCTTGTGCTCGAGTAGCACAAGATGATTATAATATTACAGCGGGTCCAGCGCCCGCTTGTCAGCACCAACCCCAACTGGTGGACGAGATCGGAAGAGAGGCTGGACTTTGTTTGGAGATATATATATATATATCATTCCAACTCTCTCCTTCACGGAAAGCAATGAGTCGCACTCCACACAGTGAAAGTAAATACATTTTATTCATTCCTCGGCAGTCCTGACGCGTTTTGGTCATCTTCGACCATTCTCAAAGGTTCAGCCTTGGCATCTCGCCGTTACCACAATTTGGATTCCTTCCTCTATTTCATAAGTTTTTGCCCCCTGGTGGACATCCTTTGGTGGATTCTGGCAATGCATCCTGGGACTTGTGATACTGAATTAAACCCTCCAGTGGGTGATGCCACGAGTTTGCTTGATTGTATCAGGAAATAAAGTCCATTTTCACTCACTGTTGCTCCATAGCATGCCCACTTTCAAGGTTGCAGGGAGACCATACCGAAGCCAGTCTTCGGTGGCGCTCTACTGACCCTTAACGTTTTCACGATCACACAGCAGGGTACAATTTCGGGCAGTGACGGCGCACTTGCTGGCGGTGCGTAACTCGGGGCTGAACCAAGCCGCCTTAACATCATTCCAACTCTCTCCTTCATGGAAAGCAATGAGTCACACTCCACACAGTGAAAGTAAATACATTTTATTCATTCCTCGGCAGTCCTGATGCGTTTCGGTAGTCTTCGACCTTTCTCAAAGGTTCAGCCTTGGCATCTCGCACTTACCACAATTTGGATTCCTTCCTCTATTTCATAAGTTTTTGCCCCCTGGTGGACATCTTTTGGTGGATTCTGGCAATGCATCCTGGGACTTGTGGTACTAAATTAATCCCTCCAGTGGGTGGTGCCACAAGTTTGCTTGATTGTATCAGGAAATAAAGTCCATTTTCACTCACTGTTGCTCCATAGCATGCCCACTTTCAAGGTTGCAGGGAGACCATACCGAAGCCAGTCTTCGGTGGCACACTACTGACCCTTAACGTTTTCATGATCACATATAACACTCCCTTCAGTGCTGCTATATACACAAACGGGCAAGGACTCCCTTCAGTGCTGCTATATACACAAACGGGCAAGGACTCCGTTGAATATGCGGTGCAGAGTTGTTTCTTTTATTGATTACAGCGTGCTGCCCATGACGCGTTTCGGCCACGTCAAGTGGCCTTGATCACGATTGTGCTACGTGACATGTGCATTGTAAAGTGATACAACACCATGTGTCTCGATCACATTTGAAAGACACCGACAAAAGACTATATGTCACAGTTGTACAAAGCACAAATGCCTGACATACAACGCACTAAATTCAGTCACATAAATTGTTGTGATTGATATTACAATATTGATATCTGCATAAATAGCTCGCCATAAATTATTGAAATAGGCTTGTATATATATACATAAATACATAAACGTTGGCTAAAAACAAATGATAAATTGATATATCACCAGCATCAAATGTGCTACATGCGCAATCATATATACACTATATCAAAAGATAATTTAAAAAATCTTTTTGTAAAAATATTTTAGCTGATTGCACTTGATTATGTCAAAGATTTTGTTAAAAATTCATGATTCCTCGATTAAAAGTTTCCTTTGTGTGTCCTAAGACATTTTATGTCGTAGCTTGATATGCCACTTAATGGAATCAACAATTTTTAAAAATGTAACTGTTCTAATACATTATGAGCAGTGTAGTTTGAAGACAGTTCAAAATCGTAAAAGAATCGTAAAAACTTGTTTTGAACATTAATCGTACTATGGAACTTGAAGCAGCATAAACCTATTAAATTGCAAAATTGCAATAACATTTTAAATATGCCACATACTCAAATGCTTCAATAGTATAAAAACTGCTTCAATGGTACACACTCAAATGTAGTCTGATACACAAGTTGAATCATTTGTTAATAAACGCATAAGAAACATAATCTCGGCCAACATACAAAAAAGGTCCCCAAGTACAACAATGAATGTACTGTAAGTCAATATTGACAGCACTGGCATTATGCTAACATGCTCAATAAAGTGCTGTAGTAATGTACTTAGTAAAGTGCTTAGGTGTCAAAAGTGCCTAATTATAAAGTGCTAAGTGCTTAGTGTTGAAAAACTGAGTTAATACTGCTAGAGAGAAAAGCAGTTCAAGAGCTATTATAGTACTCGGATAGAGCAATATGCGTGTTCATTTACTAGGCAGGGACATCACAGCAAAACAGAGGAGCCACATGGTTACAGTGATTACAGAAAATTATGTAAATCATCACTAGTGTTCAAACCCATAGGTGTTTTAGTATCGAGTTCCAAAATATATTTGGATTCCAATTGACGTGAGGTTTTTTTCTCGATCACCACCTCTTTTGCGTGCCTGCACTGCCTCAATAACAAAATACTGGATACAATTCAGATTGTTATTATGTGTGGATTTAAAATGTCTCGCCACTGGATACGAAGAGTCTGAATTGACGATAGCTCTCAAATGTTGTAATATTCTGACATTCACCTGAAGTTTAGTGCTGCCTACATACCGGAGGCCACAGGTGCATTGCAGAATATATACTGTATATTCAGTTCTGCATGTGTAATATCCTTTGAGATCTATAGGCTTAGTACAGAAAGGCGTACAGTAGGAGGAAGTGTTTATCCCAAATTTACAGGCACGACATGTACTGCATTTATAAAAACCATGTTTCGGCGACAGCCAGCTGGTTTTGATATTGGTTTCAGGACTGTTTTTAACCAGTTCACTGCGCATAGATGGTGCTCTGTGAAAAGTGAATGTGGGCTTACCCGTCAGAGTTTGCCTAAGTGTTGCATCTATAAGGACTATGGGCCATTGCTGATTAATGATAGCTCTGATGTTTTTAGCCTGTTTACTGTAGGTTGTTATAATCCTGGCTGTGGAATCACTGTCATCTTTTATGTTGGCTACAGCCTCTGAAGAGCCTCCATTGTCAATTGGATTAAGCAATTCTTTTCTGTCCTTACAATTTGCTTTAGTCATAGCCTGTTCTAAAATGCTGTTATTATATCCTCTGAGAAGAAATCTTTGTTTGGCTTCCTGCTGGTACTTACATAGATCTTTGTCAGAACTGCAAACTCTATGAATCCTTAAAAATTCCCCATACGGAATGCTGTTAATAAGGTGTCTCGGATGGAAGCTAGACGCGTGCAACATGGAATTACCAGCTGTTGGTTTACAAAAAAGACATGACTCAATTTTTCCCTGGTCGACATAAACATGCACATCTAAGAAATTGGTGGCAACTTTGTCAATATGAGCAGTGAATTCGAGATTCAACATATTCACATTAATTTTAGCAACTAGTTCCTCTGCCTGCATATAAGTCCCCTTCCAAATAACAAATATATCATCTATATAGTGCCACCATTGTACCACATGATTGGCCCAATCAGAATGGCGCTCTTCCCTGAGGACTCGCTCCTCCCACCAGCCCACATGTAAACATGCGTAACTGGGGGAGAAGCAAGTCCCCATGGCGACACCCCTGAGCTGCTGAAAAATTGCATTGTCAAATGTGAAGTAATTATTATGCAAACACCAATGAATCATCCTCAAAAGCATTTTGTTATGACTAAACAATTCTATAGGTCTGTTGTTTAAATAGTGCTCAACTGCCCTCAATCCATCACTGTGCTCAATGCTGGTATAAAGCACAGTAATATCCATGGTTATTAACATATAGTCATTTGACCACGACTGATTGGAAAGCTTATTCAAAAAGTCAGTGGTATCATGAATGTATGAGGGCAGGCCCACAACAAATTCTTGTAAGTAGTAGTCCACGTAACGTGATGTATTTTCGAAAAGGCTCTTTCCGGCTGAAATGATGGTCAGACCTGGAACTGGTGACACATTTTTATGAATTTTCGGAATGAAATATATAGTAGACATGACTGGAAACTCATTGTGTAAAAATGCAAATTCATCCCTTGATATTAAACTATCCCTTTTCCAGCCCCACAGTTTTTCCTTAAAAGCCTCTGTCATGATCTTACTTTGTGACATATTCAATTTACTATAGCATGCAATGTCATTTAGATGTCTATTGGCCTCCTGTTTGTATTCATCCTTGCGCCAGAGGACTACATTGCCCCCCTTGTCAGACTTATTGATGACTACTGTTGAGTTAGTTCTTAGTTTAGTCATTAGGTTAAAAAATTGCTTGTCGCGATAATGGTATTTTGTGGGTTGGGATTTCATGCGACGGTTAAGCTTTTTAACCTCATCAATCACACGATTGTGGAAAATGCCCACCGCATCCCGTGGCATCATGGGTACAAAAGTGGACAGTGGTTTGAAAGGGCTTTTAATAGATTCCATCGGATTCATGCTTTCCTCGCGTATGAGTGTTTGTGTTGACAATGGTAAATTCACGGTTCTATACTCATTAACAGAAAGTTCCTGTAAAGTTCGTAATAATGGGACATCAGCCACTTGAAGTGTATTTGATCCAGTGTTAGACTTTGAAGATTCCACAGTGTTATGAGTTGTAGACTGTTTAATCTTGTAGTATTTTGTTAATTTGAGTTTTCTTATAAACTTAAAAACATCTATCCTCGTTTGACAATAGTTAAAGTTGCTTTCTGGACAGTACGTAAGTCCAAGGGCCAGTAATTGTGTTTCGGCCTGGTTGAGTTGAATATCAGTGAGGTTGATGACAGTATTGTCATTGGTTTTTAGCAAATTTTTTTCCACCTGTAATTTTGCTGCCTCTTGTTTTTTGTATTTATTGCATTTTGTCCTCTGGCGCCATCTGTAGTTCCTTCTTTGTTTTGAAAGGTGTTTGGATTCCTGGGTCTCAAGGTTTGTTTTCTTTCTTTCCGTAAAAAATCCAACTCTTCTGCCAGGGTAAGATTACCCAAATCTTCCCTTTGATCATTCATTGCTATTCCCCCATTGTCAGATTCAGTTTCACTTGGTAGGGTGCTAACATCAGAAACCGATGTGGTATGTACTGTGTTGGTCGCCACTTTAGTATTCGGATTGTCCAACATTATTTTAGCACCCCTTTGTCGACGAATGGAATCAAATTTTCAAGCAAACGTGAAGATTTGGCCAGACTCATAGTCATTTCTATCACGCGCAAACTTATATGCTTTTCTGCTTTTAATTGATTCTTCTTGCTTTTTAAGCCGATCTTTGATTTCACTTCGGCTTTTCTCGATGAGGTCTTTCTGTTCTTGATGTTCTGATTTTTCCAATTCTTTATTGATGCGTTCAATTTCAGTTAAATTAATACCTCAATCGATTTCAGCATACTTGATAAGCAGACACACAAGTGTCATAGAGGCATCTAAATTACTCTCCGCCCATTCCTTCAGCATGAGCGGGTTCGGATTCTCAAAGCTTGGCGCCAACATGATGCGTAAACCTCTCGGAATTCTCCCAGCCTCACGATATTTCTGTAGGGATTTCATCTCCCACCATTTTGTCAACTCACTTCTCATATTTTTCTCTAATGCCTTCAATAAACTTTTAACATCAGTACTGGCCGCTTGATTGCCTGATCCTTTGTTCTTGCCATTGGCAATAAAGGTCGGTAAATTCAAAATCAGTTTCTCCGCCGATTGTTCTCTCTCTCGTAGCGCGTCTGCGGACATCGCACTTAATGCTTGAACTTGATCTAAATGGACAACGATATGAACTGTGTCCTGTGTGCACCCTCGATAACCTCCCCACCTGTTATATGTCACAAACTTACCTAGTGCGCCGAGAGGTCCCACGAGTCCTCCGACTCCCGATGAGGTCTCCTGCACTACGTGCAAAGAGTGTAAGCAGACCAACAGGGGGCCGGTATGTTGAGACTCCTGCGAGCGAAACGTTCAAAGATTGACTGTTAGACGCCCGGCCAACATCCAGGGGTGGGGGTCCGTGATGCGGAAGCAGCCAACTTCCGTAAATGAAATATAAGACACACCCTTCAGTGCAGCTATAAACACAAATGGGCACGGTACTTTAATTATTTGACCTGGTCTGGTTACTGGGAGTTGTCATCTTCACTGTCAGAGATCTTCAAAGATGGTGATGAAGCAACAGCAGTCACTGGATTTTCAGGTTCAGGCTTTCTTCCACCATCTTGATCAGAAGACCGATTAATCAAATGCCGAAAATGAGAAGAGTCTATGGGACCAGACCTCCCAGGACGTGAGGGAGTCGCCATAAGTCCCTTGGTGAACAAAACGTGGAAAGGTACAGCATCATATGGAGCATCACATTTTCTCCTTCGCAGTTGGCGGGCGATCGCTAAATCTCCTGTCTTAAACTCAATGTTCTTTGCATGTCGCCTCTTGTCAGCTTAGGCTTTCATCTTTTCCTTGTTAACCAAATCCTTCATTCGAGTTATATTTTCATTTTCTTCTCTTTTGTTGGTTCATTGAGGTAACTTAGTTGGCATTGCTCTGATGAACATCAAAGTCGCAGGACTTTCGCATATGATCGAGTAAGATGTTGAACGATATGCTCGTAGGGTGGAATTCAACACAGTTTGCAAATTGAGCCTCTCAAGAGTTGCATACTGGACTGCTTTCTTTAGCATACTCATAAAAAGCTCAGCAAGTCCATTAGCCTCCGGCCACAAAGGTGTACTCTCCTGATGCTTAACATTCAGATGCTCCAGAAAATCATTGACTTCTCGACTGTTGAACGCCGGGCAATTATCAGGCTTCAAAGTGGCTGGAACGCCCCATGCAGCAAAAATGCTGTCAAGTCTCTCAATGACTCACTCATGAGTTGTGGAAGAGAGATCCTCTATTAATGGAAATCTAGAGTACTCATCCACAATTACCATCAGATGATCTCCAATGTTGAGTGGACCAAAGAAATCAATGGCAATTCTCTCCCATGCATGATTAAGGAGTTCTGACATGGTAAGAGTATGCTGAGTAATATTTGTAGAGAGGCAGTTACATAGAGGACAGGCCTTGAGTTCCTTTTCAACCCTCTCATCTAAATATGGAAACCAAACTCGATCTAAAAATATAACCATAGCAAAATATTGCGTCCAAAATATCGTGATATGGAAATATCGTCAGCAAGAATATCGTTGTCAAGAATATCGATTTTAAGGTAAGTAATATCCATTTAAAAAAAATCGAAGTCATTAATATCGTTTGCAAAAATAAAGAGCCCTATTACGATGTCGGGCGGACTTAAGTCCGCCCGACACCGTTTCAGTGTGGAAACTGACTGACCATAGGTTGGTAGTCCCGCACACCGTATTATGATGTGACCGCTCATGATGCGGTTGCAAACTCCCATTTCTGTATGGGAGCTTGTGCTGCAGGCGGTTTCCGCCCATAGCACAAGCTCCGATAGAGAAATGGGAGTTTGTGTAAATCCCTGCACCGTATGGCAAGCACCTCACGGTGCCTGCAACACGGTGCAGGGATTTAGCCCCCCTGGCCCACAACCGGAGGCAGCGGAGGAAAGGGGGCACTGCTAGGGGCCCCCAAAATCGCTTCTCGACAGGCTTTTCATGCCAGAAAGCCCAACATGAAAAGTCGGTCGGAAACCGACATCATAATCCCAATGGTGGAAACGCCGGCCGTAGGGGATTATGAGCGGCCTCCAACTGTCGACAGGCTCCTTGAGCCCATGGTAAGCCAGTCGGTCAGACCGGCCGGTTTAAACTCTGACCGCCTACATTGTAATTAGGCGGTCAGACTATAAACCATGGATGTCGATCGGAAAGCCTCCGACCTGAGGTCAAAGGCTTTCCAGCCCCAACATATCTGAAAGAGCAGACGGAACAAGTATGGAGATACCGTGCAGACAGTGTAGCAGCAGCAACATGTTGATGGATGAAGGTAGGGTCGTACTCTGACCTGCAGTTTAGGAAGAGTGCCTGGATTGCTCACTTTTGAAGAACACTGGAAGAAGAGGGCAGAGACTGCATGACCTTTGTGGTGAACTCAAGGGCATATTTACAAGGGTTATAGCCACTAGAACTGCCACATAGCACTTATTGCTAGTGTGAAGTCAGGCCTTCAGTGTCAAAGCAGATAGAAATCAGGCAATCTCAAAAGTGGGTTGTTCGTGGTTAAGATTTATTCTTGTACCTAAGCCACTGCCTTGATTCAACTGATGCCACAAAGAATGTTACCTACTGTTAGCGTTTACACAATCTAATTAGGAATCCCTTCACTATGATGTTAAAGGTCACCACATAACTGCTACAATTAAAGGCAGATACTTGACCTGTAACTTGAATACCATAAAGATCAGCCACAATCTTTCTTGGTAATTAATTTGCCCATAGCAAAGTACTTCCTCACAGTTTTAAGCTGATACTAACATTGACCAAAATAATTTCATTCTGTCCCTTCCATGCTTATTTTAGTATCACATTATTCTGCATATTATATATTATGAAAATATACTTTGTTTAAATGATTCTCTCATTGGTAAAAATCGAACTGTTCCATTTATCCTGCTGACTCCGACAACATGTGTAAATGAATGGGTGCCTGAAAATCATGCACTTTCTAAACAGGTGAGAGAATTGACTCTTTAAGCTTCTCATTGTCTCCATGCTGCTTTGCAAGAGAAAATGAACTAAAACATGCAGCTCAACAGGTTCTAAAATGGCGCTTGCCGAAACACATGCTCTCCTGCAATTTCTGTAGTTATCACCAGCCTTTTGCTATTTCAATGAAGTTATATGCCGTACTTTCACTCTGCAGTAATAATAGAAATGCATAGTAATTCAACAGTCACACATGTTACCATTTCCGTGCTGCTCTATATAAGTGTGTTGGTGTTCAAACCACTCTAAGAAATAGACAGAAAACTGACCTGTTTGTGAAGACTTTGCTGCAGTTGTACACTTTAACCACCAACATCTCTTCCACGATAAGCTTTCCATAGTGAGGCCAACGGAAGAGCTGCAAATCAAAATACAATGCAGTTACTTTAACACTAACAGCGAACACAGAGAAAAGTCACACGAAGGAGAGAGCAACATGGGGTGGAGGAAGATGCCCACCAGGGAAAGAGCAAAACAGAGATCAGTGGTGGTGGTGTTTGGCAGAAAAGAATCACATGAGGGAGACAGCTGGAAAACACATGCATCCTCATGTATTGCTTAACTAAAAAGAAAAAAGTAGTTCCCTGAAAGTGAATAGTGGAAGCATACAAGTCAGCCAATTAAAAGGATAGTTAAAAGGCTATGCTTCAGGGGAGGAACAAACACAAAACAGGAAGTCACGCCATTGATAATAATAAGCAATCAAATGGGAGTGACAATAAAGCCAACCAATGGTAAGCAATGGTCGGGCTGTAAGTCCAGTGTACCTTTTTGGGAATCCCAAAATAGGTATTTCGCAAACGAGACAGTTAGTGCTGTCTGGTAGGTGAGTCCCAAACAAAAATACATATTTTGGCAGCCCACCATGTACTTATAATTTAATTCTGGGGAAAATAAGACATTTTAATGCTCAAGAGCATCTTTAAGACAACAGAATTTTCTAAATTATTTCTAGCTCAAAACAATTATCATGTATTTTTCAACAATAAGTTTGCATTTTTAGCACAATAATGTGGTTATGCCCAATTATTACTGATTATTTGGAAGCATCAGTGGGAATTACAGAGTATGTGACAGAGAGAAGAATTATTTAGCTCCAAAATATGCCTATTAACCTGGGTCTTAAATCTAATAAAGAAAAAGTCAAAATTAAATTCATTGACTTAAAGGATTGATACTGGGCAAACAATTTATAGCACAAGCATGGACATCTTCCTGTGTCCCCGCTAGAAGAACATGGCTAAGCAAGTTGATCCTTTGGGGCGAACTGGAAAGCTTGGTACCACATATGGCATTAGAAAGATAAAAGCAGAGAATATATATCAGTGGCTTGGGATACATTAGTAGAAGCGTTGAAACAGATTGACAATGATTCCCTGTAAATAGATTGACGACAAAGAAGTAGTAGCTAGGAGTTTAAAATAATGACACACCCTACATAGGGAGCTAATAGACACTAACAGTCACACAGGCAAAGTGATAGACCCACCAAGCACCACATACCCAGAAATAAGGAAATAGGTCTTGGGTAGATGACAATAACAGGACTGCCGAGAACCTGGGGCATATGAAATAATATTTATCATAGTCCAAATAGGCTTAGAATGACCAGAAGGAATATCTAGTATGGCGCAGTTTAGAAATAACTCCATGCATATTATCTCCACCAATACTGTTTGATTGGTAAAAGTTATCATAGACTATTTGTTCTTTTCATACTAGTTAAAAATGAGCGTATCAGCACAATGTGTAAGCAGGAAAAAAAACCTGATGGGCAATATGCCCATGTACCAAGAAGGCAACGACAAGAGGAAAAACAGCAGTAAAGTGTATAAGAAGCAAAATGCTCATGTTAAACAGCTATCCAAAAACAAATGTGTAATAACTGAATGTTTTATGTAGAAACTAATAAAAAAGAGTATGTGTATATGTATGGATAGATATTTTCTGTCAGTATAAAATAACCACTCGCAGGCCAATTTCTTCCTAGAAAAGACTAAAGCCATTGAACTCGACATCCAATCTAAGAAGGCCATTCCACAACCCATTGCTCATGATACTAAATCTTACTCTCAGATCAAGGTCCATTTTAGTACCCCGACGGAAACCCCAAAAAACAATGCCTCTTGGCACTCCTTCTCGCCTATCCCGGAACAAGAAATCTATAACATTCTTCTAGCGATTAACCCCTCCAATCACTTCTCTGACCCCCTACCTCCTGTTTTATTCAAAATGATAAAAACCGCTATTCTACCCCTTTGGGCAAAGATTGTAAATGCCTCTCTGAGACAAGGCTCCATACCGGACTGTCTTAAAGTAGGACAGGTCACACCTATACTAAAGAAATCCGACTCCCTCCCCTCAGATCTCAACAACTACCGCCCTATATCCAACATCCCCACTCTGGCGAAGCTGCTGGAAAAATGTGTACAATTACAATTATGTAACCACATCGAGAATTTCACTCTCCTAGACAAACACCAATCTGGCTTCCGTCAAGGTCACAGCACGGAATCTGCACTCACCCACATAATGGATGACATACTAAAAATGCTAGATCACTACGAATCATTCCTATTGATACTTCTTGACTTATCCTCCGCTTTTGATACGGTCAAGCATGACAACCTACTGTCCCTACTGGAACAAAGGATGGGCCTTACTGGCCCAGTGCTACAATGGTTCACCTCCTTCCTTAAGAACAGAACACAAAGAATCAAGATGAAGCATTCACTCTCTCAACCCTCCATGGTCACCATAGGAGTTCCACGGGGTTCAGCACTCTCACCCATTCTTTTTAATTTATTCATGGAGCCCCTGGCAAACACACTAAACTCCGCGAACATTCTATATCACCTGTATGTGGACGACACCCAACTGTATATGAAAATCTCCTCACCAGAAGACTTCATCTCCCTCAACGCTATTCTACAGAACACTCAAAGCTGGCTCACCGGCAACCACCTCATGCTCAACACCAAAAAAACTGAATTCCTTCTCATCTCCCCACCCAATCGCACACCCAAGATAGACGTATGGTTGAACCATCTAACCTCCTTTGACTGTGCTCCCCACATCATTGACTCCGCGAAATCCTTGGGAGTCACCATAGACAAACACCTGAACATGCAGGCACAAATGACTAATGCCACCAAGGGAGCCAATCACCAGATGAGTATACTAAGGAAACTTAAACCCTTTCTCCCACAGACCGACTTAAAAACGGCGGTACAAGCCCTAGTGTTACCAAGATTGGACTATGGAAGCTCCACTCTATGCGGTCTCCCCAAATACAAGCTGGCCCCACTGAGGGCATCGCTTAACGCTGCGGCCAGATTGGTCTCAGGAACTAAAAGAAATAACCACATTTCTCCGACCATGAAAGCTCTGAACTGGCTACCCTACGAGGCAAGAATACACCTAAAGATCGCCTGCATGACACATAAAGCCCTGCATAGCAATACCCCCAGTTACTTAGCACTAAAGCTAGAGCGATCGGGAGGATGCAGAAACCTCAATCCTTCCATAAAAAGAGAACTGGTTGCAGAGCTTTCTCCGGGATCGCACCGAAGATTTGGTACTCCCTACCTCCAGTGATACGTGGAATCCCCTCATTTACCTCCTTCAAAAAAGAAGTAAAAATACTTCTAATGAACAAATTCACTTCCTAAGCCTTTAATTCTAAGTTGAATACTAGTTACTTATGCTATCCATTTATTACTGTCTACCTCTTTTGTATTGAATGACGATTACCGAATATACGTATACTACCTCAACCTCCTAATGTTTAATAGCTGGGTATTTTGAAGCACTCTGATTCCCTCGTGGATCATTCTTTATTACCTACTAGTCAACTATGCTATTCATATATTACTTTCTATCTCTATTGTACTGAACGGCAATACCGAATGTATGTTTACTACCTCAACCATCTAACGTTTAATAACTGTATATTGTAAAGCGCTCTGATACCCCCGTGGGTCATGTTCGCGCTATATAAAACTTTATAAATAAAATAGAATAAAATAAATATATATCCTGTAGAAATAATGTATTAATACCCTTATCTGCTTTAATTAGACACTCAGAGCTCACACTGTTACATTGTGATCAAATCTAGGCCACTTACTTATAACAATAAAATGTAACAATAATTCATAACATCATAATAATTATTAATAACAACGATTGAAAGTAATGTGTTCATTGACCTGAAGTCAGCCTTCATCACAGTGGCCTGAGTCATTTTTGTTTTCAAAATGTAAAATATCTGTGTTCAAAAGGGGATTATCAAAGGTAAATCTCTATTTTATGAAGATACTTAGACCACGAAGCAATCAGGAAGAGACAGGGGGCATAATACAAGGGCATCTGCTTACAAGGTACATTAAAATATGGTTTTTTTCCCCATTACTGTTTAATTTATTCCTTTCAATCTAAATGTTATCTTGTGAAAGGAGAATGTGGTCTCACCTAAAACTGAACACCTGCATGTCTCAGCCTTATTTTATGATGATGACGATACTGCTTTGTCGCACACGTGTTGCCCTTCAACTATTACATGATAACCTAAACATATGCTGCAAGGCTAATACTGTTAAAAATCTGAGATCTGGTAAAAGTAACAATACTTTTCATGGAATTATTAGGGTGAACCTCTAGACGCTGTTCCACAATATAATTATCAGGGTCTAATCATCAAAACTTGCCTGTCTTTGTATACACTATTGGCAACTAAATTCACAATGTGTAAGACAATAATGGGTGACATAAAGAAATTCAGTCATGAATTGGGAAATCGTTCCCAGACCCTTATCCTAAATTTCAATGTGAAAGTTACTTACTACCGGCCTTATTGTTTTTTTTATATGGGCTCATGGTAATATCATATGGTTAGATAAAATCAAAGACAATTTTCTAAAAACACTTTTGGACATGCGGAAATCTATTCCACTTTAAGAAATCCACTTTGAATGGTCCCTATGTTCTGTCAAAGCCAAGGCTAAAAAGGCAATGTTCCGTTTTCTGGGAAAAATTAAAAGAGCTGATTGTGATGACATATTGTATTACTACGCAAGCCAACTATCAATAATCCCGCTCATTAAAGTATTTTCTGATTGGGCAAAAACCTGGAGTGTACAGAAGGAACCGGACAACTGGCTCTCCTAGTATCACCTATGTACTGACTTCACTAAGAGGTTTAACTTTTCATTTTTTTGGATCGGGAACCTAAATAGATATAGTAATTGGTTTACCAAAAACGTAGTAAATCTGCACCCATAGAAGTACTCCTTGAATGGATGCAAATGTACTAATTTTTGGAATTCACAAACATTGCCAGTAGTAGGCTTAGAAAGCTGCACTAGTCTCAAGTTTCCAGGCATACTATAGGCAATCAAACACCCAAAGGGTGATGGGACAAATGCTTGCAAATAGACTATCAACTGGCAATTGCATGGTGTAGCATTCCAACCCTTTGTTTTTCACCCACTGTACCACTCTACACAGAGGGTCTGATTCGGGTATGGCAAAGGCAGACAGGGTCGTGGAGGACTTTACATCAGCCATCCGCCTTTACTCTGCTAGCAAAAATTAGAGATGTCCGCCGGCCCCACGACATTTCTATATATTGGCAGGAACTGTCGTCGTGGCGTTTCCTGTCAGTTTAGGAAAAGTTTAATGGATGGCTCTTTCAAACATTATGGATGGCCAGCTGGCAAGCTTTTTCAAAGTTTTTTATTTTTCTAAAACAAACTCCTAAAGCAGCAGTTTGTTTTTGAAAAATAAAATCTATTGATCGCCACACCTTGGGAGCTTTCTCCCACGGTATGATGGTCATTTTTTTACTGTCCTCACCTACATGATATACCTGGCAGTGACAGACAGTTAAAAAGACATCCGATTTTCAACTCTGAAGAGGGTGGACAGTCGGATGGGTTACCTCTGACGACCCCTACTCAGCTGGGTTTTCAGAGGAAGTTTTACACGATGGGGTAAAGGCTCGTTTTAGCTGACTCATGCTACCTGAAAATAGGCTTTTGGATGCTTTGTTCTTTCACTCTTTCTCTAATTTCAGGAGCTGAGCTACAGTAGTTTGAATTAATTAAACGTTGCAAATGTTTGGTTTCTGTGAGAACAGATTATCAGCATATGTTCTGATAAGAGTGAATAGTGAATTACTACACCTGCACCTGGGACAAACTGGCCGCAATGTACCATTCTGTTCCGAGATATCTTTTTGAAGGTCATGCAGCTGAAGTCCCCTATTGTACAAGGCCTGGGAAGAAGACCTCAAATGTGTTGATTCTGATTGGTCCCTGCTTCTTGAGAACTGTGAAGAGTGTTTCATAGTGTATGTTTAAATTGTGCATTGCTGAGCTTGTTAAATTCACATGCCCCTTCTACTCTCTTGAGACTTGCTTTAGTATTTTGCTCATGCCCAAACAGTTAGACTCTTCAGCAAATCTACCCTTTTCTTGATCTGACCGAATCTTCATTTGGTTCTGCCTTTAGGTGCTTTCCTTGCTGACACCTGCAGCTTAACTTTCCCCAACCTCATTTGAATCCTTAGCTTAGCATTAACTTTATTCAATTTGCAAATTACAACTTTAAATAGTTTGTCTTTGTATTTGCTATTTTGACGTGTTTGATTATACTGAGCAACGCTTTTATAAAGTGATTATTATTTATGACTAATTTGAATGATTTGAGTTTGTAACTTTACTAATCTGCTAATAACCCTTCATGGTGTGCAAATCTACTGCTCTCTGTCATTATTGTGGAGCTGAATGTGCTTTACTGTCATTGATGTGCTGTTGATGTGTTGATGTTTAACCTGAATTTGAGACAAAGGTCCATGCACTCGAGTGCAGCTTGTACTTGAATTTGCACAAACGATTTGCACGGTGCAAACCCAATCCTACTCTGCTTCATTGAAAAACTATTAAAGTGATTAGTATGAAATGAAAATGGCAGGTTAGAGGAAGATGGGCAAGGAAGGTGATAAGAAGGTAGAAGCTATGGAGGTGAGAGCGATCCTGAGGCAGAGCTGAACGAGGTAGAGGTGGTGAATGAATGAAACATGGAATGATATGCTAAAGGTATAAACTGTATCTCCATGTTATTCATTTTCCACTAATTGTACAGTTTCACTTTTAGCGACATACTTCCTGTGACGTTACCAGGGTCAAAGGTCACATGGCATCAGATTTGGGAAATCATCAAAAACCATATGATTTCACTTCATATGATGTCACTTCCTCTACCGATGACATTTTGGTTAATCGGAGTTCATGCTATTACTGAGTTGTAATGCTCTTCAAATTGAAAGAACAGTGTGTTTGTCAGCCAATAATTAAATTAATGACATCATTTGAATCAGAAGAAATTCCTAAGTATTTATGGGTTACAGAACATAGAAATGAATACCTTAAGGTTGGAACTCCCCCCAGATCTTTTTAAGGCTGACCCCGAATTGTGGGGGCCCCTCCTGACCTGGGTCCTGAATGTGGCCGATTGGGCCGGGGCGATGACCTCTTGGTCGTCTGCAGTGACTGTCCCTGTGTTTAGGAAGGGGGACAAGGACAATCCACAATGTTACCGCCCCATTTCCCTGATAGATGCAAAGGTGAAGGTTCTAAGGAGGGTAGTCCTTAACAGGCTATTGGAATGGGCTGACGCCAATGACATCCTAAGTGGCGTCCAATACGGTTTCAGACCAAGCAGGTCTACATCTGACCAATGTCTGAATCTCTATCCTATTATTAATAAATATACAGTTGGCCGGCCAGAATCCCTCCATTTAGCATTTATGGACCTTACGCCCGCATTTGATAGGATTAATCGTACCAAACTTTAGGGCCTGTTATTCCACCTGGGGGTAGACCCAAGCATTGTGGCCCTTCTGGCTGATCTGCATTCTGATACCACTGCTTCAGTACGCTTTTCGCATAGTTTGGCCCGCACATGGTCTTTCCCGATGAGAAGTGGTGCCCGCCAAGGGTGCATTTTAGTACCATTCTTGTTCACATTATATTTTAATGGGCTCGAGAGTGCCCTCCTTTCTGTCCAGGCGGACTGCCCATGAGTGGGGGCTAGATCACTCCCGGTGATGACGTTCTTATGGCCCATACGGCCAGGGGACTGCAACTACTGCTGAACAAATTTGTCTCCATCATGGGGAGCCTTGATCTGTCCGTAAACTTCCCAAAGTACTACATCATGGTTGCCGGCCGACGATCGATGAGCACCAAAACCTTCAAGGTGGCTAACTACACCTTGGGGAAAGTGTCTGCCTTTCCCTATTTAGGGTTTTTATTTGATGTGAAAAATAACTGAAAAATTCTTGTTGAGGGTAAGAACTTGGAACTTATCCAAACCAATGGTGCAGTAACTAGCTTTGCACATAGATTGGGTTCTTGGTCTCTGCAAATGTTACTAAAGGTATACCAGGCCATGTGTGTGTCACAGATTCGCTATGGAATTGAGGTTTGGGGGTTTATGAATATCGAGAAAATCCAAGTTGTTGAAAACCAATTTCTCTGTCAGTTAGTGCAAGTTCCGCAATGCACTCCGGCTTATTCAGTGGCGGGGGAGCTTGTAATTTCACACGAGTCCGATTTAGTTGCCCTCTGCCCCTTGTTGTGCTGGATTAAGATCTGGACCAGGGAGGACATAAAACTTAATCGTCTGATTCTTTCAGACTGTTTGTCTCTTGAATAGGTGTATGGAATCCCATGGATAGCCTATGTAAAGACAGTTTTTGCCACCTTGGGGAGAGTGAACATCTTTTCTGACCTGTATTCCTTGTACCCCTGAGGACTGAAAACTACCAAGAGTTTGCTCCTTGAGTGAGCTTTGATTTCTAGGGAGCAGCTGGAGTTACAGAAATCTTCAGTGGGGGGACAATTGCTTTTACAGACTGTACAGAGCATGGAGCCCTATCTAAGTTTGGTATGCACCCACACGCCAGGTTTTTACTGGCTAGGTTTAGATTCAATCAGTTACACCATCTGTTAACTACACCTAGTGGGTGGGCTCATGCTGGGTCTAGGTTGCCCCGTGGCTGCGATAATAGATCTCTATAGGAGACATTACACTTTGTCTTGCTCTGTGATTTCTTTAGCAGGACCAGGAAGAGGTTTTTAGTCCCCATGCTGAAATCACTCAATTATACTCAAGTACGTCCTGCCCTTGTTTATTTTCAGATGCTCCCAAATGAATTTGTCTTATTTTCCGTATCTTGTTTATTACGAGCTGCGCTAATGTCTAGGCGGTCGAGACCTGATTAATTTTAGGATTGTGTTAAATGTGCTGTATTCTTTTTCTGTATTTTATTGTAAACCTAGATTCATATAGGCTTGTATTCTCCATGGTAATATGTTTTATTGAGATGTTCATTTGTGATATTTATCGTAGTCTTTCATGGTTATTTCTGTCAACCAAGGTTTTATGATAATGATGAATACCTTAAAATTACTGAATAACTTAACATTGTCTTATCCAAGTTATAAGTGAAATTATGCTTGCTTTGTATAATAAGTATATTTCTATGCCAGCATGGTTTAAGATTTTGATAAACTGAATACATTATTTTCATGAATAATTAATCAACAATTATACTTTTGTTATACGCCACTTGCTGCTGGAGTCCTATGATTATTCCATAATGCTTCAAATTACTGGGGTTAATATGAGCTGATAAAATGGTGCCTGCTTTATCTGCAGCTGAAGGATAAGGGGCTGAGTTGGCAAGCAAGTATTTCAGTATGTGGCCTGCAGGTTGCACACCAAACTCCATAAGATCACAGCAGAGGCACCCCAAAGAGTTCTGACTCGTGCTCTTAAATAGAATTAAAATTCTGTATGTGAAAGTCAACAAAAGCTCAATGTGCATTGAGCTGTTATGCAGATGTATGAATATTGTTTTATAGCTTAGTTTTTTAGATTGTGGCTGCTACTAAGTATTTAAACAAAAACTTTCCAAATGGTGCCGGTGGCAAGGAGTATTGAGTAACTAGCAATCATATCGATGGACCCTTGTAAGTGACACAAAGACATTGCTTGTGTGACGTATCATATATTTGGAAACTGGAAATAAGGTCACTGTTTGTTTTAAAGCAAAAACAGATGATTGTGGTACCTTTTCCCCCAATTCTATTGAGAACTTTAGAAAACATAATCACAAGTACAAGTGTATAATTGACTCATATATAGAATTATAGATGGGAAACAGTGAATTACAGAGATGTTTTTCACCAAGGAGTTCTGAGTGGTGTCAAATAGACAACAAGAGTGAAGCCTATGATGTCACTCAGAACCCCGAGGTGAACAACATCTTTGTAAATCACTTTTTACCCATCTATAATTTTATGTTATGCATGGCACCCAAAATCACCTGCCCCTGTCCTCAACTACTGCGCAGGGGCAGAGGATAATGGGAGAGCTATACATAACTTGCTCTCTCCTTCCTGACACAAACAAGAAAAATAAATATGTTACTCTTAACCAAACCCCACTGCCTTCCCTGCCTTCCTTCCCCCTCCTGCAGTTGTGCAACTGTTGTGATGTAATAGCAAGGAGCAATGACTTTCAGAAACTGAATTAAACGATCGAGGCTCTCTATGAGAGCCATACATAACATTATGATTTTGTGTCTAGCTTAAAATAACATCAATGATCTTCACCTGCATAATCCCTTTGGTGCCACAGCCATAATGTTAGAAAGGTCAAGCACAATGGATTGCTTAAAGAAGAGAAGAAACGCATAATGAGCCGCTTCAAATCTTGAAAACTTATTAACACATCCCATATTTTTTAAACCAGGCTATTTTTCTCTTTTACTATAAATTATTTATTCTGCATAACTAGTGAGATTATTAGCATTTAACTCTGTGAATTGTGTACATCGAGAAGTGTCTCATAATGTAAATACATCTAGTTACACTAGGGTATAATTTAATCTTATTATTGCCGGGCACATTTGTTGTTTAAAGTTACTTGACTGAGTACAGGTAGTCATTTATAGTCCATCGATTGCCAGTGCGTTTGACAATCATTCACTGAACCACTTTGTAATGACCAGGGTGCAATGGGAGTATCAGGAAATATATTGAGTAACCTGTTTTTCTTACCGTATTCAGGGCCCAAAGGTTGCCAACAGGGATTTTGGTATTTACCTGAACATCAAACCACACTGGAAGTCACTCTTTGGGGTCTTCAACTGGAGCTTCTTTTAGAATTTGGAATCCATAGTTTGTAATGAGATTTTTCTGAATAATTTTCAGGAACTAAGGGGATTAATTTGGCAGGCAGGGTTACTGTGCCACAAATATGTCAGAGTGCCCTGTCTGTCAAAGTGACAGTCTGTCCAGTCTATTTAGAACTGGGGTGAATAGTCATGTTTCTGCTGGCGAAGCCGCCTCACATCGACAGCCATGCACATTGAGTCCTTAATCTAAGTACCTCAGACCATCTATCTCACTTAGAGTAAATGTTCTGCGATGCTTTTGCTTTTTTCCCTGCTAAAGACAACCAGGTAAAGCCTACTGGTCCTTGAACAGAGAAAAATACAAATTGCCCCTCAGTCCTCGGGAGAAAACTCCAAGGGTGTCAGGGCCATTTTGTTTTTCAAAAATAAACTCCCACTATGGGAGTTTGTTTTTGAAAAACACCAAACATTGCTGAGTGCCTCTATGAAACATGGTGGCCTATCAGATAACATACAGTGCCTTCCATGGAGCTGCCTGGCAGCATCGCCTTTGGCGGCATAGAGATTTCCGACAGACAGGCTGAGATCTCTTAGTATGGCGGGTTGCAGTCCACCAGAGCGAATGTATGACTTTACAACGCGGTCTTTACACCGCGATACGTTTACAATGCAGTCATTACAACGCAAGTCGTTACAACGACTTGCGCTTGAGGGCGCTGGACTTAGGAATAGAATGATTTACTATTCCAACTCCAGCCTACGTAACAATAGGGAAGGTGTTGGAATAGTAAATCCTACTATTCCTTAGTGTATAGCGCCATCCAGCGCGTCGTTGTAACGACTTGCGTTGTAATGGCCACGTTGTAAATGTATCGCGGTGTAAGGACCGCGTTGTAATGGATGTCTCCCCACCAGAGCAGCAGAGTACATGCCTCCAATGCACTGGCAGAAAGAGGTACAGCCACCAAACAGTAAATAGCCCCTTATAGTCTTTAGATTATGCATTGTTAAATCAATCAATGTATTTCTGGCACAGTAAATACTCTGTGGGGCTACTTGTTTTGCCATATAAACAAGTTAATTTCGGCAGATAGGTAATCTAATGAAGAACTTTTCCATGAAATAGATCCGAAGTGAGATCCATTCTTTCACCCATATGGGTGACCTGGACCATCTTGCTACTGGTGTCTCAAGTCTATCTATTGCAGTCCCAATTTAAGCTAATCTCAATAGCCAGAAATGTAATTTTGTCCTCACTCCACCAGAAACCATTGTCCCTACCGGCCTCCTTGGTGCTGGCAGTCAGTGGCATGAGCTCAGGTTTACACTAGTTGATGTAAAACACTGAGTAACAGTCAAACTCTACTATCACATATACTAGCTCACACAGGTTAGTCTTTGGATTCTTAACATAAAGTAGGAGGACGTGGGTATTTAAGAGCTTGTTTTCACATGCATGTGTGCATGTGTTCCTAGTGCAATAGACATGCCAATGGTTCATTGGCTACCTTAAATAGCAATAGAGCTAGGGCACAACCCTGTCTAGTTTCTTGGGATTTTACAATTCTATCAGATGTGACTGTGTCAGTTTTAACCCTTCGCCACCGCTGATACGTATAGGAGCCAGGCCAGAGAAAGTAGCGCCTCCTCCACATTCTGTTATGCATGTCGAACAAGAAGGGCCACTCAACAGAATCAAATGCCTTTTCAGCATCAAGTGTTGCAAGCACTGCCTCACTAGTGGGATTTACCTGATATAATATAGCTAATACCCCTTCCTGGATATTGAATTTGGAACAGCCCAGCACGTAATGTGTTTCATATTATGCAAAGTTGCAGCTCGACATTTTGTGTTTTTTTAAGTTTGTAAGTTCTAGTATGAGTGTGCTGCATAGTAGATTAATTACGCTCTACTTAATATCCAAACCTTACAAACTGGACGTGGCGGGGTGGACACAGGTTCAGCTGTTTCATCTGTGTCAGGGAACGCAACTCTCTTCTGCCATTCGAAAGTTTGTATTTTTCACATGCTGGAATTGGAGTTGAGATAACTTAGGCAGCTTAAGAGCCATTTTGTTTCCGAAATGTTTAATAAACATGTTCCACGCACGGTTTTGTAGTGCAGTTAATCAGAGCCCAGTGGTCTTTAGTGAAACCACAAAAGTAGCTGTGAGTGAGTCTAGTCAGTTGGAGAGTTTCTGATTGTTCTTCAAAGGAAGTGAATTTCTTTTTTTGTTCTAATATTTTTATTGTTATAAAAAAGGAATACAAATAGTTAAGATAATATATAATGCAATACAATTGATCTTGTGAACCAGAACAAGATAAGCAATTCATAAATAGAAATATATATCATGTAATAAATAAATCTTAAGTAATATATAGATATCTATTTGAGCAGAAAAACAATTTCATGAAGCTGGTTGTACTGCATAAATAAAACAAATATGCAAATTAAAGAAAAGAGAGAAGAAAGTAAAGATAGAAAAGGATAGTAAAGAAAGGAAAGAAGGAGGATATTGAGAGAAGAAGAGGATAGATACAAGAGAGAGCAAGTGCAAGAGATGGGGACGTCTGCTTCGTAGAGAAAAATAAACTAGGAGGAAGACACAAACGGAAATTGCTCAACCAGCCCTTGCGAAGCCAAGTCCATATATCTATCCAGAGAACTCCAGACCCCACTAGAAATAACAGGTGTATACCGTTTCTCCTCAACCAAGGTATGAGCCCCTCGAAGAAAAGATACCCAAGCCCACCAAGTATGGTATGATACTAGAGTTAAACGATTTCCACTCTGTTAGTATAATCTTAACAGCAATTGATATAAGCAAATCTAGCAATTGCATATCCGTATCATCAAGCGGTAACAGAGACGGCGCAGCCCATGGACCTAAAAGAATTAAAGGTATTGAAAGCTCAAAATTAATACCAAAAATTAACAAGAGGTGTTTGTGGACCAAATCCCAAAAAGGTTGCAATAATGAGCATTCAAAAAACATATGTTGATGGGTGCCAGAAACTAATTTGCAACTCCAACAAAGATCGTCATCTTTAAGATTTAATTTGTGTAGACGAACCGGGGTCCAGTGTAGGAGATTAAGCGTAAAGAATTTGGATTGAATAAGGGAAGGAGCAATCTTATTCTTTAGTGAACGCTTGCCGATGAGCTGCCAGGTCTCTTGTGAGATATGTTGAAACGTATCAGGTTCAAAATGGTGTAGCCATTTCTCCTGTGTAACTGAAGGTTGTGAGGGCGACGAGTCAGATAGAAACTTATAGATCTTGGAAGCAGTATGGCCTGATCTATGCCACATAGCAAGAAGCGAAATGGTAGTAGACTCAGGAGAGAGGAGTACTCTAGATAAGGCTACCTTTACTTTCAGAAAGGAATAAAAATCCATATTACTGAGATTATAATCTCTGGCCAAGGAGGAAAAAGGAATCGGGTCATGATTAGAATCATAAAGGTCTTTGACCAACTCAATACCCTTGGTCGCCCAGTAAGACACCGTAATAGAGTCAATATTAGTCACAATTTTAGGGTTATACCAAATCGAGGACCACCTGGACTTATGAATTGGTTTAGAGACCTTTTTGTCTATGCGTTTTAATGCAATAATTGTATCTGAGATAATACGGCCTGAATACGGTAAGATCAACTTAGATGCGGTCATGAAAGTAGAAGTGGAAAGAGGGGAGCACAACTCCCGTTCAATATAAATCCATGGAGGAGTAAGGCTGGAGTCTGGGGCAAGAGCCCCTTGAGACGCTAAGAAGGCAGTTTGGTACAAGTTCCAATCTGGAAGATTGCATCCACCCAGAGTATAAGGTTTCCTCATGTGCCTATACGCTATTCTAGCACGTTTATCACTCCATAAAAATTTAGAATAACATCAATCTCGTGGAAAAAGGAGGAAGAGAGCCTCACAGGCAGCATAGAAGAAACAAAATTAACAATGGGAGTTATCATCATCTTCAGGGACTGAAGGCGACCCCACCAGGAAATGTATTTAGGTGACCACGCGTTCAGTAAATCCTTAACCTTAGATATGATAAGAGATTCATTATGAGCAATAGTATCTGATATATTGTTACAGAACCAAATCCCCAGGTATTTAATATGAGTCGGTTGCCATTTGAAACCCGCTGTCCCCATATGAGAAGAGAAACACGACGCATTCAGGGGGAACATTTCCGTCTTATCTTTGTTCAGAGTATACCCTGAAACACGAGAGAATTGTTTGATTGTGTTGGAGATGGCAGGGATAGCACTTGCGATATCTTCAGAGAAAATGAGCACATCATCCGCATACGCGACCGTTTTAATTATCTGAGAACCAAATTGAAAGCCTCTAATATCCTGATTTAGATTAAATAATCGCAGGAGAGGGTCTATAGACAAAAGAAAAAGAAGAGGGGACAACAGACAACCTTGTCTCGTGCCCTGGGAGAGATTAAAAAAAGCAGAGGTAGTCCCATTAATTCTAATATTAGCTTTGGGTTGAGCGTATAAGGACATTACCAAATTGATAAATGGATCTCCTAGATTATGAGATTGAAGAACTACCTGTAGGAAAGGCCAGGAGACCTTATCAAAGGCCTTCTCGGCGTCGAGGGCAATCGCTGCCGACGGGAGGTCAGAAAGTTTCGCTTTTTCCAGAATATGACAGAAAGTTCGAATATTATCTCCAGCCAACCTACCTTTAACAAAACCAGTCTGGGAAGAGTGTATAAGATGAGGGATATGGCTCTCTAAAAGTTTAGCCAGAATTTTAGCAAAAATCTTAGCTTCCATGTTAAGAAGGGAGATAGGTCGGTAATTTTTAGGGTCTGAATGATCCTTCCCATCTTTAGGAATTACCACTATAGTGGCTTCCGCAGCTGAGCCAGAGACCTTTCCCGATAAAGCAAAAGTATCAAAAACATCTTTGAGATAATTTAAAAATGAGGGTAAAAATGTCTTATAAAAGGCAATAGGAAACCCGTCAGGGCCCGGTGCCTTCCCTGATCTAGTATTCTTAATAGCCTGAATTATTTCTTCAGATTCAATTGGTTTCCCCAAATCAACCATATCTGAATCAGAGACAGTATTTGTGGGAATAGTAGCCAAGAATTGTTGACATGTACTAAGATTACATTGATCTTTGGGCGTATATAAGCTTTTATAAAAATCCCGGAAAACCTCAAGAATGTCCTGAGTATGAAACTTCCTGGCACCATCCTTATTAGTGATACAAGAGATCTGAGTCATCTTAACATTTGAATCCTGATATTTTAATGTAGCAGCTAACAGTTTACCTGCGCGGTTTCAGTAGTAATAACCGTTTAGATTTTTGTGCCTGTACTCCCAAGTGAGCTCTTCTGGTAACTATGGAGTTATAGGAATACTTTAGGTTCTTAATCTCTTGTAGAAGGGATTTGTCTTTGGAGCTTCTATATAAGATTTCTTTACTTTTAATTTCATCCCCCAAGGCAGTGAGTGTTCTTCTAATATCAGCGTTCCTTTTACGCTATTGTTTTTATAATCTGACCTCTAATAGTACATTTAAAGGCATCCCACAAAACTATTGGGGAACTTACAGATGACACATTTTCTCTGAAGAAATTATGAATCTCCACGTTTAATTGTTTAACCTCCTCACCATCATCCAAAATTTCTGTGTTTAGACGCCAAGTTCGCGATCTATGAGTATCTGTACAATTAAGCAGAGTAAACAGAAACCTCTGCATGATCAGAGACAAGTATTGGATGGATTATCACATTAGTAGTATGTTTTAGAAGTGCTGCGTCAACCAAGAGATAATCAATACGGGAAAAACTAGAGTGTGGAGAGGAGAAAAAGGTGAAATCACTACCAGTAGGGTTATGCATTCTCCATACATCCAAAAGATGGTGAGAAGAGCACATATCCAACATTTGTTTGTGCGCCCTAGGAGGACGAAACTTAAAAGCCGATTGTCTGTCTAAAATAGGATCCATAGGAAGGTTAAAATCACCACCAACAATCACTTTAGCATTTTGAGGGATATCCGACAACTTCCTACTAATAGTCCGCCAAAAAGATTGATCATCAATATTAGGGGCATATATATTCATAACGTAAAAATCCGTTGAACCATTAGACAAAGGAGAGAGCAGCCATCTACCATCTGAATCGTATTCGGCAGTTACAATCGTCAGACCAGAGTTTTTGGAAATCAGCGTAATAACCCCATTTCTTTTACCAGAAGCTTCAGAACAAGCTACATCAAGGACCCACTCTTTCCGTAAAAATAAAGCTTCCTTATAAGCAACCGTAGTTTCTTGAAGTAAAACAATGTCGCCCGATAGCCTTTTACAGTAATCTAAGATCTTGGCCCTCTTAACAGGGTGATTTAAACCACGCACATTAAGTGAGAGTACATTCAGACCGGGTATAGTGAACAGAAAACAACATAGATAAGCACATATGGTGTATGAAAAAGGAGAGGCACATTAATTTTAACTTGAATATAGTAGTGAATGGAAGATAAAGCAAACAGAGAGCACAAACCGGAGCATAAGTCCCCAAAAAAGAAGAAAAAAAGAAAGAGCAAACAAAAGTTAGGAAAAAGAAGAGGATAGCGAAAGAAAATACAAAGAAAACTTAATATCAAAGAGAAAAGGCCCCAGCAGGGTAGTCTGTAGTAGACAAAATGCATGGGAGGAAAACGTGAAGGAGCAACACAGAGGCCAGCACCTATAACTCAGTATGCTCAACATCAGAGATAAAGCTAAGCAGCAGAGCAACAATAGTCTGTTAATGTTCAGTAAACTTAAATTTACCAACGTATCAAAAAAGGCCTAAATATTTGAATCTAAAGAAAAACCTGTATAAATTCATTCTATTAATTGATCAAAGACATAAAAATAGAAACTACATATTGAATTAAAAGAGAAAAATAAATAACAGTATCTAATAAGTCTCAGATCACATATGGTAAGGCAAATAACATTTAAATAGAGTAGTAAAAATCTAATCCTAGCATTAAAATATTAAATAAATCTGGGTACACAGACTCAGATAAAAAGTCATTATGGAATTTTAGAGAATATGCAAGGAAGTGAACAGTTTATATGACAGGAAGGAATTAATTAGAAACCTCTTATAAATATTAAAAGCAGCCTAAAGGTAAGTATAAAACATTACTCCATATCTATTAGTAGAAAAGATAGTAAACATATACAGCAATAAACAATACCTAAAAAAATGATATACATAACATACTATCTATCTCGAATAATTTATTGATCACGTCTAATAATATTTACGATAATCTATAAGTTAACATATAGTAACTGCACGGACTAAGATATATAGAAGAAAAGCCAAAGGAGAATAAGAGGGTGAATAGCACATCTAAGGACAGACCCTAACCATATTCTACTTCCTGGGACAAAAAGCAACGATATAACCGACATCCAGCACAGAAATACTAGATAGAAAATCTATAGTACAGGATGAAGAAATCAAAGAAGGATGTCTGAGTTTACACAAAAACAGACCAGATAATGACAGAGGTAAAGTGAGTCAAAGAAGATGACGAGAGAGAAATATATATAGAGGGAGAATATACAAGCACAAAAAACAAGAAGACATAAATAACAAAGATACATATAAAGCCAATAAATACTAGGAGACCATTATCTTGGGGATGAATGAAGGCATCTGTAAAAGGAAAAAGTTAGAAACCTTATGTGGAGAGCGCCGCAACACTCAAACACCGTAGATCATTCCAGCATGTTTCACCACAAATTTCAAGATAACATTAAAGGAACAGGAACCTAGCAACACACAAATGCTCATTAATACAGCCACCTGAAGAAGAAGAGATTAGGGGTTAGATGGGCCTGCAATAGACTCCGCGTCCATCCGAGACTCAAACTGATTGTCCAAAAAGGTGGACAAATCCGCTGGTTCGTGAAAAATCTGGTTGCGACTCCTGAAAGTTATTCTGAAGCGTGAGGGACCAGCAAATGAGAATGGAATATTCATCTCTTGAAGTCGTCGTCGAAGATTTAGGAAACCTTTCCGCCGGATGACTGTGTCTCTGGCAAAGTCTTGAGAGATAGCGATTCTATGTCCTTCCCATTGCAGCGATCTAATTCTCCTCATGTGAGCTAAAATTTGTTCAGAGTGTTGGTGTCTTAAAGGTTTAAATATCACTGGTCTTGGATTAGTGAGAGACTTGGGTTTAAACGTAGGAACTCTATGGGCACGCTCTATTTCAAAGTCCTTTTGAAAGAGAGATTTAGCGTCGTGGGAATCCATTTGAGTAAAAGTCCAACATGGATGGTGCCTCTTTTTCACAGTCCTCTGGCAGACCAAACATACGAAGATTACTTCTACGGTTCCTATCTTCCTGTTCCGTGAGATCTCTTCTCAGTGAACTTAAGGTACGTTCCATGTTCTGCATATGTTTGCTCTGCTTATGTGTGGAATCTTCAACTGCCCCAATCCGGGACTCAGCATTGGAAACACGTAGTGATAAGTGTTTAAGCTCATTCCTGACAGCCGCCACTTCCACCTGGAGTAGATCAGTGTTCGTTTTTGTGCCCTGCGCAATCTCATGGACGGAATTGAGGCGAGAGAGAATGATGTCCAAAGTAGCCCCAGATTCTGGTTTATCTTTAGGTGATATATACGGTATGGGAGAGGCTTGCTTAGCCCTCTTTAGAGCTGCTTTAGAGTACTTATCTTTTAAGGGGACCCCCATACTTTCAGCCATTGAAGCAGGGCAAAGAGGTCAGCAGATGAAGGATAATACAGAGTTCGTAATACCAAACGAGAATCCCAAAACTTCTCCTCAGGGATGGCAAAAAAAGAAAGAAAAAAAAGCAAAACAAAGGAAGCCAGATATCGTCGTTGATTACTCACTTGAGGCTCAAATTCTCCTCTTGACAAAGCATGTAGAATATAGGCACCAAAAGCAAGAGCCCCAGATACTGATCCCTTGACAGACTGTTCCAGAAAGACATCCAAGACACATCACATGACGCCAACAGCAGGCTCCAATAATTGCCCACGAGAGACATTTGCCATCAGAGGATATGTTAGATTCAGCGAGCGCACTGGAGGACACAAACTAGTAGTAGTAGCGCGACCAGCAACATATGTATAAATATACACGAGTGGATGGGCGGGCAAACTTAAGCAGGCAACTTGCATCGGGGTTTAGCTGCGTAGTGTAGTTAAGACCAGCATTAAATATTTCATCAGTCTCAGGGAAGCCCGAGGAAAATCATGCTTAGACACCATACCTCATGAGTATAAGAAAAAGAGGCTCAATAGGGTCACCACAGCGCCAACGTCCCAAAAGCGATAGCCTTCCATCAAGATTCCTCAGGAGCCGCCATTTTGTGTAAGGTCTGTGAGGAGACGACCTCGAACGCTCTCACATGGCCAAAGCGACCCAAAGTCGCTGAAATTTTCACAACCTGGTCCCGCACCGTTCCGCTGCCGATATTTTCGGTTCAAAGAGCAGAAAACCGGGATTAAATCATCCGGAACTGAAAGACCGCCTCCGCGATCCGCCGGAGCTCAGCACAGCGCGGCCATCTTGGTTGCGCGCAAACCACGCCCCCCAAGGGAAGTGAATTTCTGATGAACGCATAGCCCTCTTAGTGTTTGCTCACCTCACATAGGGGCATATTTACAAGAAAAGTGACGGAGCGAGGCGTTAGCCTTCTTGGCATAACGCCGCGCTCTGCCACTTTTGAAACGCAGGGCTGCACCGTATTTACAACAATACGGTGCAGCTCTGCATTTCCCCCTGCACTGGCGTTAATTACAGCTGCCTAGCGCCAAAACAGGCACCCATGCACCATAGTGCAAGGGTGCCTGCATTGGGGGGAATGATTGTTTATGTGCAGGAAGGTGTCCCTTCCTGCACATAAACAATCGTGCATGGCGTTTTGCTGTTTTTATGTGTGCTGCACAATGCAGCACACATAGAAACGGCAAAAATGAGGAGAAATAAAGCATTTCTCCTGTTGCGCTATGTCAAGACCAGGTTTTTTTTGGTCTTAATTTTGGCGCAGCCCCATATTTACGCCAACCTTGTAAATATGGGGCAGCGTCAAAATTGTTGTGGCAGAACGCTAACCGCAACACCCGTTGCCCAGCCCTTTCACGCTAAGTATAGCGTGAGAGGGTGCCTTATTTACAAAACAGTGTTGAGCCACGTTGAGTGGCTTAACACTGCCTTGTAAAGAAGGTGAAGCCCGTATCGCCACAGGAATGTCGAAAAAAGTGACGTCCCTGTGACGATAGGGGCTTGTAAATATGCCCCATTGTTTTTTTGTAATTTACTTTGTCGGTTATAAACTTGCGCTACAGGTGTGCGGTTTTGTGGAAACACTGTGTCTGACAGTCTGCTTGTTCAGCACGATCTAAGAAAGACTCAGTGAAGTGACATTCTTGTGACGTACCAAATGTTTTCCCTCAGCCACAGGCAAGAACAAGGAAGTAAACTTCATTCAAAATGATTCCAGGAGAAACAGCCATTGTCACTTTTTTGTGCAATTTGTACGAGGGGCTTTCTGCCTCTGTGAGGTACAGCCCTAACAGGGAGCACACGTTGCACTTTAAGCTGAGAAAAGCAGTCCGAAAGGACTGTATTATAGCGCCTTTTCTTGTTATTCTTTATATTAATGGGCTAGATTCCTTTTTAATTGAGCAGTGTCAGGTCGTTCCAAGGGATGGGGGTAGACCTGTGCATGCCCAGCTATATGCAGATGATATAGTTTTGATTGTGCACACTGCTAACAGTCTGCAGCAACTGTTAGATGATTTATCAACTTTATGGATTTAAATATTAATTAAGTAAGGGAAGTCTGTACCTTGCTTTTATTGATTTAAGAACAGCTTTTGATCTTGTTCCTAGGCTAAGACTGTGGCAAACGCTGAGGGATCTGGGTGCCCCCCCTCTCCTTCTTAATTTTTTAATTCGTCTGCACGAAGGAAACTTCGCCCAAGTTAGGTGGGGTCCCCATGGGGAGGTAACAGAAAAGATTCCAGTCGGCAGGGGAGTCCGCCAGGGAGTGTGTCATGGCACCTACCCTGTTTTCTTTGTACATCAATGGGGTGGTGAGATTTCTTCAGGAGATCCAGTCAGATGCACCAATTCTGGCGGGCGAGAAAGTTCCTACATTGCTGTTTGCCGACGACACCCTTCTGGTGTCGAAAACCCCGATTGGGCTGCAAAGACTTCTTAATCGATACCAGCTATTCTGCGAATCCAGGGGTCTGGTTATTAATACAGAAAAGACAAAATTCATGGCTTTTAATCCATACAAGGCTTTTAAAAATGATTTAATTTTAAATAATATTCGATTAGAGAGGGTACATGTGTTTGATTATTTGGGCATCCGCCTCACTGACAAAATGCATTGGAAGCCGCACCTAACTAAGATGTTATTAAATCACAAACGTGCTGCTGGAGCTCTCAGTAAAGAACATCGGGCCTCCTATAGTAGACCGGTAGCCCCAGCTCTTGCAATTTACGAAGCCAAAGCCGCAGCCGCTGCGTTGTACGGGGCGGAGCTATGGGGCTTTGAAAACACCGAAGATATTGGTAGGTCCGAGAATAAGTTTTTGAGGGATTTGGTAATGCTTCCAAGTAACACTCCATTAACCCCCCTGATGTTTGATATGGGCAGACGGCCTTTTAGGGATATTGCAAAATTGCGCCCTCTTCTTTTTTGGGCGCGAGTGATGCGCACCCCAGAGCTTGTCAATTATGCCGCGGCCCTAACAGAGGTGATAGGTCTAGACTTAGGGTATAGGGTAAAGTGGATATCCAGTGTTAGAAGGCTGCTGTCCAAGTTGAGCTTTACGGAAGCATGGGAAACTCAGATACCACCTACCAAGGCAGAGCTTAAGCATACCTATTGGAACTGGGTCGATACCAAAGAACTGAGCAATCCAGAAATGGGGAGCTTAACAGAAGAGTTCTTTCGCCACAAACAGTGTAGAGGTTTGGAGCCCTACTTGGACAACATCCAGATACCACGTGATAGACAGTTATTCATGCAATTTAGGCTGGGCACACTTCCTATTAACGCAACCACCTCCAAGTGGCACTCTCACAAGTATCAAAGTAAGGCATGCCCTTGCTGTGGAGCGCCGTTGGAAAGCTTGCCCCATCTTTTGTTTAACTGTCCGGCATATTCCATTGCTAGGTCCAGCTGGATAAAACCGGTCTGTAAAATTATGGGCACACGTGACTATAGGATTGCTTTGCGCATCCTAAAAACTGACCCAGGTGTGCTTTTTTCATGTGGGGTGGCGAAGTTTTTGAGCCGCGCCTGGATCATCAGAAATAAAGCATTAAAGGGTACTAGCACGCTTGTGGAGGGATAAATATTTATGTCCGCTTATATACTTCCCAACTTCTGGCTGTTTCCCTTCATCTCCCTTGATATCTTAGTATAAATGTTTTTATTCGCAAGCTCCGTATATTATGTCTGGTTGTGCATCTAGGCTCACTTTTTTAACCATTTTGTAAGGCCTTGTATATAGCTGTTTTAAAAAATGTTTAAATCCTAGATCAATTTTTAGGTCTTAAAAGTCTTATAGTATCTTTTTAGCTATTTTTTGACTTTATCAAATCATGTATTTATATTAATGTGATAGATTGTACTTTGAATGTCGGTCTGTGTTTTTTGTTTGTTGCTTTTATGATTCTAGCAATCGAAATAAAGCATTTGATTGATTGATATTAATTTCTCTAAATCCCATACAATGGTGGTTGGACCGAAGAGAACCAAAACTAGAAAATTCATTATAAAAGGTCAGTATATCAGCAGAGTAGATAACATTCGTAATTTGACTAATTTATTGGACTGTCAGCTTAACTGGCATCCTCTGATGAATAACAATTTGCCGTCTTTTAATAGAGTAGCACATAGCATATGTGATTTTCCACAGCGCCTGGGGCGTAGTCATATCAAGTCAACTATTGATATATTTAAAGCGAAATGCTTTCCCACAGTCATCTTTGGGCATGAGATTTGGGGATACTTGCTCTGTACTCCCATTCAGACTGCAGAAAATAAATTTCTAGGGTGTTTACTGAAGATCTCCCAATGTATTCCTTCTGAGATCACCCATGAGGAAGAAGGCTTAGGTTACATTTCAGATTGTATCCGTGTTCGCCCCCTGCTTTTGTGGCTCTTGGTCTGGCTGAAAGACAAACTTCATTTTAATAAACAAATCTTAAGAGACTGCCTGGGTCTGGATCGTTTGTTTTAATCCCCTGGCTACACTATATTATGCACCCCTTCAGAGATCACTTTTTCTTGACTTGTATTGCCAATGATGATATTTTATGGGTCAAACATACATTTCTCACGAAAGTGAGCGTGGAGAGGGTAGCCCTTGCGCTGACTAAGTGCTCAATGACTCATTATTATATGGTCAAATCAATGAGTGACTTTGAATTTTATCTGACCCTAGATATGGCCTGCTATCACAGAAGACTTTTAACCTATTTTAGATTGAACTTGTTTCCTCAGCTCGTGTTTGGTACCGATGGGTGGTAAAAGACTTCTGAGCTCCATGTCTGTATTTGTGACATGGTCTCTCTCTATTCCGGATACTTTGCACATTGCTTTTATCTACCCTAGATTTAACACACTTCGCCATAAATGTATCCATCCGCGCTTTTATCTACCCCAAATGTTTGTTTCTATTTGTCATGGTTTTTATCTGGAGTTTTAAATGCAAGCTTTTGAGATATAACAAGCTTTTATCTGGGATTTTAACTTTGTTGTATTTTTTATGTCATCACAAGATGCATATATTTATGTACTTTTATGATTTCCATTGTTCACATCGAATAAAGTGTTACTTGACTTGACCAGCCATGATGTGGGCCAATACAAGAGAAGGACCACATTCAAAGCAATCCAACCATTCACCTTAAGAGTAGTTAGGGCAGACTATACTGCTTTTTAGGCACCTGGAGCAAATTAAACATTACGTTCAGCACCTGTTGTACTACACGAGGAATCTGTTTCCAAAAGACGGGCATGATCATAGGTGCTCCAGTTTATGTTGGCTGCTCTGAAAGGACAGGGCTCCCACTTATTTTGTTTTTCCTATCTGCGTATTTTTTTACTATACATTTTTCTATAATGGACTCTAATGGGTAGTGTTGGCACGGTCTCCACCGAAACAGAAATGTGGAAACAGAACACTTCACAATACAAGGAACATATTGCTTTGCCCTCACGACCTAGGCTGACATGATGGACACATAAACAATAACCAGCACTGGTCAGGCAAGAAGAGCGAGTTACCATGGGCCTATGAGAAAGTTGACTGTGGATTTTGTTAACTTTAAAACGTAAGAAGGGGTGTGAACTTAGAGGGCAGTTTCTTCATACAGGAGTCTGGAGCCATTCACGTAGGAGTTAAATTCTTTAGTTCATGTTAGGACCGTAGGTTACAGACACAGCAGGTAGGTCCTGTCAAGGCCCCTTCCTCCCACCACCTGCCCTTATACCCTAGCGTCTACTGCACACTACACACCAATATTCTTTTACACCATTCAGCCTCAGAATTCTAGACACCAGCTAAGATATACACAAATCGGGACACAGAGGATACTACACACCTCCCTTTCTTACAAACAAGAAAACAAAGAACAGCTTTTCCTTTGCATATAAAGTACAGCGACAATTATTCACCATCATTCAAACTCTGACATGTCTAGATTATACATACACCCAACCGCAACCTGCTAAACTCTCCGATACCCAGGCAGACACAAAGACAATTAGTAGCACTAACAGAAACTCTACGACGGGTGAAGACTTGAGGCTCCCCACACCTCATGTCAATCAAAGATACGAGACAACTAGGTTGTGACTACCATTGCACAACAATGGTCCAAAACTTGCATGTCTTGCCATCTCTTTAGACATGACGCTGTCAACACCTAAAATTTGGGGGGCCAATTGATGATCAGTGCAAACCACTTACAACAACGGCTTCCTATTTTGGCGCTACTCAGCATCCAGGCAAATGGATCTTTGCCACTGTGTTAGACTGGAGCTGTAATCAAATGCATTTCAAAAAACATCATCAACTTTTAGTATCTTAATGTTCAGTCAATGATGAGAGGTTTGGAATCGTTTCAAAGCTTTTTTTCTCATTAAGAGATTAGTAATTGTTTTTGTCGCTTTTATTCACATAAGTCAAATTACAGAAATATCGAGAAAGGTTTTGTTAGAGTCAACCTAAAATAGCTTGATCCATAAAAGAAAAAGTCCCTATGTTAATTTAAGGGCCTTATTACGAGTTTGGCAGTCCAACCGCCATAGCACTGATCCGCCCCTGCCAGCAGCCCATGGCGCTGGTGGTCCAAAGATCGCCGTGTTACAAGTTGACCATGGGGCCGGCAGTCTGAAGGCGGGGATCTTGCAGCGGTGGTGAGTTCTTTTCACAAATATATCGATGTCTGTGTGCATTTCGACTGCAGATGTGTCAGTAACACAAATATACATGACACATGTGGAAAAATATAATATACCCATTACCGGAGTACAGCCCATATGTGGGCAGTCCTGGCAATGGGTATATGGTTCACAAAGGACTCACCTGAAGATCGAGGCAAATAGGGTCGTAATCCTCAGGGTGAAGTTCCTGCTGTTAAAGGGGACCTGGAGAAAGGGATCCACGTCGAAATCTACCTTGTAGAAGAAGATAGGGGCGATAGGGGTCCCAAATCCTTCGTCACCACCACCAAAAGCAGGCGGTCGGACCGCCGCTGTCCGCTCGTGGAACAAGAAAGTCGTAATATGGTTCCCCTGTACCGCCCTACGGCGGCTGCCTTTCCCCAACCGCAAACCTGGCAGTCGGTGGTCTGCTGGCGGTCTTCGCAAGCCGATATGCCCAACTCACAATACGGTTGTCGGACCACCGAGCTCACTGCGCTCGGACCACCACCGCAGAGAGGGCGATCCATGGGACCGCAAAACTCGTAATAAGGCCCTAAGAGTCCTAACCAAAATAAGAACCCATAAATAGTTCTTTTTGAACAGAGCAAGAATTTGGAGCTTTCAGTTTGTCAAAAGAATAAACTCCCCATAAGGAGCAGTTCCAGAAAACTTCAGCCGAGTTCCTCAACAAGTTGAAGTAGAAACTTGTAACAAATTAAAATAAATTATATCACAGCATTAGCCATGATCAACATGAGGAGAAAGTCTCCCTGCAAAAGGTCAAGATAAAAGGAAATCACTTTTAGCAGTAGCATACAGCAATTCAGGCAAGAATAAGGGAAAACAATACATAAAGCATTGAGGGTAAGATGGCATTAAGGTAAAAGGCATCAAGGCATCAAGATATTATGGCATTAATTCTCCTGAACTAGGAACACATATATATTAAAACATAAAACATTATTGCAACATTCAGCACGGTTAAGTCATTCTTGTCTAATGGAAATGTGTATTCCGATGGTCTGTCTTCTCTCCTCCCATTTCCCACGGTAAGCATTCATGCCAGTGAGCAGTTATCTAAAAGTTTCTAAATGTCTTGCACTAGATACATGAGGGTAGGTTCTCATGAGAACCTTTGCTGGCCTATTCGGTTAGCTGTTATCAGTATCCCAGCGTGTGGACAAAAGACCAGTCTAACGCAACAAAACATTTCTATCAGTAAAGTCTTGATTAGACCATGCAAAATAATATCTTCAGTAAGCTTAACATTACTAATACTGTATTCATTATAAAATATAGTTTAGAGAAATAAGGAAATCACATGGTGTGACCAAGCAAAGTAATACATTTCTCTTAGTGCAGCACATTTTAAAGTAATGAACGATTTTGCAGTCAGTGCAGTGTTTCCAAAATGCATTTTAGTTGAATGTCAAACAGAAGTCAAAAGAACATTTCAGGCCTAGTTGTAGAAGCACATTAGGTATGAGGGCCTACCACTTTGTTTAAGCTGCACGTTTGTTTTACACATTCAAGAAAGCATCTTCTCCTATGGTTTAAAGCTGCATGATTTATTTAGCACAATTTAAAGAAGCATTTTTCTATGGTTTTCTCTATGATTCTGAAAAAGTCAAACACATTTTCTGATGTCAGTCACATTTTCTCCAACCTTAACCAAGGTCCATTTTTCATAAAACTTTTAGGGCCCTAATCACAAAGGGAAACTGAGACGAAAGTCTAACCTTATGACTTTTGGTATTCAGAAAGGACATTTACGAGTAGTAAAGTTAGACTTTTGTCTCAGTTGAACTTAAGTTTTGGTCTTAAGTTTAACTGAGACCAAAAGTTAAACTCATTACCAAAACTTAAGTTTAACTGAGACAAAAGTCTAACTTTACTACTCGTAAATGCCCTTTGTGAGTACCAAAAGTCGTAAAGTTAGACTTTCGTCTCAGTTTACCTTTGTGAATCAGGCCCTTAGGCTTTAACAACGGCCTCCCACTATACATCTGCATAATCTCAATGAAACACACAACATTTATGGACACAGGACATGTAGCCACTGACGCTCAGTCACATGATAACCAGGGCACGGAACCCACCAGCATCCTTCGACTAAAGGTTTCCCCATCATCCTTAAGTCTACACTTCATGGCACAAACAAAACAAAAATGGAAAAATCAACCATAAATCACCTTATCTCAAAACTCTCTTGACTAGTCTCCAAAGCAAAACCTGTCATCCCAACTACGCTCAAACACAATGTATCAAGAATGTCCCCAGAGATCCACCTTACATTACTAAACTATGCAGGTGGTACAAGCAACACACAATCTCAGAAGGACAACACAGTAACACACACAGTCACACTAGCTGATCAAATCAATATGACCAAGTACCAGGCCGAAAAATGCTCTTAATCTATACCTAGTGCTATGGACAGTGCACCAAAAAAAGTCAGGACATCTTCCGAACACAATGATGACAGCCTCCAGTAGACGGATACTGAAAATTTATTGACACAACAATCAAACAGTGGGGCAGGCCATCAATACCACCATTAACACCAGACCCCATCAGCAGGTAATGTAGTGCTCACCTACAATACACTAAAGCTACATTAAACACTACCATTCAGACATCACCATGACTGACTCCATTATAGGCAACCTGCATAAAACACACCACAAAAAATCACAAACATACTCTGCCTCCTACACAACACACCTGTCAAATCTTCCCATTCATATGGAATGATGTCTTAGTCAAAACATGTGGCTATTACAACAGTCAGGTGAAGCCTGTGGCTACCACCCACAGCACCACGGGGTACTACACTTCCCCACATTTGTATTTCACAGGGTACTTCCTCTTGCAACCTCTTGTGCCACTGTGCATCAATTCTCCCACATTGCACTCATGGGGTACTCCCCCAAGCAACTTCTCATGATGGGGTTCAAAAGTTCTCCACCTTGATATATCACAAGGTGCTTCCCACATATAACTTCTAGCGATAGAGTGTTACTATTTCCCAACTTCACATACAATTGGGTACTCCCCCATATAGCCTCTAGCGAAAGGGTACTGCTCTTTCCCCAATTTGCACCAACACACACACACACACACACACAAGTGAACTATACTTGTACCTCTTGCGACGGGGTACTACTCTTCACCACATCTGCAACATTTGGACACGCACAACCAGCACAAAACACAACAACTTGCAGATGGATACTACACCCTCTTCCCCAAACAGCTAACTAGGCTCCATATAGATTTTAGATGCTCACACACTATCCCAAAACAACCTAAGGTGGATAATTTAAACTTTCCAAACTGTCTTGCAATACTAAGCATTAAGCACACTACAACCATTGACATAAACTGCATTTTCAAATAGCAGAGGTCAACTTACATTGAAGCTTACAAACCTGAAACATACATTACTAATAATATAAGATGTATATAGCACACGTCAGTACGCAAGAACCACCAACCAAATTGTTCCCCAGCCCAATGAATCTCATAGTTAGTTGGAAACAAAGCACATTTCTCAACAGAATAATGTTTAAATAAAAGGAACAACATAGAATGGCAAATGTCCCTGCACATTACCAAACTGAATTACATATTTTTTCTAACTGAACACATGCCAGATAAGCCTTATTTTGGGCTTTCCAGGGCCTTTGGCCAGTGTTTTCCTCAAACTACAAGGTGTCATATCTATCTTAAAGTCCATAGAGATATTCAGCTTCTCCTTCTCCTTTGTAGAAATACCAAGACATTAAAGCACCTGTTACTCCTGTGGCCTGTTGTATATAGGGATGACAACTCGAAAACATAAAAAATAAGGATCATGGGGCATTGGAGCAATATCAGATGCCAAAAAGCTATGATGAAATTCACCACACATTATTTGGAGAAACAGCACACGGTGGATGACATATTTTGGACAGTGCTGGATAAACCAAACATCCCTAGCACAGTAAAAGACACTAAGAAGCACCTACTACTGAGAGAACAGAAATGGATATACAGGGTCCGTAGCAATGAGACAGGCCTCATTGATGATATCCAGTGGAACCTACTGAATAGACTATGACCCTGTAGTAAACACCAGGCACCAAGCACATTTGTTGAGGAAGCTTACAGTGTAGTGACAGATAGGGGTCTGTGGGAGGGACAGATAAAATTGCTTTGAATCCTTTTCAGAAATAACCCCTCACAGTGGAATAACCCCTAGAGGGAGATGGGGATGTATGTCAATGGAATTCTGAATATATACCAGACATATTGTATATACTCCATTGAGCAGAACAAGAATATTGGAAGAACAAATGAGTAAATGTACCAATAAAATGACAACATTTGTACTCCTGTTCATCTCGGAGTTTATTAGAACACATATTTGTGGAGGGACACAAGTTTAGACAACCCATGATGTTTTATTTATTCACTAAAGGGAAACATCCTTGCCCTTTAAACACAATAACGAGAGCCTATTATCACCTAAATAGCGGAGACCATTATAACCAGAATCAATACACAGGACGATGCCTGCTAAAATAAAAAGGCACCCCCCAAAAATGTTGTTTGATACTTATAAAAATGACCACTGCCATCAAAAAAGCCATCTCCAACTAGGACGATCTTCAGACCCAATATGGTGGAAAGACGGGGACACAATCATGTACACGTCCCTAAACACCAACACAGGTTTTGCAACCACGTGATCATTACATGTGATCACGTGATCGCAGCCAGATCTTACAGGAAAGAGACTGCGGTAACCAGCCGGCACCTTCATGGTGTGAGGAGTGACTCTGAACTGCGGCGGTCTCGCCAAGACAAAGTAAGGAGACGGGGGAGGGGGATCGCGCTTGTCAGGACCTAAAAGGCCCAGACAGGGTGTGTGAATTGACGCCCAAGGAAGCGACCCCGAAGCCCATTTTATGTATTGGCGGGCACAGGGTATGTCGGTGGAAATTAAATCATTCCCAAAATCTTTTTTTTTCTCATGATCAGTGTTTGACTACAGGGAACCGCTCCCGCTCGCACATCCATTCGAGCAATTACTTTTGTGAAACTTGTTAAGATTTTATTACGACATGGATATTCCACGGGTGTCCCACCCCATTTTTTAACATGACACTTGATGTGAGCCTGTGTGTGGTCTCTATTACACGCAGCTATGCGAATTGCAGCACATTAAACTTGTGGGTATTGTAGGGTCGCTTAGTGGTATACTACAACTAGGTGACTAGAAACCCACCACCACAATGTGGTACACAAAGGGAAACAAGGAGTGTGTGGCTGTGTCATGTTTCTTATGTAGCATATGTACTGTGTTTTGTCTTGTGTAATTTATAGAGAGTCTAATCTCTCATATATGTAAATATGCTGTAGTCATGACTGTTAAATTTCCATTGCAGGTATTACCACAGTGTGTACACAAGCCCCCAGACTGGAATGGGTCAGACCGCAATCTACTGGCAAAGGAAGGTAGGAGAGTTGGGGAAATAGGGGATCTAAGGTCCTGACGAACGTCGGAAGACCCTTATTGGGCTAAATCAAACCAGCTGAAACATGTTGACAGACATGCAGATAGAAGGGGTGTGGGGCCACTACCCCTCCCCGACACTACCATCCTATATACTTTTTAATCCTGACCAGGATGTCCAGGAATAAAACATATAGTGGATATTCCTGAGCCAGTTTAAACTAATATCTGCTCTATATTTCTTTCTTGATCCCTACAATTGCTTGTTTGTATTGTCTCCCTCCCCCCCTCTTTTGCTCTATCCCAGGCTTTGGTCTTTGGCTAGCAAGCCCATTGATAAAGCATGCCACAATTTGTGGGTGAGGGCAATTTTTAAAAACAAAACGTGCGTCATACACTACCTGTGTTTTATGTTTCTCTATTCTCCTACATCTTTTTGTGTGTTTGGATCTGTTACTCCTGCTCAAGGTTAAATGACCAAGGTTTCTCCAAAAGACATGGCTCCAAGGTAATATCAAACTCCTGCAATGCTCACCTCAAAAGTTGCATGCAGATTTTACACACTACCATTACTACCACCATATACCTTTTAATCCTGACCAGGAAGTACATGAATAAAACAGATAGCGGATATTCCTGAGCCAGTTTTAACCTAATCTCTGCACTATATTTCTTTCTTGATCCCTACAATTGCTTGTTTGTATTGTCTCCCCCACTCTTTTGCTACATCCCAGGCTTTGGTCTGTGCAGGGATGTTGTTGGCAAGCCCAATGATGAAGTATTCCACAATTATTTGGTGAGGGCAATTTTTAAAAACAAAACGTCCATCATACACTACCTGTGTTGTATGTTTCTCTATTCTCCTACATCTTTTTGTGTGTTTGGACCTGTTACTCCTTCTCATGGTTAAATGCCAAGGTTTCCCAGAAAGACATGGCTCCAAGGTAATATCAAACTCCTACAATGCTCACCTCAAAAGTTGCACGCAGATTTTACACACTGCCATTACTTCTAGATGCGGCATGATGTCTCTTCACTTCAGTCTGTTGCTTTACTCATGACGCTCGCAGTAGCAGTGCAGTAGCATTGCCGTTCTTTGGTCACACCTCGCTGGGCGCTTTACTGAGAGGATAAAAATACCTGTGACTCCAGTGCCACCACAAGTAATTTTGTACTGTAACAAGAGCACAGCAGGCATTCGCCACTGAAGACCTGCCACCCCTGTTTCACTCCCTCTTTCAATTGACAAGGATGAAGCTCTTCACTTTGCGCCTGGTCCCTTTATTTAGTACACAATTTACAACATGGTCGAGCTCTATTCACTAGAAAAAACTCTCAAACCTCTGTCCAAAGACTTGTGATCGGGTGGCTTCCCTCAGCTGCTTATAGTTTCAATCCTTGTCAGTCCTTTCTCACCCTCCTCACTGGGCTCTTCATGCCCAGCAACATGTTCTGACCACATTTGCCAGAGGATTTGCGGGATTTCCATTAATCGCAGGACCCCGCTATATTTCTAGATAGGCCTCCTAATCTGTCAGAACCAGTTCCCAACTGCTGCCAGAGTCCTGCTGCATCTCCTCTCAGGTTCTTGTAACAACTCTTCAAAAAAATGGTGCAGTTGGAGGTCAGTGTCTTCATACAAGAGTCTGGAGCCATTTAGGTAGGAGGTAAGTTCTTTATTTCACTATAGGCCCTTAGGTTATAAAAGCAGCAAATAGGTCCTGCCATTGCTCCCACTACCTCCAGATGTTCCTATCACCTAGCTTCCACTTCACTCCACACCCCAAACCAAAATTCTATTACATCATTAACTCTCAGCATTCCAGATACCAGATCAGACATAGAGGGAATGGGGGCATACAGGATATTACAGAAGGAAAAGAATATCTAGCAAAGCAATCCAGATAGGTTAATTAAATTCCAGAAGGCTGATTAAACCTCAGGATACTAACATGAACATGGCTCTGCAGTCCCTTTTAATATGTGGGGTATGATAAGACAACATTGTATCTTGGTGAAACATGGTGAGATGAAGACATTACTTTTGAATCAAGGTCCAGTGATTTATCACTATGCCACCTTCCATTGTTTAAGTATAGCCTTAGAGTACCCCCAATAGAAAGCATAAAAGGGATGTAGATTCCTGAGCTAATCCTCTGGGAACACATCAGTGAAGCATTTCTTTTGTTTCTTACTCCGTGACATCTCAAAAGAGGTGAACATATGCAAACCAGTCCAAATTCACCTCACAATCTTCAGTATGCCCGGAATGCAGTACTTAATATTTAAAAAGAGGCCAAACATTTTTCTTAAGAGCCCATCAGTGGTACTGCCAAATGCTGGGATTGCAAAATACTCAGGTTGCCTAGTCTTGACCCTACCTCATGCCTCTTTCTTACACCATCCAATGGTTCCTGTCTTTTTTTATCACTCTTGCAGGTACTTTATCATCCTTGCTTTCTCCCTTCGTCAACTTTTGCCACTTTCTTTCATCCTCATTCTTTCTCCCTTTTCTGATTTGCCCCCTCTTGCTCTGGGTCAAAGTGTGATGATGAAAATATGTCAGGGTATCCAAAAGTGAGTGCCACTTCCCAGCACCTTCACCAACTAGCACAGATTAGGCATGGCTTGATAGCACAATCCATGCCACTTTGAGCAACTTGGTTGTCCTATAGGAGAATAAAGTCTTTAATAGACATAAAATATTTGGGGCCTCTTTCTGTATATAGGGGCAATCCTGATTCAGGAGCAAACAATATTGTTGTCCCAATTGGGATTCTACGTTTTGCCATAATTGCTACACTTGTGAATTTTTCCCTACATAATTTTCATCAGGTTTAACCTGGAGACTTTTATGACAGCATTTGAGTAGGAAAAACAACCAACTTTGTTGCACCTAACACATCCTCCTGGGACAGGAGCTACAATCTAAAAGTACACAAGTCTGAAAATTGAAGAGCAAGACAACCTCTGTAAATATCAACTACTATATAGAGAAATGTTGTAAGTGGTCTGAAAGTGAAGACATGGTGAGATGCCAAAATGTATTCTGTTGGAAAAAAGAGAGTCTAGTGAAAGAGAGGCCAAGATTCTGATGGTAGGTGAGAGCATCAGATACATGCGAGAAAGAGAATCCAATGGATTCAGAGAGATGCAAAAAAGGTACCTGGAAGGCTAGAAGAGTATAGAAACAGGCATTTGGACAGTCCAGCTTCCAACTTAAATAAGAGTTTAGCCTTTACATTACAAGAGCTAGGATTTGTAAGTGAACATAGGTAAGTTTAAAGTACCAGTCCATAATTGCATATGTTCTTTCAGCAGCAAAGTAAAACTTTTCAAGATGCCTCAGCTTAAAAGCCTTTTTTAGGTTTGACTACAGACAGTTTTAGCTGCCTGGAAGACCATTTGTTATCAATTCTTCAAAAGAAATTCTTCAATAAGATAGAGTGCATCAAGAGGGGTCTTTGAGTCAGCCCAATTGATCCTTTGGCTTACTTGGTTTTCATCATTTGCCACTGTTCAACGGGCTGTCAGTTAAGAATATAACATTCTTTGGGAGATTACACTGTGCCATCCGTGCCCCCATTGGGTTTTGTTGATGGGGCATCAAGCAGTCCTTTTGTTAAGCTAAAGATATGACAAAATGTACAGCTTGCGAATGAAAGCCAGTCTCTGCTTTTTATTTTATTTACTTTACTGGCATAATGATAATTTAATTGATGATTTATGACCTTTTTGTTTAGGAAACGTGCTGTTTGGATACCTTAGCCTGTCATAAAGACAAAGTGTTATTTATTATTCGCTCTTGCACATTTTTTTTTTTTTTACTTGCTGTCACAATAACATGTTGGAGTTACTTTTTTTGTTCACAGAGTAAAGACAAATGCAGAGGCCACCTTCATTAATATGGAACCTAAATTCTGGAATTTTGTGCATGTTCCACTACTACTGTGCAGGCACATAGGCTTTCATAAAAATGCGACCACAATACGTATTTTGTCTATGTTCCCCGCTATTGTCGCATTGTTAATGTCAATGCATACAAATTTCTCACTTACAAAAACTGCTAATTATTAACCATGACCCTGCTTTAATGATGGCTTTAAAATCACCTTGCACTTTCTACCACCATCACTGATAATGCTACTGTATTTCCATGAATTTACACAAACTTCCCCTTCCTTTTTGAGTTTTTTATACTCATTAAGCACTACTCACCAATTTATATATCAAACTACATACAATGCCAACAATCAAATAAAACATGCTTTCATACACCTCTAGCCATAGGTTGTTAATAATTGGTAAATCATGACAAATTACTAGCCAAAACTATTAGTATTTTTCTTACAATTTCTTTGTGCTCCGTCATACTGCTTTGTTGTCTGTGCCACCATCGTTGTTGCCTACAAAAGAGCATCACCATTCTTCATCCACTAAGAATCCATAGTACTGCTCAGCACATTTATATAAACTTTTGCAATTCCATAATCTCAATTTTGTTTGTTATGCCTGCTCCAACACCAACATCTTCAATTGCAAATCTTCATTCTTATCAAATGTCTTTTCATTCTTTTTCTCTAGAGGAATATGAGTAGTGAGTGGCTTGCATCTCATTTACCCCTGTTTTGCTTGCCACCATCTACACTTATGTTTTTTCATGCATTTTCCACTCTTGCCACCAGTAACCGGCATGACCATTCATTGTTTAGCTCCTGTCCTATATCCTGAACTACAATCTAAATTCTGCTTTCTCTTAAACATCTTCTATTTAAATCAAAACATGAATTTATAAACTAGAAGCATACTAGCAAAACGCATAATAAATGTCAGGCAGACTTATTAACTTAGTCAAAGGTCCAGAACACCAAAATATAAAACATTCGCCTATTGGCTTTATGAAGGGGTCAGGACCTCAACATATATAAAAGACATGTATTGTCTTTGTCATAAAATCACCAATAATTATAATGAAATGTTTATTTCATTAATTAACACAGTGCAATGTACATAAAAAAGTATCAACATGTCTTTGAGTCTTTTTTTTAACATTTTCATTTTCAGCCTTCAAAATGCACCCAGTGAACTAACCACATGGGGCTTTGAACTCCAGCAGAAGAGCATTGAGCACCAGCTAGGCATGCTTTAAAAAAATATGGTAAGCTCTCTTGGGGTCATGGATTAATGGCACAGGAGTCTTACTGTTTTTTATTTAATGTTGCTAGGGGGCTGCTGCTCTCGCTGTGGCCCCTCCACAACATAAACAAAATTCTTGGTGATACTCTGCCCCCTTCTAGGGACACCACCAGGCTCCAAAGAATATGTTTAAAAAACCACTGTAGGGCATAATGGTGCGCTCCTTGCAAGAACAGTGAATAATAAATGAGATGCTCATTCCACTCATTAATTATTCATTTATTTAGTTTTTAATTAATTTTTTGGGCGTCCCGGTGCCCACCCGGGACACCCAGATCTTTATGCTTTGTTGGGAGCCGCGGGGACAGCCTCAGGGCCCCCGTGGCCTCATCTGCTCCCTGCAAGCAAACCCTCACAGGAGCTGGCAACACTTTTTAAAAACGTTTTTTTTTTAAATACTCTGGGATGCCCCGGTGCTCACTCGGGGCAGCCCACACCATTGTTTTTGTTGGCGATGTGAGGACAGCCGCAGGAACCCGCAGCCTCACCCGCTCACTGCTACCACAGGAGCTGGCATCTTTTGTTTTTTAGTTGTGCGCCACAGTGCCCATCCTGGTCACCCCACAACATGCCCCACATTGGGGGCGGCAGAGGAAAGACCATGGCCCGCAACTCCACCTGCTCCCCAGCCTGCATCCATCTTGAGTGCAGGGGGAGTCTGTATTGCTCCCACCCGGTGGGAGCAGTTTTTCTTTTGCGCACACTGGGCAGGAGCAATTCTACGTTTCCCTACCTATGAGAGTGCAGTTAGGGGGACAAACTTTTGCGTTCCCACCTGGAGCATAGCAGCTTTTTGCGCTGTCGCGGGCAGGGACTCTACGGCATCCCTGCTGTTGGGGTTCCTGGGACACCGCAACAGAGCTGGCCTTGGGGGATCAGGTCCCCCAGACAATGGAATGGCTCAGGGAGAGCAGACGCACACACCCCTCTCCTCAGTTTGATAATCTGGTCTGGTGGATGGGGTTCCCTGCGCCTCAAGCAGGCTCAAGGACGGGGCTGGCATTCCCCTTTATTTGAAATACGCCCTGGTGGATGGGGACCTTGGTCTTCAAAGAGGCTCCGGCAGGGGTCCTCATGCCCCCCTCCCATTATTAAATGAATCGGCCCTAAGGGATGGGATCCCCGGGGCCTGAAGGAGGCTCAGGAAGGAGGGCTGCATTGACCCATTCCCCTACTAGGCAGATTTTACTGTCCCAGGGATTTTGTTTATCCTCTGTGAATTTACAGAAAAATGTAAACATGAATATGTTTTTGGCCTGGGGGGGTCTCCCTAGGACACCCCCACCAGGCCTATGGTGGGATTGATATCCCTGCCTTGCACCTCCCCCTATCATTTTTTTTGTTGCTTTTTCTCAGGGGAGGTGACTGAGTCCCCAAATCCTAAGATGGCTACTTCCACATCTTTGTTGATGTAGTGGCAGTCAATCAAATTTTGTCTAGAGATCTGTCTGCTCCAAGGATACTAACTGGTATGAAATTTCTATATTTTTCAACCCTAATTTCTCAAACACTAGAGAACGGAATTGCACTCACAAAAAGCAAGCTTTCTCGGACAAGATCTTGCCGTCTGACAAATATGGGGAAATTCCGTACAGCCGTTTGGGCTGTACCTGTATCTAACTTTCCTACAGAAAATAGGAAAACCCTGTTTTGGGACCCCCCCTTTTTCTCGGCCTACCCTTGACAGATCACCAGGAAACTTCCCATGAAGGAGTTGAGGTAGAAGAACTTATAACCAGTTATAAGCAAACCCAAAAATATTTTTCCTTTGGAAACACAGACCTAACTATAACTATCCAGTGGTGACAACATTAATGTTTTGAACTAAAAGAAAACACAGAAATTCACCAGTTATAGTTAGCAGAGCTAACTATAACTTGCGCCCTCACCATGCACTGCTTATGACCTCACATATTACATCACTCATGACATGTTCTATGACTTCATTTATGACATCATTGATGTACCTCAGTTCCTGAGATATTGTGGTTCCGAAAGGCACACCAATCCCAAGATATACTACAGCATGGAGACACTAAAGCCTACCCCTAATAATTCAGATGCAATACACACCACCACCCATGATGTGACTGCAGGACAGTTCTGTATTATTTCCTGGAACGTAAGGGGGTTGAATAATAAAATAAAGAGAGGAGCAGTTATGCTGTATTCCCCAAAAAATATAACGCTCTTGATGTCCTCCTGCTCCATTGGGGACCAAATTCAAATTCCTCAGCAGACACGTTTACATAGGCATGTACAACTAGGGTGTCACACAGGGTTCTAGAAGTATCACTACTCTGCTGTGGAAGACATTCCCCTTTACCCTATCAGGCACAAAAATGGATGAATTGGGTTGATTCATCACCGTGAGAGAGAGGGTGGAGGAACTCCCAAATAAACTTGCTAGCATCTACCTACCTCCTGGCCTACAAGAGGAGACACATAAACATATCTCTAACTCACAAGTGAGTATACCACTAAGGATAGCAATCATAGGCAGAGATTTCAACCAAGTAATGTGCCCCAAACTGAATGTCTGTAGCACAGCCTCCACGAGTAGGTCATGGGACCTGAGCAGGTGAGCAGCCTCTTTTGGTCTTACAAATACATGGCACTGCTGGCATGATACAGATCCACAATTCACTTTTTATTCAAACACACATCACTTCCACTCATGCATCAACCACATTTTCATCCCAGTGGTGGAATAAAACACTATCACTCTGGTGCACATCCTCTTAAGTGGCTCTCGGATCATTCACCAAGGGGACTCCAAAGGGTGAATAGGAGTCCAAGAGGTGGTTGAATACCTGCTGGATACAGGATGAGCAACTCGCTGAACTACTCAGAGATACAATTACAGAGTATTTTGAATACAACGAGGGCTCGGTTACTTTGCAAGTATCTCCCTGGGAAGCATTTAAAACAGTTGTAAGAGGTTATGCTAGGGCATGCTTTTGAGGCAAAGATAGGGAGAGGGAGCAAAAGGTGGGAGAATTAGAGGAACAGATCAGGTGCCAAGGGGTGCACCCCAGTCACACACAGGCAGGGGAAAAACATGCACTGCTTGATACACTTAAAAACAGAGTAAGGAAACAATTTTAGACTTGGTATGCTATGCTTCACTACACTGTCATTATACAGTACAAAAATGGGGAGATCAAACAGGCAAATTATTCTATTGGGTCACTAACAGGGAGTTAAAGACAAGAGTGGTCCCCTTAATACAGGAAGATTCAGGACAACTGGCCACTGATGTCACTGGAATTGCAGACCCCTTTGCAAACTACCATAGAACACTGTATGCTAAGTAAGTAAGTAAGTAAGGAGCTTGTAAAGCGCACAAATGCCGAGGCGTCTTGGCGCTGGAGTTGCAGAGAAGCGTAGTGAAACTAGGAGTCGCCAGGTCATACCTGAGAAGGGAAGAGCCAAGTTTTGACCAATCTCCTAAACTAGGGTCTAGAGGATTAAAGCCTAATGTTGTCTGGTAACTCATTCCAGAGCTTAGATGCTAAATATGAGAGACATCTGCCTCCCCATCTTGCCTTGTTGATTTTAGGGACCCGAACCAAAGCTTTATTGGCCGATCTGAGATTTCAGCGGGGGGTGTACCATTGGAATAGTTTGTGAAAATCCAATGGCCCTCCCCCATAGAGGGCTTCATGCACCAGACACAATGCCTTAAACTCTGTTCGCTGCCTAACTGGAAGCCAGTGGAGATTACTGATAGCGCTAGAAATATGATGATATTTAGGGATATTGAGCAAAGTTTGTGCTGCAGCATTTTGCAAAGATTGCAGTTTTGACAGTTGACCTTTGTCAATGCCTACATACAGAGCATTGCAATAGTCCATACGGGGAAGAATAAGAGCAACCACAACCGTTTTCCTCAGGTCTAAGGGAATAAATGGCAAGATTTTACGCAATATTTTTTAAAGAAAGTAGCAGGATGATGTCACCTGGTTAATCAGCCCTGAGAAGTTTAGCTGGACATCACAGAGAAACCTAAATTCCTCATTTTGTCAATGGGGACCGGACAGGCTCCTGCCACTGCCGGCCACCATGCTTGATTCCAGATAGGAGGTCAATCAATCAATCAATCAGGGAATTGTAAGCGCGCTACTCACCCGTGAGGGTCTCAAGGCGCTGAGGTGGGGGGGGGGACCGCAGATCTGTTTAGCCGAAGAGCCAGGTCTTAAGGGTCTTCCTGAAGGTGTTCAGGGAGGGGGCGTGTCTGATGTCTGCCGGTAGCTCGTTCCAGGTCTTGGCTGCAATGTGAGAGAAGGATCTTCCGCCTGCTCTGGCTCTGTGGATGCGCGGGGTTTTGGCCAGTGCGAGGTTGGAAGATCGGAGGTTTCTTTTGGGTACGTGGAAGTTGATTCTGTCGTTGAGGTATTTGGGTCCGTTGTTGTGTAGGCATTTGTAGGCGTGAGTGAGGATTTTGAAAGTGACTCTTTTCTCCACGGGGAGCCAGTGGAGACTTCGTAGGTGTTGGCTGATGTGTTCATGTCGGGGGATGCCGAGGACGAGTCTGGCGGCGGTGTTCTGTATTGTTTGGAGTTTGCAGAGTAGGGCCTTGTTGATGCCGGCGTAGAGTGCATTTCCATAGTCCAGTCTGCTGGTGATGAGTGCGTGGGTGACTGTCTTCCTTGACTCAGGGGGGATCCACTTGAAGGTCTTGCGGAGGATGCGGAGGGTGTTGAAGCAGCTGGAGGTGACGGCGTTGACCTGTCGGTTCATGGTGAGTGATGAGTCGAGTACGATGCCGAGGTTCTTGGCGTGGTCTGAGGGGGTAGGTGGGCTTCCAAGGGCAGTCGGCCACCAGGTGCTGTCCCATGCAGAAGGGGTGGTACCGAGGACGAGGACTTCTGTCTTCTCTGCATTGAGCTTCAGGCAGCTGTTGGTCATCCAGACTGAGACGTCTTGCATTCCTTTCTGGAAGTTGAGTTTGGCAGTGGTGGGGTCTTTGGTGAGGGAGAGGATGAGCTGGGTGTCGTCGGCGTAGGATACGATGTTGAGGCCGTGTTGTCGGACGATGGCTGCGAGGGGGCCATGTAGATGTTGAAGAGGGTGGGGCTCAGTGATGAACCCTGTGGGACTCCGCAGGTGATTTTCGTGGGGTCGGAGAGGAAGGGTGGGAGTCTGATCCTTTGGCTTCTTCTGGTGAGGAATGATCGGATCCAGTCCAGGGCTGTTCCTTGTATGCCTGTGTCGTGTAGTCTGGTGACTAGTGTGCGGTGGGAGACGGTGTCAAAGGCCGCTGATAGGTAGAGTAGGATGAGGGCTGCGGAGTGGCTTTGGTCCAGGAGGGTCCGGATGTCGTCTGTGGCGGCGAGTAGGGCGGTCTCTGTGCTGTGGTTGCTTCGGAATCCGGATTGGGACGGGTCGAGGATGGCGTTCTCTTCAATGAATCGTGTCAGTTTCCTGTTGACTGTGTCCTCTGCAACTTTGGCTGCGAAGGGGAGGAGCGAGATGGGCCGATAGTTCGGGAGGTCGGTGGGGTCAGCTGTGGGCTTCTTGAGCAGGGGTCTGACTTCTGCGCGCTTCCAGTCGTCTGGGAAGGTGCCTGTTTTGAAGGTGGTGTTGATGGTGCGTTGTAGTTCGGGTGCGATGGCGGCCGCAGCTCTGTGGTAGATGTGAGGGGGGCAGGAGTCGTTGGGGGCCCCCTGAGTGGATGCTTTTCATGGTCGAGGCGGTGTCTTCGGCCGTGATCGGTGTCCAGTTGGAGATGGTGGGCTGGCTGGTGTTTCTGGGGGGCGGGGGGCCGTCTGTGGCACCTGGTGGATGGTCGATGAAGTTGTCATAGAGGTTTTTGATCTTGAGGTGGAAATAGGTTCCAAGCTTGTCGCAGAGGTCTTGGGATGGTGTGATGTCTGTGGCTTCGCTGCGTGGGTTGGTGAATTCCTGAATGACACTGAAAAGTTCCTTGGAGTTGGCCAGGAATTTGTTGTGGATGAAGTTCCTCTTGGTGGCTCTGATCTGGTTATGGTAGTCGTCAAGGCGTCCTTGTAGGTGATGTGGTTTTTGGTTGTCTTGGTGTTTCTCCAGTTCTTCTCCAGGCGTCTGCAGGTGCGTCTGGCTTCTTGGAGAGCGGTGGTGAACCAGACGGCTTTCCTGGGGCGTTGTCTGTCGGGGTTGCGTAGCGGGGCGAGCTCGTCTGCGCAGTTGAAGATCCAGGTGTGGAGTTCTCTGGCTGCATTGTTTGCGTCGGGTGCCCAGGTGTGGTTGTCTCGGGTGAGGGTGGAGTTAAGTTGCTCATCGGTAACCTTGCTCCAGTTCCTTCGAGGTGGGCGTGGGGCTGGTTTGGGTGCCTTGGGTTTGTTGATGGCGAAGTGTACGCAGTGGTGGTCGGTCCATGGCGGCTGCGTTGTGTGGCTGAATTGGACGCTATTTCCTGCCGCGAAGATGGGGTCGAGGGTGTGTCCTTCTCTGTGGGTCGGTGTGTTGACGAGTTGTTTAAGTCCGATGCTGGCGAGGTTGTCACGAAGGATAGTGGAGTTGGGGTCGCTGGGGTTGTCGAGGTGGAAGTTCAGGTCTCCAATGAGTATGTAGTTTGCTGAGGCGATGGCGTGGGGTGCGATGAAGTCGGTGATGGTGGTGGCGAAGGGTGTTCGGGGGCTGGGGGGTCTGTAGATGAGGGTTCCTCGGAGTGTGGCTTTGGGGGTGGTCTGGATCTGGAAGTGCAGGTGTTCGGCGGAGGGGAAGGTTTCGCTGGAGGTGGTGAGGCGGAGGGTGCTCTTGTGGGCGATGGCGAGGCCCCCTCCTGGGTGGTTGGGGCGGTCTTTCCTCTGGATCTTGTATCCGTCTGGGATGGCGTTGCTGATGTCGGGGGTGAAGGATGCATTGGTCCAGGTCTCTGTGAAGAAGGCGATGTCGGGTGCGAGAGAGTCGAGTAGGTTCCAGATTTCCATGGCGTGTTTGTGTACGGAGCGTACGTTGAGGAGGATGCATTTTAGGGTGTCCCCGGTGCTGGCGTCGGCGGTGTGGGAGGCCGGGGTGGCAGTGAGGGTCTGGCGGCGGTGGAGGCAGGAGAACTGGCTGTGGGTCGTGTTCGGCGAGGCCTGTTGGCATTCTCTAAGTCTTCCAGGGTTGAGTGCGAGGAGGGTGGTGGTGTCGTAGCGATGGGTAGTGGGAGGTCCAGAGTTCCTGGCGCTGGCCGCGGTCGGGTACGGGCGCAGACGGGCTTGCCTTTGGCGTGCCTTCGGCCATTTCCAAATTCCATAACCTCCGTCTTATTCGTATTTAGTTTAGGATCGTTCTTGTGCATCCATTGCATAATGTGCCCAAGACAGCTGTAAAATCTACCCGCCACCATATCCGCACCTGAAGAGATGGAAATGTTAATTTGTGTATCGTCGGCACACGATACTAGCGAGAAGCCTTGGTCCCTAATTAGTTTAGCCAGCGGTGTCACATAAATATTAAATAGAGTTGGCGACAGTGTTGAACCTTGCGGAACTCCACAGGGGAGAGAGAATCTATCAGATTCAAGGTTGTCCCAGCACACCCTCTGTTCTCTGGCTGTCAGGAAAGAGATGAGAAGGGTTAGCGCTGAGTCCGTAATTCCTATTTCCTTCAGCTGTTGCGTAAGTACTGTGTGATTAACCGTGTCAAACGCGGCTGATAGGTCAAGTACGACAAGGACGGCTCTGCCACCACCATCAACGGATTTCCTCAGTGGCCCGGATTAGTGCTGACTCCGTAGAGTGGCATGATCAAAAGCCGTGTTCGGTGGAATCTAGATGGTTGTTGGTGTCTATATAGCCTGTTAGATCTGAGTTAATGGCTTTTTCCAAAATTTTGGCTGCCAAGGGTAGACAGGAAATCGGCCGGTAGTTTTTTACTTCAAATGGGTCAAGGGAAGGTTTCTTTAGGATGGGTCTGATACAGGCTTTCTTCCAGGAAACCGGGAAATCACCTGTCCTAACATTATTCAGGAGGGGGGCTAGTAAAATACTAACTTTACCCGAGACCCCATGAATGATGTCTGGGGGGCAGGGGTCTGACGGGGACCCCGACTTAGTGGGCATCAGCAGGTCATTGACTGTGTCCACTGTTAGAGGCGAGAAGCTAGTCAAGTGGCTAGTAGTAGACGAAACCTCTTCCGTTGATTGAGCATGGAAGATGGCAAGGCCGGAGCTCTGACCCTCTAGTTCCTCATATATTGTTTGGGCCTTTGACTGAAAGAAACTAGCCATTTTATCGCAAAGAACTTGATCAGGGGCAAATAGGTTCCCCCGTTGTAACTTAGATAAGGCTGTGACGGTCTTGAAGAGCTCTCTGGCGGAGTTTTTTGCCGCCTCTATTCTACTAGTATAGTAGATCTTTTTGGAACTTATAATGGCTTCTTTATATTCGGTTAATGCACAGCTATAGTTATTTTTACCCACCACGCTAGATTCCGCCCTCCATGCACGTTCTAAGCATCTACATCTAGATTTTAAGGTTTTCAGCTCATAGTTGTACCAAGGTGCAGAGGGTTTATTCCTAAGTTGTTTAACTATTCTTTCAGGAGCCAGTTGATTCATGGCAGACCTTATCCAGTTGTCATAACTTTCGGCCGCCAAGTTGGAGTCAGGTGCTAAGGTCGGCATGCTGTTGTCAAGCTACTCTGTTAGCACATCAGCCCTGATTTTACGCCAGGAACGTACTTTAGTCGGAGGCGGGTGTAATACCAGGGGGGCTTGATTGTTCCCGCCTGGTAAGTTAAAGATAATTGCCATATGGTCAGTCCATATAAGCGGCAGTATTCCATGTACCACAATAGAGGGGTTGTTAGTAAAGATCCCATCCAGCGTGTGATGTGCCTTATGTGTGGGTTCCGAGACTATCTGTGTCAATCCGAAACTCTCCAAATTATGTAGCACCATGAAAGTACCAGAGTTTTTATCATGTTCTAAATGAAAATTAAAATCCCCTAATATCGTGAAAGTAGGGGAGTCCAAACAGGATTCCATGAAGGACTGTAGGCTTTGAATAAATAAGGATTTGGGCCCAGGCCGCCTATAGAGGAGCAGGAAGGATACCAAATTGCTTATTTGGTGTTAAAAGTCATGGCTTCTGCTCCTGGCAGCAGGGCGGCCTCAGAAATAACCTTGAACTCAGACCTGTATATAATAGCAATCCCACCACCCATTTGTCCTGATCTAGGCACACTGGCTAACAAATATCCAGCTGGTAGTGCCGTCACCCAATCAGGTTCGGACGTAGTAGTGGCCCACGTTTCCGTGAGAAAGACCATGTCAGGATCTGATGTCTGCAACAGGCATTCAAGCTCATGCTTATGTTTGATCACTGATCTAGCATTAAGTGGATAGCGGTTAGTAATCCTCTCTCAGATTCTGGTGAGTTTGTAACCCCTGTAGAGGTGAAGGATGAAGGAACAGAGGGGGTGCTATATTTGTTTATTCCAGAGGCTGCTTTTGATGGATAGGCAACCACTTTGGGAAAGCTATAAGCCGGGGTGGTGGCAGGAAGATTACTGACTGAGAATGAATAGTTACAATAGGAGCAGAGCAAAGTATGATTGTTCCTATCCCCAAATCCAATAGCTGTATTGCCACACTTACCCTTGCTTAGTGCCAGTAGCTGTTCCCTAGTATAAGTTAAATGGGAAAAACGGGCAGGAGTCCTGGTGCATGGCGCATTCCAGGCGCAGACGGGCTTGCCTTTGGGGCGCCTTCGGCGCATCAGTGGTGCGCCCGCTGCGTGGTCGCATCAGCATTCTATTTTTATCCCCCCTTGTGCGTCCACCACTAGCACGCTGACCTGCGTGCAGGCGGGCCCGCTCTTACATACGGGCACCGCAGGTCAGGTAAAAGACTACACAAGCAATAGGTGAGTATGGCGACCTGGACTTGGTGGGAAAAGTGCAAAATGCAAGTAAAATATATCCACAATTAAAAGATTTAAAACAGAGCTTACGCGGCGCTAGAAAGATTAGAACCAGGCTCGCGCAGCGTTTCAGGCAACTGGGAGTTCTGGCAAAACCAAGCAGTTCCTAGTTCAGTTACAATTCTATGCTGCGCGGTCGCGTCAGCATTCTATTTTTATCCCCCCTTTTGCGTCAACCACTAGCACGCTGACCTGTCTGCAGGCGGGCCCGCTCTTACATACGGGCACCGCAGGTCAGGTAAAAGACTACACAAGCTATCGGTAAATATGGAGTCCTGGACTTGGTGTGAAAAGTGCAAAATGCAAGTAAAATATATCCACAATTAAAAGATTTAAAACAGAGCTTAAGCAGCGTTAGAAAGATTAGAACTAGGCTCGCGCAGCGTTTCAGGCAACTGGGAGTTCCGGCAAAACTAAGCAGTTGCTAGTTATGTTACAATTCTATGCTGCACGGTCGCGTCAGCATTCTATTTTTATCCCCCCTTTTGCGTCAACCACTAGCACGCTGACCTGTCTGCAGGCGGGCTCGCTCTTACATACGGGCACCGCAGGTCAGGTAAAAGACTACACAAGCTATCGGTAAGTATGGCGTCCCGGACTTGGTGGGAAAAGTGCAAAATGCAAGTAAAATATATCCACAATTAAAAGATTTAAAACAGAGCTTATACGGCGCTAGAAACATTAGAACCAGGCTCGCGCAGCGTTTCAGTCAACTGGGAGTTCTGGCAAAACCAGGCAGTTCCTAATTCAGTTACAATTCTATGCTAGGCAGTCCCTCCCCCGCAAATAGAGCAAGAGGCCCCAAAAGCACTAGATCATGTCATGAAAGTGCTATCAGAGGTTGATCATACTGAACTATACCTCCTAATTGCTGCAGAAGAGATCCACTGAGTGATCATGGGTATGCCCTCCAGTGAAGTCCCTGGGCTAAATGGATTCCCACTAGAGTATCTTAGGAAATATGCTTTTCTGCTACTACCACACTCACAGGCAATTTGTGAGCAGGTACTCGCCACTGGCACGCTCCCACGTGATCTGTGGGGTACCCTTATCACAGTGATACCAAAACCTGATAAACCACTTACTCAGTGCTCCTCATTTCAATCAATATCATCAATAAACGTTGAAGCAAAACTTTTCACCAAAATCCTCGCTACTAGACTGATTAAACTGATAGCATTCTAATACATAGATGACAAAACAGCTTTGTCGGATAGTAGTACTAGGCATTGTCTCTGATGCCTTCAGATGGCCCTAGCAACCTCGTGAGAGCTTGGTTGCCTTGCAGCCCTCTGTCAATGGATTTTGAGAAAGTATTTGACACAGTACATTGGCCCTTTATGCATCAGGCTCTACATAATAGGGCCTTCGGTTCCCGTTGCCTGAGGTATTCAACAATGCTTTGCACAGCCTCTTAGGTGCTAGTTAGTGTAAACAGAGTACTATGCAACCTCTTTGCCATAGCACATAGCACATGTCAGAGCTGTCCACTCTCACCACCCAATTTGCACTGGGGATTGAACCTCTGATGCAGCTTATGGGTTCCCAATGGAATAGCAGTATGGAAGACAGAGTGTCACTTTATGCCTACTACCTGCTTCTTTATCTCCAACAACGTGTTCAATCCATCTCACACATAATTCAAAAGCTAAAGATTTATGGAGATGCTTCCGGCTCTAAGTAAACTGAAAAAATCCACTAACTCAACTGTTAGAAATTGAGTCTCTAGTTGGAAGAGGTATGCACCCTGTTCAAGTAGGGACCACAATCCGAGCCACGGTAAGCTAGATACTAAAGATCACCTATGCTCTCCCTCTGGTAGCTTGGCACAGAGCACTCAGGCTTATCTAAAGAGGCAATGTGTAAAGTATTTGTGCAACACACACAGTAGCACAATGAAAACAGCACAAAAATACTCCACACAGGTTTAGAAAAATAGAGAATATTTTTATGAGAAAATCAAAGCCAAAACGACAAAAATCCAATAAGTAGAAGTGGAGTTATGAATTTTTAAAGAACAAATCAAAACAGTGCTTAGAGTCAAATAGCGCTTAGGGGTTACTTGAGGTCACGCTGGACCAGGGTAAATCCTAAGTTCAGGTCACCCGCGATGGAGGGTAGGCTGACTACAGGACCCATTTAGGGCCCGATGAAAAAGTACCTTGGGTGGAGCAAGTGTCGGCTTTGAAGACTCGATGCGTTGGTTCCGATTCATTCAGTCAGGTCGAAACACCGTGCGAGTATCATTTCAGAAAAGCCACAAGTCTATCAAAGCAGCAGGAATTAGCCTATACGTACAATGGCCAACTGCAGCAAGATGCATGTAAATCGAGAAGGTAGCTGATATACATTTAACTGAAACGAAGCAGGCGGAATGCACATGAAATACTTGCATAATAATGAAGAAATAATTGTGAATAAATACACGGGCCAAGGCAATTAATTTTCTTGTCCCTGAATCTAAAGTGCTGACTTTCTAAAAGTGGCATTTCTAAAATAGTAATGCTAAATCCAACTTTACCAGTAAAGAGGGTTTATCATTACCATTCCAAACATATGAAACACAATGTAGCTATTCCTTTCTAATCAGGACTTACAACTTAAAAGTATATTGAGGAATTCCCAATGCTAACCTATGAGAGAAGAAGGCCTCTCAGTAGTGTAAAACGAATTTAGCTGTTTGTAACTACAAGGACATGTTAAACTTAACAGTACATTTTCTTTCTCTTATTTACACAGCACCCTGCCCTTAGGGCTACTGAGGGCCTACCTTATGGGTGACTTGTGTGTAATAAAAGGGGAGTTTAAGGCTAGTCAAGTGGTTTTATATGCCAAGTCGAAGAGGCAGTAAACTGCATACATAGGCCTTGCAATGGCAGACCTCAGACAGGTTTTAAAGGCTACTTGCATGGATGGCACAACCAGTGCTGCAGGCCCACTAGTAGCATTTAGATTACAGGCCATGGGTATATGGTATACCACTTCACAAGGGACTTATAAGTAAACTAAATATGCCATTCAGGTACACACCAATGTGACCACGTTTAGGGGAGAAGCACATGCACTTTAACACTGGTTAGCAGTCCTAAGGCCAACAAAAAGATACAGCAAAAAGTAAAGGTAAGCAGGCAAAAAGATTGGGGGAAGGCCACCCTTAGATTGACAGGTCTAACATCAGCTGTGAAGGGCAGACCACCAACAGAGCTGTTTGGTACTAAGTTGCATATTGCAGATGATCATTTTAAGTATGATGGTGACAAAAGGTGAAATGAGATGCTGGGCTTTGAATATCATCCTGCTGCTTTAACAAACAAAACAAGAACTGGCAGAATGGGCAGCTTTGCCCCTATCTATAATGTGGAGGGGATCTCTGTTCAAGATGGTTACACTTCCTCGTCTCCTCTTAATTTGTCAAAACTAACCCTGCCCACATACAACGTAGTTTTTCCAACCCCTTCAGTGACTACTTTGCAATTTTTTATGGGCCGGCAGTACCCCAAGGCTTTTATTTCAAAATGAATGCAATCTACCCACGAAGATGGGCTGGGAACAACTATATTAACAGATCTCACAATTGGTCTCTTATACGGAACTCTCATCCCACACTCCTTGCTACACTCCTTGCCATGCAACTTTGAAGCAAATCAAGTGGCAGAGAAAACTAACTAAAGGAACCCCATTGTGGTGTGGAACGTGGCTTCCACAAGTAACTGCCCTGGAAGGTTTTTGTTCATGGGACCTTATTGGTATCTCCAAATTTGGGGATGCGTGGGCTTCAAGCCAGGTCTAAACATTCAAACAAGTAGCAAATGAATTTACTCTTAGTATAACCCAATTCTTTAGCTACTACAACTTTGCTATGCATTGGAACCCTACAAAAAGAAACTAGGTGCAGTGCTCAAATTTAATTAATTAGAAATCAAAATAACAATGGAGCATCTGGGTGAAAGGGGTATATCCAGTGTCTATAATTCTCTCTTGCTCAATGAGCCAGATCTTCTACAATGAAGGGAATAATGGAAACTAGACCTTGTGCAGCTTGAAGATGATAAACGGATAGAGGCAAAGATGGTGTCTTGCACTCTGGTCAACATGTCCTGCCTGAGACTCAAACAATTTAAATATGTTTATGCAACCAGGCCATGGTGTATGGCTAGAGCATCTTCTCCTAGCTGTCCGCACAAGATTGCGAGGCATGTTCCTACATGCTATCTGGACATGCCTGGTAACTGCGAGGGAATTGACAGCAGTGGTGGTCCACCCGGTGGAGTTAGGCCCCCAAGATAACTATTCTGGGGATTATGGATTGCTGGGAAGGTACAGCAAGCTCTAAGATTCTAGTAGGAATTGGATACCTAATAGCCTAGCAGAATATAGCACACAAATGGAGAAGTGCATAGTCCCCCTCATTGGTGAAATTGCGTAGGAGTATGGACAATTGTGCATCTGCAGACAAAACGCATGGGTGTACCTGGAAATGCCTGACAATTTGGGATCCATGGCGACAGGGAGTGGGCCTTAATGGACAGATTTGAAGAATATACACTTGTACATATATCAACCATTTGACATTCACCATGAGACTCAGTTGGGTAGGGCATGAGAGAGGGAATAGACTTGATAAAATGAGCCTGATATACACCATTTCCTATTCCACATCTTGCCTGGTTGTATGCAAAATACCTGTACTGTTCATAGAAAAAAATAAACATGAGGTATGAAAAAAAAATGAAAAAATTGTGGAAAAGTGTTATTTGGAGCCCTTCAATCCCCTGTATACTTTAACACATACTTCCAACCATGACCTCAGTGAAAAAAGACATTACTGATGGCCCATTACAGAATGGTTCACTGCCACTGTGTATTCTTTCACTAAAATAAAGTACTGTTTTAAGTATGATCAATTCAGGCCCTCTCAGGGGGGCCCAACCACCACTCCGAAGACCTCTGCTGCACACTAAGAAAAGACCCAGGATTAGATCAGTTTTTTGCACGTAACTTGGAACACCTTAGGAACCTCTCTAACATTCACCCTGTGCCCTCATGATGAAGACAGTCCTCCCCTGCCCCACACTGTGCATCACTCAGTGCTCCCCTAATGCATATATATGTGTATAGTAAAGTATAGAACAAAGTTATGCATGGAATGCTTGAATTAATCTCAGTCACTGGTAATTACTAATTACTCTGGCTGCATTCCAGTCCACCATTATTTTGCAGACCACACCACCTTAGTTTGGACCCAGCCATATTAGGCTGGGCCCTGCTCTAATGGGAACAGTCCAGCCCAAACTGCCAAGTCAGGCCCCCCGAACCGGAATACAAGCAATCTAGGGCCGATTTCACCTTAGATAATGCTCATCAGCCAGGTATAGCTTGATTCCAGTTACACAGTGTGCATGGGCCCCACATCTGGGCATACCCGTCCCCCTTAAGGTAACACACTAGAGTATACAAAAAGTAATGGATGGAGTGCTTGAATTAATCTTAGCCACTGGTAATTACTCTGTGCTGCATCCCAAACTGAGGTGGCATGGTGTGCAAAATAACGATGGACTCTGATGCAACCCCGAGTAATTGCTATTGGCTGAGATTAATTCAAGCATTTCATTCATCACTTTTTTCTATACTTTAGTGCGTCACCCTAAGTGAGAAGGGTCAAGACTGATTTGCTTATGCTGGGGCAGTCCACATAGATACAGGGATGTTGTTCCAGATCCTGGGTGCATAGATGGAAAAGGCCTGCTGTCTTGTTTTTTTCTTTTTTTGCACTTCTTAGTCTGCAGTCTTATGATGTCCTGGCTACAGCAGCCCTAAGATCCATCAGCGATGGTAAGTGTGAGAAATTGGGTTGTTGGTTCTGGGGGTGAGAGTCTTTCTCAAGTAACACCCACAATCCTTGTCAGGGTGACCAACAAAAAGTCACTTAATTAATGCTGTGCGTAACCATAGGTAGCTTGTCACAAAAACAATCAGGCTTAACCTAGAGGCAATGTGTAAAGTATTTATGTAGCACTTAAACAGTAATACAGTGAAAACACAATGCAAGGAAAATCCCACACCTATTTAGAACAATAGAGTAAAACTTAATAAAATATTTGACACCAAAACAACAAAAATACAATCAGTAGAACTGGAGGTATGCAATTTTTAAGTTTTCAGGTAAGTATAGCGCCTAAAAGCACAAAGAGCCACTCATGGCTGTCTGGTTGTGCAAGTTGGGAAAGTTACAAGTTCAGGCCGACTGCTGAAAAAGTCACCTTTTAAAGTCCAGCCCAAAGAGTTCAATTTGTGGTGGAAGAGGCTGCGAGGAGCAGGGAGAGCGTCACAAATGGTTGTTGATGTGGCACGAAGAGCAGGCCGGGTGTGTGACCAGTCCTCTATGTGGTGTGAAGATCCTGTCGGGCATCATGGACAGTCGTTGCTGGAGATTCATGTTGGCAGTCACCACAGACTGTAAATGCTGTTGCAGGCAGTACATTGCCGGTCGCCGCTGACGGTCGCTTTAGTGCGAAGTGTCGGGTTCACTAGAGCTTCGCATTGGGGGTCGGCAGAGATGGCATAATCTTGGCGTGAAAGGACCGGTTCGGGGTCAAGAAGAGCCCACAACTTCAGGATTTCTCCTTTTCTTCAAGGAGGTGCTACACTGATGCTATACCAAGGGTCAAGGAACTGGGAGGCACCTCTTGGGGATCAGGAGCTCACTCCTGCAGATGGCAGCATTTTCAGGCAGGTCCAATTACAGGTCCAGTGGCAGCAGGTCAGATGAACAGTTGAAGACTGGCCTCTGGAGCTTGTTGTATCCTTGTAGCTCAGAATAGGAGGTCAGTCAGCTGACCCTTGGAGTCACTTCAGCCTGGGATGAAGGGTGCATGTCCAGTCTTCCTTCTCAGACAGCAGGGCAGGCCCCAAGCAGCAGGCAGCAAGCCAGTCCTTCTTCTGTAGTATCCACAGGTCCAGGAGTATATTCAAGAGTGGGTCTCAGGGTCCTATATTTATATTTTGAAGTGGGAGAAGTTTCTCTGGTTTTCACCTTCCAGAAGTGTCTGGAATATCCTCCCTCCCTGTGCTGGTCCCAGGCTGTCTGGGGGCATGATAGGCTAGTGTGAGGTCCTTTGTGTGTGCCGTGGGGCAGTGCCTTTAAAGTGCAAGTGTGGTTGGTGACAAATTCGCCCCCCCCCCCATCAGTCCAGGATGGTCCATCCTGCCAACACCCAGTCCCTCTATTGTGATACTGTTTAGGAGGAATACACAAAGGCCAACTACACCTAGTCATGTGACCCAGGAAACAGGCTGCAGGCACCAAATGGTTACAACTAGAAAATGTCAACTTTCTAAAAGTGGCATTTTCAGAATTGTGATGTGAAAATCCACCCTTACCATTAAAGAGTGTTTTGAATTACAATTCCTCAGACACCAAACATTATATTTCCACCTGCCCCTAAACAAAACTTTGCACTTATTAAATGTAATAAGGTAACCCCAATGCTATCTTATGTAGGCCTTGCTATAGTGAAAAACGAATTTGAGAGTTTTTCACTACCAGGAGATGTCAAACTTAAATGTCCAACTTTTTAAATACAATGCACCCTTCCCTATGGACTGTGTAGGGATACCCTAGGGGTGACTGATAGGTATTAAAAAGTAAGGTTTAGGCCTGGCAAAGGGTTTATTTTGTCAGGTCAAAATGGCAGTTTTAAACTGCATTCACAGGCTGTGATGGCAAGCCTGAGACACGTTATACTAAGGCTACTTAAGTGGGTGGCACAATAAGTGCTGCAAGCCCACTAGTAGCATTTAATTTACAGACTCAGGTGCATGTAGTACTACTTTACTATGGACTTACAAGTAAATTAAAAGTGCCAATTAGGTGTAAGCCAATTTTACTGTTATTAAAGGAGAGACCACAAGCACTGTAGCACTGGTTAGCAGTGGTAAAGTGCACTAAGACCTAAAAGCTGACAGCTGATCAGAAACAAGAAGGTGAAAGCAAAAAGTTTGGGGCTGGCACTGCAGAGAGGGCCATGTCCAACAGTAAGCTTGTCTGCAAGATAAGCGGCAGTGCTGGTCAGGATAGCCTTGTAACTGATGCCACTGGTTTTGAAGATGTTGTGGCCCGGCAAGGGGTGACAATGGAGTTCCAACAGGATGGCAATCATGTGATCATATTTCATCAGGCCGTAGATGAGACATGTGTGGCATAATGGAGCATGACCCTGAGGGGTGCCAGAAATGGGTCCGGAAGGCCCTGGAGTAGGGCATTACCACCATTTAGATGCGACAATACAAGGGCTTAATCAGCAGTTCTGAAGTTCCTTTCTGGACAAAATGTTTGACTTTCTTTAGAAGAAAGAGATGGAACTGGGCCATGTTTGTGTTTTTCTGGCAATGTGTTCTTTTAAGGTGAGGTGTGTCCATGGTGAGTCCAAGTGACTTGGCAATCGGTGAAAGTTGGGTTCAAAGCTGTCAAGGTTCATCCATTGAGAAAGAGTTGTAATGTATCTTGTTTAGTGTTCTTGGCAATTAACAGGAATTCTGCCTCGATTAAGTTTAGCTTTAGGTAGGCGACAAGCTCCAGGTCTGGATGATGTGCAAGCAGTGTTTGAGGAGCTGGAAGAAGACAACACCTGGTGCTGACCTCAGGTGCATCACCAGTGTTCCTTTTCTGTAAGGGTCCTCACCCAATGCTCCCCTGAGGTGTTTTGCTCATTGCTCCTCTTATGTGCATCACTGATGCTCCCCTGTGGTGCATCATTCAGCCCTTCCCTGAGGTGTATCAATAGTGCTCCTTTGTGCACGTAACACTGTGTATTACTCTCAGCCCCTTATGTACTTCACATTGTTCCTCTTCTACACATCACACTGTGCGGTGCTCATGAAATCGCCAAGTGCTTCCACGTTCACTGACATGCATGACTATGAATTCATGTTGGTAAGTATGTTGGTCTTTCTGCATTCAAGACTGCATGTCTGGTGGACTTTGTGAAAATGGAGGGCTATAGTTTGTTGATCTGAGTGCATGCTATGCGTGCGCACGTGCATATGGATGTTGTACGGCTGTGTGTTCTATACAAAAGTCAAATCTATTCACATTCTCAATGAACGTTTTAATTGGCTTCTCCTTTTTTGTCTCTCTTGCAGCTCCGACTTTTAATTTGCCTAAAGACTCTCAATCAACACTGCAATGAGTGACCGATCTTTTGACCAGACCACCAGGGTTGAGAACCCCGGGACCCAAAGCCCGATCACAGGTCAATAACTCCAGACTCAGTCCTCTGGGCATTGGGCATTGGACATTGGAAAATATAAATTAAGCCTCCTGTGCATGTCTTCTGTGACCAGGGCCGGACTGGCCGTAGCGGGCACCGGGCAATCCCCCGGTGTGCCGCACGGGTGGGGTCGGTTTTGGGCCCCTGGGGGCCGTTTTTGTTACAGGGCCGTTTTTGCAGCATAGCTGCAAAATCGGCCCTGTAACAAAATCGACCGAAAATCGGCCCTGGCAAAGAGCTCGGCGGCACCTCCAACCCCGGGGGGAGCGGCCGAGCACTTTGCCAGGGCCGGTTGTGGTTCCCAGTCCGGCCCTGTCTGTGACTCAATAAGATGCTATGGCGTTCTGTTGGGGATCTTCAGGGACGTAGCTTGGACAATAGAATTGGGGGGTGAGCTTCAGATTTTCCAACAATCAGGCTGGCATATAATGTTAAAATGCATTATATGCCAGGCAGGGTTCATAAGAGGGGCCTCAAGAGTAGTGGAAAGGGAGAGGAATGCGGATTGGTAGGAGTACTAAGAGAGAAAACACAATATTTTGTAATACCCAACATTTTTTGGGGCTTTCAAAACAGAGAGGGAGAGAGAGCGTGTGCGTTTTTGTCTGCGTGTATGTAAAAAGTCCTGGTGAAATCTGACAGACTTCTCAGCATACCCAACTGAAAAATCTACCAAACTATTTATCAGAAAGTACATTTATTAGGAAGGTGTAACACCCAAAACAACCCCCCCCGTAATTTTGTTGTAAGAACTTGTCCTGTTGGACAAGGCACAGCTATTGTAAGTTGTACTGTTAAAACCTAATAAAGATTTTTTTTAAAGCACACACAGAAGATCCCACACTTGGAGCCGCTCTCCTACTTCCCAGCACCAAACACAGACAGAACTGAACCCACTCGGACAGTGTTGGTCTTATCCCATATTGTTGGGGGTGTGGTGGTGGGGGATTGCAGGGCAGCCTTAACTGACTGACACATACACAAAATCTGTGCTTACGTGTTAATCATCTGTGGATCATCTTCATCCACAACAGGTCTGAGAAATCACAGCTTCACACTGGCTAGGGCGGTTTTATCTTCGCCTGATTCTAATTTTAGAAGCTGCCTTTGTTTGGAAGTGACGTGGACATTCCTGGGTGTGTTTTACAAGCCCAAGAAAACACACCTCGAGCGGTATGACTTGAAGCCACACCAGATACAAAAAGGCAAGGCATTAGTAAAGGGCCATGCAAGCCTAACTCCATTCGGAGATTGGGGCAAGAAACTACAACAAATGTCAAGTTTAAAAATATATGGATATATAGACAGAAAACTGTGAATAATTTACTTAGTGGCTCTGAGTACCATGAAATTGTGACAAGAAATTGACAACGAGTCTGCCCATCTACAACTTTAAGTTGCATATGAATTCCAACCCCGTCCACTGTTGTGGACGTGCTTTTCGAATTGTGTGTTTTTTAAACAGATACACATGAACAGGGGAACCCATGTATAAAAAGCTCTCTGGTACACTATCAACACTTTATGCTGGTTTCAAAGCTGTTTCTATGTTCTCCCAGTTTTGCAAGGAACTAAGGACCAGATGTGCGACCGTTTTTTGCTTTCTCAAACGGAAAATCGACCCATTTGTGAAGGCTAAAAAGGGTTGTAGCATGTACCAACCCTATTTTGCGAGTCGGTGACCAGTTACCAACTCACAAAATAGGTTTAGAGAGTCGCTATTAGGAAGGGGCATGCCAAGGGCGTCCTTTCCTAATAGCGAGTCGCAGGGGGATTTAAGATTGTTTTGCGGTTGCAAAACAATCGCATTTTCCATCAATTTCAAATTGGTGGTAAGCCAGTCGCCAACGGGAACCTTTGTGATTGGCAGCGAAAATGTTTTTTAAGAGCAGGCAGTTGTCCCAGGGACCACTGCCTGCTCTTAAAAAATGAAGTTGAAACGTTTATTTTTTAAACACATCCCATTTTCCTTTAAGGAAAAAGAGCTACATTTAAAAAAAAGTTGCTTTATTTAAAAAGCAAATACAGACATGGGGGTCTGCTGTCCAGAGCAGGCCACCATCCCTTTGTTATTGCCCATTCTCATGGGTCACAAATTGCGACCTGCCTCATGATTACTGATGAGACAGGTCATTTGCGACCCCATTGGGAATCGCAAAATGTGTCTGAGACACATTAGTACATTTCCTTTTGTGACTCGGAAATTGCAAGTCGCTAAAATTTGCACATTGTGAGTCGCAAAGAAAATGGTCGTACCTCTGGCCCTAAAATGTAGTGCTTGGCAGAGACTCTTCCAGTTTGGGACAGCTGAGAAGGCTAACTGGAACTAAAGTATTAAGATTTAAAAGTCAACAAAATAGGGGCGTGGCCAAGATAGCGGCAGAGTTGGACGTCTAGTCACCAAGCTCCAAACTGGCCAGTCTAATATCCTGCACAGATGCTTTGCATCGTACTGCATACTACATTGAAATTGTCTGCTTATGCTCCTTGCCACTGCAGAAAACCTGCTTGAGCTCTATGGTGCCTGCCTACTGCCAGTTACAGACGCAGGGCTGACATACGAAGTGGAGCCCGAAGGCCTGTCCACGTGGCTGGCCCTCAAACTGCGGGGCCTTACAGGGCCGCGATCTTCGACCCATTTGTGAAGGCTAAAAAGGGTTGTAGCATGTACCAACCCTATTTTGCGAGTCGGTGACCAGTTACCAACTCACAAAATAGGTTTAGAGAGTCGCTATTAGGAAGGGGCATGCCAAGGGCGTCCTTTCCTAATAGCGAGTCGCAGGGGATTTAAGATTGTTTTGCGGTTGCAAAACAATCGCATTTTCCATCAATTTCAAATTGGTGGTAAGCCAGTCGCCAACGGGAACCTTTGTGATTGGCAGCGAAAATGTTTTAAGAGCAGGCAGTTGTCCCAGGGACCACTGCCTGCTCTTAAAAATGAAGTTGAAACGTTTATTTTTAAACACATCCCATTTTCCTTTAAGGAAAAAGAGCTACATTTAAAAAAAGTTGCTTTATTTAAAAAGCAAATACAGACATGGGGGTCTGCTGTCCAGAGCAGGCCACCATCCCTTTGTTATTGCCCATTCTCATGGGTCACAAATTGCGACCTGCCTCATGATTACTGATGAGACAGGTCATTTGCGACCCCATTGGGAATCGCAAAATGTGTCTGAGACACATTAGTACATTTCCTTTGTGACTCGGAAATTGCAAGTCGCTAAAATTTGCACATTGTGAGTCGCAAAGAAAATGGTCGTACTCTCTGGCCCTAAAATGTAGTGCTTGGCAGAGACTCTTCCAGTTTGGGACAGCTGAGAAGGCTAACTGGAACTAAAGTATTAAGATTTAAAAGTCAACAAAATAGGGCGTGGCCAAGATAGCGGCAGAGTTGGACGTCTAGTCACCAAGCTCCAAACTGGCCAGTCTAATATCCTGCACAGATGCTTTGCATCGTACTGCATACTACATTGAAATTGTCTGCTTATGCTCCTTGCCACTGCAGAAAACCTGCTTGAGCTCTATGGTGCCTGCCTACTGCCAGTTACAGACGCAGGGCTGACATACGAAGTGGAGCCCGAAGGCCTGTCCACGTGGCTGGCCCTCAAACTGCGGGGCCTTACAGGGCCGCGATCTTCGACCCATTTGTGAAGGCTAAAAAGGGTTGTAGCATGTACTAACCCTATTTTGCGAGTCGGTGACCAGTTACCAACTCACAAAATAGGTTTAGAGAGTCGCTATTAGGAAGGGGCATGCCAAGGGCGTCCTTTCCTAATAGCGAGTCGCAGGGGGATTTAAGATTGTTTTGCGGTTGCAAAACAATCGCATTTTCCATCAATTTCAAATTGGTGGTAAGCCAGTCGCCAACGGGAACCTTTGTGATTGGCAGCGAAAATGTTTTTAAGAGCAGGCAGTTGTCCCAGGGACCACTGCCTGCTCTTAAAAATGAAGTTGAAACGTTTATTTTTAAACACATCCCATTTTCCTTTAAGGAAAAAGAGCTACATTTAAAAAAAAGTTGCTTTATTTAAAAAGCAAATACAGACATGGGGGTCTGCTGTCCAGAGCAGGCCACCATCCCTTTGTTATTGCCCATTCTCATGGGTCACAAATTGCGACCTGCCTCATGATTACTGATGAGACAGGTCATTTGCGACCCCATTGGGAATCGCAAAATGTGTCTGAGACACATTAGTACATTTCCTTTTGTGACTCGGAAATTGCAAGTCGCTAAAATTTGCACATTGTGAGTCGCAAAGAAAATGGTCGTACCTCTGGCCCTAAAATGTAGTGCTTGGCAGAGACTCTTCCAGTTTGGGACAGCTGAGAAGGCTAACTGGAACTAAAGTATTAAGATTTAAAAGTCAACAAAATAGGGGCGTGGCCAAGATAGCGGCAGAGTTGGACGTCTAGTCACCAAGCTCCAAACTGGCCAGTCTAATATCCTGCACAGATGCTTTGCATCGTACTGCATACTACACTGAAATTGTCTGCTTATGCTCCTTGCCACTGCAGAAAACCTGCTTGAGCTCTATGGTGCCTGCCTACTGCCAGTTACAGACGCAGGGCTGACATAAGAAGTGGAGCCCGAAGGCCTGTCCACGTGGCTGGCCCTCAAACTGCGGGGCCTTACAGGGCCGCGATCTTCGACCCATTTGTGAAGGCTAAAAAGGGTTGTAGCATGTACCAACCCTATTTTGCGAGTCGGTGACCAGTTACCAACTCACAAAATAGGTTTAGAGAGTCGCTATTAGGAAGGGGCATGCCAAGGGCGTCCTTTCCTAATAGCGAGTCGCAGGGGGATTTAAGATTGTTTTGCGGTTGCAAAACAATCGCATTTTCCATCAATTTCAAATTGGTGGTAAGCCAGTCGCCAACGGGAACCTTTGTGATTGGCAGCGAAAATGTTTTTTAAGAGCAGGCAGTTGTCCCAGGGACCACTGCCTGCTCTTAAAAAATGAAGTTGAAACGTTTATTTTTTAAACACATCCCATTTTCCTTTAAGGAAAAAGAGCTACATTTAAAAAAAAAGTTGCTTTATTTAAAAAGCAAATACAGACATGGGGGTCTGCTGTCCAGAGCAGGCCACCATCCCTTTGTTATTGCCCATTCTCATGGGTCACAAATTGCGACCTGCCTCATGATTACTGATGAGACAGGTCATTTGCGACCCCATTGGGAATCGCAAAATGTGTCTGAGACACATTAGTACATTTCCTTTTGTGACTCGGAAATTGCAAGTCGCTAAAATTTGCACATTGTGAGTCGCAAAGAAAATGGTCGTACCTCTGGCCCTAAAATGTAGTGCTCGGCAGAGACTCTTCCAGTTTGGGACAGCTGAGAAGGCTAACTGGAACTAAAGTATTAAGATTTAAAAGTCAACAAAATAGGGGCGTGGCCAAGATAGCGGCAGAGTTGGACGTCTAGTCACCAAGCTCCAAACTGGCCAGTCTAATATCCTGCACAGATGCTTTGCATCGTACTGCATACTACACTGAAATTGTCTGCTTATGCTCCTTGCCACTGCAGAAAACCTGCTTGAGCTCTATGGTGCCTGCCTACTGCCAGTTACAGACGCAGGGCTGACATAAGAAGTGGAGCCCGAAGGCCTGTCCACGTGGCTGGCCCTCCAACTGCGGGGCCTTACAGGGCCGCGATCTTCGATCCTGTGCCCTCCCCTTTTTTCCCCCAATATCGAGTGGGAACGCTGTTGTAGGCGAGTGCTGTGGTGCAGGGCGAACGGAGGGAGAATGCGGTGGAGAAGCAGAGTGTCCCATGCGGCTGTCAGCCATGTTCCCTCTCCCTGCCGACATCCGGAGAGCCTGCCGTGTCATGCCTGCTCCAGGTCGGGAGCGAGAGGCTGCAGTCACTGGGGGCCCGGAGGAGTGCTTGCCCCGGAGCACCGTGGCGAGGGGAAAGCACTATGTTACCTGCGGCCCACTGGGATTGGTGTGGCCTTGTCAAAACGGCGAGCACTGGGAGTGGGTCCGGCCCAAGGTGTAGAGGTGGAGGAAGTGGGGACACTACCACCCTTGGAGCACGGTGCACCGTGTGGCCGCCCCCTTAAGAGGTGGTGATAGGCTGGGAACGGCCTGATGGCTGCGGGCACAGTCAGGGGTGAGAGCGGCGGGGAACTAGAAGCTGCATCTGGGAAGAAACGCAAGAGGTCTGGTGGCCTGCACCTGAGGCCCAGAGAGGTATGGAGAGGCCTTAGGGTGGCCTGGAGATTTGCTGTGTGGTCTGCAGCCCTGGACTTCCTAGTACTGTGAGTGGCATTTACTTAAGGGCTAGCGGGCTAGTGTTTGGGTGCACTAGGCTATCCCCTGGCGCTGAGCAGAAATGGCCAGCGTTAGGCCGGTGCAGTTTGCTTGGGCAGGGGTGCCTCCTTGCTAGCCCCTGCGGACCCGCAGACTTTCAACTGCGTATGGCCCTGCGGACACCCACAGTGCCAGTCTCTGGGCCTAATCCTCTGCTCTTCTATCTAAGTAAAACACCCTGGATTCAAATAATCCTTAGTGTACTCCTCACCGGCGTGCTCAGTCCCCCCTCCTTGGTACTGTTGGGGTAAATGTACCATAGGTGGGGGAGTGGCGGCGCCCAGAACTGCTATTGCAAGGATTCTGATTTAGTTTGGGACATGAAGATATCTATGCACACTAGCAGACACTGGAGACTATCTCTAGGTACTGACAGAGGCTACCATATGCTCCCGATATCCCACTGCGTGCCCCATTGCGTGGCTGCCATGAAGCGTGAAGCAATCCTCATTGGAGTGGAGAACTTGAGGCTCCTAGTTGCCTGATAACCTACCTCCTTTTGTGGCGGGGATCTCCAGGGGTGGGGGGACATGGTGGGTAGATAGAGGCTCCTGGGTCCCTGTGGAGGCCTGCGATGGTGGGAGTTGTGTCCTAGGCATCGCCTGGGTTGCCCGCCACTGATTAAGACTTCCTTGCCTGGGCACGACCTTGTCATCCCAAGACGTTGCCCTGCGGGATACCCTCTGTAATACAAATGGCTAAAGACAAGGATCCCAAGCCCACCCGTCAGGAGCGACATGATCGATACACTGGAGTGGTGACTCCCCCCCTCTGTCGCAGCCTACGGCGCAGCCCATGCATGATAATGCTGCTCTTCTACTGGCTATACAGTCTTCCCATGAGGCATTGGAAAGCAGAGTGGGCGAGGTGCGCTTGAAAGTCACTCTCTTACGACAAGATCTCCGCAACATAACTGAGCGAGTCACCTCTGCAGAGTTAAGCATATTGTAATTGGAAGACATGGTTGCGACTCTCTGTAAAGATGTCACAGAAGCCCATGCTACCACCAAGGGAGTGCTGTGGAGACTAGAGGACGCAAAAAATCAGGCCCGTAGAAACAACCTCTGATTCGTGGGATTCCGAGAGAGTCAAGGGCCCCGGCATGGTGCAATTCCTGGACGCGTGGTTGCGCTCCATTATCCCCAGGATAGATTTTCCCCTTGTTTTGTCACAGAGCAGGCAGACCGCGCACTAGGGAGCAAGCCTCCACCTGGGGCACCCTCTAGGACTGTGATTGCATGATTCCTGAACTTTCGAGATAGAGATATGATCCTCACAGAAGGGCATATATTGCGTGAAGTGCGCCACGAGAACTCTAAAATCCTAATATTCCCTGACTGCACCAGGGAGGTGCAGAGGTAAAAGACGCATCTTTGTCGAGGTGAAGGCGAGGCTACGGGGCCTACAGTAACAATACATGCTTATGTTTCCAGCTAAGCTAAAAGATTTGTACCAGGGAAAATCCTTCTTCTTCCTAACATCTGAAGAAGCTTGGACATGGCTAAAGGAATGCCCCAGTCCTCAGAGGTGTCGGGAGGAGGGGCACAACTCCTGTCCCTACACATTGGAGGGGGCCAGACCCATAGACAAGCAGCGGTCCAGAAGGAAGGGTCTGCGACGGCTGCAGCAAGACACTGATACACCATGGTGGAGACGGGCCCTCCTGAGCGACAGCAGACTTCCTCAGACTCGGAGGAGGAGCACCAGCTGGGCGCCATGTGAGCCACCAATACTGACATAGTGGGGGCACCCTCACAGGAGTCACCGGGGGGGGGGGGACAAGAAATGGAAATGGAGACTCCCCACCCTCTGGCCATCAATGCCCTCAAAGAGGGTCCAGAATGCGCCCCTCTAGCCACTACAATTGCGGACCCTTTTGCAATACATAAAATGCACTTTGGCCCCTTATCCGGGGCCAGTTAATGGCAAACCATGCATCCGCACATGTTGCTGGCCCCAAGGGCACAATGACGTACTCATTGGTTACATCTTATCAGGGACAGTTAAACCCATTGTTACTGTTCTGGGGTGGGTGAAATTGAGATAGTGGGTTGGGGTGATGGGCTACAGGCCTCTTAAACTCCCTTGTTGAGTAGTTTTCACTTTCTGTGATGAGGGGTTTCCCTCGCGGGGGTACTTATGGGGTGGGGGGTGGATATTGGGCATTGTTGGGAGTTTTTCACCTGCGAAGTTCAAGGGGAATTGTTACTGTTATGCCAAAAAGCGCCTCCACAGGCCTTAGACAGTGATTTAGTTAGAGCAACAAACCTGTACTTGCAGGGGCCGCTTCACGGCCCTAACTGGGAACACATGCATTGCCCCCGAGGGACTTTTTCTTTCTCTATACCAGTGAAATGTATACCTTGTTGGCAGACAATAAGACGTTTTCAGTCTTATCATAGAATGTGAATGGCCTTGGCAACAGGTTCAAGAGAGGATTGGTCTCCCAATGTATAAAGCGAGTTAAACCATCTATGGTACTCTTGCAGGAAACACATCTCAAGGGGTCACAGTGTACATTTTTGGAAAGAAGAGCATATGTTACACTCACACACGTGGGATGTACATCTGGGTCCGGAGGGGTAGCCATCCTTGTTAGGAGAAACCCTCCCTTTGCAGTAAAAAAGCAGTGGGTCGACCTACTAGGATGATATGTTGGAGTGAAGGGGATTTGGGATCGGACTTTGAGGTCATATGGATATCACACTGATCAGCATTTATGCACCCCCCCAGACTACAGGTCCCTACCTTTCGAGAAAGTTGCTAGTATCCAACTAGAGGCAGGGTCCTCACTTCATATCATAGGTGGGGATTTTAACAATGTTATGGCACCAGACCTGGATAGGTCGAGCTATGCGGGTCCCCACATCCACACCACCCCACTTGCGAGCTTCACGAACACCCTGGGGCTCTCAGATCTATGAAGGAGGACACACTTCTTTGATAGGAGCTACTCCTAATTCTCGGGAGCCCATAAAGTCTTTTCTCGCTTAGACTATATACCGACCACGGCGGGGGAGGTGAGTGCAGTTCTCCAAGCAGATTACCTGGCCCGAAGCCTATCGGATAATTCACCCTTTCTGGTGTGGTTGGGCAGAGGGGTTAGGAGCGAGACTGGTTGGAAATTGAATGCTTGGGACTTACAAGATCGTGATGTAGCGGTCGGACTCAGGGTAGATACTGAACTTTACTTTAAAGAAAATACAGACTCTGTCACTACCAAAATCATGCTCTCGGAAGCATACAAAACAGTGCTTCGGGACAGGGCACAGAACCTAATCACGCAGAAGAGGAAGAAAACATCTGGTTACCTGGAACATCTACAAAAACGGCTGTTAGCGCTTGAAAAAATTCTGGGCCCTGAGTGTGACCCCTTGTCTCTCCGACAACTAGCGTTACTGCAGGAGGAATATTGTGCACTGGCACAGGAAACTGCCAAAAAACAAATGATAGCCACCCTTCATAGATTATACGTGGCTGGTGTCAAAGCGGGTAGACTACTCGCCTGGCTAGGGAGGAAGGAGTAGGAGGACAGATGGGGGCATCGCATAGTGAAGCCTGATGGGGAGACTGTAGAATCAGACACCCAAATTGCGGGTGCCTTCGCACATTATTACACAGATTTGTATAGGGCTAGACAACTGCACCGTCGCCCCAGATAACAGCATATCTTGACTCAATCACAGTCCCCGTCCTACACGACTCTTCTAGGGAAGCATTAGACACTGAGATTTCATTAGAGGAAGTCTGAGATGCTGTAGCCAAACTCAAACCCAACAAAACCCGGGCCCGAACGGAATTCCTGCAGAATTCTATAAGAGGTACTTAGACCTTCTGGGACCCCATCTTTGGCCATGTTCCTGGAGGCATACCAGACAGAAGCTCTACCTCCAGACCACATGTGGGTGCCCATCATAGTAATACACAAAGATGGTAAACCCGGGTACCATTGTGGTTCCTATCGTCCGATCTCCCTGCTAAATTTTGAGATAAAAATATTGGCCACAAGACTTGTACAATTTATCACTCCTTTGATACATCGGAACCAATCTGGCTTCATTCCTGGAAGATCTTCCTGATACAATGTACAACGTACACACAATTGGTTAAATCCAATAAAAGATCGACCGGAACCACATGTTCTGTTATTGCTCGATGCTGAAAAAGTGTTCAATGCTGTACACTGGCCCTTCCTAGAGCATACACTGGAAAGATATGGATTCGGTCCCAGCTATAGGAAATGTGTCCAACTGTTAAACCAAGCCCCGGTGGCCTCATCAAAGTCAATGGTGTGATGTCTCCTGAATTCCCGATAGGTAGGGGTATGAGGCAAGGGTGCCCCTTTTTCCCTCTTTTGTTCATTCTCACCATAGAATCGCTAGCATGTAGGGACCGCGATCATCCAGAGATCCGGGGCTTCCGCATTTCAGATGAGACAATCTTTGAAGAAAAGATCTCGCTGTACGGGGATGATGTCCTCCTCTACTTCACCGACCCCACCTGGTCTCACCCTTTGCTCTTCCAGTTACTGGAAGACTATGGAGGCTATTCGAGATACTGCATTAATTGGGATAAGTCTATACTCTACCTTCCACAAGAGAATACTGCTGTTCCTCCTCTACACCATCGCTTGATACACACTACTCTGGGGTTTAAATGCTTGGGGATTTTTCTGACGCTACAGAGAGAAGTATGCTTTAAATGCAACCTAGAAAGGGTTCTGCGCATTTGCTGTGAAGAGATGGAGCGCTGGCGTGGTCTGCCCTTCACACTGCATTGGGAGGGCCGCTATGTATAAAATGGTATCACTGACCAAACTACTATATGTCCTCCAACATAAATCCTACCCTATCCCATCTGAGACCTTCTCCACAATAGAAGGTGACCTACGGACCCTGCTGTGGGAGGGCAAGCACCCCAGAATAGCCCTATCAACTCTCCAATTAAACCAATATAATGGCGCTATTGGCCTTGCCTGACATACGTGCTTACTATTGGGCATCCCACCTTATCAATGTCAATGATTGGATTTACACCCCCGAAGATCTCTCCACTTTTAGATTAGAACTGTCCCAGAGGGCACCGAAATCTTTCCTTCATTATCTATACGGGGGTCGTGAGACCCACCAGCTCCTTCCAGCCACTCAGGTGGTGAATACGGCCTGGGCCAATGCCACTAAGTCTATTGGGTGACATAGTAAGCCCACTAGAGAGACGCCACTGTGAGAGGGGAGATGGCTGTCTGAATTAAGTACGCTGAAAGGCTTTAGGGCTTGGGACTTGATAGGGATCTCTAAATTGGGCAACCTCATTGAGCATTAGTGATATCGTACCGTTTCCTCACTCCAGTGCGATTATGAAATGCATGAAATCAAATTCGAAAATGTGCACAAGTACGACATACATGGAAGGCAGAGGGGCGCCCGGGGTAAGGTATTCCAGACTTTGCACCGTTGAAAGGGAAGCTGTTGATAGAAGACGTGGTATTGGGTGCGATTTCCTCCACCTACAGGACCCTCATTAACAATAAGCCAGATACCCAGAAGGGCTTGCGGGAGAAGTAGGTGGCAGCCCCGGTCCGGGCAGGTAACAACGGTGTGGTGGTGGGTCCGGGTAAGGGGGGATTTCGAGGGACGATGCAGAGGGAAAATTAAATAAACAATTAATTTTCCCTCTGCATCGTCCCTCGAAATCCCCCCTTATCCGGCCCCACCGCTGTTACCTGCACGGTCCGCGGCTGGTAGGTGGCTGATGTGGGTAATATGGAGGAAATTGACTGGGGCGCGGCTTTGATGCACCCCAGGGAAGTCGCAATAAAGGCACAGCTCTGGCTGGTTCAGTTTAAGATCCTTCATCGAGTCTATTATGATAGGCGTCATCTCCATGCCATGGGAAGGGCCCCTGATCAGCACTGCTTGAGATGCAATGATACTGAGGGTTCCTTTTCCATACCATCTGGAGTTGTCCCCGCATACAATCTTATTGGCGCGCCATCATTGGAGAACTTAGTGCCATATTTTCGCTACCTCTTCCCTTAGACCCCAAGTTTCTCCTTTTGGGTATCTCTAATTATGTCGATTTGCCCCAGGCCCAACTATTGTTCTGTGGCTTCAGTTTGGTAACAGCAAAGAGGGACATGCCTCGCCACTGGGGATCGGGGGAATGCCCCACATTGCAGGAGTGGAGAAGAGGAATAGATATGTATTAGATGGCTGAAAAAGCCACATACACCAGCAGAAGCTGCCCCCGAAAATTTCATAAAGTCTGGGGTAAATGGATATCTTATTATTCCCTAGAGGACTTGATAGAAGAAGAAGAAATGGAATGAGAAGGGGCTGGGGCTGGGGACAGGCTTTGTGCTTATGTTTGATACTATTTTTGTTTGTTGTTTGATGTGCTCGTTCACCATTACACCAATGTGGGTCTCTGTCTGAATTTGGAGGGGAGGGTGGGGGGAGGTGGAGTTTGGGGTTGTATATTGTTATTGTTTTGGACATGCAAATAATGGGAACTTCCTGCACATCTGTGGTCTAATATTTGCCCATGCTGCATTATCTATTAAAACTTCAATAAAAATATATATTTTTAAGTGCCAACAAAACTGACTAAATGGCCTATCCTAATAACATAGCTGTCACATAGATAAATCTTATTTCCCTATGGATGGTGCATACATTGTTTAAAAAAAAACATAAGTGCAGGCGCCCAAAGATTTTCTTAGGAGCCCACAAATGGCAGGCAAGTTGAATGCCAAGGCTGCCTAGCCTTGATTCCACTTCCTGCCTCTTTATTTCACTCTTGCAGGCTCTCTTTCATCTTTGCTTTTTTCCTTTGTCACTGCTTTCATATCTTTTTCTCCCTCTGTCTTTCCCCCCAATTCTGATTCTCTCTCTTGCTCCGGATCAAAGTCTCATGATAAAAAATAAGTCTTGGTCTCTAAAAATGAGTGTTGGTACCCACCAGCTGCAACCTCTGGCACAAATAACGCACTGCCCACAGGTCAATTTGCCTCTGACGGAGTTTACACACAAACTATAATATAGCAAGCAATAAACATAAATGGTTTGCTGCTCTGTCACATTCTGACACCCACAGCGCACCCTCCGTGTACACAAACACACACCCTGACCAATCAATGCATTTCACTGTTTTTATGAATCATTTGCTAACGTTGTTCAATCCAGTTCACCTAGAGAGCACTGTGAGGTTCAAAACATGTTACTAGGTAATTAATTAATTCCCTCAGATGGAAGTTGCACTCCAATTTTGGTTTTCTTTCTGAGTTTTTTACCTAAATGGTGTGCCATCACATCAGTATCCGCTTACAACTTATCTCTCAAAACAATTGGTTGCTTTCAACATAATCTGTTGCATATTAAAAAGTAAGTGTTTCAATATCAATCTTCAAGAACATGTCAGTTTCATGCTGTAGGCCTAATGTATTTGGTATCAGTGGTGGACGAGCCTATAGAGACATTGGAAGATTTCTCTAGGTTGAAAACATCTCAATTGACAAGACGGGCAAGGGAAAACCAGTCATATGTTAGGTGATACAAGAAATACTAAATGGGATGATTATGCCCTGGGTGGAGATGGCGCTCTCTCTGAGCGGTGTATATTTGGTAAATATGTATAAAATTAGGTGCCCAGGGAAGAGGTAATCATCCAACACCACACAATTCAGATCCACGGATCTGTACAACAATAATATTATCAATCCCTGGCACTCATAAATACAGTATCAAAAGTAAATACTTTTATCAAAAGAACAAGCATATCAAAGCTAAAAATTTTTTTAATATTTTCTTGTTAAAACTCCAGCCAACACGTGTTTCGTCGCTCGGGACAAGACACCCGCGACTTCTTCAGGGCTGGAAGACATACATAAAACAAAGTATAAGCCCCTGCTTTCGAGCACAATAATTCCAAAACTCAGTGCATTACATATAATCCCAACAGTGTACCGCAAGTCAATCCACATAGTGTGTACATGGTTTATCAGTGCAAACAACGCAATTCAGTGCCGATATTATAGCGTGTGTCATCACCATAATACAATCCACATCAGAAACAAGTGGTTGATACAGTCTGACGTGGTCCACCAGCCCACATTATCCTCATGAGGTTTAGGGGGTGGTGAGAAGTGGAGAAACGGAGGTAGGAAAGGAGAGTTTAAAGGGTGCATGTAGATCTACATATATGTGCATATAAAAGGAATAAAAATTCTTCGAGAACCAGAACTGTTCCCAGGCCTACCTTAGTATGACTGGCCAAAATTTTCAAGCCTATAATATATATGAAGGTGTACGTTAAGTGTAGACCTAGTAAACAAAGCCATGTATCCATCCACAAAATAAATAACCAGAAAAACATACCTTCTGACTGGTTATACTTCCGTCCCAGCCTAAATATGGCTGGGAAATATAATGTATAAATGAGAAGTTGGATCCTAGCAATATCTGTAAAATGAAACCGCACAATAAGACAAAAACGGACTGGTGCAAATCGTGCATGCTAATTAAAAAAGGCATTATCCTAGATACAAATTCATATTGGTTCCAGACAAGTGACGATAGTCTCCCAGTATCATCCCTAACAAAGTTATAGTGAGATGTGAAGCTAGTTGGTATCATTCCAAAGTACTCAATTTCATTCTATATATAGTCACGAGTTATATTATCAATCAGAGTAGAAAGTGCAACATATGGCAGGGTAAAAACCATACGAGGCCCGGTGACCCAGTAATACGAGCGTGAAAACGCCGTTTAACAACCACCATAGTAAGTGAATCAATGCAGTAATAACTCAAGTTGAAAAGACCCACAAACGGCCAGTGAGTTAGCAATCTCTAAAACTCACCAAAATTTCACGATTGTATTAGGCTTCGTGCTAAAATACCGGGCTGCGTATTCCAACAGCCGGTGGAAAGCTGCAGAGAAGATAGAATACCAGAAATCTGAGGTATAAACAATAGTATCTCGTTATTGGAAAGCAAAATAAGTTCCCAATTATCCAACTACCTGTGTGTTGCAGCGTCCACGCTGAAGACAAACCTCGGCGCCTCAGTATGGTCGAAGTGAGTGACGGCACCCGGAAGTGTCACGCTATAAATCCATCACGTGGCTAAAACGCGCATTCCCTAAGTCAGGCGCCAAATAGAACCGCCATATTGGGTGAGTAAAACTGCCCGTGTCCCGGCTGTCAATTATAGCATTATGTTACTTCCAATGAGGAACTGCACCTCCAAACTTAATATTTAGTAAAATTATAGTGCACAATAACTACACACTATCTTAAGTCTCCATATCACATGATAGCCTATATATAGCCGAACATATCAGTCATATGAAACTGAATGTATGCAAAAGATCCAATATGACGTCTATATGAAAGTTCTCAGTTCCTAACTCAAAACAGTTACAAGCTCGTGGATTTACGAGTCCGAGTAGCGCTATTAGTCAGAAATACCTTCTAAGTATCACAGAAATTGTTCCCCAAGACTGTAAAATAAAAGAAATAAAAATAAAATAAAAAAAGGGTAAGGTGAAAAAGACACTTGTCTGTGTTCAGAGTATTCATGATAATGTACTAGAGGGAAGAAAAGCCTTGAAGGGAGAGAAGGAGGGACAAATGGTCCTCATAAATTGACCAAGTTGTGGTTCAGAATATGAGAAGGGAGGAAAATTCTAATATGTGAGAGCAGAAAAAATCAAAGAAAGTCACATAGTCTAGTGTTACAAGAATGAGTATAAGGTAGTTCGGCTTCACATCAGACCATATCAAGTCCTGTGTAACAGACTGTCTGCTTGGGAGCATGACGTAGCCAATGTCAAAGTATCAGAAAACATTTTAACTCTGGTATTATATTTGTACGGTGCCCTCCAAGCGTGCAGCATCATTCTCCATGAATCTTGTAGTCCAACATGTGTATACACAGTATACTATAGTGACTCAATAATTTTAAAGATCATAAAATATCTTCTGCAACACATAGTTTAGTACATGCGTCATAGAAACAGGGTACATTGGTGACATCATACTTAGACCCTTATTCATCAGGTGTAAGTTCTCATTATAATAGTTCAGTCCCCTAGGAAATAGTGTAATTCATGATCTGTGTTCATCCCGTGTTCTACTGCTTGAAGCTTCATAATCCATAGGGCCTCCCTGCGTCTAAGATGTAGTTCTTTATTACCGCCCTCGGGTCCATATCTATCTGGTCAATCCCACAGAATGATAGTGTTTTAAATGTACCTTGTGCTTGGCATTCATTAATATGAGTGGCAGTAGAATATCTGGGGTCATGATGTTTAATGGCCCTCAGGTGTTCATAAATTCTCTCTTTCAGTGCCCTGATTGTACTTCCTATATAGAAGTAACTACATTTGCATTTAATCATGTACACCACTTAGCGACTGTTACAGTTAATCATTTGTCTGATCTCATATTGTTTACCTAGATGACTCCGAAATGACTTGGTGTCGTTCATTGCCAAGGGGCAAATTTTACAGTTACCACATTTGTGGAAGCCAATGCATCTTTGAGTAAGCCAATTGGATTTCGTGGTCTGTTTTGGATAACTTGGACTGATCCACGATCTGATGTTCTTGCCACGTCTATATGTAATGAGAGGTTGTGCTGTAATGTATTCCCTCAATGATTTGTCGTTACAAAGTATTCGCCAATGTTTTTTCATACTGTTCCTAAGGGTTATTGACACCTCATTATAGTTGGTGATCAATCTGACTTTAGAGGAGGTTTTGTTCGTGACTGATCTATCTTTGAGAGTGTCCACCCTCTTTGTTCGTGTGATCTTTTGTTCAGCCATCTTAATGGTTTGTGTGTCATAACCTCTAGCGGTGAGTCGTTGTTTCATATCATTTTTGCAGATGTTGAAATCCTCATCCTTACTACAGTTCCTCTTAGCCCTCGTTAGTTCACCAAAAGGTATGGATTTTATTTGATGTTTAGGGTGTGAGCTGCTTGCATGTAGTAACGCATTGCATGAGGTGGGTTTGCGATAGAGTTTACTCTGGATCTGGTTATTCTCAATGAACAGAGTTAGGTCCAGGAATTCTATTTCTGTCGTGCTCAAATTGCATGTGAATTGGACACCCATGTCATTCGAGTTAAGGTGATCACAAAATTCATTCAGACTCACCATTGTACCCGACCATATCATAATGCAGTCGTCGATGTAACGACCCCAATAAATAATGGATTCATTCCATGGAGTACCCCTAGGGCCCCAGATCCACTCCTCCTCAAACCAACCCATAAACAGATTGGCATACGAAGGAGAAAATCTGGAGCCCATGGCGACTCCCTGTATCTGTTTATACCATTTGGTTTCAAATAGAAACACGTTGTTCTTGAGAATTAGGTCAATCATGGTGAGGATCATTTCTACATGTGCCCACTGTGTGGCCGGTCTTTTACTCAGATATTTTCTAGTTGCTTTCATTCCCAAATCTGTTCTGATATTGGTGTATAACGCATTGACATCCAATGTTGCTAGTATCATGCCCTCCTCCCAGGGGACATCTGACAATATACTCAGGATATGCTTCGTATCCCTAATATATGCCGGTAAGTTCTTCACTATTGGTTGTAAAAATGCATCGACATATTGTGATATTTTTTCTGTGGGACCTCCCATGCTGGATATTATGGGTCTGCCCGGAGGGAATGCTAACTCACTGGCCGTTTGTGGGTCTTTTCAACTTGAGTTATTACTGCATTGATTCACTTACTATGGTGGTTGTTAAACGGCGTTTTCACGCTCGTATTATTGGGTCACCGGGCCTCGTATGGTTTTTACCCTGCCATATGTTGCACTTTCTACGCTGATTGATAATATAACTCGTGACTATATATAGAATGAAATTGAGTACTTTGGAATGATACCAACTAGCTTCACATCTCACTATAACTTTGTTAGGGATGATACTGGGAGACTATCGTCACTTGTCTGGAACCAATATGAATTTGTATCTAGGATAATGCCTTTTTAATTAGCATGCACGATTTGCACCAGTCCGTTTTTGTCTTATTGTGCGGTTTCATTTTACAGATATTGCTAGGATCCAACTTCTCATTTATACATTATATTTCCCAGCCATATTTAGGCTGGGACGGAAGTATAACCAGTCAGAAGGTATGTTTTTCTGGTTATTTATTTTGTGGATGGATACATGGCTTTGTTTACTAGGTCTACACTTAACGTACACCTTCATATATATTATAGGCTTGAAAATTTTGGCCAGTCATGCTAAGGTAGGCCTGGGAACAGTTCTGGTTCTCGAAGAATTTTTTATTCTTTTTATATGCACATATATCTAGATCTACATGCACCCTTTAAACTCTCCTTTCCTACCTCCGTTTCTCCACTTCTCACCACCCCCTAAACCTCAAGAGGATAATGTGGGCTGGTGTACCACGTCAGACAGTATCAACCACTTGTTTCTGATGTGGATTGTATTATGGTGATGACACACGCTATAATATCGGCACTGAATTGCGTTGTTTGCCCTGATAAACCATGTACACACTATGTGGATTGACTTGCGGTACACTGTTGGGATTATATGTAATGCACTGAGTTTTGGAATTATTGTGCCCGAAAGCAGGGGCTTATACTTTGTTTTATGTATGTCTTCCAGCCCTGAAGAAGTCGCGGGTGTCTTGTCCCGAGCGACGAAACACGTGTTGGCTGGAGTTTTAACAAGAAAATATTAAACATTTTTTTAGCTTTGATATGCTTGTTCTTTTGATAAAAGTATTTACTTTTGATACTGTATTTATGAGTGCCAGGGATTGATAATATATATGTTAGGTGATAGTCATGTGTGATTGACGATCACCCAGTCCGAGAACATTTTCCGAAGAAAGTCTGACACATTCCTGACTCTACCCAAGACCTACCGCCCTTTAAAGCCTATTCGAAATAGGAGATAAGTCCAATCTCCGTTTATATCTGTTTTCTAATGTCATCAGTTATTTTCATTGGTTTCGAGTTGTTTCTAATGCGTCTGATGGTATTTTTTTATTTAATCTATAGATTTTCTACATCTCTTTTGCTGGTCCAAACCCCCACATAGCACAACTGGATACAGTAGAAAGCGTCTGTGTCTGGCCACATGGAATTTCGAGCAGAGAGTGAGATCAAAGCTGTACGGATAACATGTAAAAAAATGTTGAACATGTAAAAAAATGTTGATCTGCACTACAATTGTACAGTACCTAGCAAAGGAGACGCCGGCCTGACTGATACAATGAACTGTCTCTAAAAGCCAGAATCAGCTTTACAAAAAGGGGAACAAATATGTACTTCCCATTCCTTGCTATTCTCGCCTGACCAGCACGCTAATAAAGTGTACGTCTTTAAGTATTAATCTTTAGAGGGCGTCATCTTCTCGCCTTGTTGCCACTTTGCAGTGTCCCTCTTTCCCCACCTCAAATTCCCTCTCTAGCTCTCTCTCTCTGTGCCCTTTCTCCCTCCGCCACCAGTGCTCTTTGCCTCTGCACTGGTTGTTTACGTTCAAGTTCTTTCCAGTGGGTGAAAAGCAACCATTACTTTTACTTTTTATTTGATAAAAAATAGTTTATTTGGTTTGTTATGCATGGGTCTTGTAGAGAGCCTTTAGTGTGAATGACTGGATTTTAAATCAAGTAATACACTGTATGACACTGTATGACACAGCAATGGTGGGTAACAGAACTGCCACTTTGAGAAGAATGTCATGTACGTCATAGATGATGACCAAGTTAAATGTCACCCTCCCGAAAATTAGCCACCTTGTTAGTTATGCATTATCTTCTGCCGTCAGCACCACATTTTCTGGTTAAAGTTAGATCTGTGTACGGTGTACAGAAAAGTGCATTCCTGCTTTGGGCCCAAACTCTGGAACAACCTTCGTGTTCCGGACCACAATGCTTTCGGCCTTGTGCACGGCTGTGAAGACGCAGCTCTTTTGCTCAGTTAATCTCCCTGACATTTGCCTGCTTCCAGCGTCTCTGCTTTCCAATGACACGTGGGTCCCAGATATGGTTTGCTCTGCTTCTATTTTTGCGCAGTACAAATAAAAATACATTTAAGGTCAATAAGTGTGCAGTATAAGGAAGCATATTTTTGGTTATGCAGCTTAGATGTAGGTCATGAGAAGCAGTATATCGGAAAGTGTAGACATATTTTTCTGAAACCTCATTTGGGTAATTGGAAGTGCGGGTGCTTATTGCACTCAATATTGAAATACATTTTGGGAAATCATAGCGAACACCTTGCAGAAAGGGCAACATATTCCTAGGAAGTGGTAATCATCAGTGGAGTCCCTTTTCTCCTTTCTATAAAACAGAGCCCATGATAATCTCTTCCCAGGCTTTAGGTCTGAGGCCGTATTTACGGCGGCCCAGCCATCAGGGCAGACAGTCTTGGAGGGATTCATACATTTAATAGTCTCTACAAACTGGAATCCACGTTCTTAGACCTATATTGCTTACAATGTACATTGATAATTTCCCCCGTTATTAAGGTCACAAACATGCCTTTACCAATTAGGTGGTTTAGCAAATTGGACTGTCTCCATCAATGGGTTTAATATTATCTTTAATCAGCTCTACAGTTTACAGGGGCAGTTAACTGAGACTGCTAAAAACAATTGCGAACATTTCTTTCTGGAAAACTGCTTCATAATTAATTAGATATTTTAATCTTTGGTTACGGTATGAATAACAGCTTGTTTGTCAATATATTGGATTGCTGCTAGTTCTAGTGATCTTAGAGAAGGAGAAGTCTCTGACTCATCAGCTTCTTATTCCTTTTAAATTCACGATAAGCCTATTTGTGGGAACATTTTCTTCAGATCTGCGAGTTCTGAGACAACTTTCACCCTTTCAGTGATCCAGTACCAATACCAGCCGCGGTCTGTGCAGGTAACAGCGGTGGGGCCGACTTAGGGGGGCGGATTTCGAGCGACGATGCAGAGGGAAAATTCATTATTTATTTAATTTTCCCTCAGCACCGTCCCTCAAAATCCTCCCCTTATCCGGCCCCACCGCTGTTACCTGCACGGATCGCGGCTGATACATTCAATTAATTATTCCTATTAAGTTATGATGTACTAGTCGTAGGGAGATGAGATCAATTTGTCTTTTAGCCTCGAGACACTATCAGCCTCCAAAAATACGGTATTGCCATACTTTCCAGGTATTCTGTTGCTTTGCAGTATAAAGTGTAATGCATAACATTACTATTACTTTCAGCTGTACATCAAAATATTCAGATCAATAATATTGATCTGCACTTATATTTACTACAGAACATCAACTCTCAACATATCAACAAGGTAAGCATATGCAGGAAAGTGTAGAAGTGCTATTTTTAAATCCACATGCATTTATTTCCCTTGATGATATGTCAGAAGTTTATATTGTGGTACTGATGTAAGTGCAGGTTTTTAGATTAAAAGCTCAATTTTTGGGTAAACATTGCTTTAAGTGTCATCATTTCTTTTAAGTATCACTGTAATGTGCCTGGTATTGATGTATGTACTTTCATAATTAATATTGCAAACAATTGCACGTACTGTGGAGGGGCACGGTCATTTATTGATATGCCACACTGGAAAGTGATAAAGGTGTGCTCTGTGATCACCTTGGAATTCTGAATTAGAAACGATTAAAATAGGAACTGCTCAAAAAAAAATTAATAGTTTGGAAACCAAACTATGGGAGGACTATTGGTATTTCCCAGCCAATAAACAGCAGGAACAGCACAATGGTTTTCAACACTGCAGGAAAAATGCATTTGGAGCACTCCTTAAATAACAAAAAGCGTTGGAAAATACAATGTGTCTGGCCATGGGAAGCTGGGCAATCACTACTTTTAAAAAATTTTGTTTTTCAAGCATATGCCACAAAAAGAAAATAAAAGAAAACCTAAACCTGGCTGCCATATGCTTGCAATAAAACCTTTTCATTTTAAAAACATTCACTGATGTGGCGGTTTTACTAGTGGTGTTTTTTAAATAACAGTCTTTTCAGTTGTGCCACGTATTTTATTAGTTTTATTATTATTATTTGTGAAAGAAACAAGAACGAATCATCACATAACCAACCATTCAAATCACACACAGTTATAAAGTTCTTTAAAACGCGTTGTAACTTTAAAAAGGAGACAGAAAATAAATCACAATCTAGCTGTGCACTCAAATGACAGCCAAAATAATTATCTCACATTTAAAGTGTAAGAAACTGGGTTTCTGGTTGGGAGAGGTATGTACCTAGTCCAAGCAGGAAACACTATCCTATTCAGGGTAAATCAGAAACACACTTTAAATTAGCCTGTGCTCACCCTCTCGTAGCTTGGCACAGATTAGGTAGGCAGGTTTAACTTAAAAGGCAATGTGTAAAATGTTTGTGCAACACTTCAAACAGTAAAATAATCAAAACACCACAAAAAGACTCCACACCAGTTTAGAAAAATAGAATATGATTTTATAAATAAAACAAGACCAAAATGACAAATATGTAATAAGTAGAAGTCAAAAAAGGAATTTTTAAAGATTAAATGCAAAAATAGCACTTAGAAGCAATAAGCGCCTATGGAGGTTATCTAGTCGCGCTGGATCGGCACCAAGTCAAGTGTTCAGGCGGACCACGATGGAGTGTGGGCCGGATGCAGGAGCCATGCAAGGCCCACTGAACAAAGTACATTGATCCTGGTCAAAACAGCAAGATGCGGGGTGCAGTCGAGCGATGCGTTAGAGTCGATCCCTGCAGTTGAGGAGATGCGTCAATTTTCTCCACACATTGATGGTGATGCACCGGTTCCAAACATTAACACTGAAGCCGAGATGCATTGGATCCGAAGCTGATGCTCCGGGTTCTCCACCCAGGCGACAGGATGCGTCGATCTTCTCTCGCTGCAGCGGCTGCAATGCACAGGTTCTTGAGGTGATGCACTGGGTTTAATTGCAATGCGCTGGGTCTGTTCCCGCAACAGCAGCGATGCATCGATTCTGCTTTACACAGCAGAGGATGCATCAGTTTCACTGTAGCAACTACCTGTATCCACTTCCAATAAGCCAGGCACAGGGGCAGGAGGTGAGACTTTGATATCCCCGAGTCTCAAAACAGGAGAGAAGCCAGCATGCCCTTGGAGATCACTCTGGATTCAAGTAAGAGTCCAGTTCTTCCTCAGCAGGGGCAGAGGGTAGCAGGCAGCAGGGCAGCACAGCAGAAAAGCAGTTCTTCCAGAGCAGCAGCAGTCCAGCAGAGTGGCAGTCCATTTAGCAGACAGCAGTCCCTCTTCCTGGAAGAGTTTCTTTACAGGTCCAGAAATGTCTGATTTGGTGGGGTCAGAGACCCAGTACTCATACCTAGTTGTACCTTTGTAGTGGAGGTGACTTCAAAGAGGGGCTTTAAAGTGTGAAGAGGTCCTCCATTCGCAGCCCTGTCTCCAGACTCACTACAGGGGGCTCATCAAACCTTTGTGTGGGGACAGTACACTGCCCATTCAGCTGTAAGTGCCAGCTCCTCCATCCCATCCTGCCCAGTATGAGCCATCAGGATGCAGCTGGCCACTCAGTCACACCTACCCTTCCTTTGTGCATGGCTGTCTAGAGGGAATGCACAAAGTTCAGCTATCACCCACCCCAGATGTGTATTGAAGATAGACTGCAGGCACACAGAGCTTTAAGAGCAGAGAAAAGCCATGTTTCTAAAAGTGGCATTTCTAAAATAGTAATGTTAAATCCAACTTTGCCAGCGAAGAGTATTTATCATTACCATTCCAATTATATTAAACATAACAGACCTACTCCTTCTCAATCAGGAAGTACAGCTTAAAAGTGTAATAAGAAATTCCCAATGTTAACCTATGAGAGGGGTAGGCCTCACAAAAGTAAAAAATGAATTTAGGTGTTTTTCACTACCAGGACATGCAAAACTTAAAAGTACATGTCCTACCTTTTAGTTACACAGCACCCTACTATATGGGCTACCTAGGGCCTACCTTAGGTGTGACGTATATTTAAGAAAAGGGAAGTTTAAGGCTTGGCAAGAGGCTTTAAATGCCAAGTTGACATGTCAATGTGAACTGCGCACACAGAGTCTGCAGTGGCTGGCCTGAGACATGGTTAAAGGGTTACTTGTGTGGGAGGCACAATCAGTGCTGCAGACCCAATAGTAGCATTTAATTTACAGGTGCTGGGCACAGGTAGTGCACTGTACTAGGGATTCATAGGTAAATTAAATATACCAAACAGGTGGGTGTATCAATCAAGCCATGTTTAGAGGAGAGAGCACATGCGCTTTAGCACTGGATAGCAGTGGTAAAGGGCTGAGAGTCCTAAAGCCAACAAAAACAAGGCCAGAAAGAGTAACAGGGAGGCAAAAAGTTTGGGGTGACCCTTTAGAGAGGGCCATTTTTCCAACATAAAGTTAATATACAAAATAAATAAAATTATAAAGGACACTTTAGAAAAACTTTATCACTGAAGAGAAAGAAACTAAGGGCCTTATTACGATATCAGCGATCCTACTGCCGGACTGCCGTTGAGGCGGTTGGGAGAATGCCACCAAGCTGGCGGCATCCTGACTGCCGTATTACGATAACACTGCCGGGCTGGCGGTGTTGTGTTGGTGGTGCCACGGCAACAGCATGCTTCGCCTCATAGAAAGAGCCTGAAGCATATGCTGGCACAGTGGCAGAGCAGCTTGAACGTCAGTGCACTGTGTACCGTGCATCATGTCGTGCATGGCACAGAGTGCACGCACAACAGTGCAAGCAGAGGGGGGCACAACAAGACCCAATCTGACACAGAGACAGTAACTAAGAGAGAAGGCGCTCTGAGCTCCATGGGACAAAAGAAGAACACAACAGGTGGGTTTTAGAACCTGCTTGTCTGGATTCTATGAGTGTCTGCAGTCTGAGTGAGTGTGTATGCTAATGAAGCCACTATCCTGGTGTCATTACACATGTGACCTTTTCAATAGAGGATTAAGTTGAAGCTCGGCACCTTGCACTGCGTGTTTTTTTGTGTGGAATTTTATATAGCACGAACTAGACCCGAAGATATCAGAACGCTTTACATGAGCACCAGTTACATTACAAACAGACTCATTTTTGTTAGGCACAAGGAGATTAAGTGAATTTGCCCAGAACCACAGAATGTCGAGCGTCTCTGCCGAGACTCGAACCAGGTTTCCCAGGTCCGTGGTCGACCGCCCTAGCCATTAGACCACATTCTCTCCCCTGTGCTCAGAGGAAAAGTTCCAAAACACCGGCAAAAATCGCCATCCACTCTAGAAATCAAGCAACAAAACTGCCCTAACAATTCTGTAGACTAAATATAAAAGGTTTAGGCTTGGCAACAGATCCCTAGAGCTCCTGAATCAGTACCTCAAGTCATTAAATTTGAAACACTAAGGACCATCTCTAAATAATGTAAATTCTGGTGTATTGTTCAGATTTCGCTGGAAGCCTGAAAGGGACTTCTTTGTTGCTATACAGAAGGTCCCTGGACTCATGCAAAAATGGAGGACCAACTTATGCTTCCGTGTCGAGTAGGTTATGCAGCTACACATTTTGGCGCATAATGTAGCACATTCTGTGGCAGTATTATTGCATTTTACTGTGAGGAATTGTTATTCTTTTTGTTACAGATCCTATACCTCATCATTAGTGAGTTCATTGTGACCGTCAAAGTGCTGTCGAAAGTACCTCATGAGCCCATCCGCCCCCTAATACACTGATGACCCTATGATAAAGTATGACACTTGGGTAGGTGTGTGAGGGTCTGTCAAAACATTTTATTAATTTCTAGGCCATACTCAATAATAGTAGATGGTTCTTTCTAAAAAAGTATACTTTCTTGAGAACCCTCCATTTTGTGTGTCCCAGGTAACTTTTGTTGTTGAGAATGTGTTTTTTTCATCTGTTTTACATCAAAGCTACTGCTTTGGGTTGGCTTCAGAGATGCAATACAACTCTAGTTCAGGTATTAAGCCCCTTCACTTTAATTGATCACCAGCTGTGACTGCTCTAGCATGCTAGCCTTTGCACAGTTTACATGAACTGTGTTTGTACCCTGTTGCTTCATGGAAGAGGTTAATCTGCTGTGTAAACTAACAGCAACAAATCAAGACTAAGCTAAACATCAGCATGTCTTCAACCCCAAACCCTGTATACTTCCCACCCATCCCATCTGAACAACTTGCCACGGGAAAATTGAGTGCGCCAAAGGCTTTGAGCAGTGTCCACAAAAGCAGTAGGCCTTGCCAGCAGTGGCAGTGGATCACACCAGGGTTAGAAGTTGACAACATCTTCCTAAGTTGACTTATGGGCACCTTATTTTTGTTTTTTTCACTGTACATTAGTGAGTAAATGTCTGCAACATCACTGACTCTATCCCTTTCAATTGCCATATCAGCTTTGCTAAATTAGATTACAGTTTGTATTTTTGGACAGCGCTCTGGTTTGGAATTCCTGAATCAACACAGTCACCAAGTCTGCATTCTTTCAAATCAGACAGTACATTCTCCTATGTGAATCCCATTCATTAAGAATCACCTTATGACTCTCTTTCAAACTTGAGAAGTGTCTGTGTTAACATTAGGTGAAGAAAGGCAGCAGGTAACCATGTCGTTGCCCTGTTTGATCCCTACCAGAATACTGCATGATCCACCTTAAAGAGATGCAGATGCAGCAACCAATTCTAGCTCCATCCCAAACTTCACAGTTATAGAGACAGACATCAGATGCTTTGTTCTACAAGTGTGAATGCAATGGTGGACCCAATACCTCCTACTGTGAACTTCCAGGAAAACTCCAATCTCGTTGAATCACTTGCTCGCCACTAGACTACTAAACTGCACCTACTTTGTATGACATATCAGCTAAAGGCAATTCATTCCACACTGTGCACTCAACAAGGATCACAGAACGAAATAAACAACATAAACGAGCGTGGATGAGTTGAAAATTGGCATGAGTATCATAGTCCTGGCCCCTTGAAATATCTACGTAAAAAAATTGATGTCCAGAGATTTTCATTTTTGATTTGTGTTTTTTTAACATTAGAGAAGTAATTTTGCTTGGGTAGATATTGCTAATCCAGGCCGAATCTTTCTGGATGACATTTTTAAAAATGGAGGATGTGTTGCAGTGATGATGTAATATTTCAGGAACCATGAGACCTATATACTTCATTTTGGTGTCAAAACATAGGTTTTGGGGATCAAGTAGTCTTATAGGCACAGAAAAAAACTCCTCAGAGCAACCCTTCCACCATTTTCCAAAATGGTGGCTATAATAGAGGAAGAAGAGACATATACAGAAATTAAATAAATAATAATGTTTTTAATGCTTTTATGTATACACCAATGTTTATGATCTGAATATGAAAACAAAAATAATGTTTATCACTCCTTTTTAGACACATTTTCATAGTTCACTTAATTTATTTGTTTCGGCAATCTCTCATGGTACATTTGCAGAATGTTGAGCATATCGACATGACATCTTTTTGTAGTCGGGTTTTGCAAGTACATGTATGTGTAAGTTCTGTGGGTAGAGGCTTTAGAAATTCCGTAGGTTTTAGCACCACATCAATATCTTCCCAACCAAATTCACACGGATCTTTCTCTACATATGCATGAACCAAAACATTGGCACATCTTTTGATCAAGCAAAACGCTCTATTAATGTGTCCATGCACAGAATATGACATCGGTGGAAGGTCACTTAGCAGGACTGATGTCTTGAACTCACTGTACCGAAGATCGTCAAATGTGTGACAGAACTCATTTTCCACACACGCACAAGGTATTTTTCTACGTCTTTAAAGTCACATTCTTCTTCTGTCTCAGCAAATCCTTTTAGAAACTTCACAGGTTCAGCAGTTAATGCTCTAAGCTTTGTTCCAATTTTGCTCATAGTGTCATCACCCGTAAGAATATGCGCCTTGATAAGAAGGCTGGGCATCTCTGGGTCAAGTTTCTTGTACAGAATATGAAGCAGGATTAAGTGTCTTTTCTCGCCTGTTCCATAATGTATCCATAACTCTGACAATCCATGACTTATGAACATTGCAACAAATCTAAGTAGGACAATAATAACATCTGTGTCATTTGACAGTACAATGACTCGATTTGAACCATTTTGAGCAGCCCACTCAACAAGTGGCACAACACGAAGGTCACCTTCCTCCAATTTGCTGTTTAGTTCTTAAACAATATGGCCTTTACCTTTTGAATATATATCTGCAAACACCAACTCCTCATTGGCAATCATTCCACTTGCAATAACTCGAAATTCAGTGGTTACAGAAGCATCAGCAATGTTTTGGCGAGTTAACATCTCCAAGTTCATCTTGTTCGATGTTGATGACCAGAATTTATCAAGTTGCACAGGTATAAGTGTCAAATTTTTGATGCAGGCAAGGTCAATTGTTCCACTTGTAGACATTCATCTGATTCTCTCACATTCTTTGACAGATAGTTCAAGATAACTGCCAAAGACATGTGCAGTTCTTGCAAGGTGCACACTGACTTTGATATCTGTAGAACAGTCTGAACGACAGCTCCGAAGTTTTTTATAGATGAAATCTTGACCATTCACAATTGTGATATATAGTCCACAACAACAGCAGTTTTCAATGAGGACACCTTTTCGAATTGAAATTCTTCAGGTGAAAGGTTTTTTTTCGAGCTCTGGTATTAGTTTGCGCTTCACTGGTTTGGTTGCAGCATCTCCATGAAATAATGCATTTGCTGGAAGAAGATCATGTGACAGAATGTCCTTCATAAATTCACCCTTTTCTTTTGCTACATCCTATATGTGCTTGCAAAAGCTGTCTTTTTGTAACCCGTTTTGTAGTGGCTGGTTAGACGAAACTATGGCAATTAAAGTGTGGAAGTTTAGCTTTAGTGATTATGTAAAACAGCTTTTTCTCTTTCAGTACAAATCTCTCTTGCTTCAGGTCTGCGTATAGTTTCGATCCATGTTCCGGGACATCTAGTAGACGTTTCTTTATATCGTTATCCACAAATTGTTTGGTCACGAAGTTGTGTAGTCGCACAGGCTCAGTCATTCCAAAGCGGTTTTCTTGCTGCTGCATGAAATGAAGAGGGCTCTCAACATGTTTTTTAAAACCTTTCCCAAAGGTTCGTGGTGAGGAAAAGTTTCTCGATAGTCCATTAATTTTGAATTTGTCATCTCTCTGAAAACATTGCAAATAGAACAGACTTCATGGTAAACTAGTTGCCATTGAGCAACATATTCACTTTTATTTGTCTGACCAACAATTCCCTTGGAGCTTTTCTCTGATCTCTGGGTTGTCTGTTCCAGTTTCATATCTGGAGCCACAGCATTGAACCTTCCCTCTCTGTCTTTCACCACAAAATTTCTTTGGATGAATTCTCTGTAGACCTATGGTTTTTCCATCTCTAGCTTCTTCACTCTTTCCAAATTCCAGGACCCATATCTCAGGTAGTTTATGCAATCGAATTCCTGAAACACAGTAATCAGTGACTTCACGGTCTTCACGTCCAGCTTCCAATCAACTTCCCAATCAGCATGTACCAAGTTTCTCACTAGAGCCATCATCTGCAAACCATTTTCCCAGAACTTGCACAGTTCTGATTTTTGTTCACATTCTTTGACAAACTTGGTTTTCAGGTTTTCTGATTTTGAACCGAGTGTTTTACGGAGGTATTTCAGGGGGCCAGAATTATGAGTGTGTGTGTGTGACAAAGTGGGTGAATATACACAAGTAAGTAAATGAGCTTGAAGGAAGGCTGTGGAACACAGGACTGAAGTTCAATGTGTCAAGAAAGTACAGAAAGCCAGTCTGGCTGCTCCCCTTCTCGTGTAAATATGGTGGTGTGTGCTAGATCCAGAGCCCAGCACATTTACATCAATTGCATACAGTTTTAAAGCATGCATTTAGAGTTTTTGTTATTTTCAAGAACAGTCCCTCCACAGGGGCTACATGAACAAGAGGCCTGGGTCCGAAACAACAGACATGAAGTTCAACCTAAACACTGAGGGGCCGATTCCGATCTCGGCCGGTAGGGCTCCGAATCGGATTCGGCTTTACCGGATCCGATTCGGAGCCCTATTTCCCGACCGAATCGTACGTGCGTCCGGGCGAGCGAGTACGATGCGTGCGCTCGCGAAATCTCCGACCGACTCATTCGCAGGACCCGACCGCTCCGACCGACTCGCACGGGGACGACTCGCACCGCGCTATGGAGACGTTCCCCGGCCGGGTAAGTACGATGCGCATCGCTACCGCTCCGACCGACTCGCGCAGTCCGGCTCCAAGGAGCTGTCGGAGCCGCACTTTGGGGGTCCGTGTCGGACCCCCTGGAAGCGTAGGCACGCGAGTCGCACACAGGGGGACCCATGGGTCCCCCTACACGTGCATGTACGGCGCGACCCGCATCGACGCGAACACGCTGTAGGGGGCGCCTTGTTCACGTCGTGCCCATTGAGTCAATGGGAGCCCGTGCACGCGTCGTACGACTGGCTCCCATTGACTTCAATGGGAGTCCGACCGAATCGAGTCCGATAGCATACGTGCGCATCGTACTCGTTCGGTCGGACTGCTAGAGTCCGATTCGGTCGGAAATCTCTCCGGGTCCGGCTCGGTCGGAGAGATTTCCGGCCCGAATCGGAATCGGCCCCTGAGTGTTTTTATGGATCAGGAGAGCAGAAGGAAAGTGGTCATCTCTTGGCAGTAACTCAGTCAAGGAAACTGGAGAAAGTTACACATTGTGTCTGTAACTCTATTGGCCTCAAATGTGCAAGGTCTTTTCCACTTACTAGTCTAGTTCCTTACTTATGTTACCATCCAATTCAATATGGCATGTCTAACCAGAAAATCAGCCAACATTTTGGGCTGCAATAAAATGTATTAGAATTCTACCAAAACGCTGGAAGGAGAATTCCCAATGCACCAATGCTCCCTCATGCACACTGAGCCTACTCCCAGGCCCATGGAGAAGCGTAATTTTACAGTTTATGTTTCTATCAGTCTTTTCTTTTAATAATTTCATAGGAGTGCACTATAATCATGAGTAGCCCACACTCACATGTATTCTATGTGACTAATTTAGAACTAAAAGAGTTCATGTTCAAAATGACAAAGTATTTCTCTGTTGTACAGTATTTTTTCATGTGTATTAGAAATGTAACCGACTACTTTGAATCACATATTGACACTGAAGCATAACGTGTCCTTTACGAAGAGTTTATCAAATGACCTCATATTATTATTGTAATAATAACTTAGTAGAATTATTCATGATGTTGAAAATTATGATATAACATGATTTATGAGTTACAGAGAAGCTGCATTGAAACCCGTGTGATGCTAAGTTAGTTTAATGGTAGGCCTGAATTGTGTTTAATTCGCTTCCCGACTAGCGTTTAACTTTGCTTTTTGCTTGTACTGTGAAATGTTGCATGTATTTGTGTTCCCACTGCAGGTGGACAAGACATTGTTAGTTTAGAGAAGGGTCCATTGTTTAGTTGATAGCTAGGCCTGGGAAGGAATGCGATAAAGGAGAAGGGATGAATTCTCTTGGGAGACAGAGATGGCACCAAGGACGTGTGGGACGTTTACCATGTGAAGCAAGAGGTGGAGAAGAAGTTGATGAAGGCCTTTGAGATGATGGAAAGTTACTCAAAATTGTGGGAGGTGCCTGTATTGGATGCTTGCTTTTGTACTATCGAAGTCAGTGACAGCTGACACTTCTTTGGCGGACACTTCGAGGTACAGACCTCTCTCTCGAGGATTGTGGCATTAGGCTATAAGACTATAGCTAGAATTTCCTCTTAGGAGGACTCTGACAGCTGACACCTTTTATGCTTCCCTTATTGAAAATCGCTTAGTTTAGGTTTCCCCTTTATGTTGTGTAGGGATAGTTAGGGAATTGTGGGAATTTTCCTTTTTATGAAATTGATGCAATCTAACCTACATTTTTGTCTTTTAATAACCTATGTGGCAATAACCGAATTGCTAGTTTTCTTTGTGTTGCATAGGCAGTGGCGGCTCCTCCGCTAAGGCGGAGGAGCTTTGCCCCACTAGTCTGCATCAGTAAAAGAAAGGAAAAAATAAAATATAAATAACATAATGGTATTATCATTTTATTTTGTCCTCCTGCTGCGGCAGCTTTGCGTGAGGGGGCGGGGCTGCAGAGCTGTGGAGGAGTGGTAGAACCCACCTAAGTACGCAATGACTATTTGACCAGCCCAAAACAGTCATGCGCACTTTCTCTGTTCTCCATGCAGGCTGTATTACAGCCTGCGTGGAGAACATGCCCACCCCTCCAGCCCCTGGCGCTCAGACCAATCACAACGCTGCATTGAGGTGTTTTGATTGGTCAGGGGAGCATGGCTGTGCTTCCTGTTCTTGGAGTCGGATGCAGGAGAGCAGGAGCAGAGGCGCGGGACCCGGCAGCAAGGTAAGTGTTAATTTAAAAAAATATATATTTTTATTGCGACCCGCAAACTTTCCCTCCTCTCCCCCCACGTGCCCGCCTCGCCACCTGCGAGCTGTGCCGGCCCCCACTCTGCATAGGGTGAATCGGTCCCGGAGATTTGGCTTCATCCTATTCTCTTGGTATTTTTATACTATCATGCTAAGAGTGATATATTTAAATCTGTTTCAAAATTTGCTATAAATGGACTAACTAGAATCCGGTTGTAGACCTGAGTTCCTGAAATATTTCTGTCTAGGGGTTAATGAGTTGGGAAGTCCCTTACCTCTCATGCTGCTTAAAAAGAACCATAAACCAAAAGTTGAGGAGGCAAATTTCCGCTTAGCACCCATAACATGCAGCTAAAAGAGAACTTTACTGCAGAGGTTCCTGGACTATGAACAGTAACTTTATAAATAAGGCTCCCTGTTTTCCGTTTTTACTGATTTTTACAGATAAATACAGACGGAAAACATTCATTTTCTTGTCTGTATCTATTTTTAAATGTGGATGAAAACGGAAATTGGGTTGCTTTTTGAGTAATAACTAAATACTGTCTGCCATGACTGCCAGACCAATAGATGTGTGGATTGATAGGTAAGGGGGTTAAAAAAGAAAGGACTTTTAGTAAAGAGGCTTTAACCGCAGTAGATATGCACAATGTTGATACTGAAATTTGCATATTTTCCTATAAGTGCATTGATTTATCTTCTGTGGGTGTTCACAGCACTGAAACCTGGCAGACATTCAAGCATGAGTTCATATTTATTGGTTAAATAAATGTGGACATATACTAATTTCAGCTTAATTTTTCCACAAAACCCAAAATAAATATGGATAAATACATATAAAATTAGCAAAAAAAAATATGGATAAATACAGACGGAAATGGCAAAAAAAGTAAATACCATAAAACCAGGAGCCCTATTTATAAAGCAGCCACCATCTCTTCCAATATATTGCACAGGGTAAGGACTTCCTCTCCATTGAGTTCTGAAGCTTCCATACATCTGAGAGCTAAACCCACCAAACCCTGGTTAACCGCTGGGAGGGGTGATTCATGGAAAAGGTGGTGATGACCAGCATGAGTCATATGGGAGTTCTGCACTCCACGTTTTCATGGATAAGCCCTAGCATGTGGGTGTAAGGGGGACGGGAGCCAGAGGATATTGAGGAGGTCAGTATTAATGTCCCACCTGTTCATCTGAGCACTTCTTTGTGAGAGAGAGTGCAGAGTACCAGAGATAAGATAAGATGGACCAGACTTGAAGCTGACATAATAGGTTTCTTTATTTTTGTTACATATCTAATAGCTGACAGATGGCGGCTTCCAAGCACTTAGCAGGAGAGAAGACAGAGACAAGGAAGTCTACTGATCTGAATTAGTGCAGAAAATCAGACGGCAGCTTGCTTCTATTCTCAGTCTATTGTCCAGTTCAGTTTCCTGAGCCCGGTGCCCCCCAAGCCAGGCACCAAGATATGGGACAAGGAGTAGAACCAAGCACCAAGCTGGAGATGGATATCCTAGCCTCCTCCCTTACCGAACCCACATCTCTATGCCACACAAGCTACTTATGCTTTAGAGAAGCAACTGGGAAACATGACCCCTGAGGGATCGACTGACACAGCAGTTTTAAGAGAAATTTGATTGAGGTAAGATAAATCTTTATGGCGGTTAATGTCCCAATGTCCCTGCCTTTATGAGGCAATGCTAACATGCCTGGCAATGTGGCTGCTTGGTATCCATCTTGACTCTTCTCTTGCCATAGGGCACAAAGGTCTACAGAGCTGGCAGGATCACTTGTCCATCCGATCCCAAAAATGCTGTAGTATTTCACCATGGCCACACCTCTCAAGAGGTTGCTGTTGAACCAAAATGCTGTATTTCACCATGGCCACTCCTCTCAAGAGGTTGCTGTTGAACCTTCCGTCAAAGCACCCTCCTGTTCCTGCTCTTCTTGGCTGCCTGCCAGATCTTTCTGAACATGTTTCTGTTTGTGTACAGGTTGATTCTTTTCAAACAATGCATGTGCGAGAAAAGTAGCTTCTGGCCTGGAGGATATCTCATGTGAAAAAATAACCTGCACTCACGTCGCCATGACGTAAGAAATAGTTTTCTAACTACTGCATCTGAACCATTATCTCCTGACTTTACAATTGCTGAATTTGCGTATAAGTTCACACTGCGGGCTCTTTTGGCACACAAACTCACTGGTCCAGTTTTACAAACATCTGAGGGGATTAAGACAGGCAGTGCAAGTATATCTTATTCACAGCAGGCTACAATTAATGCTTTATGTATTATAAAACATGACATAACTTAAATCGAACCACAATTGAGATGGGCGTAATGCAATAACTAATTGTAAAAACATAAATGTAGGGTCCCATAGGTTTTCTTAGAAGCCCATGACTAATCTTAAGTATGCCAGGGTTGCTAAATACCAGACTGCCTATTCTTTCTTTCATCTGAATCCTCTTTCTTCCTCCACTCTACACTACTTGACTCTTTACCCGACTCTTGCAGGTTCTTTGTCACGCCTGCTTTCTCTCTTTGACACTGATTTCCTATCTTTCTCTTCAACGTTCTTTCTCCCTTTTCTCCCTTTCTCTCTCTTCCTCCAAGACAAAGTCTGATGATGAAAGTCCTCATCGCTAAAAATGATGATGTAGTCCCTGTCAAAACAAAAGAGCCTATAATCTGCAATAATCTGTACACATTTAGAAAATTGAACCTCTCCTCATAGAGACAGCAAAATTGTTTTAAAGATGTCCCTGGAAGGCCACTTGTGGTGGAGATGCACTGCATAATATTATGTAGCATTAGACTTGCCCTTATTTCGGTCTGGCTAGACATATCTTATGTAATCAAAATAAAAAGAGCTTTACGTAACCTTACTGAGAGATGGGGCTGTGGCTCCACCTACATGTTGATTTTATTGAATACAGCATTTGATTGGGCAGAGACTGTGTGCTTTCACTGAAAAAGAGTTCCTATTACACATTTTGCATAGTAGGATATCTTATGTTCAATACAGCAGGGCTGATTTTGTAATGTGACAAGCCAGTGATCAAGGCAATAGGCCTGGTCTGTTTATTATAAAAACATTTACAACAAAGGCAGTAAGGGGTAGACGATTTGCACTGTAAGAATCTATATTAACCCCTCTCAGCAAGTGTTGTATATTGTTTTGCCAACCGTAATTTTTTATACATTTGCGATTTAATGACTTCATGGCTGATGGGTGTCTTTTCAGAAAGCTTACAACTTAGGGGCCGATTCCGATCTCGGCCAGTAGGGCTCCGAATCGGATTCGGCTTAACCGGATCCAATTCGGAGCCCTATTCCCCGACCGATTCGTACGCGCGTCCGGGCGAGCGAGTACGATGCGAAATCGCCGACCGACTCGTCCGGGCGTCCCGACCGCTCCGACCGACTCGTTCCCGGGTCTAACCGCACCGACCGACTCGCTCGGACTCGACTCGCACCGCGCAATGGAGACGTTCCCCGGCCGGGTAAGTACGATGCGCGCCACGAGCAGTCCGACCGAGCCGCGCACTCCGGCTCGAAAGAGCAGTCGGAGCCGTACTTTGGGGGTCCGTGTCGGACCCCCTGTACGCATAGCCGCGCGAGTCGCACACAGGGGGGACCCATGGGTCCCCCCTACCTGTGCGTGTACGGCGCGAGTCGGTTCAACGCGTACACGCTGTAGGGGGCGCCCTTGTCCGACTCGCACCCATTGAGTCAATGGGAGCCCGCGTACGCGTTGTACGACTGGCTCCCATTGACTTCAATGGGAGTCCGACCGACTCGAGTCCGATGGCATACGTGCGCATCGTACTCGTTCGGTCGGGCTGCACGGGTCCGATTCGGTCGGAAATCTCTCCGGGTCCGGCTCGGTCGGAGAGATTTCCGGCCGGAATCGGAATCGGCCCCTATGTAGGGATTAGTTGGTAATGGTGACAAGTCAATGATGAAACCTTTAAGCTTGATTAGTTCTTTGGGGAAATATATGTCAGAAGCCATAGGTCTGAGGTATTTATTATGAAAAATTATGACAACGGCAGAAGGCCTGACTTATTTATTGTTAAAAGCATATGTTAAAGACAATAGGAATTAAGGCTGTAGACAGAGATTTGTATATATCGAATCTCACAGGTTACTATCCAAGGATTTTGATAATGGTTACCCCCCTCAATTTTATGATTGTATTTTCCAGATAGCTGCCTTGTGAGAAAGCCTATATTCAGTACAGTGGAGCTGAGCTGGTTATAGTGGCAAACCAATAGTAAAAGCCATTGGTGTGATTGGTTCAATAGAAAAAAAGGATGTCAGAGGTCAAAGTCTGATCTCTTTATTATGAAAACTTATGATATGGGCAGTACGCCTTACTTTTTATTGTGAAATAAAGGGCGGATAGTTATTACACTGTGCTAACACCTCTACATAGCTATTGTGTTTCATGGAATCTCACAGATTACCATAGTAAGCAAGGGTGTTGACGACCTCCTCAGACAAAACCCCTGTGGAAGAAGAATTGCACTTTTAGAACCCTTGTTAGGTCCCCGCAGGAGTTGATTGTTGTTTTTACCGCCTGAAAATGTTCATATATTTATAATTGTATGATTCTATGACTAATGGTTGCTTGTGGAAAAGCTTTTGTTCAATATAGCAGGACTGACTTGGCTATGGTGACAAAACAGTTTTAAACACGAGGAGATGATGGACGAAGCGCTGAAACTTTTCAGACACTCACCCCCAGTTACAGATCTGGGTTAAATCCAGCATTGTTCTTTAGCTCACTTTGCCACCCCATTTCAGACCCAGCTATATGCAAATCAGTCTTGACCCTGTGCCTCATGGGAACAGTCCAGCCCGAACTGCCAAGCCAGGTCTTCCCTGGACCGGAAACAAGCATCCTGGGACCGGTTTCGGGGTATCACCCCTCATCAGCCAGGCTAGCTTGAATCCAGTGGCAAAGTGAGCAAGGGACCCACGTCTGGGCATACCCTGCCAACTTAGGGCGGACAAAGCAAACACAAGGAGATGATGGACGGAGCGCTGAAACGTTTCAGACACGCACCCCCAGTCACAGATCTGGGTTGAATCCATCATCGTTCTTTAGCTCACGTCGCCACCCCAGTTCAGACCCAGCTATATGCAAATCAGTCAGGGACCCACGTGTGGGCAGACCTGATTGTTTTATTGTGGGGCACTTATGTCAGATGCCATATGTCTGATCTGTGTCATATGAAATGTAACAACAATGGCAGTCGAACTGAATTATTTATTATGAATAGTATATGTTAAAGTCAATTAGCATTTAAGGCTGAATTGATAACACATAATTTTAAAGCCTGTACATAAGTATTTTATTACATGGCACCTCATAGCTTTGGTGTTAATTACTTCCTTTGACAAACCTTGGGTGTAGAAAATGTACACTCTGGTAATCTGTGCGAGAACATATTATTATGGCCTGACATATTTAGCTGTCTGCCAGCCTCTTGTAATAAGATTATTCAAAACTACATACATACATATACATACATACATTTAAACATATGGAGGGGCTTTGGTCAGCACCGTTCTGCCATTGATCTGTTCGTGTGGCATTTACACTCCGCTTCCATACATGGCAGCATACAGAATGGGGCAGTGCTCAGCCCTATTGAGCCAGTGGCTCTATTGCCCTGTGAGTGATAGCATTTTACCTGATCGCATTGCACATTCGTCTGAAAATGAGCGCACTTCAGTGTCAGGACTAGTTGGCCAGTTCTTTAGTTTTCTACTTTTTGATTTTTCTTATTTTTTTCTTATTAAACCCTCCCATGCTACACCTCCCGCGCTCCCCCCACGCCCTCTCCACCTGGCCTACCACTTTTTGTTTGTGTCGGCCGCCACTGAGGTTCAAGCCATTCATACACTTCATGCAATATCATTGTGAGATGGAAGAATGCTGGCATGATTAATTTTACTTTTTTATTGCAAGGATGCACCAACCTTGTTGAGGTTTTTTTCTACTTTTATTCTTTTCTTTTTTTTTTTTTTACAAATCGTTATTGAACTTTTGTGTGAGTTTAATTGTGGATGTGTACATGGTGAATGAAAGAAAGAGTCAGTGGATGGATAAATGGATGCAGGAGTATAAGGATGAGTGACACAGTGCATGTACAATGAGTTACCGAATGTTTAACCTCATCAGTGACTCAGGAGGCACTGGTGTTTGGACAAAATATCGAAAAAATATTGTGATACAAAAATATCATGTCAAGAATATTGGGACATCAAACAAATTGCTGACAGGTATATCAAAGGTAAAAATATTGTTTTTAGTGTTGTTTTTAATATTGTTGTAAAAATATCGATGTAGCAAATATCGTAGTATGTAATATCATTTGTGTTAACTATTATGTAATTTATTGTACTGTGATTTCTTGTATCTGTTTTTTAATATTTGTGTTTTTACTAAGGTGTTTTTTTAGTTATGAAATTGTTGAAACTTGTATATTTAGTTGTTTTTTTATGTATATAAATAATTATTTAATAATTTATTTTAGTAGCAGGATATGAGTTTTGAGGGTTAAGCGTGGGGATATTTTGTTAAAAAATTATATTTTAAAATAAAATGTGTTATCAATTTTGAAGGTATGCAAATTAATAATTTTGACTTTTCAAATTTATTTTATAATAGTAATTTTTTTAATGTATTTTCATTGTAATTAATATATATATATATATATATATGTTAATGGCAAAAATATTTTATTACATAAAATAAATCAAAATATATAGCAACATTTTTATTTAAAAAAACAATTTTTGGGCAAAATTTTAAATTTTCTAAAGTTTTGCAAAGAATAAGTTCAAATTGTAGACATTTTTATTTTTTAATTCATAATTTTAATAAAAAAATATTTTTTATATTTATAAAATTATAAAATATAATGACATCTTTTATATTTTATTATTTTTACGTTTTGAATAATAGTTTATTTTATGGTTTAAAGTTTAGGAATGTTAGAAAAAATTTATATATATTTCGACTATTAATAGTAACCATTTTTTAATATTAGAATTTGTATATATCGGTTTGTAGTTTAGGTTCGTTTTTCTTAGATAATTTTTAAATTTATTTTATAGGAAAAAAATGTGCATGAGTATGTAGCATTAATTGTCTATTTAAGTTATTTAATATGTATTACCTTGATTAAAATTATTTATATTGAAGTGCCTATTCTAAAAATCACCTCTTTAGTTTCCAACATCTTTTTCAGATATACCTACATTGGAGTGGGTTTATTAAATTTCACCCTTTTAGTGTCCAATACCTTCCCCAAATTGGTATAGATTGGAATGGGAATAGTAAATGTAACCCTCTTAGTGTCCAACACCGTCTACCAATTTGGCTGTATTAGAGTGAGAATAGTAAATGTTATCCCTTTAGTGTCCAATGCCTTCCCTAGATTGGTATAGATTAGAGTGGGAATAGTAAATGTCACCCCTTTAGTGTCCAACACCTTCCTCAAATTGGTTTAGATTGGAGTAGGAATCGTAAATGTAAACTCTTTAAAGTCCAAACCTTCCTCAAATTGGTTTAGATTGGAGTGGGACTAGTAAATGTAATCCTTTTAGTGTCCGGCACTTTCCTCAAATTGGTTTATATTGGAGTAGCAATAGTAAATGTAACCCCTTTGTTGTCCAACATTTTCCCCAAATTGCTAACATTCGAGTGGGAATAGTAAACTTTACCCCTTTAGTGTTCAACGCCTTCCCCAAATTGGTTTAGATCGGAGTGGGAATAGAAAAAATGTCACCCCTTTAGTGTCCAACACTTTCCCCAAATTGCTTTAGATTGGAGCAGGAATAGTAAATGTAATCCCTTTCGTATCCAACACCTTCCTCAAATTGGTTTAGATTGGAGTGGGAATAGTAAATGTAACCCCTTTGGTGTCCAGCACTTTCCTCAAATTGGTTTATATTGGAGTAGGAATAGTAAATAGTAACCCCTTTGGTGTTCCAACATTTTCCCCAAATTGGTATAGATTGGAGTGTGACTAGTGAAGGTCACCCTTTTAGTGTCCAACGCCTTCCCCAAATTGGTTTAGATTGGAGTGGGAATAGTAAATGTAACTAACGCCTTTAGTGTCCAACACCTTTCCATAGTATGGTTGGACTGTAGTGGGAATATTTGATGTCACTGCTTTATTTTTATTTTTTTAACACAAACTTCTTTGCATTTTGTCACTATAAGCAGTCTACTAAACAGGATATTGGTGTCCATCTCATATGTAAGAATAACTTGTGATAATCAATCGCATATTATCACATTGTGGTCATTAGCTTCTGGTATCCTGCAAGTTACATCTTATGCAATTGAAAGAACATTGACAATAATCAAGAGCTCAATACTTACTCTGCATCCCCCCATCTAGATCCCCAATCAAACCAGAACTCCTTATTGTCACCAAAGAACCTTCACTAAGAAAATGACCCCTAAAAAGGGGAGGGACCGTGATAGAGTGTGGGGGGGTGTCCGCGCGGGTGGAATGCTGCTTATTGATAAACCCGGCAAACACCAGTGATCATGGACCCAGTGTATCTATGAGCGTCAAAACAATACCCTGTCTGGATCTAGGAGCACTTATTCACAGGGACCCCGCATCCACCCCGGTATCTGGGTCATGTGCCTTGAACCTCTCCAGTAGTACGTCCCACTCCATCGAGACTGGCGTTTTGTGGAGTCCCTTATATTCCTCTCGCTGGAGGGCCGGACTTTCAGCTAGACCCAACTGTTTCGGTTCCTCTTGCCATTCCGCTAGGCTCGGAACCCTGGGGGACTTCCAACACCAGGTGAGAGGCGCTTTGACTATAATAATGGCAGGTTTGCAAAACGCATCAGTACTTTAGAGCCTTTAGGGCCAAGGGGTAACCCCAATACACAACACTCCATAGTATCCCACCGGGCCCGCCCAGTGACTTACCCCCGCCCAGTACTCTGATATCTGATGACAAGCCCAGAGCATGTGGATCAGGTCTGCTCCCTCTACTTGCCACTGGGGGCATACAGAGGACACATGAGTGTATAGCCTATTTAGTTGATATGGTGTTAAGTACGCTTGATGTAGAATGGCATACTGAATAAATTTGAATCTCGAATTACGAGACTCTTTTTTGGGGTATTCCAGCAGTCCTGCCCATTCTTTGTCAGTGAGTGCCCTACCCAGATCTGCCTCATTTCATTCTTAGTGTAGTAAGTGTTATCATTAAATGGTCTCAGAGGCCTTTATATAGTCATCGTACCAAGTGCTGGCCATGTCCCATTGCATGCAACACCCTCAATAACTCGTACGTTGGTGGCTCATGATCATCAACTGCCCAATTTTGGCACATATATCGGAAAAGACTGGCATTCATCAGGAATAGGGTGCCCGTAAATGAGTGGGTACATATGAAGTCCTCATGTGTCATAAGGGAGCCCTCCACGAACAGGTCACCCACCGTAGTGACCCCTTCTCATTCTTAGAGTGTAAGCCTCCTGCTCGTTAGGATGCCAGAGGCAGTGGGGAGGCCTCGCAGTTGTATGTTGGGTGCGTAAGGCGCAGAATCCGAGGAATATTTCATCTACATTTTCCAGTATGACAAAGCAACTCAGGAGGCGGTGCAGTTGGCCATGTGCTAATTGTGCCTCAGAAATGTCTATTTCCAATAGGCTATTGCCGGCCGGCCAGCCAATATGACAACCACTGCAGCTGTCCGGCGATACAATACGCTTTAAAGTCGGGAGCCCCATTTCCCTCCTCTGTCCGTCGGAAGTTGTAGTTTAGCTAAGTTAACACTACGGCGTCCCTGCCCCCATATCAAGTCAGTCATTAGTGTGTTAAGTTGCCGGAAGAGACCACTAGGGATTCTGATTGGCAGGTTCACAAAATGGTATAAAATACGCGCTGCAGGATCACCATTTTGACCAGTTCAAATCTTGCTTGAGTTGGGAAGGGTAGGAGAACCAGCCACCTTGCAAAAGCAATTTTCAATAGAAGGATATAAAATGGTGAAATCATTAACAATGGTTGACCGGTCTACTTTCACATGAGAGGCTCACCTATTGCTTTCAGTTTAGCTTATGCTGCACATGTTTTAATGGGTTTCTGATATGTTGTCAGGACTATAATTTGTGATTGTCAGCACAAGTCTCATGCGGACAGCATAAAACCAGATCAGTGTCTAAAGACTTTGACCGATGCAAGAAAGAGAAAGGCAAAAAAGGAGAAAAAAAGCAAGAAGATACAAATAAAACACCAGTGGCAAAGGAAGAAAGTGTGGATGAAAAGTAAGCCTGATGAGAGAAGAAAGAGACATGAAGTTGTCAGCACTCTAATTATTAAGAGGGTTGATGCGTAGGACCAGGACTGTCTGTGTCTTCATAAGACTGAGTTCAATCTAAATCAAATAAATTTACACGAGGCAGAGTTTCCAGGTCAAATCTTATAAGTTTATTAAAAATTAAGATCATTACAGAAGGCAAAAAGTAATTAGGGAATTAATAATAAATGTTTCAATAGTAAATCAAAACAATGGAAGTGAAGCAACATAAGGAACCTCCAAAGCAAGCAAGCAGCCAGAACCAAATATAATTAAGAAAGAGGACTGACATAGAGACTGCCTCCAAAAAGTGTGCTAAAAGCTCTAAATATAAATTAATAGACAGACTAGCACAGAGTCTGCATAGTTAGAAATCAGGAAGAACTCTTAAGTATAAATCATGTACAGACTAGCACAGATTCTGTACAGTTAGAAAGGCAAAGAAAGTCTGGCACATATCCCAAAAACATCATCTTATACAGGGTTTTATACACAGAACCTGCACGCATTCAGTAGTGAGAGATGACAAAATGAGTTGAATTAGCAATGCATTATTCTACAATGTAAACTAATGGACATGCTAATACATAAGATACATTCAATAAGATACATCTAGAAACACCTACTTTCCAGAATAATAATGAATGAGTTGTGCACAGGAAATGGAAATGAAGGAAATGACATGACATGACATTTATGTAACACAGAAATTCAAAGTGAGGTTCAACTAATGAATAATCCCTACGATAGGTTCAAGCAAAGGACCCTGATAGTTACAAAGACATGAACGTCTTGAACATGGTTTACTCAAGAGGAACATAAGTCATTTTACTTTATTAACACAGAGATTATGGATTCGGCTTCTATTTCTCTGATTTCCTGAAATAGAGAAGTACACAGCAGGTATGCACATGGAAAAGCTTGTTTACATATAATGAAAGTGCACATTTCTTTCTACAAATATGAACAGGGGCAGCTCCTCCGCTATGGCGGAGGAGCGTTGCCTCCACTGCTTTTAAGCAGTGCACTGCAAAGGAAACATAAAATGATAATAACTTTGAGTTATTATGATTTTATGCTTCCTGTTGCTTTGCATTACAGCCTGCGTGGAGAACAAGCCCAGACCCCCATTACCTGGTTGAGCGTCGAACCAGGACGCTCCAAACCAATCACAACTCTGCATTGCAGAGTTGAGATTGGTCAGGGGAGCCTGGGTGCTAACCAATCACAACGCTGCATTGCCGCGTTGTGATTGGTCAGGGGAGCCTTTTCTGTGCTTCCTGTGCCTCGGAAAGCAGGAGCAGAGACGCGGGACCGACGCGGCAAGGTAAGTGTTTTTTTTTTTACCATTCCCTCCAAGCCCCCCTCGCGACCCCCCCCCCCTCCGCGCGCCCGCACCCACCCCACCACCCGTGAAAAATGCTGGCTGCCACTGAAAATGGACAGATGTCAATGCAAGCTGACTAACGCCTAGGGATGCTAACCAATCCACGTCTAAATTAGGCATTATTTTCTCATTAGTGAAAACACTCCAACAAAGTAAAGGGTGGTGGAAGAAAGAGGCATGAGGTGGAATCACGACTGGGCAGCCCTGGATCCATTTCATTCAGCAGTACGGAATGCTCTTCAGAAAAACTGTGGGCACTTGCACTTATTTATTTATTTATTTTTTTAAACAAATTAAGCACTTAGGAAACAATGGAACAAATGTAGCACAGCAATACAAAATTAATTTGGCTTTAGGTCATGGGTACTCAAACATTTCCCTGGGGGCCACAAAGTACTGTCTGTGGCTTCCCGAGGGCCGCACGGATGCCAGCAGGGCGAGGATAGGAGTGCTGAAAGGTGGGTGTAGGGGGACGCAAAGCAGATGCATGCTAAAGGTGAGTTGTCTAGGAAACCTGCTTTGCTTCTTTGCCTTTAATTTAGTTAATGTGCAAATAAAGTATGCCTGTTTCATAGCTTTCTGAATGTTTCTACTCAGTCAAGTGAACAACAGCCCAGTGCTGCTGTTCACCAGGGGGCCTCAATTAAAGGTCAGGAGGGCCCTCGGGCCGTACTTTGAGTATCCCTGCTTTAGGTGAAAGTTTTGACAAGCGCAAACAGCTTCTTAGCACGAAGGGGCAAAAAGTTTAAGCGAATACATTGTGCAACTTAAGTTCCCCATAATCACTGATATTCAGCATATTTTATCAAAGTTTTTGACAAGATAGGCAAGGCTTTGTAGCATAAACAGTCTGATACAGAAAATACAGAAAATATAGAAAATACAGTTCTGCTGTTTTCCTGCCTGGAAGGCTTCATGTGCAACTGGCATACACTACCACTCAATCAAAGAAACATCTGAGGCGGAAAATTGAGGAATGTTATCAAGTAAAGTAGAGCTTCGTGAAATATATTGGTACCAGTAGCGGCTGATGTTATGGAAATGTGGTGGGGCGGGGGCAGCGCGGATAAGGCAGCGCGGGGGGACATTGGGGGGGGGCAGTGCGAGGGCGCTAGCTCGCCACGCTGCTCACCTGGGCTTCTCCTCTGTCGCAGGCTGAAGCTCCCAGCTTTCCCTGTGCCCAATCCCGTAGGGATTGGGCAGAGCGCACTGGTTTAGCGCTCTATCGGTACATGGGACCCTGTGCCTGCCGATCTCTCCTCCCAGCAATACAGCTGGGTTGGAGAGATGTCAGTGCACATGACGGTTTGGTCGGCCTCAAACGGCCGGCCAAACCGTCATGTGCATTGACAGCAGGGCCCACCACTCCTCCTTGCCCTGCTGCAGCGCTGTGGCCCACACCCCCAAGACATAGCGGAGAAGCCGCCCCTGATTGGTACATGGGGGTTGCGAGCAGGCTTAAGCAGTTGTGTTTCCTAGTAGCACCACATTTTGAACAGAAACCTGTTTGTGATGCCTAACAGCACGACTGAAGCCTAATCGATAAGCCTGAAAGCGTGGCCTGATCTCAAGGAATATTTTTTGTTTTCTATGCTTGAGAGAATCTTGCACACCAACAGATGTGAGAAGAAAGAGCTTTTAATCTTCACGTCTATCCTGAAGACCTGAATGAACCATTTCTTTCGAAATGCAAAAATGTGCTTTCTTCATTGGTCAAAAAATGACAACTTTCCTACAAGTCTAGATCTGTCTTTTAATTCACACAAACGTTGCAGTCTCCAACCTTCTAAATGTTGTCATTTCACTTCCAATGATCTTTTCCTTGATATGTACAAACAGCTCAGACGTGAGCTCGTTTAGGGGATTGAGAGCGATCAAATAAAACATGTTAATATGCATTGGAACGTATGCAAGTGAGTAAAAATGAATACAGGTTTATCTGAAGAGAAGATGATAAACCGAAGAACGCCAGCTGCTCGGGTAGTAAGCACATCCCTTAACTGACAAACATAGAATGCTGACACCGTCACAACCAGCCAGTCAGCTCAAGACAACAGCACATGCCAACAAGCATGAGACAGTAACAGTGACATTAAAATATAACAAGTAGCATGAATTAGTATATAGCATCCCAATTGGTGATCAACTACGCATCCTAGTCCTAGAGTTAGACGACTTAACTGAAAATGAACTGAAATGAGAGGTAGAGTTTGGAGATATTGCTCAAGATTTTGTCCAAAAATGCATTAAAAACATAGGATTTGAAATGCCACGCCAAAACCCGAAGATTAAATTCAGAAAGTTTTTTCGGTAAAGAGAAATTAGCATTTCACAATAACTTTCGGAATTTAGAATATTCGCAATATTTTCCAGCATTCAAACCATCTTGTAGATCAAACCTTCCCATTTGATCCACAATACGCCTGTGATTTGGTACGAGTAAAAGGCCGTGGCTCCATTTGAGGGAGCGTCACACACTTTGAGGTGAGTACTAAAGACGTTATAAAGAAGCTGATTGTGCCACAAAATTCATAAAACAAGTGAAGTTAGCTGCAGTTCCCTTGGAGTCATTCTCTGCTAGCAAAATAGAAAGAGACACCTTAAGCAATTACGATGACATTCATGAAGGTCAGGACCATATCTTGGCATTTTCTTGGACAGTGTCCGGCAGTCACAGTGACATTGCGCCTGCTATATTGAATCAAGAGACGTGCAAAAAGTGGGAAACCATTTTAAAGGAGCTAGGAGCACTTTGAGGTCCCTGTTCCACCTCAGAGGCAGTTGCTGCAAACTATTTAATGGAAAGTAAAATGGAGACCCTTTAAAATTCCTCAGTGTCTGAGTGAGAGGAAGAGTTGCTAAAGGCATAGGCGCTGGAAGTAGGGGTGCTGCAGCACCCCTACAATCAACATGCTGAAGTTCAGAAGGTGAAAGAACAATAAGGATGCCTTTAAATCTTGCCACATTTTCTATGCGTTTAAAGACAGAGGTCAAATGTCAGGATATATCTTCAGAAAAATTGATATTTATTCGTTCTACAAGTGGATTGGTGTTTACTTCTCTTTCTGTGACTGCAAATGTAGAGGATTTTGTCAAGCAAATGAACTGTACAAATATTTCAAAACATACCAGCAGTTAGGAAAGCACAAACTTTTTTTGTCATTCTGAAGTGAAATTGCAAAAAAAAAATTAATAGGATCATCGCTAATCTCAATTTAGTGATGTGCACATTGTAAATATTTGTTGAAATTCTATTTCCTCACATTATCGTTTATGCGCTACATAGTTTTATCAGTAAAACTCTATGTCAGTGCAAATTCTGTTGCCATTTGAATCCCAACAGTGCTTTCTGTAAATGACTATGTGCTACTACACCGTGCTTAAATAATATGTTTGCAACAGTGTGCTCCAAAATGCGCCACTGCTACATACAACACCCTTACCACTCTTCTGCTGAATGGGTGTGGCTTATTTGCTATACTTGTCATTTGTGTGATGTTTGGATTTTTCACAATCCTTTTACCACAGTGATGTAATATAGTTGGCAGCACCTCCACTCCAAAATTTGTTCCAGCACCACATGTAAAAGAGGTCTGAGAAGGTGAGAGGAAAGCATCAAAAGGCCTAAAAGTGGCTACGGGGTATCATTTTTTCAGTGACTTGAAAGAGGCATGTTTTGAGTTCATTGGACACTGGAGTGGGAGTCCTGTACATGTGAGTAACAAAGAGACATAGTGTTTTTCAGAACAACTTTTTGTCGCTGAGGAGCTACCATAGAGCTAAAAGAAACTCTGATAAAAAGTTGATTGAGATTTAGGGATTCATTTCCACCTTGCCCCCATAATGTGTCCCCTCCCTTCAACCCCCACTCCCAAAACGAGGGCTACTTCTACAGTAGATTGACCAGAAGGAGTTATATAAAACATCTTACTTGAAAGGATGTAACACAATATGAAGATAAAAATGGTTCATTTCCTGCTTTATTTGGCTTTCTTATGGAAATAACTGAAATATACCTAAGTACTTTAGTATTCTGGAGATCCCATCAAAATTCTTCACATAAATAACAGATAAATATGATAGGCCGTGAGCTATAAGAGCTCCCAAATGACATTTCTTGAAACTCTACAGACAGAATACACCTTACACCGGACACAGTTCTATCAATATCTACAGCTCAGGCATGCTTTAATGCCATACATTGAGGCGTTGGAGGACCTCCCCAAATTCAATCCCTCAGAGAGCAAACTTCTCATGGGAGAGTTGGGGACCATAAACTGGCGAAAGTCTATCGCTCATTGCTCCTTAATCAGCCTGACCCCTTCAGTGCGCTGCGCAATACTTGGGGGGCAGATGTGGGGGAACTTTCAGATGAGGAGTTGGAGGAGGCTATATAAATGAGCGCAACTTCAATTGGGGCTCTTAGCCGCCACCGACGGGAGGGGCCGCGTCTGCTTAACATTAGAAGGATGCAGACAGGAGCGGCCCGTGCAGGTAAGAGCGGTGAGGCAGTGGGGGGGTGGAGGGGTTCGATAGACGATGCAGAGGGAAAATTAAATAAATAAATAATCTTCCCTTGTCGTCTATCGAATTGCCCCAACACCACGCCCCACCACTTTTACCTGCATGGGCTGCGACTGGATGCGGACCCCCTGTCGGTGGGGGAGGGGAAAAAGAGACTGGGCCACTGCATGTGTATGGAAAGATCGTGTACACGGCCCATGGATGTCCACGGAAATATAACAAAATCTGGCAGGCATGGGCTGATTACCTGCGAATACGTTTGGTGCTGATACGCTCTGGGGTTGAGAATCTAGATGTAGAAATCAGGAACTATGGAGAGTGCACAGGATACAGAGAACATCAAAAGGCTGCACTCTGTAAAAGCTATTTGGTTGGGTAGGGCTCGCCGAAGGGGGAATTGGGAGGATTGGGGGGGTGGGAGGTGCAATGTCTTACTACTGTTGGTTGTTTACTTTGTTATGTGATGTAGAGGAATTATCTGATCTATAGAGGCATTGTGACACCAGATATCCTGATGATGTCAATAAAATGTATGTTAAAAAAAATGGCATTTCTTTTCCAATAATTTGATAGTTACATTGACAATTAGTAGTCACAAAAGTGCCATGCAGAATGGAATGTTTCTTTCTAATTTAGGATTGTTGCCTCATTTTGTTGTTTCTTGTATGTAAAGTCCCTGTTGTTTTGGCTCACTAACATGGCCTCAGTAAGACAAAATACGGGCGAGACAGTAAAACCCCTGGTTCCCCTACATGAATAATCTGTATACATACTTGGGGTGCCCCTTGTCAGTCAATTAGCCTCTCCCAGCGGTGCAAAGTGATTTTATGATGGGATGGAAAAAATATCATTGCCGCATGTATGATTCACATGGTTCATTCTGGGGTGATAAAAATAGCCCAAGGGAACCGTCTGGATACCTTGGGACAGTTCACACCAATTCCCACACTTCTCCAAGATAAACCCCACCAGGTGTGGATGGTTAAAATTAACCACGACACAATCACCGGTATCTGCTTTATGGGAGCTGCCCAACCAACGAACCCTCAGTACACCAATTATGCAGTTTGACAAGAAGTGACAGTTAATGCTTTTTTTAAAGTTTTCCCAAACCAATGGTTTTTTAGCTGGTAATAGGATTCCATGAAAGAAGATTCCAAGTGCGGAACATTTTTCAAACAACAACATATGGAGTGCATTGTGGGGGGAGCTGCAAGGTCTGCAGGTTGCCACTTCCATTTATAGAATATTTCTTCCTATGTATTTGCTGACCAAGCCCTTCAAACCATCCATTAAGTACAAGACAACTGTAGATGTAATGCCAGTACTGACACTGGACACAATGATAGTCTTGCCCATAGTCCCCATTCTTTCTACAGCACCTGCCTCTTGACTCAAGAATTCCAATGGAAGGACCCTCCTTTAATGCTGACATTAAATTTATCTTACCTCATTAAATATTGCCTCAGAGCTGGTGTTGATCTTCTTTGTTTTATAGGTGTAACCTTGAATAGATAAAAAAGAATAAAATGTCATTCAAAAAGTGGAAAGAATAAAAGGTCAGGTTATGGTACATTGAGACTTCAGGCATGTTGAGAAGATCAGCCATTCTATCCCTCCTTCTATTGTGTATAATTGGAGATCTCACCATGAAAACACAGATGTGGGTCCTGTGACCTTCAGAAGGCAAAGTTAACTCCCATCGCTGCAATATCATGCCATTACACACAAGGTAAATAAATTGACTTGCACAATGTACATTATATTTCTATCCAGATTTAAGAAAGGAAAAATAACTTGTCATTAAAACACTGCCATTCCAAATACACACAAATCTCAGTTTCTCAATTAGATATAGCTCACATTATCAAAGGAAAAGAAATGATTCTCATTTCAATCACACCAGTGAATTATCTTCCACAGAAAACCCTTCCTGTCCACACAAGTATAGTTCTGGCAGCCCTCCTGGGAGTCTCAGATGGAATCACTATTAGCCTCAGATTAGCACAGGACAAAGAAAGGAATGCTTTCTTCTCCCAAGGGAGGCATAGTATGTAGCAGCAACAACCACCTGTGTGCCTCGTTACTGAAAAAGGTTCCATTAGAGGATGCTCAGCACACACATGCTCTCCATAGGTTGATATCCTCTTAGACATCTTCCTTATAGTGCAGAAGCTCTTCTTGCATTCAATCTCTCATTAATTAAGGAGTATGAAGGTTCATGGCCACCCCAATCCATCAGGAAATGCAGCCAACCACATATGATTCAATACAATAGAGGGCCCAATAACAGGAAAAAACGGTGAGTGGGTGACATCAAATTGTACTTCAGTTAGGGCACTGCTAGCCTTTTTGGGAAAATAAACCAAAAACTAGTCCAAATGGGGTGGATGGTGTGACAGAGAATTGGTTTTAACTTAGACACATACTGTTTCATGTGGCTACCTACATTTTCCAATACATTAACAACAATGCAAATATATACAACTAAAACATAACTTGAAGAGTTTTCTTTGAAACATACTGACAGTGCAGCATACTGGTGTTGCCTCTGTTGGAACGGAAAATACTTTTAGCCGATTTCCCTGTGTATTGTACGATTTAAGTTAGCATTTGCGGCACCATTTTGCATTCAGTCGCCATTTCGTACCATGACCGAAACTAAGCTTCTGTCTCATTTTGTTTGCCTCAGCAGAAAGCAGCCTCAATGGGTTTTTTTATTCTCCAAGGTTGAGCTTCGCTGTACTAATGAATAGACTGTCTTATTATTGCATACCTTTCCCATTAGATAGGCCTGCTCCCACCCTTAGATTGGCGGGAACGGGCAGAATAACCTTGGAACTGAGATAGCATGCACCCGGTCTTAGGATTGTAGCTCATCCTTCTGTGTCTCCTTTGTTCACCAGCTACTAACTGGAAAATTCCAGTCTGGGCGGGTCTTTAGGGGTACTGGAAATGTATATCATGTATCTCCATGTTGGGGGGAGTCAGTCCCTCTGCAGCAATCCAAGGAGGCTGGTCAGACTGGACTCCGCTCGAGTGTATGACTAATAAATAACTTTGGTTTGTATTCTATACTGTCTGACCCACTCTTCATTTGTTTGGAAGGTTGAGAGGTGGTCGCGAGTGACCTATTCGGGTCACTTCCTTCACCTTTTATCTCTGGTGAGGGCCTCAAGTTTACTCCCATGAAAACCACTGTTTGGTGAACCCTCCTCCCATGAACCCATAGACTCAACCAAATCATTACATTTTCAGTTCATTAAATAGAACACAGGACTGGTTGCCTTTTCACGAACCAGGGTGGGTCATATGCCGTCAACTGGCCCAGCCAACCAGCATTGGGCTGGCGGTCAACAAAGACTTCAACAAAAGCATCTCCCAGACTATAGGAGAATCTGGACAAAGCTGTCAATGTCTTTCACAAAAAGCACTCTACAAACATTGACTGAGAAGTGTTTAGGATTGGTCTTGAGAAATACTAGTCATACATTTGTACGACACCATCATATCAGAAAGCGTTCAGGTTCACACTCAAGCACTCCACTTCCCACTGTTGTAGAAATTAACAAAAGTATCTTAGTAATTCTACAAAAGATTTTAAAAGTTTCTAAAATGCAGCAAGTATTTTTAAAAGCTGGAACATATGTATGATGTTCACCAGAACCAGGTCTTTGAATCCTGCAGTGCTTTGTATAGTTTTGAAATAATCCCTTTGTTATGTGAGTGACAAAAAGTGATTCAAAATTGGTTTTATCCCTTGCAGCCACTCTATTTACCGCAGGGTTCATTGCCTATAGCAAAGCTGGGCATGGTGTAGATGCTCTGATTCCTCTATTTTGTAATCTAAATTATATACTGTGCGTGTATTGATGGTGCCATTTTAGAACATGTCAGCTGAGTCTACAGACTCCTTATCTTCATGTATCGAATGGACTGGAGTGAAGTGTTTGGAAAAACTCTGGATCAAAGTGAATTGGAATATATGGGGATGGGGGATGGAAAGGAGGCGAGTCCTTGCTTTGTAGGGATCTATGACTTTAGCACGCATGCCTTTACCATGCATGCCTTTACCACACAGGTGCCTTTAACTCGCATTGTAAGTACACTTAAGTTAGGTAAAACCCTATATACTTTACCTCTACCCACCCCTAAACGCTAAAATTGTCCTTACAATCTATACCCCAAATGCACCCCTAAAACCCAAAAATTACCCTTTCCAACCCATACCCCCATTTTGCCCATAAACCCTAAAAATACCCCTAATACCCTATACCCCTACCGGCCCAAAAAATCTAAACAAACCCTTATGACCCTCTAGCCCTACCCACGCCTAAACCCTAACAATACCCTTACCACCCTTTACACCTATCCACCTCTAAACTGTAAACCCTAAAATTACCTTTACCACCCTATACCCCTACTCACCCTTAAATACTAAACATACCCTTACCACCTTATACCCCTGCCCATCCCTAAACCCTAAAATTACCATTACCACCCTATACCCCAACCCACCCCTAAACCCTAAAAATACCCTTATCACCCGGTACCCCTACCCACCAATAAACCCTAAGATTATGCTTACCACCATGTACCCATATATATCTATATATATATCTATATATGAATCAACAAAATGCCCGTGAGCATTAAGGAAGCACTCGACATCACTCCACGCCTCCGGCATAAATTACAGCTCATCAGGAACTCTCCAATCATTTTATTTTAGCCAATGCGTTTCTAGGCACAGAGGCCCCTTCTTCTTGGGCAGCTTCTCGAACCTCACTGACACTCACAACAGTTTGTCTGCCGGTTTTTATTACCCACATGTCCCTGCTGCAACTCTCCCACTCACGTGTTGCTGCAATGTCTTTTGGGGCATGTAGTTCCGTAGTTGTAAGTAAAATTATTAACTTTGAGTAAGTTCAGTCACGGTTCACAATTACCAGCATTATGTTTCCTTAGTGGATATGAAATCGTCATGACGGGCTGCTTGGTTACTTGCAGAGCGATGTGCCAAAAGGAGATGAACAGTTCCTCTCCCAGCCTCCCATGATGCGAGATGGTGCCTCCTCCACGGCAGGGACCAGCCGTGCAAAAAATGAATCAACAAAATGCCCGTGAGCATTAAGGAAGTACTCGACATCACTCCACGCCTCCGGCATAAATTACAGCTCGTCAGGAACTCTCCAATCATTTTATTTTAGCCATCGCGTTTCAAGGCACAGAGGCCCCTTCTTCTTGGGCCGCTTCTCGAACCTCACTGACACTCACAACAGTTTGTCCGCCGGTTTTTATTACCCACATGTCCCTGCTGCAACTCTCCCACTCACGTGTTGCTGCAATGTCTTTTGGGGCATGTAGTCCTCCCGGCTTCTGCATTGGGACAATGGTGCTTTCATCCCTGATGTTTGTCTCACTACTACTTTCGTTTTGGGAATGTGATGTGGCTTTGGCACTAAGATTGGGACACAGCCTTGGGCTCATGGTGTACAGATGGCGATGCACACACATATGTGGGCATGTGGAGCCAGGTGCCCATGCGTCCTTGCGCTGCTTGTGCTATCTCACTCCGTCTCTCTCCCTCGCTCTCTCCCTCTGTTTCGTTTGTTGCGCGCATGGCACACCATCTTGTCTTGGATTTGGTCTACCGGGCTGTGTGCTACGGATTGTCCAGTGGGAGCAGCTAGGACTCATCCTAGGGGTTGTTTCTGCTTTTGTTTGTGTGGTGTTTTGTGTTGGTGGTTGCATTGCTGTATGACTGATTCTCCATTTTCTGGTCACGCATGTATGTTTATTTTGCTGCTTGTGCGACATCAGGCAAGATGTTTGTTTTGGGGTTGGTGGTGTTGGTGTGCAATTTCTTAGTCCGGTGTTGGGAGGGGTGCCAGTGGGGGGGGGTGTTCCGGGTGTGGGATGGGGTCGTGGGGTGTTGGCGGTGGGTGTTGTGGCCCTGTTGGGTGTCCGGGCCGCATGATGAGTTGTTCCATGGCATCTGTTGCCCTTCGGATGTGCTCCCTTTTGTGGTGCTGGCTGCCGTCCAACTTTACACCAGGTCAGAGCAGGTGTAAATTTCCTGGTGCTAACGTGCCTTATCGCCGGTTTTGTGTTTTTATCGCGGATGTGGCTGGTCGTTGTGAATGTTGAGGTGTGCTGTTGTCTCGGCTTTTGTCACGGGAACGCCTACTATGCATCTCATTAGCGATATTTGCGAGGGTCCTCTGTGGCGATGTTTTTTTAGGCTGCTATCGCGGGTATACTGGTGGTGTGGGCTGTTAACACCGGCTTGTGAATGGGGGGGTACATTTATCACGAGTTTGGCTGCGATAAAGTGCCGTTAATTCGGCGATGGCTCCTTGTGAATATGTCCCTTAATCTTTCCCCCCTCTCCATCTCGGTGGTTTTTGTTGCTGTCTAATAGTTGATCTGTACTTGTTTATGTACATCCACAATGAAATGTAAGCCTGTACCATATTTTTGCTAATATGGTGCAGTGTTATGCTTGCTAAGTTGCCGATAGAAGTGTTAAACTAATAAGGGTAACGTTTACATGTGCCATTTAGTTGAGAATATCACTCTAAGTATACAGATAACAATTTTACAAAATAGTATCTACAAAGTTATCTGTAGTGGGTTGCAGAGGAAGTGGCGTGGGACGGTGGGGTGCATGGGACGTGGGGGGGGCGAGGGGAAAAGTAGGAGGTAGTGGAGTCACATATAAAATGGGAAGGTGAATCTAAATAATTCAATAAATACGTGCTGTATGTCGGATGACACTACCTGCCACCCTACTGTTCCCTTATTCCGCTCCAGTACCATGCAGCATTTCCTCTGCAAGCCGCCACTGGAACTTATATAATTGTATGTGATTATTTTGACATATTGAAGAGATATAACAAATAATTGAAACTTTTTTTTCCATTCGCAGAAAATTATTTTGTTTGGATTAAAAATTGAAAATGCCTAGAAGAACTGAGAAAAAAGGAAAAACAAAAGGCAATCTACTTAAAGAAAAGTCAAAAATGTGGATTAGAAGAAAATCAGAGTACTACAACAATAGTTTCTTCTGGTAAAAACACTAGACAATTTCTAAAAAAAGTACTACGAACATTTAATGAAAATAACATCACACAAAGGAAAAATAAAAAAATGTCAAGTAAAGAGAAGCAGACGTCGACTTCAAATTGCAAGAGAAAAAAACATGATAAGGAAAGAGTATTTGTTACCCGTAGACAAAAACAATTTCAAGAAATTCGATCAAAGAGTTTTTCGAAATAAAGTAATTCAGAATTTAATAAAAGGATGCCGCAAATATAAAAAGAAAGTGCTGCAACTGGAACAGAAACAGCGTGTTGAAAGCATGGTGGATACTGCTTTTAAGTTAAAACAAAAAATATTCATTTTCATTTTGAAGAGGATGAAAGTGTTGGATAAAACAATGAAGATTCTGAAAGACAAAAGTAAAAAAAAGACGTGTGAACAGAAGCAACTTTTGTAAAATCTTCACTGGAAAATGGAAACATACATCTAATAGTGAACCTTTTTTTAATGAAGAGAGTTACTTCCAAGAAATTAGTTTACCATTTGCAGTTGATACTGGAGGTCATTGCTACGAAGTTCAGAATGGTTGTCCTGTTGCAAAAGAGGAAATGGTTACTATTAGTGCAGAACAGTTAATAGCTGAAGAAGTGCAAGGGAAACGCACACAAGCTCCTGTGTATAAGTGGGGTTGTAGCAGTATTTGTAGTATTCGACAGGAATCTATTGATATAATGCGAAATTTGTTACGAGAATATACACAGAAAAGTGTAAAACAGAAGATTAGGTTGTTACAAACACTAGATCCTTGTAATGTAAGAAAATATACTGAGAAACATGGGCATTCTCTGGCTTGTCTTTCAAGAAAAGTGTGTAAAAGTGTTTTTCATCACTTAAGGATGTTAGCAGTACACCATTCAGAAATGCGGAAGTTTGTAAGGAAACTGTACTATGTAAAAGTCCTGCATTATGTTTAGGTGAACTAAATACAGCTCTTTTACACGGTTCTTTATCAGATGTACAAAAAAGTGTGATGATATTCAGTTCCGATATTTTGGTTCAGAAGAGCAGTGTATAGAAAGTGAAAGTTTGACAATTACAGATGTTGAAGAAGATGGGAAAGTGATTATGATTGATCAGTTTGAAGAAGAAATTGGAAAGTTTAACATAGTGTGCTCTGAAATTCCAAACTATGTTTGTGTTTGTTGTCGACGTACTAATTATAAAATTCAAACTAGGAATGTTGATTTGTATTTGAAATCTGAAAAGAAGAATAATGATAAATGGAAAGAATTTGCAACTTACTTGTTAGTGGAAGGTCAATTTGAGTTAGGCAGTGATCAATGTATTTGTAAATATTGTTATAACAAATTAGAAGAGAACAAAATGCCCGCTAGAGCAGTACATAATAAGTTAGAATTAGTAGCTATTCCGGAGGAACTGGCAGATTTGAATACATATGAGTCAGTTCTAATTCAATCTGTTCATCCATTTCAAACTATAATTCGCATGGAGCCTAAAACAGGTAAACTGCCACCAACAGACTTACAAAGAGGGCTGAAAGGAAGAGTAGTGTACTTACCTTTGGATTTTAAGAAAAATATTGAAATTGTTGGTGGAGACAAAGATGAAAATGAAGCAGTAGTCATTCTAGTAAATGGAGTACCAACAAAGAGTCGGAAAATATGGCAAGAATTTGTGGATGTTAAAAAACTTCAAAAGGCTACGTTATATCTTGTGGAGAATAATATTTATTATAAAAGTGTAAATGTGGAACAACAGGTAATAAGTTGCGCGAGCACGGAGGGGAGCACTGAGACAGTTCTGGGCGCCCGAGGGAATGGGTTTTGCTCCACTGCCCTTAGCTAGTAGCGAGGGGGACCCAGACAATCTACACACAATAGATGGGGTGCAATTAGTCGACAGCAGCGCGGGGTGGGTGGGGGATAGGTTGGGAAGTTTGGGGGGGGGGAGGGGGAAGGGAGAGCATAGAGGCATCATTCAACGGAACTCCTTGGTAGGAATTGGGTAGCTAATCCATAAGGGTAATAGCGCAGACTAATGAGACCACAGATAGAGGTCGTCGCTAAGGCAAGGAGTTAAGATACGGGCTATGACCACTATTTGGAACTGAGTATACTATGTCATAACTGAAAATGCCAATAAAGTTTGTTTAAAAAAAAAACAGGTAATAAGTTTGGAAGATGAATCTGAAATTTCAAGTGGTCAAATAGAGAAAGTGGACAAGTCAAGGAGTGAAGAGATTTATGGACATTACACAATATGTCCTCTACATTCAAAAGAAGTAATAGGAAACAGTATTGAGTCATTTCAAATGAAACAAGCAAAGGGAACTCCAATTAGTGTATGGGAGAAAAGCTTAGAAGCTCGTTGTTTTCCACAGCTGTTTCCTACTGGAGAAGGTGGACGATATGATGACCGACCTGTACGTATTCCAGCTTCAGAATATCGCTCAACAAGATTATACTCTGAAGATCCTAGATTCCGGCAGTGTATACCATATATATTTCACCTTTTGTTTGAAAGTGATCTGTCTTCTCTGTCCTATGCAGTGAACCACATACTGAAAACTGGAGTTCATCAATCACTTCTTTCAGCGAAAGAATTTGTGGAGAAAGTTCAACAAACAGATGAAAATTTAGAAGCACAGTTAATTAATTTGATGGCATGTCAACGAGGAACAAATGAGTATTGGTATCGTCGTCATGGAGAACTGAAGTGTATGTTACGGAACTTAGGTACACCAACATGGTTTGTGACACTTAGCTGTGCAGAGTATGCATGGGAAGATTTGCTTGAATTTCTACGAGAAGCAAATTCCAATATAAAGAATGTTGAAATGAAGACACCTGGAGAACTGTGTTCTTTGGATCCTGTAAATGTGTGCAGATATTTTAATCATAGGTTTCAAGCTATGATGTCTTTCATCTGCAATAAAAAGAATCCACCTCTTGGAGAAGTTACCGATTTCTTTTGGAGAAAGGAGTACCAAGCGAGAGGTGCTCCTCATATACATATGCTATTGTGGATCAAGGATGCACCTAAATTTGGAACTGATTCAGATGAAATAGTATTGTCTTTCATTGAACAGTATGTGACATGTGAGATTCCAAGAGAAGGAGGAGATAGAAGCTTGAGACAGCAAGTTTTACGTTTCCAAAGTCACCGTTGTGGAAAGTACTGCCGACGAAAATACAAGTCTAAAGGAAAATTTTATACCAAGTGTCGGTTTGGATTTCCACGTCCAGTAATTTCTAAAGGAAGAGTAAATTCTTTTTTTCTTCTGTAAGGCACACAATAACTCGCAAATCTCCAAAGAATACCTACAACTTGAAAAGAACAGAACTGTCAAAGTATATTAATGACTACAATCCGGTTATTTTAAAAATGTGGAATGCAAATATGGACATCCAGTATGTTGCAGACAACTCAATTGCTGTTGCACGCTATGTTACATCATATATAACAAAATCAGAAAAAACCGAGATGAAACAAATGTGGGAAGAAATTGCACAAGAGAAAAGCCTTAGCAAAAAATTGTACAGCTTTACTTTGAAAATGCTTTCCCACAGAGAAATTGGATCGTATGAATGTTCAGACCGCTTGTCCTCTTCAAGTTTATATTCAAAATCACGAGGGATCATTTGGGTAAGTTTAGGTCTTGCCTGCTCACGAAATAGAGTGTTGAAATCATTAGAAGAAATTGAATACTTAGCAGCAAATGAACCAGACAGTACAGAAATTCTTAAAACTAATATGTTGGATACATACTATCCGAAAAGGAGTCGACATCTGGAACAGCTATGTCTGTATGAAGTACTTCAACATTACAGCTTCAAAAGAAATGTTAAACAGAATTTAAAACAAGGAAAATATGCAGTACTTGGATGTCATGGATGTTTAGTAAAACACACAAAAGGTAACCTTATCAACCACAAGAAACTCAGGGGCCGATTCCGATTCGGGCCGGAAATCTCTCCGACCGAGCCGGACCCGGAGAGATATCCGACCGAATCGGACCCGTGCAGCCTGACCGAACGAGTACGATGCGCACGTATGCCATCGGACTCGAGTCGGTCGGACTCCCATTGAAGTCAATGGGAGCCTGTCGTACAACGCGTAAGCCGGCTCCCATTGACTCAATGGGTGCGAGGCGGACAAGGGCGCCCCTACAGCGTGTACGCGGCGAAGCGAGTCGCGCCGTACACGCACAGGTAGGGGGACCCATGGGTCCCCCTGTGTGCGACTCGCGCGGCTACGCGTACAGGGGGTCCGACACGGACCCCCAAAGTACGGCTCCGACAGCTCTTTCGAGCCGGAGTGCGCGGCTCGGTCGGAGTGCTCGCGGCGTGCATCGTACTTACCCGGCCGGGGAACGTCTCCATTGCGCGGTGCGAGTCGTGTCCGTGCGAGTCGGTCGGTGCGGTTAGAGCCGGGATCGAGTCGGTCGGAGCGGTCGGGACGCCCGACGAGTCGGTCGGCGATTTCGCATCGTACTCGCTCGTCCGGACGCGCGTACGGATCGGTCGGAAATAGGGCTCGAATCGGATCCGGTTAAGCCGAATCCGATTCGAGCACTACCAGCCGAGATCGGAATCGGCCCTCAGTTGTGAAACTCCAGACAAGCGAGAATTTTACTATTTAGCACTTCTCCAACTGTTCAAACCATGGCGTAGCGAAAGTGAATTACTTGGAGATTTCGACTGCTACGAAGATTCTTTTAATGCATGTAAAGATAGCATTGCATGTTCAATTTTCCCTACATATTTAAAAATGTTGAATGATGAAGTTGAACAGGAAAAGACTATTACAGCTGAAGTTGCAAATGAAAGTTCTCAAGATAGTCAAAGTTCTGGTCCATGTAGTCAAGATCCACTTGGACAACCAATAGTGGAAAATGAAGCAGCGATTGCTATGCATGAAGTGGAAATTGCAATGCAACAAGCACAAGAGGAGAATATTACATTGGAAAAGTTAGAAGAACAAGTAAATATTGAACAGAAAGAAATATATGTACAAGTGAGAGAACAGATAGAACATGGTTTGTTGCATGAAAAAAAAGAATGTGTATGTTCATCATTTAAACCTATTCTGATGTACATCAGTGGTCAAGCTGGAACGGGTAAAAGTTTTTTAATTAAAGTTTTGACCAGTTATCTTAAAAAAACTACTGGTTCACATTTATCTTGTGTAGTAACAGCTCCAACTGGATTAGCTGCGCACAATGTTAAAGGAATTACTTTGCATAGATTACTAATGTTACCAGTTGAGCATGATAATAAATTAGAATATCAGAAGTTGTCTGGAGAAGCTTCTTATGAAGTGTCAAGAGTGCTGAAGAAGATGAAACTTTTAATTATTGATGAGGTGAGCATGGTCTCAAACTTAATGCTTGCTTTCGTGCATTTAAGAATGCAACAGGTATTAAAAACAGATTACGACGTTCTCTTTGGAGGAAAACATTTAATTGTATTTGGAGATCTGCTACAACTAACTCCTGCACAAGGAGAACCAGTCTTTAAAACTCTTCTACATGAAGACACTAGGAAATCTTTGGGAAGTATTGGAAATGTGAATCTCTGGTTAAATTTTGAATATAAAGAACTCACTCAGAATATGCGACAAGCAAGTGATGAAGATTATGGAAATATTCTGAAAGATGTAAGAATTGGTGTTCTAAGCAAACATGGTAAACAAGCTTTACAAAGTCGTCTACTAAAGAACTTGTTTACAACTGAAAACACACCAGCAGCAGTACTGTACAAGAACATTGCAGAAAAAAAGTCTATACTTTGCTTAATGCCTACACTGGAAGAGTGTTATACATTTAATCAAGAGCTTCTGAAATTGGAAAATCAAGAAATAGTTCACATTGAAGCTATTGATAAAATCGAGCATCAAGGAATAACAATTCTTCTTTCAAATAAACTACAGACTAAATTGGATTCTTTGGAAATGTCTGTATCAAAAACTGCTGGCTTAGAATTTTTTTAGATGTATGTATAAACTGTCGGGTAATTTTGAGGCGTAATTTGAATATAGAACAAGGTTTAGTGAATGGAGCAATAGGGAAAGTTGTTGAATTTGTAAAATATCAAAACAGAAATGCAATTGAATTCTTGAAAATTAAATTTGATCAGATTGCAGAGGTGAAACAAATTGGGCGTTGTGCTGTACGTTTTTGCTGGTAAAAGACTTGTATGTTCGTAGAAAACAGTTTCCTTTCTGTTTAGCATATGCAATAACCATTCATAAATCTCAAGGTTTAAGTGTAGATAATGCTTTAGTAAATGTTGGAAGAACTGTGTTTAAAGAGGGAATGGCATACGTTGCATTATCTCGAGTTAGAACATTGTCTGGTTTGTATTTAATTGATTTCGATGAAAACAAGGTTAGTGCTGATGTAAATTGTGTAAGAGAATATAATCGTTTAAGAAGACTTTATGCACCAACTTTAGGTGAATATCCTATTTATGAAAAACGTGCTGTGTGTTCAAAACGCAAACATGTTGATGAATCAAGTGTGGTTGAAAAGCAGAAAAAAATTCAAGAGAGAAGAAAAGATGCAAAGAAACAGAAAATAGAAACAAGTGATGATGTTGTGGGATACCAATTAGAAAATGCTTCTGGTGTCAACTGCTATGGTAATGTTATTCTAAACGTTATATTTTATCTAGAAGATCTGTATGGTGAAATTATGGAAAGTCAGGAAAAAGATTATGTTCTGCACTTTATACTTTATTTGAACAATTGAGAACTGACAGAAGTAAGATCCATACTGCTTCTGGTATTCGACAACTCTTGGATACATGTACTGGATCTTTAACGTTCAGTCCTAATATACAACAAGATGCACAAGAGTTTCTGATGGTTATGCTTGGAGCATTAGAAGATGGAGGAATCCAGATTGAGAGTTTCTTTGGACTCAGTTACAAATGGGATCACAAATGTGAACAGTGTTCATTAACTTCTAGTACTATAGTTGACAGAGAACGATTTCTATATTTAACAATACCTGACTGCAAATCTGTACCTTTTCCGAAATTAGTAAAAGAAGCAAATCATGATATGAAATGTTCTCGTTGTCAATCAGAAATGTTATCTACATTATGCCTAGAAAGATATGGAAAATATGTAATTTTAATGCTACAACGCTGTAGACCAAATGGAAGAAAAGTGGAAACGAAAATTAAAATTTTTGTTGCTAGTCAAGTATCTATTTCTGGAAGAACTTTCACAACACTGGCTATTGTTTTCCATGCTGGAGCTACTACCACATGTGGACATTATACTGTATATTTGAAATGCAAAAATGGTTGGAGTCACTGCAACGATACACACTTGGAAATTAAACCGAGATTGCCTTATGAATTACCCAACTCATACTTGATATTTCTGAAACAAAAATTTTAGATACATTATTCGGCCTAGAGGGAAAATGGGAAGATGCTTTAAGGAATTGATACTGGATGATTTCAAAAAAATTTCCACACATTATTTGGCCTTGAGGAAAAATGTCAACAGAAAGTACACAGTAAAGGTAACATTTAAAAATTGGAAATAGTATTGGATGTGTTATTTGTGTTGATTTGTTATTGTGGTTGTAAGAGTTAGTCATTTGTTTTTTTTTAACAATCTAGTTGATTGTTTTTTTCCCCAGCTGTTTATGATGATACTACACTGACATCACTGTGAATAGTGAAGTTAAGTAGAATCTGATAACAGCAGAAAAAGGGAGAAAAATATGTTTTGAAAATGTTATATTATGTTGTATTATTTGATAAGTAACAGTGTAATTTGTGAAATATATTACATTACACAACAGTTTTACAGTTTATTTTCTTTTCTGTAGTGGAAAAGTCAGAAAAAACAGTACTAATGACAAATAGCAGAATAGTAGTTTAATATTTAAAAAAAAAATCAAATTCACTGAAAAAACCATAGTTTTACAGACGTTATAGTTAGAAATTAGCATTTAAAAACCTTAGAAATTCACTGAAAAAACCATAGGTTTCAGGGACGTTATAGTTAGCTGGACATTTCACTCGTACAAAACCATAGAAATTCCACCGTTATAGTTAGTTCAGTTAACTATAACTCGCGCCCCCGCAATGCACTGCTCATGACGTCACATATTACATCATTCATGGCATGGTCAGTGACATCCCTGATGACATCACTGATGACATCTCAAATGACATCACTGATGACATCACTGATGACATCATCCACGTGATAATCTGATGCACCTCATCACACCCTAATATAACCTTTAATACACCCACTGTAAAATACACACTACCATTTTCGAAAGCATCCACACACCAATACCAGTTACTACATACTCACTCACTGATTCCTATGTCTGTACACACATCCACTCATTCACCTATACAATCACTTATACATGCAGTCACTTATCAATACAACACTATCATATGCACTCATACACCTATTCAGACACTCACACACCGCCACTCATCCATGGAGTTACTCACACACCTAGTCAGTCATGCAAAGAATCAATCACACTCCCATTTACTCACCTAAACAGTTATACACACACCACCTCACTAATTCATACAGACAGTAACGCATAGTTAGTCTCTTATGTAATCACTGAAACAAGTACAGACTCATCCATATATGCCACTCTCACAATCACTCAGTCTCACATATAGTTTTTTATATACACCATCACTCACATATACTGCCTTTTACATATGTAGTTACTCACATATGTACCACTGAGACATCCATTCACTCACCATACACCCATACACACTCACCCACCCATACAGCTGTTTCCACATGCACTCTTGAACCCATACACCCAGTGAATCAACCACTCACACATCTATGCAGAGAGTCACACACTTCCAACCCACCCACACACACACTCAGTCCCCCATACAAATACTCAAGCAAACAATCAATAACCCATATAGACACTCATGTAGCTACTGACCAACCCATGTAGCAGCTTACACAACAACAGACAGACTGATACAGACATTCACACAGTTTAGTCACTAACCCATGCATTCAGTAAGACACGTTTAATGAGTCACTTATACAATCAGTTACATACCTCCTAAATCCTCCATCCAGACACTTATACACCCACTCATTCTTCAATACACCTTGCTATTTATATAAAACATATTTAAACTTTACAGAAACACACAGTCACTGGATGATGTCATCAGTGATGTCATCAGTGATGTCATTTGAGATGTCATCAGTGATGTCATCAGTGATGTCACTGACCATGCCATGAATGATGTAATATGTGACGTCATGAGCAGTGCATTGCGGGGCGCGAGTTATAGTTAACTGAACTAACTATAACGGTGGAATTTCTATGGTTTTGTACGAGTGAAATGTCCAGCTAACGATAACGTCCCTGAAACCTATGGTTTTTTCAGTGAATATATATATGAGTAACTCATGAATATAGAAAAAATATTAAACCCTTAATACAATAAATAAACTAAAAACAATTGATCAATTTACATAATTACTATTCAATAAAACATTTTTTATCAATGAATAAATAACTGGAATTCAATTATTAACTAAGCTCCCTCCCTTGACGCCCACAAATCTAGCAGCCCGCACCTGAAATATATATCAAAAATAACTAGTCCAGAACTTATATATTTTTAAAAATTAAATATTTAACTAATAATTAACAGTTTATTTTTAATTAACTTCCCACCCTAGACCCCTAAAAACCTACCACTCTGCAGCTAAAAAAAAATAATTGAATAGGTATTCCACAAACTACATATTTAAAATTCAATCAAATAATTAATTTACATATAATAACGAATAGCTAATTATTACTTGATTAACTTCCTACCCTATACCACTAAAAACTTAGCATCACGTAACTAAAATATAAGTAAAATAAATCAGTATTTCTTTTTTATATAATTAAAGATCAATTAAATAAAGAATTAATAAGAAATCATTAATTATTACTTAATTAACTTCCCACCCTACACCTCTACAAACCTAGCAGCCCTCCACTAACCTATAAGTAAAATAAACAAGTATTCCATAAATTACATGATAAATATCAATCATAAAATGAAATAAAATATATTAAATAATTAATCAATAAAAATTCTAAATCAATTAATATTACAATTAATAACATTTATATAAACAATAGTAAAACATAAAATTAATATATCAACTAAAACCCATTGAAATGGTATAAAAACTCTATTATTACCCACTATATTAGTGAAAATGATATTAAAAACATCAATATTATTTACAACAATATTATTTACCTCAAAAACGATATTCTGGTCAACAATATTTGTGTATCTTAATGTTTGTGTGGCATGATATTTAATGTCCAATATTTCTGTTTTGCGATATTTTAAATTTATTTTAAATTGTTTTATTGAGTTTTCTATAAGAATATAAACAGAGGGACAGTTTGAAAAAGGAATTAAAGAAAAGACAGTGCCTGTCTATTCATAGCAACATTTCTGAGTAATCTATTCATGAAGGCACCATGAGAGTGGGTACAGAAGGCAAAGGGGCGGGTACAAGATGTGCATAGTAGTTTTGTCAGTAATAGTACATATACAGAAGTCATATGTGCCGAGCATGGATTGATATATACAGATCTTAGAACTAAAGAGAGCGATCAGATGAGTAAACATTGCATAGAGTTGTCATTTCAGAAAACATCTTCATGGTACCTATATGTAAAACAAACAATGGTATCTATATAAACAAAATAAACAGTCAGTACTAAGGCTGATAGTTGAGTAGACGTCAGTATTGCATGAGTGTCAGATGCAGATCGGCAGGTAGAGAGGATTAATTTGGATAATGGAGGTCGTAAGGGAGAGGTCAACATGGGTGCATTTGTGTAGGGATAGATGGGTCAGTTGTATGTAGATATCTAGTGAGTTCAATACTGGCCTATAAGATGGGCGCCAGGGGGAGCACTATAAAGAGGTGTTGTCTGCACCTCTTAGAAATGTGAGTCACTCGTGCCACATGTGGAATAAGACTATGTCAAAGTTCATCCACTTAGTGAGGACGAGTTTACAGGCAAGAGTTAACATTAGGTCTAGTAAGTCTCTATCTGCTTCATTTTTTATTTGAGGATCTAACTGGCCGAGAAAAACATAAGTGAATTCACGTGAAGGATAAATATGTGAAACCTTTTCGATAAATGCATAAACACAGTTCCAATAAGTCCAGAGGATAGGGCAGTCGAAGAGCATATGTGCTAAGTTGCCAGTTTGTTCATTACAGTTCAAGCACATGGAGTCTTTTGTGAAGTTGAGTTTAGGGAGTTTTTCTGGGGTATAGTAGCATCTATGGCTAATCATGTATTTAGTTTGGGACAGCACTGGAGATATCTTATTCGAGAAAGTGGAACTTTATATGCAGTTCCAATAGAATGTTATTTGACTTTTGGAGGGATACATCACCCATTTCTGTTCATTCTGGGTTTTGGATTTATGAGATTTGGGTAGGAGTAACTTATACACCTTGGATACGATGTGTCCTGCTTTGTACAGGCCATTGAGGAGAGCCAGGAGTGAGCAGTTATTTTTAAGTGCTGAGTATTTCAATATTTGAACTCTTAGCCTCAAGAATTTATAGAAATCTGTGTTCTCTAGTCTGAAGCGGGACTGCATTTTGGAGAAGGAGTGGGGGTAGTCGTTGCCAAAGATGTCTTTGATCAGACCTTTTTCCGACCAATTGGACCATATTATAGACTGACCATCGAGTTTGATTCTGGAGTTTAGCCAAATGCATGACAGATTAGAGTTACAGATCTTTGTCTTCAAAAGGTATTCCACCCTGACAATGGCTCTCTTGGTATTATCCAAAATGTATTTGGAGCGGGATGGATGGGGATTATGCATTGTCAGATACTGACAGATAGGTTTTTTATTTAGGGCTGATTTTTCTATGTCTACCCAGATATGTATGTAGTTTGCATCCTCAAGAAACCAATTGATGCTTCGTTTGAATAAAAAGGCTGTCTGGTAGTTTCTAAAGATAGGGAGACCTAACCCACTGTTGCCTTTCGCGAGTCTGAGTTTTTTGAGTGATATTCTCTTTGTTTTGTCTTGCCACAAAATGTATTGAAGGTGTTGTCTATTTTACTTAAAAAGTCTTCTGAAAGGTATATAGGGAGCATACTAATTAGATAGTTGATTAAAGGAGTAATCATCATCTTTAGGGTCTCTGCCCAACCCCACCAGGAAAGAAAGTTAGGTGACCAGTCACCAAGAAGTTTATTGTTCTTTTTAAGTAATGATTCTTTGTTAAATTTTAGTATAGTGATGAGGTCGCCAGAGAATTCCACTCCTAAATATTTGAGGCATCCCAGTTGCCATGCGAGACCAAAGTCCCCCAAGATCTCTTTGTTCCCTATATTATTAAGGAGATTAACCTCTGATTTGTCCCTGTTAAGGGTGTAACCTGAGACGTCTGCAAATTCTTGTATTGATATCATCAGTGCGGTTATAGAGGCAGATGCATCCACGATATGGTCCGCGTAAGCAGCAAGTTTTATATTTAGTTTACCGAATGAAACCCCTGATATACCTCTATTCTTGCTGAAATGGTGTACAAAGGGTTCTAGGACTAGGAGAAAGAGAGGAGGTGATAGGGGACATCCTTGTCTTGTCCCTTGTTCTAAGGAAAATGTGTTTGATATGATACCTCCCACTCTTACCCTAGCTGTTGGATTGTAGTATAGTGACATTATCATTCTAATGAGAGATTCGCCAAGGATGAACTTTTCCAGGACCAATCTTAAGTAACGCCAGTCAACTTTGTCAAAAGTCTTTTCTGCATCAAGGGTAATTACAACTGTCGAGGATTTTGAGAGCTTAGATTTTCTAGGATATGGCATAATATACGTGTATTATCAGTAGATAGTCTGTTCTTAAAGAACCCGACCCGAAAAGGGTGGATGAGTTTAGAGATGTATTTTTGGAGTCTGGTTGAGATTATCATAGCATATATTTTACAGTCCAGATTAATCAAGGAAATTGGTCTGTAGTTTTTAGGGAGTATGATATATTTCCCTTCTTTTGGGATAACAGTGATAATAGCTTCCACAGGGGTGCCTGTAACTCGCCCTGAGTTGGCGAAATGGGTAAAGAGGTTTTCTAGGGGTGGGATAATTGATGAAGAGAATGCTTTAAAGAATTGCCAGATTTTAATTTTCTAATGGAGTTGGCTATTTCCTCTTTTGTGATGGGTCCATTGATCGCTTTTAATTTCTCATCCGTAAGCTTAGGTAAGTTAGCGTTTTTAAGGTAGTCTATCCATTTCTTGTGGTCCAGAGAGGTGTTATCTTTGTATAAGGTCTGGTAGAAATCTTTAAACACCTCTGCAATTTTAGTGGGGTTAGTGTATACTACACCATGTTCGTCTTTAATGGAATTTAGACATATTTCTGTAGCTTGTATTTTAGATATGATGCTAAACTTTTACCCTCTTTATTGGCTTCATATAGGTAAATACTTTTTGTTTGCTGATCCATATACCTGCTCTTGTGCTTATTATTTTATTGTATTCATATTTTTTCTGGGTAATCTCTCTGAGGCTATTGCTGCCTCTATTGGAAATGTGTTTTTCTAGATCAGCAATTTGTTTTTCTAATTCTAAGAGTTTAGTATTCGCACCCTTATTCTTGTTGGATCTAATCTTGATTATTACCCCTCGTAGCGTGGCCTTCAGGGCTTCCCATCTCGCTATTTCTGAGGTTTTGTGTGGTTTGTTGTCATTAAGGAAGTTCTGTATTGTCTCTTCAATGGCTTGTACGTTACTATGCTACCTAAATATCTTGTCATTAAAGCTCCACTGCATCTGTTTTGGCACAGGGGAGTGGTGGGAAATAGACGTGGTTATGCAAGAGTGAGCCGATATCACTCTAGGTTTGATTGTTGTCTGCTCAACCTTTCTGATGGAGTGACTCGAGATTAGCAGGTAGTCAATGCAGGCGTAAGAGTTGTGTTGAAAAGAGTAGATGGTGTAGTCTTGTTCATCTGGGTTTTGGATTCTCCATGTGTCAGCAAGACTGAATCTCGGGCATAGGTTTTTAAGTGCTGTATAGCTTTTGTTGGGGCGGTATGAGAACTGTAAGTTTCTATCTATTGCAGGATCCATAGGTAAATTGAAGTCATCTTTAAAGATGAAGGTTGAGGATTCTGAGATCATTTTTAGATGAGAAGAGAGGTAATTCCAAAAGGACGGTTCATCTGCTGTTGGGGCATGTACATTGACCACAAAGAACTCATTATTATTTTTGGAAAGGTTGGATATAATCCATCTTCCTTGTTTGTCTCTTAAATTGGAGATCATATTTATATTTGGAGTTCCTAGTTAATAGGGTTAAGACGCCATTTTTCTTCCACACGCCATCTGGGAATGCTACATCAGAAAAGTGGTGTTTTCACATCAATGTGATGTGTGAAGAATCGGTTTTGGTTTGTTGAAGGAGAACTATATCTCCTCTGAGTTTGTATATGTGGTCAATGATTTTCTTTTTCTAGATCGGGTGATTGATCCCTTTCACATTTAATGAAATTATCTTGATATTCTGCGTTTGATTAAGCATGATTAGTTTTTAACTAGGAACTTGTGATTTGTTCAGAAGGTTGTGACTTGGAGACAGTGTGAAATTAAATATTAGACCCCACTTATCTGTGTTGTAGGATGATGAGGCAGTTGGGAGTGTAGAAAAAGGGGCGATGAGTGTACCTCCTTCCTCACATCTGCAGATTAACACTGCATCCTGAATCAAGAGAAAGTACCTTTGTGACAGTATAGAAAGACATCTATTTGAATGACCGTACCACATTTACCTAGTATTGACATAAATAGAGAAAGTAAAAAAGAAAGTACAAAGCAAAAGGGTAGATTCCAAATGAGAAATGTAAGTAGCTAGGCCCATTCTGGTTGCCCCCCCCCGCTCGAAGCCTGTTGTGGGGCCACTCCGGGACTTGGGCGGCACCTCGGAGTCCAGGAGTACCCAGGCGGTAGTAATTGGTGAGGGGGCCCGACAACCGGAGGCCCCGGCCGCGCAGAACTATAGCTGCGGCGACTACAACGGCAGGAGTGCTCGGAGCACTGCTCCACAGCAGTGACATGGTGGGCGGTGCACGTCGGAGACCTGAGCTGGCGATTATGGCGGCTGTGTTGGGCCACGGCCTGTTGTATGTCGAAGGGGGCATGAAGACGAGGGGGTTCCTCCGGGTGATCCACAGGGATCTGGGTGGCCATTGGAGGGCCTGGCCACATCGGGAATTGACTGCTGGAACCCCTGTCTCCATCCACTGACCCCCAGGGCCAGCTGTCGCTAGTGGGGAGAGGCACGGCGTTCTAGTCTGCCACTGAGAGAGATCCGAGTCGCCCCACTGCGGAGACGGCCGGCGGCCTCGTGAAGGTAAGGCCTGAGCACGTCAAAGGAGAAAGAGGCCCCACCCACTTGGGCCTGTCGCGGGGCTGCACTGGGACTCAGGCGGCGCCTTGGAGTTCAGGAGCACCCGGGCAGGCGGTGACTGGTGGGGGGGCCCGACAACCGGATGCCCCGGGCGCGCAGAGATACAGCGGCAGCGACCATACCGGCAGGAGTGGTATCGGAGCGCCGCTCCATAGCAGTGAAACGGCAGGCGGTGCCCATCAGAGACCAGAACTGATGATTTTGGTGGCCGTGTCGGGCCGCGGCGTGCTGCACGTTGAAGGGGGCCTGAAGAGGAGGGGGTCCCTCCGGGCGATCAACAGAGATCTGGGTGGCCTTCGGAGGGCCTGGCCACATTGGGATTTGACTGCCGAAACCCGGGCATAAAGGGATTGTCGCGCCCACATTGGGGCATATTGCACCACGTATACAGGAGAGTCACCGCGACGGCCCCCATCTGGAGGCGGTGTCACTCGCCCGTGGTGTGTGGACCGCGAAAAGAACTCGGAACAAGAGGTGAGCAGTACTGTGATCGAGCAGGTGTAAAGGGGCTGGCCCACCGTGTCTTGAAAAACTGGTGCGGGCAGAGCCTGGAACAGCATTACATCATAGTGAAGCCCAAGCAGCAGATCAGGGCCTAAGGTGGATTAAGATACCCACTAGGGGGTGGGGGGGCGCGCTCACCTGCGGAGGCAGTCAGGCTAGGCCCTGGTGTGGCTTGCGAGTGGTGCGTTCCCCCCAACAGTTCTTTGCCAATTGGTCTCGGGCCCCTCCCGAAGGAGACTCCTCCTCCTGGCACTGCTGCTCCAATTTGCCCATCCTGCAGAACTAACTTGTGTCGCCTCAGAGGCCTTCCTACCTTGAGCGCCAGGGGATCGTTTTACCCAGCCCCCCCCCCCATACAAGAAATGGCGCGCGACAAATCACCAAGCAACAACGCCAAACAGAGCACAATGGACAGATTTACGGGAGTGGGCACTCATGTCGTGGCTCCAGGGAATCCCACCAGCATTATGTCAGACAACACAGCTCTCGTGGCAGCTATTACGCAATCAAGGGACATGTTAGAGGCCAAGATTGGAGCAGTCGGCTCTGATGTCATGCTCATATGGCAGGACCTGCGTAACGGATGTAGGAATCACCGAAGCCGAAACCCAGCTATCAAGAGCTGAAGATACGGTCACTTCCCTACAGAAAAAGGTATCCTCCTTGGAGTCCATCACTAAGGGTCTGGCGGTGCGTGTGGAGGATGCAGAGGGAAGGGCCTGGAGAAACAACCTCTGGTTTGTGGGCTTCCCCAAGGGTTGCAAAGGGTGTGACATGGAACAATTTCTCACTAACTGGCTTAAAAACTGGCTCCCATCCACCTCCAAGTCGCAATGCTTTATCATCGAGTGTGCCCACTGGGCTGTGCTCCAGAAGCCCCCCCCAGGCACTAGACCGAGACCTATCATTGCCAGGTTCCTGAACCTCCACGATAGGGACAACATTCTGAAACAAGCCAGACAGCAGGACACATTGCTGCATGCCTCCCAACATATAATGATTTTCCCGGACTATACCAGGTTAGTCCAGCAGCATAGACAATCATTTATGGAGGCCAAAGCTCACCTGCGAGATCTCAAAATCCAATATGCTCTGCTGTTCCCTGCCTGTTTAAGAGTGACATATCAATCACGCTCCTATTTCTTTGAAACACCGGAAGAGGTGTTCGCATGGACCGATGTAAAGGTTAAGGCGAAACCGCACACCCCGCCGCGGCTGGACTCGGACTCGTCGTCAGGAGATGCAACCCTCAAACGGACTAAACTCAGGGATACAAAGAGCCATAGATCAAGATCAGTACGTCGATCCAGGACTGAAACCCAGCATGAGCAGAAAACGTCATAACTGGACACCGAAGAGTCGATGTTGGTCGCAGACATTTCACTAGTTGCAGCAAGTACACTTGGGCTACTTCCTCCACAGGGACATTTTCTCGCCTCAGAGACAATTAAATGGTTAAGGGAAGTTTACTGGGGATCCATTGGCTGGGGATGATATCTGGCTCCCGTTGGGGCTGGGTTCCCTCCCCGGCTGCGACAGATACTTCAATGGTTTTGAGGTATAGGAGAGGATGGGAGGGATTATGGGACAATCTAGTTCTATTAGTTGTGCTAAGTTCTTACACTATACACACATACGGTACCCCCCAAGCACAGCAACATATAGATCCTCCCATATACGCTTGACGCACCAGTCCACATGTCATCCAACATGACAAATACTTTAGGAAATGGGCTCAGAGTAGTCAGTTAGAATGTACGGGGCATGTTGGACAAGATTAAAAGGGGCGCTGTACTCCACCAGGCCAAGCGCTATGAAGCTGATATCCTAATGCTACAGGAAACATGAAAGGAGAAGAAACTGCAGGCCAACCCCAGACACACAGCAAGGGCAGTACTTCTCCTCAGTCTCTCTAGCTCTTCTCCTTGGCAAAGGTTCCTCTTGAATTCCAGAAATGATCTAAAGTTCAGGGGTTTTAGGTCTAATACTTATACCCCAAAATGTCTTTGTTCTCTTTGTGCAAGGGGCTCTGAGCCCAGTTCAAACCAGTTCTGGGGGGCACTCTGCAAGTGCACAACATCCATTGTCAGTGTGAGCCTTGGCTACAGACACACCACAGGGGGGCGGAGCCAGCACTGTGGAAGGCAGGCACAGCCCTATTCAGGTACAGGTGCGAATCCTCCCACCAATCCAAATGCTGATCAGGCCTATTCAGCCTAGTGCTGACTCATCCAGACTCCTGGAGCCACTGAACCTCCCCAGCCCCTGTCACTCCAAAGCCAGACAGTCAATCCACAAACAGGCAGAGGCACACAGGATGGTTAAACAAGAAAATAGCCACTTTCTAAAAGTGGTATTTTCAAACACACAATTTAAAAACCATCTTTACTAAAAGATGTGTTATTAAATCCTGAGTTCAGGGATACAAAACTCCATTTTTCAATCTTATCCCTACGGGAAGATATGCTTGTAAAATGTTACAAAGCATTTCCCATTCTGTCCTATGGGGCAAGATAGCCTTTCAATAGTGAAAAACTAAATTGGCAGTATTTCACTATCAGGACATGTTACACACACCAGTACATGTCCTACCTTTCACATACACTGCACCCTGGCCAGGTGGTACCTTGGGCCTACCATAGAGGTGCCCTATATGTAGGAAAAGGGAAGGTTAGGGCCAGGCAAGTGGGTGCACTTGCCAAGTCGACATGGCAGTTAACAAACTGCGCACAGGCACCGCGGTGGCAGGCCTAAGACATCTTTTCAGGGCTACTCATGTGGGTGGCACAATCAGTGCTGCAAGCCTACTAGGAGCATTTGATTTACCAGCCCTGGCACACTCAGTGCACTTTACTAGGGACCTACTGGTAAATCAAATATGCCAATCATGGATAACCAATCACAAGAACAATTTACATGGAGAGCATATGCACTTCGGCACTGATCAGTAGTGGTAAAGTGCCCAGAGTCCTATAGCCAACAAACACAGGTCAGGAAAAAATAGGAGGAAGAAGCAAAACGTTTGGGGATAACCCTGCAAAAAGGGCCATTTCCAACAGCTTCATTCTAATTACTTTGTATTTCTAGACGCTCACATTGAGGTGTCTTTATGTCAAGTTATTTTTGGCTTGATAATAAACCTAACTAACCTTAAGTAGTTGTCCATGAGTTATTATGTATCCAAAGGAATTATTGGCTCATTGATTGTGTCCTAACGACTTTTCTCCCCTTTACACTTTCATGACTCTAGAATAGGTCTAGAACATATGGGCCCGGCCCTTTTACCTGTCAGGCATAAATGGTTTTAACTACTGTGTAAATATACGCCACCACTACGTAGATTATGCAGTGGTAAATCCCACAGAAAGAGTAGGGAGTGGGAGTTACAAGCCATGGTTTGACTTGAAAGTTTGTGAACGCCCACAAACGTGTGAATTTGCTGCAATTCAAAAAATCTCCTCTACCCTTTCCACCCAGGAAATTGTCAGAGATTTACTTCAGTAAAGGGCTGGAGTAACTCCCGTTCCGTAGTGGAAAGGGGAATGGAAAGCCTCAGATTTTGTGATGATTTAGTGAAAGAAGTTTGTCCAGAGCAAAAACATTTTTTCTTGTGCACAAAAAAAAGAAATAAAAAATGTGCATGTGCACAGTGAATTGCTTATCCACAGTGCATAATTGTGCACTATGTACAATTACGCAGTTGGGAAGAAGCAGTCTTTAAAAAACATCACATTTCTCCCTGTGAATAATCTACATATATCGAGGAGAACTCCTGGAAATCTGAGATTGTCTCAGCTTTGAGAGAGGGCCCTCAGTCCTTGTACCTACATATTTGGATAATGAAAGTTTCTGTAAACCTCTAACATCAACAACCACTTACTTAAGTGGGGGCACCTGAACATTGTTTCACACAAATAAAAAAAATTCACACTATTCAATTAATTTGTGAAGCTGAAATGCTAAACTAATCAATTTAGATTAACAAACTACAACAAATGGGTACTAAATGAATTTGCTCCTTCCTTCTACTCAATCTCTCTCTCTCTGATATAGACATGAATACTCTTTCGATTCCATAGTGCACAGGCTTCATGTCAAGGACAATGCGTTATTATTTTAGGCTCCATTTAGTAAAGGTAACTTATAGAGTCTGTTCAGCAAGTTACCATGAATGAACGCGATGCAGTTGTCGTATCTTTATGTTGCTTTGTTGCTTGAGTGATATCTTGATATTCCTACTTTTAAGATCTTACTATGTGCATTAATGATCATAGGTAGTAGATCCAGATAGTGTGTGGTAGAGAATCTGACTCCCGCTGCTGCCTCACACATGAGCGTGAGTATTCTGCCGCACATACAGATCATCCTGCCTGCTTGTCCCTTCCCCACTGCATGGGAAGTACCAGGCTGTACGCAGGAAATGATGCACACACCAGACACAGGACACTACAATAACTTTGTCGAGTTATTACTTATCATATGCTTGAACAAGAATCTGGTGAGGAACATGGTACCAAAATGTAGTCACAGTGTGGAGCCTAAAATAGTGCATCATTCAAACACCTTTGAACATAACAACAGCCATGCTCAGTCCACCTAGGGTTGCCACCTTTCCCAGAGATACCTACTAACCATCTGTTCACATTTTAACATTCTGCAAAGGACCAGATATGACTGTTAGTAGAACTTTATATGAAATTGTCTGTATTCATTTTAACATGGCCTTTTTATCTTTGTTTACTTTATGTCAGGGGTTATTGGGGCAGCTGTAGCACACATGATTGAAATTCCACCTGCACATAGATTTTGTGTGAGGACAATGAGCTGAAGATTAAGGTTATTTCAATTTCCTTACTTCAAACAGCTGCCCCCAAAACAACTTAATAAACCAATAACATCCATGTTTTCAGAAAAACCCTGAGTTAGACTTGTAGCCCAAAACCAAAATATCATGAGTAAAGTAACTCAGATGTATCTGATCCATACGTTTTGCTATTTCCTTTCCTCAACCTTTTTATTTGCCTCTTATCACAGTGATGAAGTGTCTTTTTGGCTTATTGGCGGGGGAGAGAGAGGAGAGAGAGAGAATGCGAGAGAGGTAGAGAGAGAATACAAGAGAGAGAGAGCGAGAGGTACACAAGACCCCACCACCGACCTCCAAGGACACCAACGACTCAGCAGGCACCCTCCACCTATGGATCGCCGACTGTGCCAACACACTGGCCCCCCTCAGGAAACCCTCCGGCAGGCAGCCCTCTGAGAAAGCCAGCTGGTTCTCCCCCACTCCAAGAGTCCAGGCGCACCTGCAGATGACTTGAGAGAAGATGGAGGAGCAGCAAGACCTCGGCAGACCACGCAGCCTTCAAAATCGCCATCACCACACACCACCACCTCATCAGAAGCACAAAGAAAACTGCCATACAGGAACGTATCAACACTAATGCTCACAACAGCAAAGAACTCTTCACCGTGATCAAAGAATTCACCAAACCCAGCATAGATGCCACAGACATACCCTCCTCCCAAGACCTCTGCGACAACCTCGCCACCTTCTTCCACCACAAGATAATAGATATCTATGACAGCTTTGCAACCAGAACCCACCCACCCCACCCGCATCCACCACACCCAAATGCTCCAGATCCCAGCAGACCCTGCTCAACTGGACCACCCTCACCACAGACGACACCGTAAGGATCATGAAAAGCATCCACTCTGGAGCCCCCTTGGACCCCTGCTCCCACCACATTTTCAACTGAGCCGGCGCGACCATTACCCCCCAACTCTGCCGCACCATCAACTGCTCCATCAAGTCAGCCACCATCCCTGAAGACTGGAAACATGCAGAGATCAACCCCTGCTGAAAAAACCCTCTGCCGACCTGACAGACCTCAACAATTACAGACCCACCTCTCTGCTCCCTTTCCCAGCCAAAGTTATCGAGAAGGCCATCAATGCCTGACTCACCAAATTCATTTAAACAAACCACACCCTGGATCCCTCTCAATCAGGCCTCAGAATCAACCACAGCACCGAGACTGACCTCCTCGCCGCGACAGACGACATCCGCACTCTCCTCGACCGAAGCAAATCCGCAGCCCTCATCCTCCTGGACCTCTCTGCCACCTTCAATGCCGTCTCCCACTACACCGTCTGCACAAGACTCCATGACGACAACATCCATGGCAAAGCCTTAGAGTGGATCCTCTACTTCCTCACCCGTCAAACCAAGAGAGTCTGGCTCCCACGTCCTCCTCAGAACCTGTAGAGATCAGCTGCAGAGTCCCTCAGGGCTCCTCTCTGAGCCCCACCTTCTTCAACATCTACATGGCCACGCTTGCAGCCATCGTCAGAAAACACGGACCATGTGGGGAGGAGGAGCCTCGGCCATGATGGCCGCCCGGAGTTGAAGCTCCGTGATGAACCTGCACACCGGCATCCAGAGCGGTATTTCGCCGCGTCCTAATGCTGCCAATTTCGTCAATTTCTGCAATCGGAGCACTGGCGGAGCATTCTCAACACTAAACCGCCTCCCTACGATCCCGCCTCGCCGAGATATGATCCGCGTCTTCCCCGCACGGAAACGAACCAAGATGGCACCCGGGGAATTGTGAAAAAACACCCGGGAGCCGAGGAAGTTGACTGCGATATCGCCGGTTGCCACTTTAATCATCCAATAGCGGCCTCATCCACCCCCTCCTACCGCCCGCTTCTCGATGCAAGGTTTGACCTCCCTGCTGGCACTGAGCAGAGGAGATGAGTAGAGACACGGGAGGAGCGGCGCAACAGACGGAGGTTTCGAGTGCCGGGACACGCAGCGCCCTACTGGAGATGGTAGTGTGTGGCGGGGACTCAGAGGAGCGAGAATGTAGCGGAATCCACCGGGAACCAAGTAAGGGGAAATAATGCACTCACCCGGTGACGTGAACCCGCGAGGGAGGCCCCCAACGATAGTTACTGCCTGGGAGTGCTGTAGCCTGGCCGAGAACGTTTTGACTGATGCGTGCCAGAGTGGCGGGCCCCCTGATGACTGCCCGTATGTTGATACCGGGCCTGCGGCTGGCAGTACCCTCCAGAGGGGAGAGAGGCAACAAAAGCTCAATGCCTGACCCTAAGATGGCGGCTGCGGTCGAAGGCGGCGCCATCAAAGTATAACACTGGAACCACACAAGGAACTAACCTTAATCCAACTGGACGCACACCTGATGAGGTATTTGCCGCATTTTTTTTACTTCATTAGGGGCTCTGCGGCTGTTTGTTGAAAGCGGGTTGCCTGTCCTTAAAATGGCGACTGTACGAGCAACACGGAGCTCCTCCTTCCAGCCTGGCGATTTGGTGCTTGGTCAACGTGGCGCTAGCCAAGTGGGAAGAGGCAATACCATTAGACCCTTTTACAGGGAGAGCCTTTCTCTACCAGCTTGACTCCCTTAAATGGCCCCCACAACTATGCCCTTGTCCAAAGCACTCCTACTCCCCTTGTTGGGGATGGATCCAGCTTCTTCGCCCTGGAGTCTCAGAGACCCCTCTGAGAGAGTCCACAGTGACAAGGGTGACACACTTAGTGGAGGACTGGGACTGATCCCCTTACCACTGGGAGCCGTCTCCTACCCTGCCGGATGTCGGACACTGTGTTCCTGCTGGGTTTCCCACCCCCTCCCCCACCTCTTCCCTCCTTCATTCCTCAGAGTGTGCCCGTGACCAAAGCCCTCCTCTTCCTTGTTGGGGAGGGATCCTGCATCTTATGCCCTGGAGTCTCAGCGACCCCGCTGAGAGAGTCCACCGTGAAAATGGGAATCACACATAACTGAGGACTGAGAATGATCCCTGTCCCACCCAACCGGACGTCAGACACAGTTACTTTCCCGTCTCCACGCGGTGTCCCCTACCTCTTCCACCTCCGCTTCCCTCCTTCATTCTTTGGCTACATCCCCTTTCTCTTCCTCTCTCCCCTGAATTCCTCTCCACCTGCTTGCTTTGTCTATCCTTATGCCTATGCTCCGCTAAATTCTCCCTCCCCTCACCCTTTTACATTACCCCCTTACCCCTCTACACGCCATTAACCTAAAAATTTAACTTGTAACTGTTGTACCTTATGTAACAATGTTTAATTTGTAAGCTATGTAACTCTCCTCATGTAAAGCGCTCTGATGCCTCCGGGTCTAGCCAGCGCTATATAAAACTCAAGTAAATAAAATAAATAAATAAATAAAAAATCATCGTCTCCTACGCCAATACCCAGCTGATTCTCTCCCTCACCAATGAACCTACAGTTGCCAAGAGCAACTTCCACAATGGGATGGAGACAGTAGCCGCCTGGATGAAGGACAGCTGCCTCAAACTCAACTCCAACAAAACCAAAGTCCTCATCCTGAGCTCCACTCCCTCCACCTGGGACGACTAATGGTGGCCCACAGCGCTCTGAATACGCCCACACCCACTGACCAAGCAAGCAACCTGGGCATCATCCTCAACTCCTCGCTCTCAATGAACCACCAAATCAACGCTGTCTCAGCCTCCTGCTTTCACACGCTCCGCTTGCTTCTGAAGAGTGTCAAGTGGATCCCCACTGTGTGCAAGAGAACAGTCACCCAGGTGCTCATCAGCAGCAAGCTTGACTATGGCAATGCACTCGTCGCCGGCACCACCCAAAAACTACAAAAAAAGTTGCAGAGCATCCAGAACGCCTCCACCAGACTTATCCTGGACATCCCACATCGAAGCCACATCTCCGGTCACCTGAGAGACCTTCACTGGCTCCTGATCAACAAAAGAATCACCTTCAAGCTCCTCACGCACACCTACAAAGCCCTCCACAACACCGAACCTGCATACTTCAAGTGCCATCTGTCCTTCTACACACCCACCAGACCCCTCTGCTCTGCCCAACTGGCCCTAGCCACTATCCCAAGGATCCTTAAGACCTCGGCTAGAGGAAGATCCTTCTCCAACCTCGCTGCGAAGATCTGGAACTCTCTAGCTCTACATCTTAGGCAATCACCGTCACTGCCTCAAGTCAGGAAAGACCTCTAGACCTGGCTCTTCGACTGAAGCTGCAGAACCCCCTCCCCAGTGCCTTGAGACCCTAGTGGGTGATTAGCCATGCTTTAAAAGAACCTTGATTGATTGTTTGAGAGAGACAGAGAGAGAGAGAGAGAGAATGTGTGTGTGTGTGTGTTTGGGAGATGTAAAACGTGATGTCATTTATGAGGTTATGATTAACAGATGGCGGGGTGTGAGCTATGTTTTGAGCAGATTACCATAAGTGGGGAATTTCAGTAGTTTTTAGTTTTTGCACTATAACCAAAACATCACTTTACCCTTTCTTTTTAAAAGTATGTGCTTACTTCCTATAATGAAATGTTACTTTGACACAACCAAAAGTAACCATACCTTATCCAGAACAGATTTTTTCAGGTTTATATGATATACTGCTCCAAGTACTTGTCTCACTCAAACCAACTGTGCACAGCCCACAGCCAGGGTCTGCACACAGTCTCCTCTCACTGAGCACAACACACAACCTTTGTGCATGTACAGCAAGCTCTGGTTGCAAGGCCTGCCCTACAACCCGGCCCTGCACCACCATAACAAGCAGTGTGTGGTTGCAGGGTAAGGATACATGGCTTAGCTTACAACCAGAACCTTTACCCAGCCTCTCTCTTTCACTCAAACCGCAGTTTGGGGCCTTTGGCCATTTTCATCAGCCTTCCAATAAAGCCATCTGCTCCCTAGGGTGCAAGGTTTGGAACCTGGGCACCTTTCAGCCATACCGTGGACACAACCCTTGTAGGTACCAAAGATTTGCATATGGCTAAAACTCATGCAAGTAAGATCTCTGGATATGGGGATTTTTTGGCTGTGTCCAAAAGTTCTCCAGGATTAAAATGGAAAAAGATTGTTACTGCCCTTAAACTTTGCCCCTCCTTGGCGGATTTACAAAAACTTGACATAGCAAAACTAAGGTTATTGTACTAATTGTATGCCAAATTTTCAAGGAGGTGCATTAAAGGGTTCCAAGACTTTTAGCAAATAAACATTTTTGATCCCCACTTAATTGCCTCTTGATGAATCTAGACATATCTTGGGGCACTAAAACAATGCTATTGTGCCAATTTCATGTAATTTTAAAAAATCATAGCCTTTATGGCCCCTTTTTTTACGTCTTTCTCTCCTTGATGAAGCTCTGTGAAACTTGATATACCAAGAGTAGGCTAACCCTACTAAATTCCATGCAGATTCGTCAGATGCAAAACAAAATAATTATTTTCAACAAAAAGCAAGACTTAACCATTACATTGCGATATTTAAAATCTCCAATTCATCACATCTGAGTCTCTGCAGATAATTACCCAGGGTACCTGGCTGAGGTTGCCCTTCACATCTTTGGGACAATATCTGCTGGGACATATTTCTTTGTAGTCATGGACGGATATTCGTTATTTCTGCAGGTCATGGGTGTTTCCAGTACTTCTGCTGTGGTTGTCATCCCTCCTCTGAACAACATTTTTCTGACATTAGAAATGTCTGAAACTGGAAGGTTGGATAATTGAACTTACAACATTATCTAGCATCTCTCCAGCCCATCTTAAATGCAACACCCTCGACCTAATTATCTCCATTTCCACTTTTATCACACTGGAAGAACAAATAATTCTTGACTGGTCCAACCATCATCCCATTCCCTTTTGCATCTCCAAACACAACGCTGGAAAACAGAGTCAATTCAACCGCCTCAGACTATGGAAAAGACACCTTAAGAATAATTCTGTCCTGTATCTCTGAACCTAGAGCCATCACTCAGGCCTCTGTTATTTATAATGGTGCTGACTCCATCATTGGCTTTGACATTGAGTTGACTAAGGATATCATTAACCACATTGCTACTCTCAATCTTAAATGCATCTGAGACATACCTCGTACACCGTGGTACTCCAAGAGCCAACTTCAAGCAAACAACCAACAAATTGGAGAAAATACAGAGAAAAACTGGAACCTCTGACGCACTCCTTACCCCTAAAACTCAAAGGAAAATTCACAAAGATCCTGTTCATTTATCCAAACTGAAATACTTCAAGCACAAGATTAACGAGGCAATAAACCATTCAAGAACCCTTTTTCAAACCACAAAATTGTGCAAATCCCATCACTCACCGAATATGTGCAGTTCAGTTACCAGGGCTGAAAGCATCACCAAATTCTTGACCGTGGACATTCCAAGAATCCGCAAAGGCTTAAAACTCTCACATAAAAGCTCTTCGCCCCTCATGCCAGATATTTCAATCACTAAAAAGTAAATTTGCTAATGTTTCATGCAACGCAGTGCGGCAACCAAATTTGCAGAGCTGCATTGGTCGAAAGGGAAAAAACTGCACAGAGCCATATCTACTAAGATTAATGTTGCAGCTGCTGTCATCTCCTGCACTGACACTCAAACTAGGCTGGCTTGTGTGACAGAACCTTGCACCATCGAGCAGAGGGGTGCTGTCTAGCATAAGATCTGCACTACAACCATACCATTCCAGTACAAATGAGGATGCTAAGTCACATTCCAGAAGGATCCCAGCCACTGGAGTTGTGTTATGCAATTCAACACACATGCAATGTGTGGGTTTTCGGAGAAATTAAAATATTTTTTCTTGTTAATACCTGTTTGAAGAAGACATTATTTTTTCGCAGCCAGTTCTGGCTTTCTTTTAAGATTGGGATTTGAGTAATAACCTTTAGGTGTTTGTGCTCATCCTCCTAACTAGTGCTCCAGTAAAGCCCCATTGATGCGCTGCAGTTGAAAGTTCTTTTTTCCTAAGAAAAGAGAATGTTTCTACCACAAAATGCCTTTTACGCTGGAATGTAAATACCAATGCATCGCTTTGCATCATTTTGCCACGGCAGAAAGCCTTAGTAACTCTAGGCCTAAACGCCTTCCTTCCAAGTACTGAAAATAGATTCACTTCGACAGATTTTCACAAAGACCAATTCATATGTATGGCCCTTAGACAGCAATTCAAGTCTGAATGTGTACAAACATCATTTCTCCTCTCCTACTCAAAATTGTCAACACACAGTGGGTGTAGGCATATTTCCTTCCTCTCTCATGTCCGGCCAAGCCAACCCTTACTCAAGAAGCCAAATCTCGACCCAGACCTCCAAAACTTCCGACGAGTAAGCAAACTACCCTTCCTGGTAAAAAACAATTGAAAACAGTGGCTGAACAACTGCTGATCCATATTTCTTACAGCAACCTATTAAACAAAGCCTAATCGGGCTTCAAGTACAAACACAGCATGAGGATGCCACCCTTCAGATGCTAGACATCCTCAAAACCATGGATGAATGTGAAGCCTGCCTTGTTGGATCTGTCGTCAGTGTTGGGCACCAGTATCACGCATTCTGCCTGAATATTTTTCCTCTCATGTGGGTAAAGGATGGAAGGTGCTACAATGGCTTAAATACTTCCTGATGACTAGATCAAAATTTTTGAAACTCAGCTCATTCACATCTTTATCTTACCCGATGATCTGTAGGGTACCGCAAGGCTCAATTCTATCTCTGTACCTATTTACCACCTGTCTGGACCCTGCCTGTGATAGTCCAAGGTCACAACAGTATCTCAAAGTCTCCAACTCATCAAATTTAACAGCCCTGAAAAACGTCTTAGAGAAGGTAATTGACTGGATGTCTGCTTCCCTCGAAAACTAACGTCTAACAAAACAGAATTCTTACTTCTTTACCCCATCTTCTCTCCCAGATCAGTTCAAAAATGGCTCAACATTATCTTTTCTCTTAGTATTACTCTTTCACCAGCTCCATATGCTACTTCTGTAGGTTTCACCATTGATCTGTCTTTCTACCTGAATGACCTTGTAAATAAAGTGGTAAAAACATATCAAATTTACTTTTTTAAGAACATTAGGGACACTATCTTCCTTCTGACTTCAGATTAGCAATCTGAGCCCTAGTGCTTTCCCACCTAGACAGGGACAATACTGTTCTAGTTGATCTTCCAAAAACCACTATCATGCCTCTCAGGACCCTTTCATACATGCTATAGTGTGTCTGATTTCTAATACAGAAACAAACTAATCACATCACCCCAATCCTAATACAACTTCACTAGTTACCTTTAGAAACACACACCACCTTCAAATTAGCATGCATAATATGCAAGGCTCTGCCCTATGGACTTCCTCATTACCACAAGAACAAACTACAGACCTCCAGAAGAAAAAGACTGGCAAGTGGCAAATCCCGCCTTATCCTGGAAATCCTGAAAACAAAGAAGAGCAAGCCTTCAGACCTATATTTTGGTAAAAACTCAAAACGTATTTATTCAAGCATCATCTACAAGATTTAAAAAGTCCTTATCCTTCGCTTTACACCCCTCCCCTTACTAACATCTTAACTTTGTGTTTGATGGTACTACATATGGTGTTGTTTAACTTCTGGTTATCACACTAATTCTATTCTGCCTGTGTTATGCACTGTTTGATGCGCTCCATTTTTCCTGTGGCTAAGTCTGTGATCTCTAAATCCCATAAATAAATAAACAAACACACAAACAGTGTTAATAAGGATTTTGCAAACTATGCTGGTTTTCATTGCCTGAAATTCAGTCCTTTGTGATCAGGGGCAAATGGCATTGTTAAATGCTTCAAGGCCACATTGAGGACTGCTTTGCAAGTTGCCAAGCTCACAGATGCCCATGTATTAAAGACCGAGAGACTAGTCAAGTCAAGTCAAAAATACTTTTATTTGATTTGTTAAAAATCATAAAAGGATGGAGAACCATCGTGGAACACGATACTTTAAGTGTACATTTTAAAAACATATTATTAAAAAGGCCATAAGGTCATAACCGCGAACAGTGGGCAACTAGTTAAATAGAGGTATTGACAGGTGTATCAGTGCAATTAAAGAATGTGTAACTACAAGTTATTTTTGGGCTACTTGAATTGAGTCACTTTTTTCCAGTTCTTTTGCCGCAATTTTCCAAAATGTTATGGCTCTACAAAACAGGGGAATCGACAACCCTCCAAGACACCTGATGACTGCTGCTCTGCATGTTCTTATTTGTTCCTTCCTTAGAGCCTCCCGAAGGACGGTTTTTCGAGTTTCTAATAAAAAGGGCAAGTGCATAGTAGATGTAATAATGACTCGTCCCCTTGTCTACAAAGGCGGCATTCATTGGATGGCCATGTCTGTTTCCATTTCGGGGTCAGATCCTTCGAGGGAAATGACCCCATTCGTAGCAGCGTCAGATAGTGCTTTTTCTGGTGGGAGAAGTGTTCAATCAAATACGGTTGCAGCTTCAGCTTCTGGTAGGCCTGTATCACAGCCCAAGCATGATGTTTTTTTGCAAAGGTAGTTTTGTCCGTTAATACAGAAATCCGCTTGATGGTATGATTCACAGCGGATTTAAATCCCGAGTACGTTGCAGGGGCAAACCAGGCCTCCTCTAGCTGTAGTGCTGACAGGGATTCCTTCAGAACTGTTGTGGTTGAATTGACTAGCCTTACTTGATTTTCAATCTCTACCCAACAGTGGTGGGCTAAGGTGTTATCTTCTGCTTCCCTCATCCTCCAGTAATACTTTACTAGTGCACCTTGTCTGGCCGGGATCTGATTTTTTAATCCATATTCTAGGCGGATTTGTGCCTGTGAGGTATGTAGCGGTATTAAAAACAATCTCTTAAAAAATGTGGATTGTGCTGTGTTTAAAACTGTGGCATCTTTAATATTCAGGATTTCCGAGCCATAAGCAATGGAGGGTAGGAATTTTGCTGCAATCACTTTTAGCAGATGACCGATAGAGCAGCCTATGAGCTTTTTTAAGGTCTTGAAAGCAAACAACTGTTGTTTGGCTTTCATGCATCCTTGGTCCAGATGTAGCTTAAAGTTAAGATTGCAATCTAGGTGAAAACCTAGGTATTTGTAGGAAACTACCCGGGTCAGTGGTTGCTCATCCAATTTCCAGGAAAATGTACGCTTTTTCGTTGTTTTATTGTGTTTAGAGAAGCACATCACTTTTGTTTTTTGGTGGTTAATCATTAGGTGGTTCAGGGTAGAGTAAGCTCCCAATACCGTAATCAGTCTCTGCAGGCCTACGGGAGTTTGTGCTAGCAAAACAATGTAATCCGCATATTGGAGACACGGTGTCGATATTTTGCCCAATTTTGGGGGATCGGCTTGAATTAACCAAAGGCGCTTATCAAGATCGGAGGTGTAGATGTTGAATAGACAGGGCGCTAATACGCAACCCTGTTTTAACCCATTAAATGTTGGCATCTTGTCGGTTAAACTGCACCCATCTCCTTTCTTGATTTGGACCCATGTGTGTGAGTAGAGATTAATTATGGCCTCCAGAAGTTTAGACGGTACCCCCCAGCCTTGCATTTTTGCCCATAACTTTGCTCTCGAAACTTTATCGAAGGCCGCTTTAAGGTCGATAAAGCAGGCATACAAGGGCCTAGATTTTGCAAAGGCTTGATTGGCTAGGATAGTAACCGCAGAGATTAGGGTGCCCATCCCTGCCCGAAAACCGGTTTGCGTGTAAGGTATTAGGTTTGTTCGACTAACCCAAGCCTCTAAATCCACCAAGAGATTCGATGCGTATATTTTCGCCTCCACGTCAATTAGTGCAATCAACCTATAATTAGATGGATCCGAGCGGGAACCCGACTTATAAATTGGATTTAGAATACTTCCTCTCCAAGACACAGGGACCAGACTGGAGGCAATTGCATTGGTAAAAAGAGGAGTCAAGAGACCAGACCAAAATGAAGGATCATGCCGAAACAGGGCATTTGGTAAACCATTGGGGCCTGGGGCACCCTCTGGTTTTAAATTTTTTATAATTTTTAGCACTTGTTCTTGTGAAAACGACACTGAATCTTCGGGTGATTCATGAGTCAAGATGACATTGACTGGTCCTGCACCAGCGGCCCCCTTCCCTGTTGGTGTTCCGCTATTTAGGGTATTTGAAGATGGAATTTCGTTATATAAGAGTTCAATATGGGCTCTCCAAGTGACCTCCATTACGTCCGAGTTATGATGTCGGTTCCTGCCGTTTAATAGCTGATTAATGTGTTCCCAAAAGAGCTTGGAGTCCCTTAGTTTACAGGCGTGGAGAAGTGTCGCCCAAATGAGTTCGTAAAACTCTTTCTTGGCCATTTTTGTATCCCTTTTTAACTCTTTTCTTATTTTTGATATTAAGAGCAGGAGTTCCTGGGGGTGTTCTGGGTCCCGGGTTCGTAGTTGTCTTAAGTACTTATTTAATTGTTGTTTTTGTTTCCTCAGACTTTTGGTGAACCAAACTACCCCTTTTGATCTTCCTGCTTTATGGCCGCAGGCGTGATTTGAATTTTTTTTATTTACTTCATGAATGAAAGACTCCCAGGCCTTTATACTCAATGGTTCGAGGTTGAATCTTTCCAAGAGACTGGTATATGTACTCGTAATATCCTCAATGCTATCCTTTTTCCAGCAAAGACGTTTTAGGTTATAACATTGTTTGAAGAGACATCGCATTTGCTTTCGCTGGGATTGCGAAGGTTCCTAATAGAGTAAAAGATTGCGGTTGATGATCACTTTCCGCCCTATCTTTTATTTGAAAATTCACAATGTACGGGAAAAGATCATAATCCGTAAAGGTATAGTCGATGGTTGAGCGTGTTTTTTGGGTAACCCTTGTGTGTGCTGCGGGGCAATCTGTCGGACTTCGACCGTTGAGTACACACATTGAGAGGTCGTCCAGGCGGGCCGCGCATCTCTTACCGAGTGTATCACATCGATTAGAGGCTGACATGGCCCCTATTGTACCCTTTTCCCTGCCATATTGTAAGTTCATGTTAAAGTCGCCCGACAATATGATGTTAGCATCTGGGTAGGCAAGTTTTAATGTTACTAATGATGTAATTAGTTGTTCGATTCTTGGCCTCTTTTGTTTAGACGCGGGGTGAATATAGATATTGATTATAAGCAGACTGTAGAACGACGAGGCGTCAAGTTTGACGCATAGCAACCAGGAACAATCTAAGTCCATAATAGAAGCATACCATGAGATATCTGTCGAGATAAAGGTAGAAAGACCCCCTTTTGCTCTTCCATATTTTGTAGCTCTCTTGGCCGGGTTCAGGAATTCCTTATAGCCAGTTATTGGTGGGGGGATTTGCTGCCAAGTTTCTTGGAAAAGAAGAATATTGTACTGTGTGATAAAATCCATGAAGTCGGGATCTTCTAATTTTGTATTCAGACCGTACACGTTCCAGGAACAGATGTTACAACCCTGATATAAGTGTGGAGCTATTAAAGAGTTCGTTCATGCCATTCCAAAGGATGTGCCTACCGTATTCAAGTGCCGGGAACCCGGAGGCTTAATAGCTTCTGGATGGTCAAAGGTGATGGTAATTTTCCTGGCCGTGTACTCTTTGCCCTTTAATGGGCTATGTTGATCCGGGCCTTTTGCCCCCTTTAACAGACCCGCTGTGTGAACTGGTGGTTGTAACGGGCTGGGGTAACGGGGAGGCACTATCTTTTTTAACTCGATACCCCATTTAGCGAAAGAGTCCTTCTGCTGCCAAATCTGCTCGGGAGACTACACAAACACCCCTGCAACATGACAGAAAAATTCCCTGCTGAATGGTTATTTAGGAGGCAAATAAATATTCTAATTCCTTTGCTCACACAGTGGGAGGGGGTGGGGGTCTCTAGCCAGAGCATCAGAAGAAAGATTAGATGAAATAATGTGCCAACGAAAGAAAGAGAGCCAAGTTATCTCGTTAGTATCTCCTACAAAACTGCCTCGACTCTTCACCCTTAACCATACTTTGCAGATGACATGCAAGAGTACATGCTAACTGTCCGCAGAAAAGCATTTTCTTTGACTTGACAAGCCTCATTCTACAGAATTCTTAATGGAGATCTGTGTGAGCTTCATTGGAAAGTGAAGACGGACACAAAAGCTCTTCCATAAACTATATATCCTTCCGATTACGTTGCTTGTGGCTAATCCGGCCCTTTCCTCTTGCCCATCTTTTATGGGGTCCAATCAAGTCTAACCTTTGCTCGGAGAGTGCTCTGGGTGAAAACAAATTTGGTGCCCCCTCCCACGTGTCCTCTTTAGTTGTTTATGTATTGAAAATGTGGGATGAGTAGGAGGAAGGTGAGGGAGTAAGTTAAAGGAGTGCCATGAAAAACAAGCATTTGCAATGGAATAGGTCTTACATTTGCGAGAGTTAGAGCAATTGGTGTTGTAAATGACAATGTCTTTTACCTATGTGTTTTGGTTTGGAGTGTAGTGGATTTATTTCTGTGCAGTGGAATTATGTGGGTTGTATTGAAATTGTTAGTTGTGGAATTGTGTGGGGTGGAATTGTGTGGTGGGGGTATATTTGTGTAGTGGAATTGTGCGGCATGGTGAATAGATAGGGGTGAAAGCTGCACAGAATAGATAGAAAGGACAGACAGAGATAGGTAGCTTGTGCAGGAAGTGGTGAATGAACTCTAGACAAAGAAGCAGAAAGAGTGTGTGAGAAGAGAAAAAAAAGGGGAGAGCAGGCCACAGACACATAAAGAGGGATGACCTGTGTACACAGAAGACACCCTAGAAGAGGATGAGAGCCTTAGTTTGAGGGACGGAAAACAGGCACGGGAAATAAACGATGCTTAGTATGTGTGAGCAGGCAGTATAGAGAGTAGATAGGGAATGTGAGGGTGGAATGAGAGGGGGCAGTGGGTTTGTGAGATGAGAGGGAGTAGTGGCAGTGTAAGGGAGAGATGAGATGGGCAGTGGGTGTGTGGAGGAGAGTTGACAGGGTTGTTGGAAGTGCAAGGGAGAGGTGTGTTGGATTGGAATTGTTTGTTGTGGAATTGTGTGGCATGGGATTGCGTGGCGTGAAGTTGTGTAGTGGAAACGTGGAAATATGTGGTATGTCAGTGACATACTTTTGAATGTTGTTTCCTAGAATTACTACATATGGTAAGTTACCAGGAAGAGCAATCATTCACTCTTGTTTCCCAAGCACTTTGTAGCAGAGTGGTCTGCTTTGCATGATGCGAAAACAGCTCACCTAGAAAATCTTTTCTCACCAGGCACCTCCCATAAACCAAACAGGTCCAATCAAATAGATACAACCATGAATATATTTAAAAGATCAGATCTCTTTATTAAATATCACCTCAGATCCCATCACAAATAATCAGGAGAAGGCTGCACTCATACAATACTCAGACATGAATTCCTTCTTCATGTAGTAAAGTAACTTCACTGTCCAGCATGCATAGTAAATAATAGTTCAAAACAAGCTGATAATGTGTTTATATTTACCAGGTAATGTCTGTGTGCTATTAAAGGTGGGGGAAATAATCTATAAAAACCTACTCTTCGAGTACTATGTTGCTGTAACTTAAATTGGATCTCCACGGGAGGTTTGGCAGAAAGCAGGACATGATGTGACTACTGAGTCTGAGCAAAGGGCTCATGTTACAGTCGCAGCTGGTGCTGGGCAGACCGGTCTGGCAGGGGGAAGGTACCACAAGTACCAGAATGCAGGGGAGTGGCTCACGCAGGCGCTGGACAGCTCGAGCCGGAGTAAGGCATGTAGAGTGCAAGAAAAAAACAAGTTTACCAGCATCATCTTTCATGATACTGCACCAAAACTCACAGCTGGAAAGAAGGCCAACCAAAGGTTACGCCACTGATCGTGGTAATGTCAAGTAGTGTTAAAAGTCCATTAACTCACACCTGGGCCGACTTTAAGGCAGTGTGACTGGTGCGGCCGCACTGGGCACTGACCTGGAAGGGGGGGCACTGACTTCAGGGGGCTGCTGTGTTTAGCAATAACGCACGATTTAATAGCATCTGCTGCAGTGTTCCTTGGGCTTCCAGCTTTCAGGCAGCAATAAAGATGTCATGATAACTTTTGTGATTAATGTTCCTGCTAGAGAGATCAGAGTTTTGTCTAGTGTCAGTTTTGACTTGCAATAAAGTAGTGCTGGTGGTTAATATGCCTGCTGCAAAGAACAGATCTGCATTTTATATGGATTGGTAAAGCCATCCCTTACTAGCACTTTAAAACAAATTAAATGTATGTGAGAGAGGGGCTATGGAGAGATGATGGGCACTGTAGCTGGCTGCGGGGGTGGGGGGGAATCCAAGGAGGAGGGCATGGGGAGGGGGTACCAACAAAAATTGTCGCACCGGGTGCCACTAGCGCTAAAGCCGGCCCTGACTCACAAACAAATGCAGTCCAATATAAGTGCTAAACTACCCCTGCAATCAAATTGAACATACAGTCCTGAAGCAGCAGAGAAGTTGACTTATTTATCCGAGCTAAAATTTGCAAGTAAGCTCTTTCAGAGTTGTTACCAAAGTTTCAAATACAGCAAGCAGGACGTACCTTTCAGTCCTGAGCCCAGACTTCTAATTAGCATCTATAGCGCTGACAACTGGCAAAGTCTAAGGTTCCAAACCCTAAGCAAAGCCCATAAAATTGGCGTTCATTGTGACTCTACCTATATAAGAGTAGATTATTTGACAGAGTTGCACATTTACCATACTTTAAAAGATGCTTTCATGAGTGCAATCCATTTGTAATCCCTCGTTGTCGCCATGATTTATATTTCATGGCAGCTGCTGAGCAGAAGGGCTCTGCAGATAAATGTGGAACAAAAAAGCCCGGATACTGGTAAATACTGATGAACATTACGAGCACTAATGAAAAACAAGCATTCCTCAGTACACACGTCCGTACACGTCACGTTAGAATAATTAGGTAAATTAGAGAGGATTTCCTGCACTCCAGCAGAAGGCTCAGCACTTGCCATCTCTTGCGGTTCAAAGGGCTGGGGTTTTCCATAATTTCTCAACGTGTGGCTTTAGGCTCAGAATATATAGGATTCACTTTGTGCTTGTTACTTTTTGAAATATAAAGGTCTGCGTACTTAATTATGGGTCACGGCCAGTGCTTAATTTGAGCTGGTCTTTTCCGGTGCACCGGCACTTAATCATCAACACCAGCGCTTTTCGTGAGCACCAGTTAAGGACACATTCATTTATGATAGGCACTGGGAGATTTTGTGATTTGCCCAGAATCACAGGATGTTAAGCCGGCTCCGAGGCTCGAACCTGGTTCCCCAGCTCCGAAGTCAGCAGCTCTGGCCACTATGCCACACCCTCTCCCCACTTTAATGGTTAGTAGTTGGTTCTATTTTAGGCGGCGCTAACAGGAGAAATGGACTTGTGCAAGCTGCCTCCTAATGAGAGCCCCGGCACTTATTTTTTTTTTACAAATTAACCACTGGTCAGGGCTGCATAATACACCTTGAGTTAAGCCTTCACTGCTTGTTTTTAAAGAGTTTCACTTTTACAACTTTTCAGCTGTAACACAAACATTAACATGTTCATGCTTCAGGGTTGCAACTGAATATTGACGTGAATGAGTGTACATGGGTATCAAGAACAGAGGCATGGTTGAATGAAGGTAGCTGTTATCAGTAACAGATATCTCCATGAGTTTTGAATGTTATCAGGAGAGAATGAGTGAGTGTGCCAGTTATTGGGGTGAATGTATGACATTGTTCTGCCCATCAATTGTTCTTTTTGCATTTGTCACCCTGAGTGGGACGGGTATGCCCAGACGTGGGTCCCGTGCTCACCATGCCACTGGAGTCAAGCTATCCTGGCTGATGAGGGCTGAAAGCCCGAAACCAGTCCTAGGATGCTTGTTTCCAGTCCAGGGAGGACCTGGCCTGGCAGTTCAGGCTGGACTGTTCCCATTGGGCGCAGTGTCAAGACTGATTTGCATATGGCTGGGTCCAAACTGGAATGGCATGGTGAGCAAAAACGATGGATTTAGGCCCAGATCTCTGTACTGGGGTGAATGTATGACATTGTTCTGCATTCTGTCCATCAATTGTTCTTTTTGCATTTGTCACCCCGAGTGGGACGGGTATGCCCAGACGTGGGTCCTGTGCTCACCATTGCATTGGAGTCAAGCAATCCTGGCTGATGAGGGCTGAAAGCCCGAAACCGGTCCTAGGATGCTTGTTTCCAGTCCAGGGAGGACCTGGCCTGGCAGTTCGAACTGGACTGTTCCCATTGGGCGCAGGGTCAAGACTGATTTGCATATGGCTGGGTCCAAACTGGAATGGCATGGTGAGCAAAAAAACGGTGGATTTAGGCCCAGATCTCTGTACTGGGGTGAATGTATGACATTGTTCTGCATTCTGTCCATCAATTGTTCTTTTTGCAGTTATCAAGCTCATGCCATTGGAAAGTTCTGGATAGCAACATGACAGAGGGCTTGCCATAGGTGGGTATTTTTAGTAGCACAGTTTTGAGTGTCTCCTGGGACTTAGAACAAACAGCCTTCTGAGTGTGTGAGCCTTCTTAGAAAGAGCAGAGCATGGATGAACCTTTTTTGTACTCTCATGATTTGGTTGGGCAAACACATTTCTGTTGAGCCCCAAAAGTGCAAATTAAAGCACAATTTTTCAAATATATTAGCTAAACACATTTACGGTAGAGTAAAGGCAGACCATCCAAACTTGAAAGTAGTCTACATTGAAGCCTGCTAAAGAAATACCAGAGTGCCCAAATGGCCAGTCTTGATTCAGTAGCAGTGATATGTGTAGAGCACACGTGTGAGAGAGCGAGAGAGATATTTGGAATAAAACTACTCTTAACATATCACGAAGTACCAGTTAACATGAAATTCTGCAATACCATGATGAAGTCGACCAGGGCCTTATTCTTTATAATGCCATTTAACTCCCAGTAGTGTAAAACAACATCATAATGTGGAGAAGCAGGCAGTGTAATACTGACTGAAATAGTGTGTCCATAAGTTGGCTATCATGATGATTGCCTGGGTAATAGCAAAGACAATACATTGTTGACATTACACTGTTGCTTGGCAGTCCACAGGCAAAGCTATAACAATGTTTGAGATGCATGGAAGGTTCCGCGAAGTAATAGCTTCCCTCAGTACATTCCTGCATGCTTAGCTCATTTTGTAATTATGCGGCTGTCTAAATCAGCCGACTTTTACCGAAACATCATACGGAAACAAACCTGTTTTGTATTTAAGTATGTGACGCATCCCGTGTGCTGGACAGGTGAACTCCAAACTTGTATTTTGTGAGCTACAAGAACGTAAACATTTAGCAAAGATGGAAATCAGCTCACTCAAAACTTAGTATCAGTATTTGTCGAAGGCCCTTGCAACACCATAAGGCAGCGGAGTCGAAGATGCCAATTAAGAATGGTATCATAACCGGGTTTCAAATGCAATATACCAATAAATGCCTCAGCGATTCCCACACTGTCAATAAAATAAAATAGAAACAGGCCTCTAACGGGATGGCATAGATACATTATCGCGTTTGCACCGAGTTTCCTTCAGGAGAAAAAAAGTTGTCTCTTTCTAAAGACAATAGGCGGCATCCCTTCCTGAGAGAGGTGCCCATGATGACACGAGTGCAGCGCACTGAACAAAGCGTTTCTATAAAGCATCCAACCTGCCAACTGGATCCAGCAGAACAAAGACAAAACTGAGCTGCCCCAACCACCTTGTTGCACAGCCAAAGCCTACTTGGGTTCGACTGCTTATGTGCCGTATCCATGCACCCCCGATCACTACTCCCCGCTGCAGCAGTTCACAAAACAAGGCAGATATGTAGGTCACAGTGAGCGAGGGTGGCATACACAGGTACACACACACGCATTTATATATGGTACAACAATGATTTCCTGCACTGGGGCTAAAGCCAATAAATGCCTCCCAGGATGCCTGCCAACCATGGTGTGATAACAGCACCTAGACAACCTAACCTGCATCTGCACCTCCCCTGCCTCCTGCAGCATTCATAGAGTGGGATGGTGGTGGTGAACTCTGCTTCCCCTGTCCCCGTAGTCCTGCACCTCTATTCCCAGTGCAAGGCCCTGGACATGTGATCCAGCCATGACTGCTCTGGCGCTTCCCTCTTCCCCTCCTTCTCCCTCTCTCGTGTGGTGCTATAACCGTAGCCCACTACAACAAAGGTGCCAGATCATATGGCTGTCTGAAGCTTTGCCCAACAACGGGTAACCCTTGCACATCGAATAATATAGTGTCAGGTTTTTAACATGAGTGGCATCAACATCGGGGACAAAGGAGATTTAATTACAAAATTAAGGAAAATAGTTTTTAGATTTCCCCTGACAACAGGATTTTTTATTTAATTCAACAAGCCATGCACATATTTCAGCCTCTGGGGTTGCTGGGGGCGTAGTGTGGTGCTATTGGTGTGTCACACTACAGTGAAGTCATCGGAGCCCGCACCAGCTAGAGCTCCCTGTGTGAGTTGCGTCGGGAAGCTGTCAGGTGAGGGGGGATGGCACTGATGGGCACCAAAGCTGAACAGCCGTTTGAAGTCGGAGGAAGTGGGCGTGCGCCTTTCTTTTATCAACACGGTGCCCACTTTACGACTTCATGAAACATGAAGCGCAGAGGCCTGGAAGCGCCTTGCCGTGCTGATAAAAGGAAACAAATGCACAGCAATACTGGCACACAGCAGATCTCCCCCATTGCAGCAAGCAGCGATGGGCGGAAAGCAACTAAAAACAGTGACAGGCGAAGAGGGCAGGGGTAATGGGAGGGAGGTAGAAGAAATGGTAGCTGCATCGCAGCGGACGGCCACTAATCAAGGGGAGTTAATCTGTAGTTAAGCGGTGCTCAACAGCAAGACAACAGAAGTGATTTATCAGGTTGCGAACCAATTAGGAGCCAGTAAAGAAGAGTGACGCTGCAGTCAACCTATGGTAAGCAGCAGGCGGGACTAAAGTCCTTTTAGTGAATACAGCATGTCTTACAGACAGCGCATGCACGCTGCCAGGCTTGACCTAAAGAAGCAGAAAAGGGTGCCAGCAACCTTCAGAAAAAGTGCTTAAACACACTTTTCTTTTAACCTAAGTTGTATGGAGACTGCTGGATGGAGCTCCAGTGCCTCTCTGTTGTTCAGTGCCCTGTGTGTAGGACCAGCTCGCACATACTAAAGGCCGGCCATGAGTTCAATGGTTCCCATCCCAGCTACACTGTCACACCCGTAACAGCCATGGACTAAGCTCCATGTGGTTTGAGAGGTTTTAGTGAGATTTACCATTGCCATTTCCAAAGCAAGATTTTCCTGACGTGTTAAATCAAACTGTGTAAGGGTTGGGAGGCAAATCCGTCCGGGATGCTGCCTAATATAGACGTTCTACGGTGAAGCTACTGTTTCTGCCCTCAATGTCCATTCATAGTAGTTGTGCAGTTGATAGCATGAAGTTCATGCGTGCACAATAAAGATGTTTTCTGCTCACCTGACTGTCGGTTTCCTGCAGCTAAATCATGCAGAATATACAGTGAAATGTATTTGCTCATGCACTGTCCACGGAACATCAGAGAAACAAAGGGGTAAATGTACAAAAAAATATGTCAGAGCGTGGTGCTATGCCAAATTTGGCAATGCCGCACTGCGACATTTTTAAAGCGCAGGGATGCACCGTATTCACATGAATGCAGTGCACACCTGTGTTTCCCCTAGCGCTGGCGCAAAACAAGCTGTCTAGCGTGAGTGCAGTCACCCTGCCGCCATGTTGCAAGAGTGCCTGCGCTGCAGAGATGTTTGTTTATTGCAGGAAGGGACACCTTTCTGCACATTAACAGACATTCATGGCGATTTAATCTTTCTATGTGTGCTGCAGCTAGGTGGAAAGCAGACACAGGCCCCCATTGCCTAGAGGAGAGTCGAGGCAGCCTGCTCCAGCTAATTCTGATGCTGCTTTCATGCTGCTCATCTGCAGCACGAAAGCAGCGTCAGGATTTGTGTGGAGAGTTCCACTGCTGCAGTCAGAGTGATGAGGGATTCACGAGGACTGAAGGAGGCAAGCCTGTGGAGGTAAGTGTATTTTTATTTTTCTCATTTTAATTATTTTCAGCCTTGCCTCCAACTTCAGAGCTGTCAGTCGTGGTTCCTTATAAACACTGGTTGCCCTACCAAATGTTTAATGTACCCGCCGCCACTGCATCTGAGCGCATCTGTACCATGAGCCTGTGCCCTTCTACCGAGCTGAGCTCTGCTCATATTTTTAGGAAACTGCACTTTGTAATGGGCATACACTTCACTTCGAATTTGTGGGAGTTAGTACATGAACTGCAGACAGCACAGCTCGGAAACAGGAAGCGGCAACCATGACTCTTTTTTCCAGCAATGAGTGCTGATGACCAAAGCTCTGCTCCAGCGGTGCTAATAAAAATCGACGGGCGAAATACCAAGGCTGAGTAGTCTTGAATCCACCTCATGCCTCTTTAATCCACTACCAGATACTGCTGCACCTTTATCTAACTCTTGCCAGTCCCTCCTTTCTCTTCCTCATTCTTTTCACTTTGTGTGTTTTTCCATCTCTTGCTCGCCGTAAATATCTGATGAGAGAAATAAGTGCTGGATCCACTGGCTCAAATTAAGCACTGCTTATTTCTGAGTTGTGCTGTCAGGGAGAGGCAGCCACAGCTCCTTATTTCCAAGCTGTACTGTCTTCAGCTAACACAAGGAGATGATGGAAGGAGCGCTGAAACTTTTCAGACACTCACCCACAGTCACAGACCTGGGTTGAATCCATCATCGTTCTTTAGCTCACTTTGCCATCCCAGTTCAGACACAGCTATGTGCAAATCAGTCTTGACCCTGTGCCTCTTGGGAACAGTCCAGCCCGAACTGCCAAGCCATGTCTTCCCTGGACCGGAAACAAGCATCCTGGGACCGGTTTCGGGCTAACAGCCCTCATCAGCCAGGCTAGCTTGAATCCAGTGGCAAAGTGAGCAAGGGACCCACGTCTGGGCATACCCTGCCAACTTAGGGCGAACAAAGCAAACACAAGGAGATGATGGACGGAGCGCTGAAACTTTTCAGACACTCACCCCCAGTCACAGATCTGGGTTGAATCCATCATCGTTCTTTAGCTCACTTCGCCGCCCCAGTTCAGACAGAGCTATATTCAAATCAGTCTTGACTCTGTGCCTCTTGGGAACAGGCGAGCCCGAACTGCCAAGCCATGTCTTCCCTGGACCGGCAACAAGCATCCTGGGACCGGTTTCGGGCTAACAGCCCTCATCAGCCAGGCTAGCTTGAATCCAGTGGCAAAGTGAGCAAGGGACCCACGTCTGGGCATACCCTGCCAACTTAGGGTGAACAAAGCAAACGCAAGGAGATGATGGACGGAGCGCTGAAACTTTTCAGACACTAACCCCCAGTCACAGATCTGGGTTGAATCCATCATCGTTCTTTAGCTCACTTCGCCGCCCCAGTTCAGACAGAGATATATACAAATCAGTCTTGACCCTGTGCCTCTTGGGAACAGTCGAACCCGAACTGCCAAGCCATGTCTTCCCTGGACCGGAAACAAGCATCCTGGGACCGGTTCCGGGCTAACAGCCCTCATCAGTCAGGCTAGCTTGAATCCAGTGGCAAAGTGAGCAAGGGACCCACGTCTAGGCATACCCTGCCAACTTAGGGCAAACAAAGGAAACACAAGGAGATGATGGACGGAGTGCTGAAACTTTTCAGACACTCACCCCCAGTCACAGATCTGGGTTGAATCCATCATCGTTCTTTAGCTCACTTCACCACCCCAGTTCAGACACAGCTATATGCAAATCAGTCTTGACCCTGTGCCTCATGAGAACAGTCCAGCCCGAACTGCCAAGCCATGTCTTCCCTGGACCGGAAACTTCAGCTCAGGCACTAACTCAAAACAATTGGTGAAGGGCTGTAGACAGTGCAAAGTCTGAAGGAACAAATTCACGATAGGATCCTTGGAACTATATTGGTATTCTTGAAAGCTGTCTGAGATGGGTAAATGAGACATATATCACTAAAGTGTGGTTTGAAGTTGCCTAGAGTTGTGTACATGAAATATTGGATACCTGATGGAAATGAATTTACTATATGCTAATCATACACAGAAGATTCCTGATAGAAAACTGCTCAAAACGCAATGATTGGTGAGCGCAATGGGTGTTTTTTGTGCTATTTTGCACCTTTATGTGATTGTAAGTTGGAGTTCACTCATTGGCATAGAAGTGTGGCCCATTAAAAATGAGGTGCTGATAATTCACAGTACTGGAGATTGTGCACACGTTAAAAGCTCCTTGGGGTTGCACTAAAAGCAAAGCACACTTTTAGTGGGCCCTTTGGACGGGGCATGGATATAATAACGTACAGGCACCAGTGAGTAGTGCAAGTGCACATGCACACAGCATAAGTGCAATAATTAGCAATGTTCACTTGCCTATTTAACAATACTACTAAAATAGAAAGGTTTGGCACAAAGTGCATACAGTTAAAGTTTGGTCTGGGAATTATGAGGGCCCTGCTTAGCTACCCCCCACCTAAATAAGACCTCCCCTGATGTATTAGTTACAAGAAAAAATTAGACAGTGGTGAGCATAGCAGTCATTGTGCAGGTATCCAACACACAGAGGGAAGCCACAAATTGTAAAAACAAGAATCCACTATGACTCTGCGATTACAATTGTCATATCTTGTCTTTGATCAGTTCCGTAGATTATAAAATCACAACCCGAATGTGTTGTGCGGAACATTTCATCTTTGTCAAGGTGAGCAGACTGGATAAAAACTATTTACTTCGCTTTGAAAGGTGGAATTGCTGAAGATTTAATTTGCTAGTAGCAGTAATTAAGCTGTTTGATCAATCTTATAAAAAGGTTTTAGATTCTTAATTAACTCAGTTTGGATTACAAAAAAATTATCTCTATGAGATCAGTGTAGACCCCAAATTAATGGTCAATTTATGAATTTCTATATTTTTTTAAAAGGAAAAAAAAGAATTGTGGGCCCCTTGGAGAATTCCAGTTGGGGTACATAGTTTTAATACTAAAGAAGAAAAAAGGTAAGGAGACAAAGATGGACAGAGGAAGGGATTTGAAAGAGTTAAGAGTAGGAATGAGAGTACAGAAGTAGGTCCAAAAACAAGTAGGGGGAACAATAAAATAAAACACTAAGGGGTATATTTATGAGAGGTTTGCGAGATGCTTGCACCATGCAATGAGGTACATGCACAACGCGAACCTTTGTGCTCAGTCGTAAGTACACTACAGTGGGGTAGTTCGAAACCCACATGCTGTTTCCTAAAGGAGCGATGGGTTCCAGAACATGGCTATCAGTTGGTCCTGGCAAGCCTCTCTTATGAAAAGATTAAAAAAATCACAGACCAAAGCACACACCCATACGTGGCTAACTTTAAGTGAGGGGCGTGTTATAAACACATACTTGCACTGCTCAAGAATTAAAAAATTCCAACGGTCCGAGACTGTGCATGCAGCAGCCATTGTTTAAGATGGTTAACAAAAAAACGTTGAGTTGGGCGAGCCGCACACAGCAAGACGCGCTGCCGTTATTATTTAAGATGTTAAAAAAAATGTTGAGTTGGGCGAGCCGCGCACAACAAGACGCGCAGCCGTCATTGTTTAAGATGTTAAAAAAATTAAAATAAAACAAGGACAGGGAAGGGGAAGGGAGGGGCGAAGGGACATCACACGGTGGAAGTGGAAAGCAATAACACAGGGAGACCAGAGAGGAGAGAGCAGAAACAACAATCGTTCACACATGTGAAGAGCAGCTGTTTAAAAGAAAAAAAAGTCCCTAACCAGAAAGTAAAAAAAGCGGAAGCAGACAAGTCCTGCGGCAATACTCCAGAGCCCACAAAGTACATACAACAGATCATCCTGCAGCGCAAGCGCTGTAGGCTCGACCTAAAAAGGAGCAAACAATAGACAAAAGGTAAATTGATGATATTTCCAAATATAATTGCAATTGTAATTGCAATTATATATCGCTTACCATCGCTGACGAGGCGTTGAACGCTTTTCAGCAAGTAGCACGGTACTCTGGAACCCAAAAAGTATTAGTGGTGAATTAGTATAGGGAGATGTTAGAAATGGGATCTCTGGTTGGCTAAGGCTTGCGCCAAAGCCAGGCAGAAACCACCACTCTAGTCAGGGCGAGGGAGTTACACGCCAAAGATAACCCCTGCTCACCCCCTTGGTAGCTTGGCACGAGCAGTCAGGCTTATCCCGCAGGCAATGTGTAAAGCGTTTGCGCAACACACACAGCAACAACATACTAGGCACACTACAAAAAGGAACTCCACACAAGGTTATATATAAAAATAGCCTTTGTATTATCATAAAACACATTAGAATAGTACTCACATAATATACATCGTGCCACCTGGCACTAGGTCATATTTACAGGGAATTATGTACACATGACAGGGCCACGTGGGCCACTGTCAGAACCATCACTTAGTAAAGATAATAAATGTAGAACATATCATAAACGTACAACCAGTAATCACTGGTGACCACTGTACTCAGCATCAGCCTGTAACATAAACCACATTATGCACAGTATCACATTAGGCGCAAAATACCTTATATGCCAACCTCACCAGCATAAACACATTATGCACACATCTCATGAGTCTAAACGCATTAGACCCTAACCTCCTAAGTATAAATCACATTAGGGGCATAACTCACAGTAGAGAATAACTCACAACCTAAACGCATTAGGGAATAATAACCTCACAAGCATAACACATTATGCAAAACCTCATAATCATGAAAGTACATTAGAGGCATAAACAGGGTGCGTAAATCACAGTAAATGCATCACATTTCCTAGCACCACATATTAGCACATAAATCATAGTGGAGAGAATCTTACTAGCATATAAATCACATTAGTGCCTGGCGCCCAACAAACCTAACAGTCCCCCTGGCCACTGGCCATCTCAAAAAGGGCTCAAACGCCCTATGTCCAAAAGTCAGGGCGGCTGCCAAGGCAGCAGGAGTCAAGGGTGCGCAATTGCGCAGACCTAAACGTTGCAGCTGCCCACTACTTGCTGGGCAGCTGGGAATATATGGGGCAAAGGAGTGCATCTCACTCCTAACTTAAAAGACGTGTCCCCAAAGCACTGTGGCCTAAACGATGCAGCTGCCCACTACTTGCTGGGCAGCTGGGAAGAATCGGAGGCCTGGGCACTCTCTGGGCCCTCTGAGCAACTGTGCAAAAAACGTTGCAGCTGCCCACTATCTAGCGGGGCAGCTGAAAATGAGGAACATGAAGGGGCCCGGGCACATCTGTGCCTCCTCAGCCCCGCGGGTCTCCTTTACACAAAATTGCCCCCAAAACAAATGAGGCCTATCAATGGGCCCTTCAAGGAACTGGCACTCTTTGTGCCTGGGGAGCCCCGTTCTGGGACTCCTTCAACAATGGCCCCACGAAGGAATTCAGCCTTGGCCCTGAAGTGCCCCACGAATCCCCCGACCTCGGGACTCTATTAATCAAAGTGCCCCTTCACTGGGGCACCTTTGGTGCATCCCTGGCACCAACAAAGCTGGGAGGCAGCCCCACTCACCGGACTCTTGGTGGGGGGACTCTGCTCCTCTCCCGGTTGCGCTCTGCTCTTCACGGCCTTCTGGGAGCCGGCGAGGCTCCAACTTCCCTCCGGCCTCACTGGGAACCTCTCCGGACTCTCCTCACGGCGGGGTAGGCTCCCGCGGGACACGTCCGGTCACCACAGGCAGGGCTCCTCTTTGTGCTGCAGCCACACACGAGACCGGCACCACTTCTCCCGGTCTCCTCCATGCGTGGCTTCCCTCAGCTTACGGGAGCCCCGCCCGACCACAGGCTTCTTCCCGCTTCACCCGGGGCCCCCTCCTGGTACCCGGGACTTCTTCTCCTCGGCGGTGCTGGGCTCTCTCGAGCTCACGGGAGCCCCGCGCAGACTTCCGGCTGCCAGGAGGAGGCCCCGCCCACAACCAGGCAGGGCCGCCTGACTTCCGGGTCGCGCTTGCAGCGGCCCGGCAACTTCTCTTTGACTTCTGGGCTGCGGCGGTGATTCCACTGCGGAGACGCGGGGTGGGCTCCCGCTGAATTAATGAAACAAAGCGGGGTGGGCACCCGCGAATATAAAAATAGGCGGGGTGGGCACCCGCAAATATAAAAATAAGCGGGGGGCTCCCGCTCAATCACGGAGCACGGGGGAATCCCTACACTGGGGATTCCCCCTCAGAGGGCTGCAGCGCCGCGCTGCGGAGCCCCAGCGCTCCTCACTCCTGGGGGAAGTTTTAAAAGATAGCACTCACGAAGCGCTAGCAGCACAGAGTCCTGAAGGATAAGGCAAAAAGTATCAAAGTCAAAGGGGTCCCAAAAGTCCTTTAGGCATCAAGGGGCAGTGCAGGGCCCAGGGAGGCAAGCCCTCATGGCAGCCCCCCCTGGGCCCCAGCAGCAGCACGCCCCGGCAGGAACAGCACACACAGACTGAACTGAACAACCTTCATGGGGTCACAGCCCCTTCTTTTATACACATATTTCCCTTTGTGTCACAGCACAGGGCTTGGGGATACCAGTCAGAACTGGTATAGGGGGGATTTGGAGCACTTTGTTTTGCTCAGCTCCTCTCTCCTTTCAGAGTGTAGGCTAGGGACATCAGACGCACCACAGGAGGTGGAGCCAGCATTGTGGAGGGAAGCACCATCCTATTCAGGGTCAGGGGATCTCTCCTCCCACCACTCTCAGCTCAGGTGTCCCATTCAGCCCAGCGCTGACTCACCCTGCCCCTCCTGGAGCCACACACACCTCCCACTCCCTGTCACTCACAAGCCAGACATGCAATTCACATCAGGCAGGCAGACACAGAGCACACAGAAATGCCAACTTCTAGAAGTGGCATTTCTCTACCAGTCACCATAAATCTGCGCACACCATTGCGCAGCATTTATTCTCACGAATTCAGACATACTAGACTTGACCATGCTGCACCTCTCATAACAGGAATTACCACTGACAAACTCATCCTCAATGCATTCCTATGGGAGGGCAGGCCAGTCTCACCACACACGCACACAGCGCGCACGCACTTTACACTGGACCACAGTGCTAAAGTGCCCAGAGACTTAAAACTACTAACACCAAGTTACATATAGGGCAAAAAGTTCAGGGGTGAACCTGCCAAAAAGGGACATGTCCAACAGGAGATATGAAATTAATTTTAGTGGTGGACATGTGAGTTTGTTATTTAGATTGAAAAAGGATAGTGAAGGGATAGAAGAGGGAACGGTTTGCATTTATATAGAGCTTGCTACCCCTGATGAGGTGTTGAAGCACTTTTTGGCAGGTAGTACGCTATTCCGGAACCCAAACAGGATTAGTGGGGAATTAGTATACGAAAATAGGAAATTAATTTGAGCGGTGGACATGTGAGTCTGTTAGTTGGATTGAAAAGGATATTGGAGGGATAGAAGAGGGAAGGGTCTAGAAAGTGTTTTTGGGAGATCATAGCAGTAGGAGGAGGTTTGGGTTGAGTAAAGGGGACCTGGAGGGGAGAAGAGCCAGAGGGATGGGTTTAGAAAGGCTTATTTGGGAGATCTGAATAGTAAAAGAGGTTTGAGATGATGCAACGAGTGGTAGAGGAGGGAAGTGTCTAGAAAGGGATATCTTGGGGATCATAGTAGTACAATGGGGTTTGGGATGAGTCAGAGAGTGGAGGTAGAGAATATATTGAGAGAAGTATAGGGTGAAAAATAGGGTAGTGCTCTGGAGAGAGTAGTAGAATGAGATTTGGTGTGAGTCAGAGAATCGAGGTAGAGGATATATTGAGAGAGGTACAGGGTGAGATATAGGGGAGTGCATTGGAGATGCTGAATTAGAAGTAAAGTAATAAATATAAAGATACATAAGTACATGGAAGGTATATATGTTTAAGGAAGGTAATATATGTAGATTTAAGTAGCATTTAACAAACTCAGACTTTCAAGTGTTGCTGCACTTTAAGCTAATTTATTTATATTTATAATAATATTTTTGTTTGTAATTCAATAGTGAAGTAATTGTAGATAAATAGTTATGATTAAAATGTACTTATTTATGCAGTGACCTATATACATGTTAAACATAGAATAATATAACCATAAGTAATATATAAATTTTTCAAGCAGAACTAACGAATATCCATATATATATATATATATATATATATACTTCCTCAAATCCTCCAAAGAATTTATGAAGGTAGGGCACTCAATGCTTAAAGATTTTATTGCGGGTGGGCTTACCACAACAACGGTCTCTCAGGACGCGTTTCGGCTTCAGCCTTTTTCAACATAAATTTCGCCATTTTGGAAAAATGTATTTATGTCCCCATACATGTTTCTGAGCATAATTTCATAGTAGAAAGGGAAAAGCTACACAATTGCTGCCCAAGTGGGCTACAAGGTACACATGACTAAATTCTAATTTCCCTGCAGGACAGTGAATACAAATAAAACTAATGTAACTGTGTATTCAAAAGTCAAAATATAGTTTAGCACCAAATAAAGTTAAACTGCTAGACAAAATATAAACAAGCATGATATATATAACTAACGAGTATGTGGTGATGACATTATCACTACATATATATATAAACATAATTATTATACACATTTATAAAAGGAATACACATGTCTAGGTACACATATATAGTCCAAATAAATGCTTATATACCCAGAGACATGCTGTATATTTATGTTTGAGTATGGTGGTTATGTGGGGGAAGAGCCAATTCTTGAGGAGTCTTCTGAAGATAAGGTAGTTATCCATGGATCTTATGTTTGAGGGTATAGAGTTCCATAGTTTGGCTGCTTGAACAGAGAAGGATTTGCCACCTATGATTTTTTTCTTGTATGGTGGGATTTTAAGGTGAAGTGCCAATCTACAGTGGAGGTTCCTTTGTGGAATGTATTTGGTGATTTTATTCCTGATGAAGAGCGATCCAGTTCCTTGTATCACTTTGTGGGTGATACAAAGCAGCTTGAATGTGGATCTTCTGGCAACCGGTAACTAATGTAGGGCCTTCAAGGCAGGGAGATGTGTGCTTGTGGCTTTATATGTAAGAGTAGTCTGGCAGCAGAGTTCTGAATCTGTTGTAGTCTTTTCATAGTTGTTAAAAATGATCCGTGGTAGAGGCTATTGGTGTAATCGAGTTTAGACAGAACAAGAGAGATAGCCTGGACATTGTGTGGAAATCCCAGGTGGGGGAAGATGCCTTGCAGAGTTTTTATAGTAATGAAGCTTGATTTTGCTAGTTTGTCTACTTGGGCATTCATTGACAGCTTGGGGTCCATGGTAGTTCCAAAGTTTCTTACTTCCTTAGATACTTTAGGCGGTGTCCCCAGATCGTCAGGCCAGGCAGCGAGGGGGTCATAATTTTTCCAATCACCACATGTAAGTATTTCTGTTTTGGAAGCATTCAATTTGAGATAGTTCCATGCCATCCACTGATCAACGGCTCTGAGGCAACTGAAGATATGTCAGTTTCCAATGTCTTTGGGGCTTTCTAGTTTAAGGAGTATTTGTGTGTCATCTGCATAGTTATAGCATGTGAGATGAAATTCATTCAGTTCTTCAAACACCAGGGTGACCGAAGTCACAAGGGGCAGAGAGAACACCTTAAGGGGGTACAACCTCCCGTTTTATAACACCTGAAACACAACAAGTACTCCCTTAGAAAAACATACATATAAAAACTATTAACAAGATGGTAATCTGGAGAAACCCGAGATGAAAGCTATACTACCAATCTAAGGATGGTAGGAAAGGAAGCAAGTCCTTTTGGTTTTATTTACCCTCACACACCCTAGTGGTGTCATGCTTCATCATCGGGTCACCCTGTCGCCTAAAAGTCAGGGTGGGCTCGACCAATATTTCAGGGAGCTCTTAGAATATATAAAGACCAGGGGAATAAAGATAAAAAACTCAGTGAAGTCCCAGTTTCCCTTTATTCTTGGACCTCTACTGTGTTATTAAAATATGTTTACCAAACAAGGATCTTCAGGACTGTTCCTATCCGTAGGTTTGGTGTACAGTGAGCTAATAAGTTCACCGTCTTTTGCTGTAATTTTGACATCAAGGAAGGCAACCTGTTTACAATTCCAAGTCATGGTAAACTTGAGATGTTGGTTGAGTTGGTTAAGCCAATCGAAAAACTTATTTAGGGCGGTGACGTCGCCCTCCCATATTATCAGTATGTCGTCAATATAGCGTAGCCATTTCTTGATATTGTTCGAATAAGGGTTGGGGGACCAAATGTATTGGTCCTCTAAGTAGCCAACATACAAACACGCTCTGAATAGAGTTGTAGGTGTTTAGCGAATGAGTGTCTGGCCAGTTTTTGATAAATAGAGATGCCTTGTTACTATGTACACGAGCTCCGGGAACATGACAGAATGCAGTTTGTTCTGCCACTACACTAGAGATATATATCTAGTCACAATAGTACAGTGTTAGTTTTACTGGTCTATTGAGCACTTCCCTTATAGGTATGAGTGCTGCATTGTTTCTTCATTTCCTTATCACAGCGTGACACAAGGGGTGATGGACACTGATTGTAATATACAAATGATGTACCACGCAGAATCATGCACTATATGTGGTTCTTCTGTTTTTATCTATTTTCAGATGGAATTATTAACCGAGTAAATAGCTCGTTCAGTTCAACCCATAAGGAGCAGCTATCTGCCCTTATATAAAAATAGTATAGGGTCTTTTCCCGTTACTTTATTCCAGGGGTTACTTTTACCGATACCCTGAAGAAAGTCCTGCACCCATCGGGGCGTTTGGTGACTGAAACATGTCGGCACAAGGGTCTTAGGACCATAACACTCCTGAAGATCCTTGTTTGGTAAACATATTTTAATAACACAGTAGAGGTCCAAGAATAAAGGGAAACTGGGACTTCACTGAGTTTTTTATCTTTATTCCCCTGGTCTTTATATATTCTAAGAGCTCCCTGAAATATTGGTCGAGCCCACCCTGACTTTTAGGCGACAGGGTGACCCGATGATGAAGCATGACACCACTAGGGTGTGTGAGGGTAAATAAAACCAAAAGGACTTGCTTCCTTTCCTACCATCCTTAGATTGGTAGTATAGCTTTCATCTCGGGTTTCTCCAGATTACCATCTTGTTAATAGTTTTTATATGTATGTTTTTCTAAGGGAGTACTTGTTGTGTTTCAGAAATTCATTCAGTGCCAGTAATGACTTCAAGTAGATGTTGAAAAGCATGGGTGAGATGACAGAGCCTTGAAGAAACCCCTGCTTTTGTGAAGTATATTTTGGATGAGAAAGGGGGAGTATGGATGGCATTAGTTCTGTTGAAAAGGTAGGATGTGATCCAGTCGAGAGCAGTCCCCTCTATGCCGGCTTCGTAGAGTCTTTGTATTAGAGTGTCATGGTCAACTGTGTCAAAGGCAGCTGAGAGGTCCAAGAGAAGTAGTGCAGCAACCCCGTTCCGGTCAACTGTGTTCTTAAGGTCATCCCAGATGGCAATGAGCACAGATTCTGTACCTCTTCCTGGATGGAATCCTGTTTGGAAATCTGAGTATAGAATTGTCTTCAATGAATTGTGAGATCTGGGCAAATGCTGCTCTTTCTATCAGTTTGCCCAGGAAAAGTCAATTTGTAATTGATCTGTAGTTGTTGGGGTTAAGCAGGTCCAGGTTTGTTTTCTTTAGTAATGGGTATATGTATGACTTTTTAGATCTTCTGGAAATATTGCCATAGTTAAGGAATTGTTGATGATTCTTCTTAATGGTGTGGCAGCAGAAGTAGCTAGAAGACTTTTCTTGAAGGTTTGTGGTGAACAGGGGTCAGAAGGGTAGTCGGCAGGCCTGCTTGCTTCGACCAAGTACATATATTCATTGTGTGATATTTGTTGAAAGGAATGCAGAGGTTGGATTAGCCTACTCTTGGATGTTTTTTTTGGGAAAAGGATTGGTGCTGGTGGTTTTTCTTTGTTTTAAATAGGAGTCCAACATGACTGCTTTGGCCGTGTAATGATTTGCCAGTTTGTCTGTGAAATCTTCAGTAATGGGATGAGCTTCTTCTAGGCAATTTCATTTACAAAATTCTGTGAGAAATTGATAGAAATATTTATTTGCACATTTAGCATTTTGAATTCTGTCTGAATAGTATTTTTTCTTAGCTTTTTTTATTGCTGACTTCTATAATCTGTTACATTTTTGTAGGTGAAGTTTGTTTTGATTGGTGTTTGTTTTGAGCCAGGTGCGTTGTAGCTTTCTAATCTGCTGTTTTATCTCTTTTAGCTCTGTATTTCTCCAATGTGCCTGTTTGTGTTCGCTCTTTTGTGTTGTTCTTAGTGGTATTGGGATATCGAAAGCTTCCTGTAGCCACTCATATAGTTTTTTAATGGAATTTATGGTGCCTAGATCTGTACTGGATGTTAGTTGTGTTTCTAAGTGTTCAAAATTGAGTTTGTTACATAGTTGATAGGTGGATGCATGTAAGGTGGTTTTAGGTGTGTTGCTTTGTGTTATGTTGGAAAGCAAGCAAATGGTGGTCTGATCATGCGACTGGAGTAATTTTTTGAAAGGTAACTAGTTCTGGATTTGCACAAATGACATCTAGGATGTGTCCAGCGATGTTTGTGGACGATCTGATGTAGGTTCAGTGCGTCTAGACCAGTGTTGATTGTTTTTGGATGGGGCATATTGGGTATGTGATACCAAATGTTTAGGTCACCAAGAATGCATAGGTTGGAGTGTAGTGTTATAAGGTTTGAAACTGTGTCTAGAAGTGTGTCTGGGAATGTTGCATTGCTAGGCGAAGGTCTGAGAAGGAGTTGGAATTTACAGGAGGAGGATGGTGTAGGGTTGCATCTGGTGAAGAGGGCCTCACAACCTTGTACGAGCATTTGTCAGCTTTAGTGATATTTAATGTTTGCTGAACACAACAGCTAGGCCACCTCCTCTTTTACCTATACAATTTTGTGTGAGTTTAATAGCCTAGAGGAACAGCTTTATTCAGCAAAGGAGCCATGTCATCTCCCAACCATGATTCAGTTATGAAGAGTAAGTCAGGTTGTGTATCAGTGAGAAGGTCATTGATGGGATGCTTGTTTTTTTAGAGTGATCGAGCATTTATTAGTAGGCAGTTTAGAGAATGTGTTTTGGTGATGGTACGACTGTTTTGTAGAAGAGCGAGCAGTGTTTTGTGGACTTGTAGCAGGTGTGCCCTCAAAACTGGTATTAGCTGTGTGAGGATAGCAATAGTGTAGCTGTTCTGTATCGTATTCCTCATCCAGCAGGCTAAGGCGGCATTATGATGGGTCTTCATGTGTAGGTGGTGGAGTTGGTAGTTGAGAGTGAGTTGGTGAGCTGTGTTGTTTTCGTAGATTAGCCTTGTTGTACAGTAGACATGGAGATGCGAAGTTGTGAAGAGTGGTATGTTGCATATTTTGTTTGCGTCTGTTGAGGGTGGAAAGGTGTATGAGTTAGGGTTGGTGGTGCAGCATGTGAGTCATATTGTAAGGTTCTAAATTGTCCAATCGGTGAGAGGCGGTTAAAAGAGAGTTACTGTGTTGCTGTATATGTGTTAGGTATGGGGGAAGCAAGAAACCTTGGCAGTGGAGTTGGTTTAGGGTGTGTACTACTTGTGTAGTCAGGAGGGTGGGATTGGGTGTATGTTTCTAGTTTGTGATGGAAAGAATTATGTGGCAGTGTGTGTGTGAGATTTTGTTGTGCTGGTGTGTGTGTTATGTTTTGTTTTTGAGGAGTAGTGGGAGGAGGTGATGATTTATTTGTCTTTTGAGAAGTATTTATATGTAAAGTGTTGTTGGTGAGTGAAAGCTGCAAGGTAAAGGGGTGGTGACGTGTTTTGTAAAAGAGTGTATGTGGTGTGAGAGAGGATGAACAAGAGTTAAGAAAGCTTGTGTTAGATCTGATTGCTAAAAGAGGTAATGTGTCTGGTGCAGTGGAGTGTAAGGGTTGTGTTTTTTTGGTAAAAAGAAGAGGAGGGTGTAGGTGGATGAAAAGATGGAAGGCTGAGTATAGGTTTGTTGGTGACAGACAGGGGTTTGTTAGGAGTAATTAGAGCAGGGAGTGTGTGTCTGAATGGGATATAGTTAGTTACATGAGGTGCGGATTTGGGTTGTGTTGGTGATGAGTGGATTGGTTATTGGTAGAGGACAGAGTGGTGTTTTGTGAGTGAGTAAAGGTGAAAATGTGTGGTAGTTGGGGTAGAAGAGGGTATAGGTGTGGTTTGTGGCATTTTGTAGAGGGTGTTGAGACAATGAAATGTGTGTAGCGTTTATTTGTAGGTAATAATTAGAGTACATTTGCTGTGAGTGTATTAATATGTTTGTGGATGTGAATGGTTTAAGTTGGGTGCTGGTAAATAGGAAAATGGGAAGAAGGCCCAAACAGGCAACTGCCCTTGTCCTCTCAGCCCTTAGCCTCGATGCCCCGGCTAAGACGCCCTGAACACTGAACTTAAAAAGCCTTGGTGGGAACCCTAACCTAGCTAGTCACAACACTAGCCCTAAGCCCTAGGGCCAATAGGAGACCAGGCCCTTACAGCGAATCACAGCCCTAGTCCTAGCAGCTAATTAAAGACAAAACCCTAAGCCCAAAATAAACCCTAGCCCCAGGAACCAATCAAAAACCCTAGACCTATCCACCAATCAGAACACTAGCCATAAGCCCTACGTCCAATAGATTCACTAACCCAGGGACCAATCAGAACCCTAGACCTATGAGTCAATCAGAACACACTCTGCTTAGCCTCTTATGGTATCAGAAAAAGAGGGGTAATGGGTCCCGGGCCCCAGACGGCCTTTAGTAATAGAGCTGATAATGTAAAGGTTTACTTGTTCTCTGCAATGGGAGACCCCTTCCCCATTGTGAGTGAATAGTTTAGTGACGTGCCGGAACAAGTAAAGGTTGTCACTCTTTTCTTGGGAGAATTCCAATTTATTTCTAGAAAGATCTATTTGATATCTGGCTCTTTTCTGTAAGCAGAGTCAAATATAGCAAGCATAGGTCATGTGGCAATACAGTGATGGAACAGCCAACACGTTTTCGCCGACAGACCGGATCAGACGTCAGTGACCGGACGCCTGACTAACAAAACCCTCGTGAACCGCTAATTAAAGCCGGACCTACTCGCGCTACTTTCTGACGCCCTGAAGAAGCCCCATGGCCTGCTGGCTGCGCAAAGGGGCGAAACACGTGTTGGCTGTTCCATCTCTGTATTGCCACATGACCTATGCTTGCTATATTTGACTCTGCTTACAGAAAAGAGCCAGTTATCAAAAAGATCTTTCTAGAAATAAATTGGAATTCTCCCAAGAAAAGAGTGACGACCTTTACTTGTTCCGGCACTTCACTTAGCCTCTTATGGTGTAGTTTGCCTTTTTTTTTTACTTTTAAAGACACAAAGGGGAGCAGTGGGAACTGGGGGGTTGCCCCTGCTGGCCTAAGCACAGTGCAGGGAAAACTAGGAAAGAAAGTTTACAGTCATGGGTAAAAAACCCAGCAATTTTAAATGTACAGATTGCAAAAAAACAAAGAGTTCAATTTAATCAGTCACAGGTAGAGAAAACACAGCAGTTTTAAAGTATCACGAATACACAGCACAAGTCCATGTTTTTACCACCTTTTCTGTTTTTTGCTCACTGGTCTGTTTAGGGCACAGAGAGGCCGGGGGGACAAGATGAAGGTGGATGTCTTGGGGTTCCCTACACAGACCTTAAGGGCCGGCAGGTGTGGGAAGAGGAAGGCTCAGGGTTGCTTAGGAGCTAGATGACCAATCGGGTAAGCACAGGTTGATGTCCAGGGGGGCAGGGAGAGCTGCTCCTAAAGATAGAATCTCCTTGGATACAGATAGGCTCAATCCATACTGTTCAGGTCCTGTTTTAGCCAGCAGGTAACGCCCAAATCTAAATTTAAAACCACTGAAAATACTGCTTTTCGTCCACTTGAACGAATCACTTTTTCTAGCCATAATGCCTGTGAAATTGCACATATTACTGGATTAAACCTTGGGCGAATGTCTGCACAAAGAGATTTGTATTGGACAGTGTGCCTTGGGTATAAAATGCATGCAAGCCACCATTTGCATACCTTTGCACCATTGCACAAAGGTAAATCACAAAGTTCACAAACAAATCATATTTAGTACAAGTTTGACAGATCACATCAACAAGCGACAGATATTAAATACAGTGCTGTGCAATCTTTTGACATTTGTGCAACACAAGGTTTCAGATTTCCAAACAGCTTTTTTCAGTATTGGATAGTTTAATTTTGCATCTAATCTCATTGACTTGATTTCCTCACTCTTTCACCAATCAAAACTCAATATTATTATTAATAATCAGGATGCAGGATTGGTCGCTGTCAATACAATAATATATCTCAGGGATGTCCGTTGGCCCCTCCCTCTTAATTACACATTTATGGCTCTTCCCGGCGTAACTCTCATTCCTTTTCTGGACCGTCTCTAGTCACTTACACTTGGGTAGAGCTGGGACGCCCCGTCGCTGGGGCAGCTATGCGCTGTACAAATTCGCAATAATAATAATAAGGAATTCTAGTGATATAAAACCACTAGATCGGGTAGCTCCAGTCATTAAATGATATGCAGACAACATTGCACTGTTTCTTAGGGTTGATCCTGATATGATATCTGCTGTTTTCAAGGCCATACAGTTGCTCACCAAGTTAGCAGCTATAGCATTAATGAGCCAAAAAACAGAGGTTTCGTTGATTAATGCATCACCAAAGATACTGCCAGGAACCATTCACGGTCACAGTATTATATCAAACCTTCTATGCACTATAAAGAAATCAAGTTTCTTGGAAGACCATCAAGAATTTCCACCTTGGCTAGTGTTGCCATTTTCTTTAATGGGTATTAAAATATTAGTTCTATCGCTTTTTTGCTGCAGTACCATTCTTTTTACCTATGTGCTTAGAAAAAAGAAATTTGAGAAATGTATGAATTGTCTCTTTAGTATGCATACATGTGGATGTTAATGAATGAATTTCATTTTTCATTTGTACTATGCTTCATAAATGAAAAATAAAAACTAAACCAAATAACTTAGATTGCAGGAAAAGACATAGGGGCTGATAACGATGCGGTCAGAAACAGCTCCGACCATCGGTCGGAGCCGTTCCGACCGCATCGTAATATCCCGTTTGGATTCATTTCCAACTGACCCATTATGATGTGGTCGGTCAGAAATGAATCCAAACGGGCTTTCCGAATGACTTACGATGGGCTAGGAGAACCCATCTGCCATTCGGAAAAGGGCCAGTAATCCCAAGGGCAGCTCTTTCCGCCCGAGGGATTACGATGTTGGATTCCGACAGCCTTTCTGTCCTGGCCTTTCCGACACAGGAAGGTTGTGGGAAGTCGACTTTGGGGGCCCCCAGCAGGGCCCCCATGGGTGCAAGGCCTCCAGATGGCGGCCAAGGGGGCACATATGGTGCCCCTTGTTGATCCCTGCACCCGGTGGCAGGCACCTAGAGGTGCCTTCCATGGGGTGCAGGGATGAACTGCACCTCGGATTGCGACTGAACACCCTAATTGCTGGTTTGGGACTGCTGACAGATCGGTCAGTCCCAGTTCCAAATCGATGTCGAATGGACTCAGATCCGTCCGACATCGAAATTGGCCCCATAGTCTACGATTAACCAAAACTGAATGTCAATGGATGTGGACCTCCTTTGCTGTCAGACTGGTGCATGGTGGTTATTATGTTAAAAACATTTGCTAGTCCATATTATTGTACTCCAACTATAAAGATGCTCCTGAATGCACTCAGTGCCACACTTTCTGGACTAGTCTGCTCTGCTCTTTTCAACTACAGCATTGGCTGCGAAGTTGCTCCTCTCTGTCAGTCTCAATTCGGTACCTATGTTCACCGCAGACTCAGCTAGGTATGCTCCTGTCCTCCTCGCAGCAGTCGAAGCAGCCATGCATGTTCTCTGGACATTCTGGAGTTTGTGTCTCTGTGGAACTGCTGTGATACGCAAAGAAGAACTGAAAACTGAGAGCTTATGCACCAAATGTTGCCTAACACCACTTAAACACCACCTAACATTGAATATTCGGATGGAGAAAAATTGGACCAAGATGTCATGCCCAGAAGCTAGCTGTGCAAGTAGATTCCAGTGGGCAGTGATTGTCCCTGTCTCTAAGCTACATTCCACACTGATTTTGGTGCTGCTTGGTCCGCTCAGTGCTGTCCGATCCCCGAGGGTCAGGAAGTAAGTTTGAGGGGGCTAATGAGGTGTAGTGAGGCACTGCACACAGACTGAGGAGAGAATAATGAAGAGACTGGACCTGGCTGACTGGATTGCTGTGAATTACGGAAGTGAGCGCAAGAAGTGAAAGTGATCTTACTGCTGCTAGGAGAAGGCAGCAGCTGATGCACCTAGTAGCGAGACTCTTGGGGTCATTTGGCAGGTAAGCTAATACTATTAGGTTTGTAATGGCTGTCGATGTCAGGAATGGACAGCTGTGAAATTAGCCTATCTGTGGTTAAAACATTGATAAGACATTTATTAGCCTTTGATTTGGGATTCCCATTGCATGTTTTGGCTTCTCTTATTTTAGGTTACGTGTGTAGAGGTCCAGAAGGCCAGGAAGTTTAAGAAATTTAGGAAAATCAACAAGCAGTGGTGGGCTTCGGCAGCACCAGATTGTTTTACGGGCACAGTTGTTGTTTTTCAATTTTTTTTATACGACCTGATGGGTCTTTATAAAGAGGTCGCTACTAATGGACATGAAGCTTACAAATAATTAGATTTACATCATTATTAACATCAAAGGACAAGGGCTACTATTGAGTAAAGGACACATTCAATCAATCAATCAATCAGGGATTTGTGAAGCGCGCTACTCACCCGTGATGGTCTCAAGGCACTGGGGGGAGAGGGGGGGTTATCGAGCAGCTCCGTCTCATCCAAAGAGCCAGGTCTTGAGGCTCTTCCTGAATGCTTGCAGAGTGGGGGATTGTCTGATGCTGAGTGGGAGTTCGTTCCAGGTCTTTGCCGCGATGTAGGAGTAGGCTCTTCTTCCCGTTCTGGCTCTGCAGATGCGAGGGGTTTCGGCCAAGGGGAGGTCGGTGGAGCAGAGGGTTCTCTTGGGTGCGTAGAAGGAGACTCTTTCGTTGAGGTATTGGGGTCCGGTGTTGTGGAGGGATTTGTAGGCATGAATGATCAGTTTGAAGGTCACTCTCTTCTCAACGGGGAGCCAATGGAGGTCTCGCAGGTGCTCGGTGATGTGGTCTTGTCGTGGGATTCCGAGGACGAGTCTGGCAGCGGTGTTCTGGATGGTCTGGAGTTTGTGGAGTAGGGATTTGTTGATTCCGGCGTAGAGGGCGTTTCCGTAGTCCAGTCTGCTGGTTATGAGTGCATAGGTGACGGCCTTTCTGGGTTCGGGGGGATCCATTTGAAGGTCTTGTGGAGGATGCGTAGGCTGTTGAAGCACGTGGAGGAGACGGTGTTGATCTGTCGGGTCATGGTGAGGGAGGAGTCGAGTATGATGCCGAAGTTGCAGGCGTGGTCCGTGGGTGTCGGGGGGGTTGCCGAGGGCGGTGGGCCACCAGGTGTTGTCCCATGCGGAGGGGGTAGATCGGAGGACAAGGACTTCAGTCTTCTCCGAGTTGAGCTTCAGGCAGCTGCTGCTCATCCAGGATGCAACGTCTTTCATCCCTTCCTGGAAACTGAGTCTGGTGGTGTTGGGTTCCTTGGTGAGGGAGAAGATGAGCTGGGTGTCGTCGGCGTAGGATACTATGCTGAGTCCATGCTTTCTGACGATGGCAGCGAGGGGGGCCATGTAGATGTTGAAGAGCTTGGGGCAGAGTGATGATCCTTAGGGTACTCCGCAGCTGATGTCTGTGGGTTCGAAGAGGAAGGGCGGGAGTCTGATTCTTTGGGTTCAGCCGGTGAGGAATGAGCAGATCCAGTCTAGGGCAGTTCCTTGTATGCCGGCATTGTGGAGTCTGGTGGTGAGTGTGCAGTGGGAGACGGTGTCGAAGGCTGCTGAGAGGTCAAGGAGGATGAGAGCCGCTGTGTGTCCCTGGTCCAGGAGAGTGCGGATGTCATCTGTGGTGGCTGGGAGGGCGGTCTCGTGCTGTGTTTGCTGCAGAATCCGGATTGGGAGGAGTCGAGGATTGAGTAGGCTGTAATTGTAAATTGAATCAGCTTACACAAATCTGGAAATAGCTTCTTCATTGTGAAGAGTTTCATTCGTCATAAGTCTGTTTTCCAAGAAACAACGCAAGTGATGCAAGTGATCTAGAGCCCAGAGTGATCAAATGAACCATTTTGTGCAGTTTCAGTATTTTAATTGTGGTTTCCTTTGAATCAAGTTTCGATTTTTAAAAAATATTTATTATATTGTTTTTCTTGAAGCAAGACCTAAAAAGCATTCTTATATTTATACTAATCTTTGAATTAGAGTATAGTAGTTCTACTATGGTGATGCCATTAAGAAGGCAAGGACGGGAAACAAGACACTCAAAAGACATAATAAATTGGAAAAATAAGAATCTAAAATGGTGCCAATCTTACATAAGGAATGGGACGTGTCTACACCAAAGGAAAGGAGAAACTGAATAAAGAAGACAATAAGATATAATTAAAAACTCTACAAACAAAAAATAAAAAGAAAGATAAACAAGAACAGTGTGAGAGTACAACTGCAAAAATGGGTAGAAAGCAGTGGGTAAGTTAGAAACTCCAGAAAGGAAGGAGAGAAGACAAACAGAAGGTGTTCTACGTGGGCTACTCAAAAACTAAGAGTAAACCAGAGCTTAGGTGAAAATATGTCAAAGTAACCCAGCATATTCTCTATCGATAAACATACACAATCTTGTGGAGGTGAATTATAGGTATGACACTAAACCGAGGCGAGGAAGTGGACAGAATAAATAAATGCTTCACCTATTATTTTCAAAAGACACCAGGAAACAGTAGCGTGGATAGTACAGAGTATATGGAAGACAAACAAGTAGAAATCTATGTACATATTGCCCCTTTAGGGACATTGAGAGAAAAGGAAATGGGAAAGAAGATATCTATCTCTGCCGAATTACACCGCCACTAACACTATAGCGAGGCCTAAAGGCTATTAAAAGGCTTATAAAACTATTGTAGAAGTTTGATAAAGATTCAGATCATAATATTAATTTGTTAACTTTGATTCAACAGACATTGGTGACACAAAAGGTGAACAAGAAAAAATTGTTATTAGTTAACTGAAAACTTTACAGTGGATGGTCCATGATCCATGGGGCAGATAGAGTCTTTGATAGTGAATCTTGAGATTGAAGAACAAATATTTTCCATGGTGAATGAAAAGATAAGTACGGTACTAAATAATACAGGGAAGGAATATTCCTAAGAGAATACTAAAATTGAAGAAAAAAAATTCAATCCTAGTATCCTAAATGAAAAAAAGGAAAAAATTAAGATGTTTTAAGTTTTCTCCAACAAAAGTAATTTAGGGAGAATGAGGGATCTGAATAAATCAAAGAAAAAGAAGATAATGAAAATAACTGAAAAGGGCCTTGAACAATCAAATTGCAACACTGTAGATCAGAGCAAGATTTAGTATCAGAGGAAGGAAACATGGAGTCCCTAAATTCATTACTAACAGCATTTTCACCCAGAACAAAGACCAGGAGAACCAACAACATGACACAAGATATTTAGTATCTCCCAAATAAAAATAAAAATGAAAGTGCTGGAGATTTATCATATTAGTATTATTCACCTTAGTGATAGAACCATTAGCAATAAAATTAGGCTGCTGGGTTGTGATTGGGACATCCTGTTGCCAGACGCTACACACGCAATCTCGCTATATGCAGATGATATAGTAAGTAAGTATGTAATCTTTATTGTATATAGTTAATTAAAACCTTCTCAATGTATAAACTAATAAAAACCATTCAATGTTAAAAAGTAGATGAGATGCTAGAGCGTTCTAAAAATCGAAATAGATACGCAATTACAAAAATATTCTGACCAGTGTCCTCAATGGCCTATATGCAGATGATATACTGTTGTACATCAGGGATGTTTACATGGATGCAACCAATGTAAGAGAAGGTACCCCCTATTTAATTATGGGTTGTAGAGGAGGGAAAAACGCCAGCGGAGGCCACGGACGAAAAAAGATTACTGCCAACCACAACGAAGAACACATTTTTTTTTTTAATTCTGGACCATATCCAAGATGGTCTCAGTGACATAGAACAAATTTGCCTGACTTTGGAGTCATTGATATCCACCCACTTTGGGGTGAGAACGACATACTTATCTCAGAGGCGAAACTCTCCATTAACTAATCAGACAACCGGCCTAAACTTTGGAAGCCGTTTTAAATACATGGTCTAATATGCAATTTTTGCTACATGTGATAAAGTTGCGATCATTGGAGAAGACCACATAAGGAGTATTTCAGATAACCCCACTGTCCACGCGTCTGTTTGACCGAATACATATTTGGTCCTGATGAAGGTGGCTCTAATACGATATCCACCGAAACGTGCGTAGACCTTTTTCTACACAAGGGAATCCTACCAGAGACATAAAACGAGAAAAGAATTGGATGGGAAACGATTATAGAAAGGAATCAAATCTCCTACTGTGTCTGTCAGAAGGAAATAGGATCCTACATATGTTCTAAAAAAAAATCTTTTTTTGTGATATTGCTCATGTTGTGTGAATGGTAGTGTGACTGCAGTATTTTTGAGAGGTGTGAATGTAGTTTTGATGGGTGTTTTTGTGGGGTCATAAACAATTGTTTAAATTGTGTTTTAAGTCAATGTCTACACTCAAATTGTAAATACATGTATGTTTATTTAATTGTGACAAAATAAATATAAATGAGAAAAAGGCATATAAAAAAGATAAAGAAATAATAAAAAAATATATGTATTTTTATAAACAATAAAATACTTTTTTATGAATTAACCAGCTTGTAGGAATGTACTTTCTGTTTTGGGGATATGTCCTTTTATGAGAGCTTCTAGCCAGTAGCTAAATTAAGTGGGTCAGTTTAGAGGTCTTTTCACAGTACATGGATGCAACCTCAATAGTATGTACATTGTGGGATTTAAAAGTGGCATCTAGCTTGGGTATCAGCTGATCCAAATCTTGTCTCTTCCCCCTTCATCCTGCACATCCAGTTTCCAACTTAGAAATGGGCAGCAGGCTTATTAAGTGCGAACTTGTAACATTCCGTTACCTTGGCAAGTAAATGTACCACATTTTAAAATGTGTTTAACAAGAACCTATCCAACGCTGTAGCTTGATTCAGATCTTAGATAACTTTCTGGAGGCCATTACCAATTTCTGTACAGGGCAAAATTTCACTGGTCAAGTTGATTATGGTACCATCGTCTGCTTTGCTATTTCACAGACTTACCTCTCTGCCTCCCCCAAAAAATGTTTGCTCCCTAGACTCTATGTTAGGTGACTTAATATAGAAGACAGGCAGGCATAGAGTCTCCCTGGCCAAATTATGACTACCACCAAAAAAAGGGGGTCATGGGGCTCCTAACTTCGAACATTAGTATTTGACAACACAACTCCAATCTGCTGCACACTGGTTAATGGGTCACTGTCCAGCTGAAACCACACTTGGATTCACTCCATTAAAAGAAACTCACATACAGGTGCAATCTCTCCCTCTGTCACTATGCCCCTTACAAATGTTCCCAGCCTACTGAGCATGGCCCTGCACAGTTACAGAAGATGTTTGAAAACATGAGCCACACCACCCTATATGCCCCTACCATCCCATGCATTGTAATCCAAAATACCGATGTGACACTCCTAGGACCATATTTGAGGCCTGGGGAAATGAGGGCCTAATATCAATAGGTGATGTATTTCAAGATGGTGCTCTACTCTCCTTGGGCTCTCTTTGGGAAAAATATGGGCTGCATCCTGGGCAATTCCTAGTGCATAGGAAATTGATCAGAGCACTCACTGGGCTGTTACCAAAACAGAGCCTCCGCTCCATAATCTTGTGCAGTTCTTCTACACCATTGGCTGTAGCAGGCAGCTAATAACATAGCACAGAAAGGCCATACAATCACACACTGGCCCATCGCTGGCCAAACTCAGAGCGGATTGCGAGAGGAGTCCTGACTTACCTCCTTAAAATATCCGCAAGGTGAGATTCAAATGCATCCAATTTAATATCCTCCATTGAGCATATCTAACACCTAAAGCGCTATATAGGCTTTTTCCTACCTCTCCCTCTGAATGCCCTTGAAGTCACATGCCTGATACTGAAATTAAACACATGCTTTGGAGCTGTGTTATATTGTGCCCTTTCGGAACGACATTTATATGTATCTCTCAACTATTTTTGGAGGTGGTAATTCACGACGCAGGCGCTGTGACGCTGTTGAGAAGCTGCTGCTACGGAGTGGAGGTACGGAGGTTAGGATTCCCGAAAGTGTTGTGGGGGCTCCCAAAAGAATCTGTCTGCCCCCCGGCTAATTCCAGCAGGCTTGTGGATGCTGTTGACCACCATTTGGCCCCCTGTTCCCATTCCCGCACCCGCCCTGTGTTCAACAGTGGTGCCAAGCAGGCTTATTTCTCTCTTCTCCCGTCTGCCCCACCCAGAAGAGAGCTGAGACTCTGAGTAACCGGGCTGCAGCAGGGGGAGGCAGTGGCTTTTGACCTGCTTCGTGGAAGGTGACCTTGTGGACATCTTCTCTGCCCATGCCCATTGTGGATACCTTTTGTACTTTTGTACTGTTGGGCACAAGAAAAGTACAGAAAGACACACAAAGGCAGCTGGTCAGCAAGAAGTGAGCGTACATTTGGAGAATTGGGGCTGGTGCTGAGAGCGGTTGTGAGCAGAGCATGCTAGAACACAGGAAGCCCCGAAAAGTCCAGACAAGCTAAAGCTAAGAAATGAGAAAGGATTGATTAAGTGCCTGCAAGCCATGAGCAACCTAAAGATAGGCCTCTGGAGGGTATAGGCCTGTAAATGAGGACTGGACTTTTCAGACAGGCAGATAGGCGTTCAATTAGGTTGACAACGAACTCCCTAATGCGGCTTCCTTTAGGGCTGCGCGGCTGGAAGGGAGGAAGCAGTGAGTAGTGGAAGTGGCCACTCCAGGTTGTGGTGCTGCTTGCTGCCCTGCTTCCCCCAGCCCGTCACTGTCTGTTGCTGTTACATCTAAATACCTGTCATCGAGTTCGAGTTCCAACTGTACCCTTAGTACCCTCCTGAAGAGCCCTAATGACGGAAACCTGGAAGGAGGTGCATTACCAGAAGGACCACTCTAACTTAAGGAACTCTGAGACGCAATACCCACAACTCAACCTGGAAGTATGGCCGAAAGTAGCCCAGCATGTAAACACAATCAAGCAGCGTGCCCCTTCGATATTTAAACCACAAGAGGAACCAAAAACCAGTATCACCCCTAACGGTCTCATAATGTTCTTAGGAGCCAAAGGAGAGAATTCATTGCCACTCCTGTTGTGGAGGATAGCGAGGCTGTGCCAGGAGGAACTGCAGTGGGAAGCTCCGACCAAGTGTCACGTACCCCAGAGAGCCATGATCCACAAATTTTGATTGATACAAACCCGAGCCCCACTACGAAACTTGCAAAGAGGGGGGGAAAAAGGGTAAACCCAAAAGAAAGAAAAGGACTTATCTTGTCTTCCCTGTCTATTTGTTAAAGTGGTTTTTCTCCAATACTAAGGGGAGTAAGACAGTCCAGGCCCCAAGCGAGAGCATGGCTAGTACAAAAACAACAGAGAGTGTGACTACTCAAGAAACTATTTCTACCTGTCCCTTTGGAGGAGCAAATGATGCAATTAACATTTCCGCGTTGGAAGTAGACACGCCTACACAGAATGATGGTGGCCAAGGACCAACCATTATGTTACAAGCAAAAAAGCATCCTGTTCCAGCTAAAAGGAAAAATAAATATAAATGGAGATGTTGGTCTTCAAAAGGAGCTGTGGAGGTGTCCCAACAGGGTTGGGTAATAAGCCCTGGAACCCCATCGCCCCAGTGCAATGTTTGGATGTTGATCAGCCGGGGAATCTTGGAGTTGATTGTACAGGGGATGCAACACTAACATCCAGCCTTAACCCCCTGGCCCCAATTTATGCAAGGCCAGAAGGAAAAGAGTGGTCTTGTCAAGCGATATGAGGAGAGTGAAATTTATCAATCTGCCACCTGGACCAGGTCTAAGTGGAAATAGGGCCTACTCCTCCAGGGTCGAATTTGCACTCCCCAGTATTGCTAGATTAATTTTTAGCCATTTAGATGATTTTCTCATCATGGGGGTGGATGTTCTGCACTTCCTAAGCTTAGACCGAAAAGCCATCTTGCCATTAGGGCAACATTGGCCACAAATCTCCTTCTCTGACGCCGAGTGCTCCCTCATTCATAAACCACCTGCGAGGGTATTGAAGAGCGACCTGTCAAACATAAATGAGGCAGCCTATGAGAATCTGAGAATCATTGTAACAATTCCAGGTCAATTAGGCTCTTAAATGCTGGGAACAAAGAAACTGAGACTGACCACAATGATTGGACATGGATAGCAGCGGCGCTGGCAACTAAATCTGGAAATTATGCTAGATGCAACTGATTGAGTTTGGAAGAGCATGTCCCCCGGGTCTATTACTTTGTGTCCTACTGGGTAATCCAGGGCCAGTAGTACTAACAAGTCTAGTAATTACTATTTTTATGTACTGTCATGGAACATAGCAGGCTTGGGTAGCAAAATATAAAATGGGGACTGGTTAAAGTTTGTTGCACAACATAACATATGCTGCTTCCAAGAAACATGGGCCCTTGAGGGAATTAGTGTAAATAGGTTTTTAGATAGCAGCAGTCAGGCTACCCCCCCCCCTCCCTCTGAGGGGCCTGCCCTCGGGAGGGCTCACTGTTTGGGTGTTGTGTAAACTAGAATGTAGGATAGAGCAACTTGGGGCAGTTAAGTTGTCCTCTAATGTTCAACATGTCAGAATTTGGCTTACGGGCCAAGAAGGTGGGGTGATTGACATTGTGAAAGTTTATATTCCACCGGGGTGGTCCCCAGAGGTTCAGGTGATATGGAGGAATTTTGCAACTTGCGTAAATAGTATTAGGGAGGTTGAGGCTATTCGCAAGTTAATTGGGGAGGGTAAAGGAGCAAAGTTTGTGTTATTGATTTGTGGAGATTTTAACATACAACCATCGGATGCTATTATCAATGATGAAGTCATATTAGAAAACCATAGTTTAGGTATTCCTGAGTCAGCTATGAGCAATTTTAAATCCACCAAGAAGGGGTGTGCATTCTCTGAGCTTCTGATAAACTAACATCTGCATTTTATCAATCGTCATACCCCCTCAGATAGCACTGCTAGGGCAACTTTTAACAATGGGAATAGTTCAGCAATAATTGACTATATCTTAATTAATATAGAGGGTTGGGAATGCGTGCACAATATGACAATTGTCGGGAGAGTGGAGAGGGATCATGATCCTGTGGTACTTTGCTTGGAATTATGCCAAAGGCAGGAAGATGATGTAAATAGCTCAGTGGAGAGGTGTTACAGACACATCATTGTTGCATCTAATAGTAGAAAGAGGATAAGGTGGAGCAGGGGGAAATATTTACAAGAACTCCCATTGCTAGAGAGTATATTAATTAAGTATGCTTCTGCAATTTTGAACTCCCCTGCGGTAACAAAGGTGCAATCCCAGCAGCCGATAGTGGGATGACAAAGGAGCTGAAGGCCTTGTGGTCTAAGCCCATTGGCCCTGTAGCCGCCTTGTTGAATGGTGGGAAGAGGAGCATATGGGTTACATGGTATGTTGAGGAATATTACAAAATGAAGGGAGCTATTTCATCTGCCTTAGCGCAATGCCACCATGACCCACAAAGCAAATTGTTATTCCGAGAGTATAGGGCTGATTACAAACACCTTCTGAGAACTAAGAAACTGCTGCACCAATTGACTCTTTGGGAGGAATTGAAGGAAGCCACACTGGAAAAAAACTCCAAAACATTCTAGGAGTTGGTATTACGAGTAGAGAAGGGGTCATTGAACACTATAGAAACTCATATCGGGCCACCCATCTGGATTAGCCACTTTAGTAATTTACACAGTAGTAACCCCACAGTCCCCCTGTCAGCCTGAGTGGACATCTACTCTGGGCCCTGTATAATTGATATCTTAGTTCCCGAGGTGGTGAGAGCCTTAACGAATGCAAAGTAACATAAAGCCTTAGGCCCCGATATGGTGCCTATTGACATATTTTGGGAAGAGCTGCATCTATGGGCCAGTATTCTTACTAGAGTGTTTAATTCGGCACTTGCTGGCAATGCTGTACCCACCTCATAGCGCTCAGCTAATATTGTGTTGATCCTTCAGAAAGGTAACCGATCTAGCCCATCCAATTATCACCCGATCTCCCTCCTGGATGGCACAGGGAAAATTCTTGGGAAAGTCCTACTTAACGGCCTCCAGGGGTGGGCCGATGCTCACAACATTATGACGGAAGTGCAAGCTGGATTTAGGCCCTGCATTGGGACCATTGACCAGGCTCTCCGGTTATATATGATCTCCTATAAGTTTACAGTGGTGAGGAAGTCATCGATGTCCTTAATATTTGTATACCTGAAAGCAGCTTTTGATTTAGTTGACAGAGCGAAGCAGTGGAGATCCCTGGTAGACCTCAGAGTTGACCATTGGTTAGTAAGGGCCATACAGGCCTTGCATACTAGTAACACAGCCAATGTACGGTATGGGCCGGGCGGGAAGAGCACAGTACCCTTCCCAGTAGAAAAAGGTGTCCGGCCAGGGTATATGCTGGCTTCTTGCTGCTTAGCCTTTTTTTAAATGATGCAGTGAATTTTTTGAGGAAAGAACCTATAGATATCCCCACTGTAGCCGGGAAGCGGGTGCCAATATTATTATATGCGGTTGACGCGGTACTGATGGCATGAACGGAAAATGCGGCCCATAGGTTACTAACACGCTTTGGGGAACATTGCAACAAGAAGTCGTTGAACATCATTGGTAACAAAACAAAGAATATGGTATTGAGACCCTCTCTCTGTTTTAAGCGAAAGCCTTTGGTTGAAGGCATACCCCTGGAAACTGTTAAGCAGTTTTACTATTTAAGAATTTACTTCTCAGATTATTTGAGAAGGGGCAGTCAAATCCAGAAGGAGATGCTAGTTTTGAGACAATTGGCTGGAGCAGTTCTAAAGTTTAGGCATAAGGTTAGTGCCAGAATTATCAGTGTTATTTTGCAAATATATAAGCAAAGGGCAGTTGCGGCCTCACTGTATGTTGCGTAACTATTGGGGGTTGTGAACATTCACCCACTCCAGGTGGCTGAGAATAATTTCCTTCAAACTTTGTTGGGGCTTGGGCCAGGGTACGCCCTAGCGGCATTGTATGCGGAGCTCAATTTTACCCCTATATCAGAAATCATCAACCTCAGGCCAATTCTCTACTGGGTTAAACTAACAAAAATCCTAAGGCCGCAGTTCACTTAGAAACTCTAGAAGACGTTTCCGCCAGCAGCACTTGCCGGGGCCATGCATGGTCATCCCATGTACAAAAAGTTTTAAAAGAGCTACAGATGGTGTCCTTGTGGGAAGCTTCTGGTAGAATTAGACACGATCCTGCAGATTTGATCAAAGAACAGTATCATGAATACACGCCGATAAAAAAATAAGCCGGGAGCTGAAGCCAGGGTCCATCATGAGCAATTATTTCAGTAACATCTATGGCCTTCCGTGCCCAGAATATGTGGATGTGCTGTACCCTGAATCGAAGCGAACATTGTACCTAAAATTCCGGTTGGGTATCCTCCCAACCAGGGATTTTCTTATACGTATACATATACTCAAAAGTGGATACAACTGCTGTGGTTGTAGCTTCTGTGGTCTGAACAATCCAACCCATTTCATTCTGTTCTGCACTAAATATGGAGTTGCAAGGGGGAGGTGGCTCCTCTCCCTTTCTAAATACTGTGGAGTTAGATGTGTTAAACCAGCAACGGCGTTATGTATTAAACCAGATGATATGTACGTGGTCTCCTCCATATCGTCACATTTATGGGTTACGTGGCCTTGCCTGAGAAAGTTGCCACCCACTCTAGGTATATGTTTAAGTAGACAGGCTCCGCAAACCTGGTTGTCTCATATAATGGAACACGCTGCTATCTTTTGCATAAATTGCACAATACTACACCATTTCTATGAACTGCAATTTTTCTCCCCAGGTGGGTCGGCAGATTGTTTACACCTGGAAAGAAAATAACTCCCAAATGTTCTTATGTTTTGTTTTTTTAACTGACAATGACGCATATGTTTTTCTCTCATTTAGGATGTCGCCTCCGATGGTAATGTACACTTTTTGTTTCACTGCACTTGCCCTTTATTGTACCCAAAAAATTAATGTATATATGTTCTTTTTAGGTTGTATGCCTTTGATGGAAATGCGTATTTTTACATCTCACTGTATTTGCATTTTAATGCTTCCAATGAATTTATTGATAGATTGCTGTGTACATGTTCTAACGGAGTTTTTTTTATACTGCATTTTCTTAACATTTTGTAAGGCTGTTAGCTGAAACATAAATAAATAAACTAAGTTGGGATGCAATGTGAAGTCATGTATTGTTTCAAATCTTGCCTTCTTGGCCTCTTCAAAATCAGCAAGCAAAATAAAGTGGTAACCAAATTCCTCGATTTAACTTTTATTCTGGCCAAAAGGCCCATCACCACCATCTGGAAGTCTGGCCCTCCCCAGATTAAAAATCTGGCTGCACTCAGCCCTTCAATGGGCTGTGACGAGAGAATGGCTCTGCACTGTAAGGAAGTAGAGACCTAAGAAAATACCCCATAGCTCGACAGTGGGATGATAATACTCTACCCCTTCAAGTCAAAGTAAGTGATGACACTAAGCACCCCTGAATCTAAGGCATCCACTTATTCTCAACATATAGACTGGTTATCCACATCATGAACACAGCTGCTGCCTGTTATGTACACTCCTCTGTGTGGGAACCTCCAGAGCTCCTGCACATATGCTTTATTATTGTACCTGTTTGACCTTCTGTTTCCGAACCCTGTTATTTTTTTTAGGTTAATTTGCGTTCTATATACGCTACTGTAGTTTATCATCATCTGATACATTACAATATCTTGTATTTTTTACTGTTTATTCTCAAATATCTGTTGTCTCTATAATAATGTATGCATGCTATACTATACCACACTGTTAGCTAATGGGCCCAATTATTATACGCTCACCTATAGCCACTCACATTGAAACTTACCATTCTGTCTTTTTTCTTAGTGTCATTTTATGTTAAAAGCTAATGGAGATGGTTTTAAAAGAGTTGGCATATCAAAACACTCAGGCAGAGGAAATAATGAGTGGGTGGAAGGAATTGCAAAACATTATAAAACGCTGGAAGGGATAAAAAGAGGGGAATACAGAAAGGATCAAACTAATATGAATGAACTGAGAGCCTCTAGTAATACCTCAGAAATCTTAAACACTCAAGAACTTTCAGTCCTATAATTCGGCTGAAGAAATAATAGGATCTGCAGATAACATAAGATCTGAATTTGATGTAATTGCGGCAGATGAGAAAAAAAGAAACTAAAACATAACAGAACTAACAAAGGTACTGAATGGATTTATAACTACAGGCAAGGCTATAGCAGAGAACCCTAGAGAGAGTGGAATACACTGAACACGAGTCTCATGATCACTGTGACAACAATAAGTACAGGTAGATTTATACAAGCAGTGTCATATTAGGAAAGAAAAGAAGGTACCTGTGAATCAAACTGGAATTGTAGTGCTGCTGAAATAAAACTGGATATGCCAGCACAGAAGATCTGGGCTCCCTAACAAAGGCTTCATTTGAATGCCATGAAATATTGCAGAGGATAGTCAGAAGGCACCGGATAGGATTGGACACTGAATTAGTAAATAATCAAATTATTATAATTGCAAGCAAGAAACATGGAAAGTGGAAAAAAAGAGAATTCAATGAGTACATCTCATGCGAGATTAATGCAAAAAAGGAAAAATATGTGCGTCCGTCAGGTGGAATAATATCCTTGATTTTAGAGCTACCAGTAGGAGTGAAAGAGTCTTGAATCATAACAGATTCCTTGCTATATTGATATCTGGCTTAACTGGTGGAAATATTCCAGCTCAACCCATATGTTAGAAAGTATCATAGTTATCAATGTGTGTATTCCACCGGCTGCTCAATTTGATTAGTATCCAAGGTCTCTTTACTACTGATTGAAGAAATTTAAGAAAAACACTCCTGCTTTCATGTCCTTCTGTTAGGGAATTTAAACGCAAGGACACCACCTCTAAACTACGAAGGCCCTCTGTATAAAAACTACGAATAACAGTGGCAATCAGATCAAGTGCAAAATAAAGTGAAACCCAATAAAAAAGGAAAAGAACTAGATAGAATGTTCAAACGTTATACCTAATATTGATAAATAGGTGTCTTACCTCATTTATGTACATAGATGGCCAAACAAACTCACTGATAGACTGTGCTGTAATTCCATCCCAATATTTCATTTTATTAACTGATCTAAGGTTAGGTAATCACTTAGTAGAAGACCTCAGAAAGATGTTATTAAGAGAAAATAAATAGAAAGAAGGAAAGGTGAATCATATAAAGGAACATATAGCAAAACAACCGGAAATGTACTGATTAAGTACTGATTAAGCAAATTTGTGAATCATTAAAATTGAAGAAGGTACAGAGAGATCACCCTTTAAAGAAATATAGAAAACCATGCAGGAAAAGATTGAGATGCATGAAGTAGGAAAAGAAGGAAAATCTATGGAGGAAATAGAAACAGCACAGCTTCCTAAGACATAGCACAGCTCCGAGAGACACAGCAAATTTCCTAGAGATCTCACATACATAAAAGAATCCAAGCACAGCCCCAACAACTGTAGCTTAACTTCTTTAAACTCGCATTCGCTTTCAAGGATCACCCTCCTGTAAGGCTCAAGAGAGCCCCTATATAATAAGGACTAACCCTGCCCAGCCAATGCGACCCAAAAGAACTCCGGCAGAGAACGAGGAAGTAGTGTGCACCCACACAGTAGACAATGCCAGAAGTGCGTGACACCCGAAGTCACAACAACGCCACCATTGGCCCAAGTAGTTGTAACGCTGTTCCCGCAATGAGTAACAATGTTGGTCTTAGAAGTCTGACTTGGGAAGGTGAACCTGACAGATTAATCCCAAACTGGGCCATTCGAATAACATTATTGTGTACATGCAAGTCATCGCTTTCTGGCTGGGAGTGTGGGAGGCAAAGACTGGTGATATCGACCCTCATCCAAGATGAGGGCAGCAATGAGCTCCTTCAGCAGCCAACATGCCCTTTCAAATGAATCTACAGCCCACCCTCCTCTCACAGGCACCTGATGCAACCCCCGCAATCTCAAAGACGCCTGCTGTCTTCCGTGCCGAGGCATACAAAGTCAGGTGCTGTTCCCTTTTTGTTTTGTAACACAAACTTTATTGCATTTTATCAAAGTACAATACATCCCTCATAGTTTAATCTGAGGGCGAGAAATTACACATCATAAGAAAAAGCATTGGAAAAAGATTCAGTCTGATGGCACATGCAGGGCGCATGACATACAGTGCATTACAAGAGAAGCAAACAGTTTGAACAGTACCCTCCCGCTTACAAACTGACTGTGTCACCTAATAAGGAGGTCATGTGTATGTGGTGGTATGTATAAAGTGTATAAAACTCTACAAGGACAGTGTATGGGGGGGGCGGACATGCTGTTATATCCACTGTAGGGAAGAGGGACCGAACCCTCTTGTCCCAAGTGGCATGGTCACAAACTTGATATCTACAGTATCTTTGGCAGAGAAAAATGGGGAAATTAAATGGCCGGGGGGCTAAAGCAGGATGTCACGCTCCAAAACGTCTAACAGACGGAAGTGTGTTCAGCCTTCTCCGTCTGGTGCCTTATCTTGCGCTTTAAATCCCTCCACTAGGGTGTTCTATTCAAGCAAAATGGGTTCTCTGCGGAGATCCCTATACTCCTCCTATCGCAGAGCTACGCTTTCGACGAGCCCCCAGTGTGCCACTTCCTCCCGCAATTGATCCACCAGTGCATCCTTCGGGTGTTAGAAGTCAGGTGTTGTTCCCAAATATCTGACAAACACATCATGTCCATTGTCTTCACACTGGCACCTTCTTGCTCCCTGTATCTCTCACATGCACCTGTAGCCCTCGTGTTCTCTCAGTGTTCAGTGGAACTGGCCTACTTAACTGTCCTCTCACAGGAACTTTCGCTGCCCGCGCATCTCCCCTGTCCTCTCACGTGCACTAGGAGGTACCCTATCCCGTCTCAAGAGCACCTCCAGCTCTCTTGTCCTCTCACAGATATCTGCAGGCCCCTGCTCTCTCTTGGACACCTGTAGCTCCCTTGTCCACTCACATGCAGCGTCATGTCCCTTGTCCTGTCACCGACCCCTGCAGGCCCCCGGCTGTCTCAATGGCATCTGCAGTCACCCTGTTCTCTCACATACAGCGGGTGACTTCCTGCTACCTCCTGGGTACCTACAGCTGCCTTGTCCTCTCACCGACTCCTGCAGGGCCCCGACTGTCTCAATGGCATCTGCAGTCCCCCCATTCTCTCACATACAGCGGGTGACTTCCTGCTGCCTCGTGGGCAGCTGCATCGTCCTTTCACAGACACCTGCAGCCCCCTCCTGTTTCATGTGGATCTGCAGCTCCGTTATCTTCTCACGCGCACCAGTAGGTCCAGTGTCCTCTCACAGACACCTGGAAGCCCCCTGCCATCTCATGGGCCCCTGCAGCTTCATTGTCCTCCCACAGACACATGCATGCCCCCTGCTGTTGAGTGGGTGCTCACAGCTCCCTTGTCCTCTTATGAACCAGGGGGCCCTTGTGCTATCACAGACACCTGTTGTCACATGGGCTCCTGCCACTCCCTTGCCCTCTCAGATGCACCAACAACTCTTTCGTGCTCTCACAGACACATGCAGACCCCTGCCGCCCTAGCACTCGCGCCTGCAGTCCCAGGCTGACACAATGGGTGGGCTCTATGCCCAGGCGGCTGGTGGATGGAGGAAGGGAAGGGGTCTCCACGACCAGAGACTCTTACCTCGAAAGGACAGGGACACCTGCCTGTCATGTTGCCCGGGCAGGTTAGCGACCTTCTTCAGACTAACGCTCAGTGCCATGGTGCCAAGGATACCAGGACCGTCTTCCTCTGCGCCGTACCCCTGTAGCCCCTGCCGGCGGACAGCGACGTAGTTGTTCCTCCGTGCTTCCTACGGGTGGGAAAGTCCTGCGGTTTACGCGCTACACTGCACTTTTACGTGTACTGCATCCTACGTGCTTTCTCGAGCCATGCCTGCTCGCTCCCTCGTGCACGAGGCATAGGACTCCTCGGTGCCTGACGTCCCCAGCCGTGCCCGTCTCCTTCCCAGTCTGCCGGCCGCACCTGCCCAGCCGGTTCTGTGCTCCACCCTCCCAGGTACAGGCCTGGGGCTGTCAGCGACGGGCCCTGCCTCCAGGAAGGATATTTCTTTCCCTCTGTTGCACTGCCCTCTGAAGGGAATCCCTCTCTCCTTACACTACCCCCTGAAGAGATGGGTCGGTCTCCTTACACTAACTACCCCCTGAAGAGATGAGTCGGTCTCCTTACACTAACTACCCCCTAAAGAGATGGGTCGGTCTCCTTACACTAACTACTCCCTGAAGAGATGGGTCGGTCTCCTTACACTAACTACCCCCTGAAGAGATGGGTCGGTCTCCTTACACTAACTACCCCCTGAAGAGATGGGTCGGTCTCCTTACACTAACTACCCCCTGAAGAGATGGGTCGGTCTCCTTACACTAACTAACCCCTGAAGAGATGGGTCGGTCTCCTCACACTACCCCCTGAAGAGATGGGTCGGTCTCCTTACACTAACTAACCCCTGAAGAGATGGGTCGGTCTCCTTACACTAACTACCCCCTGAAGAGATGGGTCGGTCTCCTTACACTAACTAACCCCTGAAGAGATGGGTCGGTCTCCTCACACTACCCCATGAAGAGATGGGTCGGTCTCCTTACACTAACTAACCCCTGAAGAGATGGGTCGGTCTCCTCACACTACCCCCTGAAGAGATGGGTCGGTCTCCTTACACTAACTAACCCCTGAAGAGATGGGTCGGTCTCCTCACACTAACTACCCCCTGAAGAGATGGGTCGGTCTCCTTACACTAACTAACCCCTGAAGAGATGGGTCGGTCTCCTCACACTACCCCCTGAAGAGATGGGTCGGTCTCCTCACACTACCCCCTGAAGAGATGGGTCGGTCTCCTTACACTAACTAACCCCTGAAGAGATGGGTCGGTCTCCTTACACTGCACTCAGTCAGAGGGCTGGGATAGTCTCCTTAAAATGCCCCCAGGAGGCACAGGCAAGGGGGCCAAGTTGCTTATGTCACGTACGGTCCGTTTCGTTTAGTTCTGGATATTTACCCAGCGGGACACTACATTGCGGAAGTTAAAGTTTTGCTTTTTCCAATTATAAGTCTTCGTTTACAACTCACAGCACACACGGTGGAAAGTGGCGTTGATTGGCTGTGAATCCTGGACTAGATGAAGAGGCCTCGTGCCATGGGGCCCTATGGATGGTCCACTCTCTCTGCAGAAGAGTTGGTCTCTCTGACACCCTCGCATTATACAGTGCAGCCCCCGAGTCAGCTGACGAAACATGCTTGGCACCTTCAGTCCTGGGCATAGCTATTCATGGTGCAGCAGGTACAGTGGCACCGAGAGCTAGGAGAGCGACAGGCCCACTGCATACCACTGATACCAGCCTTTTCATTGCCAACCTGTGGTAAGGGAGTGTCACTTCCCTTGTTTGTGCCAAGGCCCATGGCACTCTTGCCACACCACTGCCTTCGGTCAGTCTTGACATTCTCGGGCTCACAATTTTGCTTTTTCAATTCAGGGCTGGTGAGGACGTCGCACCTACCTCGAGGTCACTGGCAGCTTCTACTGCCCCTCTTACACTTCCAGCCTCTCTATACACCCCCCCCGCGATGGACGGACCATTATCTTTCAGTTGCCGCCAAGATGTGTGGGGCCCTCTCTAAATAATTTCTCCCCAAGCAGGCGCTGGCTGTGGCACGGGGGGGCTCCCACCCTTCAGGGACCCCTTCGACCTCAGACCATATAAATATCTGTGAGATATTGGGGACTAGCGGGCCCCTCATCACATTCTGCAGGGGCGCCCCATCCTTCTGCATCATGCATGACATTGCGCCTTCTCCAAGGGAGTGGCCACAAACATGAAATAACCGCACTTTGAATAAGATCCCCAATGGCTCTGTGCGAGTGAGCGAACCCTGCACTCATTTGCTTGCTTCCCCGAGGAAATCTTGAAAACAGCGCCCTTTACACCTACTTTCTCTGTGAATTTTAAGCATAAAAAATGGGGACAGCCCGACTAACCCCTCTGAAACCTAGTCATGGATACATATTCTAATAATGGTAAGCCCTGGAATGAATAAATGCCTTCTGATTCTTCGGCCAATAATCATTTGATCCTTCTTGGACTGAGTGCCCTTCTGAGTAAAAATGTAAATGTAAATCCGTGTTTGTAAAGCGCAAACTACTCACCCTTACGGGTCTCAAGGCGCTGAGGGCCGTCGTGGAAATTAAGTGCGCTATTGCCCAGAGTCACAAGGTGCTGAGCTGAGCTGAGCTGCCGCCGGTGATCGAACTGTGAGCGCTGTACTCAGAAGTCAGCTGCCCTGGCCGCTGAACCACACCTCTCCACTGAGTCCTGAGTCCTTGTGTTAGTTGTGAAGAGGCCACACAATGGAAATGGCCGGAACACGTCGGCATTTCCTCAAAGGAGACACTTTTATTAAATATGGACTAATGAATGGTTTGTATAATGGAATTTGGCCACCAAAAAGCAATATTCAGGTACTGGAGTGACCTGTTGGTGTAAACTGAGCGGCACAAGACTTGTGCTACACCTTTGTTTTTCGTTTTGTAAGACAAGAGCTTGACTAATATAATTGTATTGAAATAATCAATTATGTAGACACGTGTATAATAAAATCATGCGCATATGGAATTGATCAGTAACTGGTTGAGAAATTCTTTGTAAAAAAAAAAAAACTTTCAAACTCTGGGCATTTAAAATAATATTTAAAGGAAGTATATGTCTATAATAGGCACTCCAACAATGAAAAGGATTGTCTCGCAAAGATTCATAAGGTATTTATCTGCCCCTAGCGTTCTCAGTGAGTTTGATCAATCGTCCATCCATCCATCTTTGTGTCTTTCCTTCCTTCTGTCATTCACCCTCGCGTATCCTCATCACCCATCCGCCCCTTCATCCATCCTTTCTTCTATCCAACCCACCCATTGACTCATTCAAACCATTATCTACACTTCTCACCATCATCATTCCATTCATCCTTTTCTCCATCACCCCGCCCTTCCATTCATGATTCCACCCATCCGTCTCTTCATCCCTGCACCCTTGTCTTACCCCATCCCTCCCGCCTTTGTTTCCATTTCTGCTCCCTTGTTTCATCCCCCCCCACCCACAGCTCCAGCATGCTATGATCTTGTATTTACAAGTGTGTTGAAGACCAGTGTATCCCATCACAATCCTAACAGGTTAAAGGTTTTATGTCACACACACTGTACAGTGCCATCTGCCCTTCAGCCAAGTTACAACATGAGGGAAATGAAGGGTCTAATTCCTTGCACTGACTCCAGGAGTAAGAGACCCCACGCCCACCACAGGGGTGGGTGCTTCTCCTCACACTGTTCCAGGAGGGTTAGTTAGCCCCTTAATTAGTTGTAGACACCAGACAGTCGAACACTTGTATTTGTCCGAGGCAAGGAGGTGGAGTCGGGATGTGTATGTTTAAGCCTTTGAACGGTCGTTATACCTTTTGATTCAAGACATCCAAGGGGTCTCACCCTTTTCAGATGGTGAAAATGTTTCATACTGCGCCTGATGCCTTTTCCATATCGCCACGCGTGTCTTTCTTTTAGTTCAACGATAATCACTTTATCGGCTTCGGAAGCGTGAAAGGCTGAGTCGGAACTGGCGGGATTCGAAAACCTGTGACCAGGAAGTCGTACCACATGACAGAAGCCACGATTACCTCGCTCGGCCTTCTCCGCGGGTCCTGGTCGTCTGGGAGCGGGGGGTATGTAATGTCCCTGGATTCCTGCCCTCGGTGGGGTGGGAAGTGTTGTGTGGTGGAGGGGCTCTTTATTTATTTGTCGGGGAATGGCGAGCCTTGGAGGAGGTGATGTGTGTGTGTGACTGTGTGTGGTGTGGGGGGGGGGTCGTCCCTGAATGGTGTATCTATTGATATACAGGGGTGATTGCCGGCGCCCAAGGAACTGCACTCTAAGATACGTATTTGGGAAATGATTAAACAGAGGTGGCTGAAGGCAGTTCATTTATTTTCTCACCACACCCATCGATTGCGTAAAAGCACCACCCGGAAATACCAGCCGTTCTCTTGGAATGTACAGCACAGCCACCGAAACCGGTCTCGCTCGCAGACACGCGCACCCCGCCCTCTTACCTGCTTCCGTCGTAGAAAGCCCCTACCTACCCTGCTTCTTTTTAGTTTTATTCGAAACATAACTAAATGTTTCCTTTATACTATTTTTTCATACACTGTGCTCTTCCTTATACAACATGATATAAATCCATTGACTAATAATATCCTATATGCTTTGTAGATGTGTTTCCTGCTCTCAGGGAGAAAATGGCCCTCACGTTCCAGGCATGGCTCCAGGATTCTAGGTCTGATGAGAACACGAAGATACATCAGGGATGAACAAGAATACATATCTAGACACTGAGAAAACATGCACAATTCTGAAGATGCCTAAGAACAGAACGTTGCCTACCTTTAGCATCTCTGGTTATAATGAATACTAAGGGCCTGATTACGATGGCGGACGGTCACCGCCACTGGGATTGGGACCGGCCGCCTATATGGCGGCGGTCCCGCAAGTGCAATCACAATGCGACCGCCACTGTGGAGGTCACATTGTGCATTTTTACCACTGCGGCGGGTGCTGCTGCCTGCAGCACCCGCCGCAGTGGTAAAAATGCAAGTTTTGCATTTCCGTGCAGTAGGTGGCAGGCACCACGCGGTGCCTGCCACATGGTGCAGGGAAATGTTGGGGGCACCATAGGTGCCCCCCCCCCCCCCCAAGTACAAAACTTGAGTGCCCCTGCTGAAGGGGGGCCTGCCACGGGCCCCCAAAGTACATCCCCGCCAGCCTGTGAATGGCGGTTGAACCGCCATACACAGGCTGGTGGGGCTGCAGCATCCGAATCTGGCGGACAGTGCCAGCTATGCACCGCCACCAGTTTGTGGATGCAGGGTGGGTCCGACAGGCAATCGTAACGATTGCCTGTGTCAGACCCGTGGCAGACGGACTTCCTGGCCGCCAGCAATCCGCCCGCCATCCTGATCTGGCGGGTGGAGAATGGCCACACGATGGCGGTGGCGGATTCACCGCTATCCTAATCAGCACCCTAGGTTTTCACTGCAGAGCCCTTATTAAACCCTGGTAACATTTTTGTTATACCAGCACACAGGGCTTTAAGTCTGATGAAAAAACTGGGGGGAGGGGAGTCTCTCAAAGGGGTGTGGCCGATGGCATTAACGGCGTGGCTTAAGAACACGTGAGCTAAAAATCTGTACTTAACATACTGTGCCGCCTGACTGGTATGTTGCTGTTTCTGTCATTGCATCCAGATATATGATTACAACAGGTAACATTACACCTACAACAAGCCAGGATTATTGGCTTTGTCAGTGGTTGTTAGTTGCATAAGATAAATAAGCAGCAACTATGGATTTGTTTTATATAAATTTGAAAATGCTTCAGTTCTGAAATGATGAGACTGTGAAAGAACTATAACGAGTTTCTTTGAAGTTACATCAAGGGCAGTGAAGGGCAGCACTGCTGCAGAGAGTCGGATAGGGACCCTTCTCAGCACCTGGTTAGTAGACAGTGTCGGCTCACCGAGGGAGTGCTGCGGGGTGGTGGGGCGGGGCAGGGTGGGGGGGTAGTAGAGTCCGACACACGACGGATAGGAGTAAGGTAAGTAATTAAATAAATAAAACAATTTACCATGCGCGCGCTGCATCTCCGAGTTGGCGATGCAGCGCGCGCAAGGTAAATTGTTTTATTTATTTAATTACTTACCTTACTCCTGTCCGTCGTATGTCGGACTCTACTACCCCCCCCACCCTGCCCCTCCCCGCCCCGCAGCACTCCCTCGGCGAGCCGCCACTGTTAGTAGAACTGCTGGTGCTGAGCACCGGCAGCACCCGGCCCACTTAAAGAGAATGTGCAAAAGAAACAGTTGATGGACGGAATGCTGGACAATGCAAACATTCACCCCCAGTCACAAGGATCTGGGTTTAATCCATCATTCTTTTGCTCACCACACCACCCCAGTTTGGACCCAGCCATATGCAAATCAGTCTTGACCCTGTTCCTTGTGGGAACAGTCCAGCCCGAACTGCCAAGCCAGGTCCTCCCTGGACCGGAAACAAGCATCCTAGGACCGGTTTCAGGGCATCACCCTTCTTCAGCCAGGCTAGCTTGAATCCAGTGGTGTAGTGAGCACGGGACCCACGTCTGGGCATACCCTTCCCACTTAGGGCGACATATGCAAAAGAAACAGTTGATGGACGGAATGCTGGACAATGCAAACATTCACCCCCAGTCACAAGGATCTGGGTTTAATCCATCATTCTTTTGCTCACCACACCACCCCAGTTTGGACCCAGCCATATGCAAATCAGTCTTGACCCTGTTCCTTGTGGGAACAGTCCAGCCCGAACTGCCAAGCCAGGTCCTCCCTGGACCGGAAACAAGCATCCTAGGACCGGTTTCAGGGCATCACCCTTCTTCAGCCAGGCTAGCTTGAATCCAGTGGTGTAGTGAGCACGGGACCCACGTCTGGGCATACCCTTCCCACTTAGGGCGACATATGCAAAAGAAACAGTTGATGGACGGAATGCTGGACAATGCAAACATTCACCCCCAGTCACAAGGATCTGGGTTTAATCCATCATTCTTTTGCTCACCACACCACCCCAGTTTGGACCCAGCCATATGCAAATCAGTCTTGACCCTGTTCCTTGTGGGAACAGTCCAGCCCGAACTGCCAAGCCAGGTCCTCCCTGGACCGGAAACAAGCATCCTAGGACCGGTTTCAGGGCATCACCCTTCTTCAGCCAGGCTAGCTTGAATCCAGTGGTGTAGTGAGCACGGGACCCACGTCTGGGCATACCCTTCCCACTTAGGGCGACATATGCAAAAGAAACAGTTGATGGACGGAATGCTGGACAATGCAAACATTCACCCCCAGTCACAAGGATCTGGGTTTAATCCATCATTCTTTTGCTCACCACACCACCCCAGTTTGGACCCAGCCATATGCAAATCAGTCTTGACCCTGTTCCTTGTGGGAACAGTCCAGCCCGAACTGCCAAGCCAGGTCCTCCCTGGACCGGAAACAAGCATCCTAGGACCGGTTTCAGGGCATCACCCTTCTTCAGCCAGGCTAGCTTGAATCCAGTGGTGTAGTGAGCACGGGACCCACGTCTGGGCATACCCTTCCCACTTAGGGCGACATATGCAAAAGAAACAGTTGATGGACGGAATGCTGGACAATGCAAACATTCACCCCCAGTCACAAGGATCTGGGTTTAATCCATCATTCTTTTGCTCACCACACCACCCCAGTTTGGACCCAGCCATATGCAAATCAGTCTTGACCCTGTTCCTTGTGGGAACAGTCCAGCCCGAACTGCCAAGCCAGGTCCTCCCTGGACCGGAAACAAGCATCCTAGGACCGGTTTCAGGGCATCACCCTTCTTCAGCCAGGCTAGCTTGAATCCAGTGGTGTAGTGAGCACGGGACCCACGTCTGGGCATACCCTTCCCACTTAGGGCGACATATGCAAAAGAAACAGTTGATGGACGGAATGCTGGACAATGCAAACATTCACCCCCAGTCACAAGGATCTGGGTTTAATCCATCATTCTTTTGCTCACCACACCACCCCAGTTTGGACCCAGCCATATGCAAATCAGTCTTGACCCTGTTCCTTGTGGGAACAGTCCAGCCCGAACTGCCAAGCCAGGTCCTCCTGGACCGGAAACAAGCATCCTAGGACCGGTTTTAGGGCATCACCCTTCTTCAGCCAGGCTAGCTTGAATCCAGTGGTGTAGTGAGCACGGGACCCACGTCTGGGCATACCCTTCCCACTTAGGGCGACATATGCAAAAGAAACAGTTGATGGACGGAATGCTGGACAATGCAAACATTCACCCCCAGTCACAAGGATCTGGGTTTAATCCATCATTCTTTTGCTCACCACACCACCCCAGTTTGGACCCAGCCATATGCAAATCAGTCTTGACCCTGTTCCTTGTGGGAACAGTCCAGCCCGAACTGCCAAGCCAGGTCCTCCCTGGACCGGAAACAAGCATCCTAGGACCGGTTTCAGGGCATCACCCTTCTTCAGCCAGGCTAGCTTGAATCCAGTGGTGTAGTGAGCACGGGACCCACGTCTGGGCATACCCTTCCCACTTAGGGCGACATATGCAAAAGAAACAGTTGATGGACGGAATGCTGGACAAAGCAAACATTCACCCCCAGTCACAAGGATCTGGGTTTAATCCATCATTCTTTTGCTCACCACACCACCCCAGTTTGGACCCAGCCATATGCAAATCAGTCTTGACCCTGTTCCTTGTGGGAACAGTCCAGCCCGAACTGCCAAGCCAGGTCCTCCCTGGACCGGAAACAAGCATCCTAGGACCGGTTTCAGGGCATCACCCTTCTTCAGCCAGGCTAGCTTGAATCCAGTGGTGTAGTGAGCACGGGACCCACGTCTGGGCATACCCTTCCCACTTAGGGCGACATATGCAAAAGAAACAGTTGATGGACGGAATGCTGGACAATGCAAACATTCACCCCCAGTCACAAGGATCTGGGTTTAATCCATCATTCTTTTGCTCACCACACCACCCCAGTTTGGACCCAGCCATATGCAAATCAGTCTTGACCCTGTTCCTTGTGGGAACAGTCCAGCCCGAACTGCCAAGCCAGGTCCTCCCTGGACCGGAAACAAGCATCCTAGGACCGGTTTCAGGGCATCACCCTTCTTCAGCCAGGCTAGCTTGAATCCAGTGGTGTAGTGAGCACGGGACCCACGTCTGGGCATACCCTTCCCACTTAGGGCGACATATGCAAAAGAAACAGTTGATGGACGGAATGCTGGACAATGCAAACATTCACCCCCAGTCACAAGGATCTGGGTTTAATCCATCATTCTTTTGCTCACCACACCACCCCAGTTTGGACCCAGCCATATGCAAATCAGTCTTGACCCTGTTCCTTGTGGGAACAGTCCAGCCCGAACTGCCAAGCCAGGTCCTCCCTGGACCGGAAACAAGCATCCTAGGACCGGTTTCAGGGCATCACCCTTCTTCAGCCAGGCTAGCTTGAATCCAGTGGTGTAGTGAGCACGGGACCCACGTCTGGGCATACCCTTCCCACTTAGGGCGACATATGCAAAAGAAACAGTTGATGGACGGAATGCTGGACAATGCAAACATTCACCCCCAGTCACAAGGATCTGGGTTTAATCCATCATTCTTTTGCTCACCACACCACCCCAGTTTGGACCCAGCCATATGCAAATCAGTCTTGACCCTGTTCCTTGTGGGAACAGTCCAGCCCGAACTGCCAAGCCAGGTCCTCCTGGACCGGAAACAAGCATCCTAGGACCGGTTTCAGGGCATCACTCTTCTTCAGCCAGGCTAGCTTGAATCCAGTGGTGTAGTGAGCACGGGACCCACGTCTGGGCATACCCTTCCCACTTAGGGCGACATATGCAAAAGAAACAGTTGATGGACGGAATGCTGGACAATGCAAACATTCACCCCCAGTCACAAGGATCTGGGTTTAATCCATCATTCTTTTGCTCACCACACCACCCCAGTTTGGACCCAGCCATATGCAAATCAGTCTTGACCCTGTTCCTTGTGGGAACAGTCCAGCCCAAACTGCCAAGCCAGGTCCTCCCTGGACCGGAAACAAGCATCCTAGGACCGGTTTCAGGGCATCACCCTTCTTCAGCCAGGCTAGCTTGAATCCAGTGGTGTAGTGAGCACGGGACCCACGTCTGGGCATACCCTTCCCACTTAGGGCGACATATGCAAAAGAAACAGTTGATGGACGGAATGCTGGACAATGCAAACATTCACCCCCAGTCACAAGGATCTGGGTTTAATCCATCATTCTTTTGCTCACCACACCACCCCAGTTTGGACCCAGCCATATGCAAATCAGTCTTGACCCTGTTCCTTGTGGGAACAGTCCAGCCCGAACTGCCAAGCCAGGTCCTCCCTGGACCGGAAACAAGCATCCTAGGACCGGTTTCAGGGCATCACCCTTCTTCAGCCAGGCTAGCTTGAATCCAGTGGTGTAGTGAGCACGGGACCCACGTCTGGGCATACCCTTCCCACTTAGGGCGACATATGCAAAAGAAACAGTTGATGGACGGAATGCTGGACAATGCAAACATTCACCCCCAGTCACAAGGATCTGGGTTTAATCCATCATTCTTTTGCTCACCACACCACCCCAGTTTGGACCCAGCCATATGCAAATCAGTCTTGACCCTGTTCCTTGTGGGAACAGTCCAGCCCGAACTGCCAAGCCAGGTCCTCCCTGGACCGGAAACAAGCATCCTAGGACCGGTTTCAGGGCATCACCCTTCTTCAGCCAGGCTAGCTTGAATCCAGTGGTGTAGTGAGCACGGGACCCACGTCTGGGCATACCCTTCCCACTTAGGGGCGACATATGCAAAGAAACAGTTGATGGACGGAATGCTGGACAATGCAAACATTCACCCCCAGTCACAAGGATCTGGGTTTAATCCATCATTCTTTTGCTCACCACACCACCCCAGTTTGGACCCAGCCATATGCAAATCAGTCTTGACCCTGTTCCTTGTGGGAACAGTCCAGCCCGAACTGCCAAGCCAGGTCCTCCCTGGACCGGAAACAAGCATCCTAGGACCGGTTTCAGGGCATCACCCTTCTTCAGCCAGGCTAGCTTGAATCCAGTGGTGTAGTGAGCACGGGACCCACGTCTGGGCATACCCTTCCCAAACCTTCCGAAACCGGTCCTAGGATGCTTGATTCCGGTCCAGGGAAGACATGGCTTGGCAGTTCGGTCTGGACTGTTCCCATGAGGCACAGGGTCAAGACTGATTTGCATATGGCCATGTCTGAACTGGGGTGGCGTGGTGAAGCAAAATAACGATGGATTAAACCCAGATCTGTGACTGGGGGTGAATGTTTTCCATTGTGCAACATTCCGTCCATCATCTTGTGTGTTTTGCAATTTTGCCCCAAGTGGGAAGGGTATGCCCAGACGTGGGTCCTGTGCTCACTGCGCCACTGGAGTCAGGCTATCCTGGCTGATGAGGGCTGAATGCCCGAAACCGGTCCTAGGATGCTTGATTCCGGTCCAGGGAAGACATGGCTTGGCAGTTCGGTCTGGACTGTTCCCATGAGGCACAGGGTCAAGACTGATTTGCATATGGCCATGTCTGAACTGGGGTGGCGTGGTGAAGCAAAATAACGATGGATTAAACCCAGATCTGTGACTGGGGGTGAATGTTTTCCATTGTGCAACATTCCGTCCATCATCTTGTGTGTTTTGCAATTTTGCCCCAAGTGGGAAGGGTATGCCCAGACGTGGGTCCTGTGCTCACTGCGCCACTGGAGTCAGGCTATCCTGGCTGATGAGGGCTGAATGCCCGAAACCGGTCCTAGGATGCTTGATTCCGGTCCAGGGAAGACATGGCTTGGCAGTTCGGTCTGGACTGTTCCCATGAGGCACAGGGTCAAGACTGATTTGCATATGGCCATGTCTGAACTGGGGTGGCGTGGTGAAGCAAAATAACGATGGATTAAACCCAGATCTGTGACTGGGGGTGAATGTTTTCCATTGTGCAACATTCCGTCCATCATCTTGTGTGTTTTGCAATTTTGCCCCAAGTGGGAAGGGTATGCCCAGACGTGGGTCCTGTGCTCACTGCGCCACTGGAGTCAGGCTATCCTGGCTGATGAGGGCTGAATGCCCGAAACCGGTCCTAGGATGCTTGATTCCGGTCCAGGGAAGACATGGCTTGGCAGTTCGGTCTGGACTGTTCCCATGAGGCACAGGGTCAAGACTGATTTGCATATGGCCATGTCTGAACTGGGGTGGCGTGGTGAAGCAAAATAACGATGGATTAAACCCAGATCTGTGACTGGGGGTGAATGTTTTCCATTGTGCAACATTCCGTCCATCATCTTGTGTGTTTTGCAATTTTGCCCCAAGTGGGAAGGGTATGCCCAGACGTGGGTCCTGTGCTCACTGCGCCACTGGAGTCAGGCTATCCTGGCTGATGAGGGCTGAATGCCCGAAACCGGTCCTAGGATGCTTGATTCCGGTCCAGGGAAGACATGGCTTGGCAGTTCGGTCTGGACTGTTCCCATGAGGCACAGGGTCAAGACTGATTTGCATATGGCCATGTCTGAACTGGGGTGGCGTGGTGAAGCAAAATAACGATGGATTAAACCCAGATCTGTGACTGGGGGTGAATGTTTTCCATTGTGCAACATTCCGTCCATCATCTTGTGTGTTTTGCAATTTTGCCCCAAGTGGGAAGGGTATGCCCAGACGTGGGTCCTGTGCTCACTGCGCCACTGGAGTCAGGCTATCCTGGCTGATGAGGGCTGAATGCCCGAAACCGGTCCTAGGATGCTTGATTCCGGTCCAGGGAAGACATGGCTTGGCAGTTCGGTCTGGACTGTTCCCATGAGGCACAGGGTCAAGACTGATTTGCATATGGCCATGTCTGAACTGGGGTGGCGTGGTGAAGCAAAATAACGATGGATTAAACCCAGATCTGTGACTGGGGGTGAATGTTTTCCATTGTGCAACATTCCGTCCATCATCTTGTGTGTTTTGCAATTTTGCCCCAAGTGGGAAGGGTATGCCCAGACGTGGGTCCTGTGCTCACTGCGCCACTGGAGTCAGGCTATCCTGGCTGATGAGGGCTGAATGCCCGAAACCGGTCCTAGGATGCTTGATTCCGGTCCAGGGAAGACATGGCTTGGCAGTTCGGTCTGGACTGTTCCCATGAGGCACAGGGTCAAGACTGATTTGCATATGGCCATGTCTGAACTGGGGTGGCGTGGTGAAGCAAAATAACGATGGATTAAACCCAGATCTGTGACTGGGGGTGAATGTTTTCCATTGTGCAACATTCCGTCCATCATCTTGTGTGTTTTGCAATTTTGCCCCAAGTGGGAAGGGTATGCCCAGACGTGGGTCCTGTGCTCACTGCGCCACTGGAGTCAGGCTATCCTGGCTGATGAGGGCTGAATGCCCGAAACCGGTCCTAGGATGCTTGATTCCGGTTCAGGGAAGACATGGCTTGGCAGTTCGGTCTGGACTGTTCCCATGAGGCACAGGGTCAAGACTGATTTGCATATGGCCATGTCTGAACTGGGGTGGCGTGGTGAAGCAAAATAACGATGGATTAAACCCAGATCTGTGACTGGGGGTGAATGTTTTCCATTGTGCAACATTCCGTCCATCATCTTGTGTGTTTTGCAATTTTGCCCCAAGTGGGAAGGGTATGCCCAGACGTGGGTCCTGTGCTCACTGCGCCACTGGAGTCAGGCTATCCTGGCTGATGAGGGCTGAATGCCCGAAACCGGTCCTAGGATGCTTGATTCCGGTCCAGGGAAGACATGGCTTGGCAGTTCGGTCTGGACTGTTCCCATGAGGCACAGGGTCAAGACTGATTTGCATATGGCCATGTCTGAACTGGGGTGGCGTGGTGAAGCAAAATAACGATGGATTAAACCCAGATCTGTGACTGGGGGTGAATGTTTTCCATTGTGCAACATTCCGTCCATCATCTTGTGTGTTTTGCAATTTTGCCCCAAGTGGGAAGGGTATGCCCAGACGTGGGTCCTGTGCTCACTGCGCCACTGGAGTCAGGCTATCCTGGCTGATGAGGGCTGAATGCCCGAAACCGGTCCTAGGATGCTTGATTCCGGTCCAGGGAAGACATGGCTTGGCAGTTCGGTCTGGACTGTTCCCATGAGGCACAGGGTCAAGACTGATTTGCATATGGCCATGTCTGAACTGGGGTGGCGTGGTGAAGCAAAATAACGATGGATTAAACCCAGATCTGTGACTGGGGGTGAATGTTTTCCATTGTGCAACATTCCGTCCATCATCTTGTGTGTTTTGCAATTTTGCCCCAAGTGGGAAGGGTATGCCCAGACGTGGGTCCTGTGCTCACTGCGCCACTGGAGTCAGGCTATCCTGGCTGATGAGGGCTGAATGCCCGAAACCGGTCCTAGGATGCTTGATTCCGGTCCAGGGAAGACATGGCTTGGCAGTTCGGTCTGGACTGTTCCCATGAGGCACAGGGTCAAGACTGATTTGCATATGGCCATGTCTGAACTGGGGTGGCGTGGTGAAGCAAAATAACGATGGATTAAACCCAGATCTGTGACTGGGGGTGAATGTTTTCCATTGTGCAACATTCCGTCCATCATCTTGTGTGTTTTGCAATTTTGCCCCAAGTGGGAAGGGTATGCCCAGACGTGGGTCCTGTGCTCACTGCGCCACTGGAGTCAGGCTATCCTGGCTGATGAGGGCTGAATGCCCGAAACCGGTCCTAGGATGCTTGATTCCGGTCCAGGGAAGACATGGCTTGGCAGTTCGGTCTGGACTGTTCCCATGAGGCACAGGGTCAAGACTGATTTGCATATGGCCATGTCTGAACTGGGGTGGCGTGGTGAAGCAAAATAACGATGGATTAAACCCAGATCTGTGACTGGGGGTGAATGTTTTCCATTGTGCAACATTCCGTCCATCATCTTGTGTGTTTTGCAATTTTGCCCCAAGTGGGAAGGGTATGCCCAGACGTGGGTCCTGTGCTCACTGCGCCACTGGAGTCAGGCTATCCTGGCTGATGAGGGCTGAATGCCCGAAACCGGTCCTAGGATGCTTGATTCCGGTCCAGGGAAGACATGGCTTGGCAGTTCGGTCTGGACTGTTCCCATGAGGCACAGGGTCAAGACTGATTTGCATATGGCCATGTCTGAACTGGGGTGGCGTGGTGAAGCAAAATAACGATGGATTAAACCCAGATCTGTGACTGGGGGTGAATGTTTTCCATTGTGCAACATTCCGTCCATCATCTTGTGTGTTTTGCAATTTTGCCCCAAGTGGGAAGGGTATGCCCAGACGTGGGTCCTGTGCTCACTGCGCCACTGGAGTCAGGCTATCCTGGCTGATGAGGGCTGAATGCCCGAAACCGGTCCTAGGATGCTTGATTCCGGTCCAGGGAAGACATGGCTTGGCAGTTCGGTCTGGACTGTTCCCATGAGGCACAGGGTCAAGACTGATTTGCATATGGCCATGTCTGAACTGGGGTGGCGTGGTGAAGCAAAATAACGATGGATTAAACCCAGATCTGTGACTGGGGTGAATGTTTTCCATTGTGCAACATTCCGTCCATCATCTTGTGTGTTTTGCAATTTTGCCCCAAGTGGGAAGGGTATGCCCAGACGTGGGTCCTGTGCTCACTGCGCCACTGGAGTCAGGCTATCCTGGCTGATGAGGGCTGAATGCCCGAAACCGGTCCTAGGATGCTTGATTCCGGTCCAGGGAAGACATGGCTTGGCAGTTCGGTCTGGACTGTTCCCATGAGGCACAGGGTCAAGACTGATTTGCATATGGCCATGTCTGAACTGGGGTGGCGTGGTGAAGCAAAATAACGATGGATTAAACCCAGATCTGTGACTGGGGGTGAATGTTTTCCATTGTGCAACATTCCGTCCATCATCTTGTGTGTTTTGCAATTTTGCCCCAAGTGGGAAGGGTATGCCCAGACGTGGGTCCTGTGCTCACTGCGCCACTGGAGTCAGGCTATCCTGGCTGATGAGGGCTGAATGCCCGAAACCGGTCCTAGGATGCTTGATTCCGGTTCAGGGAAGACATGGCTTGGCAGTTCGGTCTGGACTGTTCCCATGAGGCACAGGGTCAAGACTGATTTGCATATGGCCATGTCTGAACTGGGGTGGCGTGGTGAAGCAAAATAACGATGGATTAAACCCAGATCTGTGACTGGGGGTGAATGTTTTCCATTGTGCAACATTCCGTCCATCATCTTGTGTGTTTTGCACTTAAAGAGAATGGCAGCACAATCTTGTGCAGTTTCTGGCATTTCGCGTTACACTTGTGAAGTTCCTGACTTATCTTTGAAATAGTTGGAGGGGCATGGTTAGGTGCCGCAAGATGGCGGGCTCCTCGAAGTAACTTTCCAGACGGAGCCTGCATAATCCTCGCTGATCCTGCTACCAAGGCACCCGGATTGGGGCATCATACTCACGGATGTCTCACTAAACACCACCTTAACGCCCTGTTCCTGGAGCTTCCTGGATCTGGTATCACCCGGGGGGGGAGGGGGGGGCTGAGGGGGCCGGTCACCCTCATAAAAATGCTAGGCCCCCCTAAATGCAACTGCAAGTATGTCAGAGATTGCTTTCAGAATGACAGCTTGCTCTGCAATGCTTACAGGACTAGTGAGGTAATCTCAGAGGCAGCAGTCCTACAAAACAGAAAATCAGGAAACCTGGCCTCACTTTTAGTTTTTACCCAGATGCATTTCGCTTTTGCTAAGGGTTTAGGGGAGAGAAAATGCCTGAAGGGGAAGCACTGCTAGAGCCACGGTCAGAGGCTTTTGGATAGGGAAAGCAGCAACATTGTAATAATTTTGCACAGGCTGGCGGGAGGAAGCAGTTTTTTCCCGGGCCCCACTGCACCCCCAAGCAAAACAGGAACATTTCTTTCAGTCTGCAGCTCCTCTTGGGACTGCAGCAGCACAAGACACACTGGCCATCAATCAAGTTGAAGATCAGGTACTTTTGGATTCTGTTTTTCATAGTTTCACACACAAAATGAAATCATACCCATTCTCTGTGTTCAAAGTAGCATTAGGTAGTCAGTGAATAAACAGTCACACTCAGCCAAAGAGCATGTTGCTTGTATATGGGGGCTGAGCTGGGTAGGTCTCTCCTGTGGTTGATTACTACAGCCATTGCCTGCAGTAAGCACAAATGCATGCATCTCCCATATCTTGCAAACAGCTATACAGCGTGTCTCGGTAAGCTCAAAACTAATCTGATTTATAAACGTGGGGTTCTCTATCTGATTCGCTATGAGTCCAGGTTTATTTTGGTTTTCTAGCCTATTTTGTCACAGTTCAACCCTGAGGCTGAGAAGGGAGACAGAGATTCTGTCTTTTAAGATCCCATGACTGTGGCTGAATACTGTTAAGAGAAAAGCAGGTCTTGGGAAGTGAGTCGATGAGTAAGGAAACAAAATTCTTTTGCATTCCTATGAGAGAATTGGAGGGTGGGATAGGTTTCTTGTAGTGCTGCAGTGAATATGTTTCTAACCCCATAGCCACTCAAGTCCCTCTTTATTTGTTCCTGAAGTTGATTTACTGCCTGGCTTCCGTCTCCTGCTTCAGAGCGAGGCGGGGTAGGCAGCCTGAAACACACAGCCCAGAGAACTAAATACATCGATTTATTTAGATATATGATCGTATCTCTAAATTAATCAATCTCTTCAATATGTTTTTATGTAAATGAGCAGGAATTTCAGAGGGGCGCAGCCCCTGAGCCCTAATGGAGAAACTGCCCCTGGTTGGCTGACTTCACATAACACAATGCAAAAGCCATGCCACGCGCACTGTCACTGATCCCACTGACATGCAACATTACTAGTTTGAATGTATAGCATTCCAAGGTGGATTATTTTTATCTAATAATTGAAATTTGGAACATAGTGTCTCCTAATACTATTGAAGGATGAAAATGCATAGGAATGATTCCCCACTCTCATCAAACAGAGTGAGAAGGTGGCTTTAGTGTTACATCTGAGCGTAGATGAAGAACATGCGTGCAAGGAGAATTCACTGCATAGTGAGACAAAAGAAATGCTGCAGTTTTCTTTCCCAAAGGTCTTTTGAACCTGCAGTATAAAGAACACCCTGCCATACACTCTTATTTCCATGCTTTTTAGTTAAATTGTCGAATTTGTACTGTTGGGACCTGATTTACATATAATGGGCTGAAAAGTAGAGTGACATGATTTATTGTTGGAAAGTGCCCCTTTTTGTATGGTCACACCCACTTTTATTCTCCTATTGCTGATGGTTATGACTCTGATAGTGCACTAGAGCCTGCTGCCCAGACTCCAGAGCTTATGCTCTCTCCCAAAACTGTTATATTCACTTTGGTAATCCCAAATTGGCAAAGACTTTACCCCCTTATAAGTCCCTAGTACTCAGGGCATTGGTGGTAACGGGGTCCCCAGGGCTACAGCATGGTATTGTGCTACCCTGTGTGACACAAACAAACTACTGACAGCAGGCCTGCCATTGCAAACTGCAGGAGCAGTGCAAACTGCTTGAACTTGACTGTGCCCTCACCATGTGCGGCACAGTCAATACGCTATTTTTAATATATGTCAGACACCCCTAAGGAAGGCCTCCTGCGCCCAGGAGGCAGGGTGCATTACATAAAGGGTGATGACATATAAGTCCAAGCCTATATGTCCTTATAGTGGCGTTCCGCACTGAAAACCACTATGGGGTATATGTACAAGCCCCTATCGCCACCACAACGTCACTTTTATCGACGTTGTGGTGGAGTTAGGGGCTTAGCCTTATTTACAAGGCAGCGTTAAGCCACTTAACGCGGGCTTGCAAATAAGGCCCCCATTCACCCTATGGTTGGCGTGAAAGGGGTGGGCAGTGGGTGTTGCGGTGGGCGTTCCACCGCAACACCCATTGATTTTGACGCTGCCCCCTATGTACAAAGGCAGCGTACATAGGAGCAGTGCCAAAATTAAGACCAGGTTAAACCTGGTCTTAAGTTGGCGATACGAGGAGAAATGCATTATTTCTCCTCGTTTTTGCTTTTTCCATGTGTGCTGCCTTGTGCAGCATACATGGAAAAAGCAAAATGCCATGCATTGTTTATGTACAGGAAGGTCCCCCTTCCTGTACATAATTAAGCAGCACACATGAAAGTGACAAAATGGCATTTCAGGATTGTTTATGTGCAGGAAGCGACACCTTCCTACACATAAACAATCCTCCCCTGCACGCAGACACCCTTGCACTATGGTGCAAGGGTGCCTGCGTTGGCGCTACACTGCTAGCGCCATCGCAGGGGGAAACCCAAGGCTGCACCATATAATTGTAAATATGGTGCAGCCTTGCCTTTCTGAAGTGGCGGAGTGAGGCGTTAAGCCATGACGGCTAACGCCTAACTCCGCCCCTTCCATTGTACATATCCCCCTATATGTGTTAGCAGCCCATAGGATAACATGGGCTGGCACACGGGCATACTCGAGGTCACCAGCTCCATTATGCTACCGCCAAAATATGTCATCTCTGGTATCAAACAACATACCTTCTCACCGTGACATGATTCTTGTGTCGAGGGCGATGTGGCATGCGCCCAGGTGGAGACCTTAGATGGTGACCAATTGGTTGCCCCAGCTATACTGTGCTTTGGGTGGTAAGCTGCCACTTTCCTGCACCTGCTGCCACCAAGACAACATTCTGACCTCTTACTGGGCAGTGTGATCACTCCCAGGAGTCGGGAAAGAAGGCATGGGGGAAGAAGGTCACACCTCCCTCTTCCCATGCAGGCTAGTGAAGTGGTACATTAAGGCGGTGAGCTTCAAAGGCTACACTACCTCTGGTATGGATCAGAGCTGACTGCCAGTGGAGGCAACAGCCCTCCTCCTGCCCCAGGCACATTTGCTCGGGAAATGAGCTATGCAAGGTAGTAGAAGGCTGACCACGCCTCTAGGGTGAGCAGCACGGTCTGTACACTAAGTTTAGTATTTGCCATGTTTAGGAGTGGCAAAATAGAGGGTTCTGGGTAGAAAAGGTGACCCACCCCACAGGATGTGGCCACCTCAGGGCGGATTAGCTGTAGGAGCTAGCTGCCCATTGGCTACTTATCTTCACACCCCTATCTTCCCTAAATCTAGGATTTAAGGGACCCCGACACCAGATCCCCAGATCTGATCAACCTGAATCAAAGAAGGACCAAGAAGAGACCTGTGTCTTCGACAACAGGACTTTGCCCACCAGCCAAAGCTAAAGTGGGATACTCTGTCCCTGTGGCAACAGACTTGGAACGGTAAGAGTGAGCCTCGTCCTTGGCCAAAACTGGGCACCCCCTGACTGGGGGACCCCTGTGGAAGCCAGACGCACCCTCAGACTCCCCTGGAGTAGTGGCACTAGTCCCCTGTACCCTGCAGATAAAAATACTCTCTGGAACTAAAGAATCACTGGCCATCGGGCCCTTCGAGGGATCGCCTAAATCCAGAAGGTCTAGTGAATTGTGGGAGTTGTAGTACCGCCTGCCACGAAGTTTCAGGCCGCTAACTCACTCCCCGGGAAGTGCCTGTACGTTTTTGCTGGGTTTACCCCTGCCAAGGCTTGTTGGTCGTCAATCCGGTAATCGCCCCCACACTCAACACTACAACTACAGGGATCACCTTGTAACCCGCAGCGGGCATCCACAGCGATGGCCCCATTGTGCTTTTGCATCCTGTTCTTTGCAGCACTGTGTAAGTGGTAAAATCAGCACCACCACAACTCTCATTCAGCACCACGGACAGCCAGGACATGTGTGCACCCGGACTCTACAGGCCAGGTAAAAAGGAACTGACTGTTGTGGCCTGGTCCAGGGCCCCACTAGTCCTCTATCCCCCTTGGGTACAACACAACTCAACCTGCAAGTGGTCATTTGTCACTTGTGTCTTTTCTCCCATTGACTGCAATGTTGTACTTTCACTGTATTGTTTGCACTGATTTTTATTGCTTCAAAAATCTATAACTTCAGTTATATGTATGCTATTCCATTTTTTTGGTGTCTAAATTAAGATCAAAATACACTTTTGTTTTTATAAATTTGTGTTGGATTTCTATTGAGTCGTGTCAATTACTTATTGTCAATGTTGGTGCTCTAAAATGCTTAACACATGTTCCTATAGTAAAGCCTGACTGCTCTTTGCCACACTACCAGGACTGAGCTAAGAATTATTAGTGTGAATCCAAGGACCATCTTTGGGGCATCGTGTTAGTATTACCACGTGAGGCCTAGCCAGCATCACCACATAATACTCCACTTTCTTACAGCCTGGCTCCTGGATGTTTCCAAATATTGCATAGTGAGTACTAACCCCCTCACCACGTAATATTCCACATTCCTACAGAGCGAAACAGCTGCATTAGGATTGCATATGCAAAAAGCTATCGCAAATTGCACACCGATAATTTGTAAATCCAATCTGATTTCGAGAACTGACTTATCTGCTTGTAGGTCAGTTTGCAAAATCAGGAATCACAGGTGGTTTAGAGAATGCACTGCCTAGTTAATATTCATTAGCCAGATCGTAATTTACAATAACGAGGATGGTGGCCTGTAAGGGACAGTAGTTCACCATCCTTGTGCTAGTATTTCACAATGGAAAACATTTCTGTAAAGCAGCCCAATTTCCTTAAAAGAAACAGGGCTGCTTTAAAAAAAAGAAACCGTTTCTATTTCCTCCCCATCCACTTTGCGAGTCAGTTACCACTCCAACTTGGGATTCGGTAACTGATCAATGGTGTGCGACTAGAGTTACCGTCCCAAAACATTGAAACATACCTTACCAATTCCTAATTTGGAAGGATCACTCACAACACGCCCTGTCCAACTTGCAATTTGCATGGGTCACAGAATACATTTTGTGATTTGTGAAAGCATTTCTGAACAGCAAAACGGATGGTACATACTAAAAAGAGATTTTGCAGTCACAAATCCTGTAAATTTGAGAAAATCCCTTAATCCTTTTTGTTGGTGATTGACTGCAAACCTCATCACGTAAACAGAACACAGCTTCAGTTTAACAGCATCCGCATATACACATAAAGGTAGGGCAGGGCTGGTATTTTTCAGTCTGTCCGCAGGAGCGACACTGTGGGCTCTGGTGAACTGAACAACAAGCAGCCAAAGTGCACTGGGAGTAGCTGCTTCTCGGCTACCCTTCTCCCATCTTGAAGTGTTTAAATAAAAATCTAAACTAGACTACATGAAAGTGTCTGCAGTCCCATAGCCTTGCGAGAATATGGTCATCAGTTATCATTTGGAACTTTGACATTAGAAGAATGAGGGCCTGGTGACAGTTTGGTGGTCAGCTATGCCCTCATAAAATAAAAAAAAGTAAAAAATGTAAAAGGATAAAACGTTTTGTTTTTTATTAAAAAGGACACTTTTGCCCACGAGTCCATGGAACTGAAGTGTTCTTCATTTGAAGCACACTGTGCACCGGAAAAATGCCGCCACTCACAGTGAAGGAAGCCAATAGGTGCAGTGGGCTGACGAATGCCTCTGTATTGTATGCTGTGGTGGGCAGAAGCTAAGTGTCAAAGACAACTGAACAGACCAATGGATGAAGAGAGCTGACAAAATCCCCGAAATGTATGCTTAATTAATAATATTGTTTTTATAAAAAGAATAATCTGGTGAGACAACTAAAGCTGTCTCAAAGCCTAGACCTACAAAGTATTTGCCTGAATGTAGGCATACAAGTCAACCAGTCAAAAGCATGGCCGAGAAGCCATGCTTCAAGGTTGTGACCACCACAAGAAGAGAAAGGAAAGCTACTGAAAAAGACGCAAGGAAATGAGAGTAGCTTATCCAAAGTCCACCCAGGTATTGGTATTGTACATAAGTCATTTTGGTGGTAGAACATTAATGTGTTGATTTATCCAAAGGGCCAGATGCCACCTTTTCACAGCTGTTTTAAGATTTAAGGGCACATGCATCAAAGCAAGGAATTGCGATTCCTTAATAGCGATTTTTAAGGAATCACTATTAAGAACTCGCAATTCCTTATGCATGTAGGAGTCGCTAAATAAACTGCGATTCCTACACATTCCCTATTGGCGAATCGCAAATTGTGATTCGCTATTAGGGAATGCCTTTCCCTTCATACCTATGGGCCTAGAGGCCCATATGAATGAATGGGAAACCATTCGCAATTTGCGATTACCAAATAGGTAATCACAAATTGCGCATGCAATTTCATGGGTGCTAAAGGGCCAAAAGACCACCCTGATGCACCCCCAAAATTGGCTTGTGTGCACATGTGGCGCACACATATGCCCTAAGGGCATATGTGTGCGCCACATGGCACTTTGAAAAATGCACATTTGTGCATTTTTCAAAGTTTTTGCAAATTACCATCAACTTGAAGTTGATGGTAATTAGCGTTTTCTAAATGTGAAGTCGCATTTAGGAAAGGCTTGTTGCATCCCAAATCGGGAATCGCAATTTGCGATTCCCTAAAAGCATTCGCAATTTAGGAAATTGCAATTAATTGCGATGACCTATTTTGCAAATGCAATGCTTTTTACCGGTCGCAAATGGGCCGATTCGCATGTGGCCCTTAGTTCCCATTGAAATTTTGTTTTTTGGCAGGTCCACTGTGGGCGAGAACTAATAACACAGAAACCAGAATACTGTGGTAACACTGAAGATAAATAATGACTCGTTAAGTACAGCAAGTCCCTTTCCTGGAACATGCAGGCACGACATTAATCACAGAAACAATACATTAATAAACTAGAAGGAGCATCCTTTGATTTATTCCCAGGGGCTGCAGAGCATCGTCCAATTAAGGCCTCCATTCACTCTGTCACAAATGAACATTTGATTTTGTTTCTCTCCCTCGCTCGCTATCAACCCTACACATCCCAATGTTATGTTATGGATATTTGTAAAGCAAGTACAGCTACCCGCTAGGACTGTCCTGAAGAAAAAGCCCGGAAGAAGAATGCCTTCTGGAGCTTCCGGTTCCCTACATGTGTCCTTCCTGCGACTGGTCACGTGCTGTGAGGCTCACTGGCTCGCTCTCCGGCTGCTGCTTTCCTGCGTCACAATCTCTCCATCTTTCTTGCTCCACTCCCTCACCAGGTCTGTCCTCTATTGCTGTTGTTCTCTGTTTGCCTGTTTCTTGCCTTTTTTCTTGCCTCCATTGTTTTCTCTGCTTTTCCTTTGTATTTCACTGTTTATCTGCCGCTGTTCTCTTTTTGTCTTTCTGTTTGCATCTTTTCTTGTCATGTTTCCTGACTCCATGTTTGCCTCTCCACTTTACTCTATCTTTGCTCTGTAACCCTTGTTTCTTGACTCTCCAAATTTATTTAACAGCTCTTTTTCAGCATATTCGCTCTTATCGTTCTCTGATTTCTTTCACATCGTTTGTTTTAATTTTTCTCATCTCGCTTTTTCCTAGTGCCATTTTGCTCTTTATTTTTGTGCTTTTCCCCTGCCTGCTCCTTCACCTTTTTCCCATTTTCTGCCAGCTGCGCTCTCCCACTTCCCACCTCCCCTGCCCCCTCCCAGCTTTGCCCACCGGCCCTGCTTTCCTACCCCTTCGCAGACCCGCTTAATGCCTGCTGCAGTGCAAACGTGCAGCGGATGCATGCCAATGGCAGGCTGAAGGCAGGACCGTCTGCACCCATCTGTATTCCTCCTGCGCCCAGCACCTGGAATCCAGGGGCTGTATTTTACAAGGTGCCCGCGCCCGCTTTGCGAGCCCCCGGGGCACTTTGGTATTACAGACGGGGCTGCAGACACGTGTGTGTCCCCTTTTGTAATACCGATAGCGCTGACGCACATAAAGCGCCAGCACTATCTTTAGAGGGCGTTCCCTCATTTGCATGGTGGCGTAACCCATGCAAATGAGGGAATCCCTTTGCCTCTGCGCTCGCACCGTATTACAGATGCGGGCACAGAGGCAAAGAAGCTCTCAGGAGGCGCACTGTCAGTGTGCCCCCTGATTGCAACCCTCTGGCGGGGGGAAAGGAGGTCCCATGGACCCCCCCAGACATCTCCTTGCAGTGGGTGAAGTCACTGACTGCACCCGCCTGCAAGGGGATCTCTAATCCCTGCCTGCACAGTGAAAAACGGAGCAGCTGCTTTAAAGCTGCTCCGTATTTCACTTAAATTTGCTACCCCCAGGGCAGCACGAGTTCGCGGCTGCCCTGGGGGGCAGTGCATTTTATGTAATAGGGTGCACTTTCTCTGTTTGCGCCTGGCGCACCTGTTTTAAGGTGCTTTGGGCGCAAACAGGGAAAGTGCGCTCTATACATAATAGGGCCCCTGGTGTTCTTTCCCTCGCCACTACCCAGCTACAAATCTCCATGCTCTCAACCCAGAACTCGGCTTGCTGCACCACACAACAACGAAGGGGCCTTCTCCTGCATGTTTTCTGGCTCTCTCCCACAGCCACCGCTCATAACACCTTCACCAACAGAAACCTTACCCCTGTCTCACTCCCAACCACACACACCAGCCATCCACTGCACCATGATCCACACTCTTCCACATACTCCTCAACATCTGCCAAACAAACCACAGAAAACTATGATGTACTCCACAAGCACTCACTGGACCTGCTGTTCTTCTTGAAGACCTGGCTGACACCTGTGTCTGCAACCAAACATCACCACCTCCATCACATCCTGGTATGTCTTGCCTATCTGTCTGCAAAATACTACCACCCCCACATGATGGCCCAAACACGACGAGGCAGAAGACATAAAACATAACACCTAGAAAGGGGTTTCACTTTACAAAATGCAAAGACTCTCTTTTTTCAAATAAGGCTTGGGGTTTTATTTATGCAATGCTCTCTAACAGAAAGGCTTTCTTTGAGGTCAAATAAATAACATTCAAATGTATATAGAGATATATATTTATATGCAAGCAATAATAACACACTTGGCAAATGCAACAGTTAAATGCATGAATAATAATAATGAATAAACAAGCAGCAAATAATACTGGACGTCCTGCAAGAAATCAGAAAGATATATACACTAAATACATCAAATGATTACTTTGGATGTGCACTCTGACTCACACACACATCACAAAGAAAACACCTCAAATGATCATAGCCACTGGCCACACATTACAATGGCAATAATCAAAACTCAAACACTTCACCTGGTGCAATCTTCATCCTGGCTCACTCCAGACTGGGGAATTAACAGCCGAAGCTAGGAGACTCAGCAACCAGATGCCTGCACTGAAGGTGCATCCACCGTTCAGGCTCCCACAATTTTGGTTTCTAAGTCAACAACCCTCAGCTTTATAGTCTCAAAACACACTAGAAGGTTCGAGAGTCTTTCCCTCTGCGCCAAGGAAACTTACTGAAACTGGCCAGTTTCCATGCAAGCATTCCAGGGCAAAAAGGAGTTCCCACGTTCCCTCTACATTCTCACATGTTCCAGCCTTTATCTTAACAAAGCTTACGAAAGCCTTCCAGCGTACATTAAACAATCTCTCACAAAACAACCTTGAACGTGATTAACCCAAACAACTTGCAAGCACTCTGGGGGCCTGTCTGTGCGCGCAGTAAAGCTCAGGCAAGGCAGAGTCCGAATTCAGGATGACATGATGCCATGTCAAAGCCAATAGTAAGAACTTCATGATACTTCCCAATGTACAACACAATGCACATTTGTGCACCACTGCCTATAGCATCACATAATTCATCTCTCAATGTACAACACAATGCACATTTGTGCACCACTGCTCCTAACACTGCACTTCGAGACCAAAAAGTACATTCCACACCTCTCTCTCTCTATCATGCTTTCAAATGCACATCCCACACTTTCTGTTCTTGGCAAGGCTGTTCTACTCTGTGACAGCTCCCACTGTAAGACTGCAAGATTACAAGAAATAAACCTTCAAGAGAAACAAGGCATATGCAGGACGTCGTACATTCAGGCTAGGGTCAAAAGACAATTAAAATAATGGTAGTCAAAGGTCATCACGTGGTGTCAGACCATAAGAGTTCCTCTAGCACTACATTCCACCCCATGACCTTTGACTATCATAACATACATATATTAAAAACTGAATACTCAGCGTTAAGAATAAATATAACATACTACTTCATTTAAAAAAAAAAAAAAGCTCATGCATATCTGAATTAAGATAGCTCATACATATCTAATAGAATAAATGTATGATGAATACACAAAATAAATGCACAAATAGAATCAAGCATATGAACTCATTAATGCTTCTAATGTTACAAATGGCTAATTCTGGAACTTCTTCTATTGAAGCAGCCAAACTTAGATATTTTGCTTAAAAATAAAGGAACTTCAACATCATCTTTCATCTTCTGTCATTTTCTGGATATGTTTAAAAATTAAAATATCCTCCTGTGTGAAAAGTCAACTCTCTCTTTCTCTGAAATTTTGTAAACAATTTACTTCATGTTCATAACATCAGTTCATGATCACTGGCTAGGTAGGTTCGTCTGGTTTGTTCAGCCAAAGGATGTCAGCAACAATGTTGGTTTGGGTCGTCCGGTGATCACTCCGGGGTTGGTGGGGGGTCCCACACCCTCACGGGCCCACTCAGACAAAGGCACCCACACGCAGGACAGGGACATCAGGTACACCAACACGTCGCAATATGATCTGGAAAAGAAACAAGCATCACTCTTCTTGCAAAAAATATTTTTCAAAAAGCGCACGTTCTCCTTTTTCTGTTTTGGGTATGATGGCACAATATTATCATTCCTGTCTGCACGGTTCTCTGCTGGCTCTGGAGAATTATCTAAGAATTCTACCCACACTATGTCCTCTGAATTCTTATTGGAGTGAAACTCTCCTTCCTCCTGCACAGTAAGAAAGGCTGGGGCAGTCTCCTTCCTATTTCTCCACACACCTGAAGGAAGTGGCCCGATTTGGGTCACTCGGGTCACTAATGACCACCTCTGAGCCCCATCGGTACCATTATGAACATTAGAATAAGTACCGTTAGACAAAAAATAAAACCCGAGTGTGCATAAATCGGTCCTTTGTAATCTACTGCGGCATATCTGGTGTTCATTCCGAACGTACTCGGATCTTAGTCATTCACCAGGGGCATTGTATTTTTGTACAGCACTATTCCAGAACAATCGATATAGAGAGAAGTGTCTGTACTATTCACGATGGGGCAACAAGCAGGATAATAACCAGCCTCTCGGGTAACTATCAATTCCTTGTAATGCCAACCCACCAATGTAACATTCTGTTCTTCAATGTAGAAGTTATCACAGTATGTATTGTTATCACACCCCGGATAACCCATCCCCTGCGGCTTTCTATGATATAAACAAGGACCTGGATAACCAAAACCAAAAGCTCCTTTCACTTCAGTAAATTGCTCTGGACAAGTATAGGTATAGTTCACAAGAGATAACGGGTACGCAGTATATAAACTAGTAATAGACTCTGTGGGGTAACAAGCGGTCCCTTCTCCAAAAAATCTCTTATGTGTATCTAGAAACACATTACTCAGGGATGTCCTTTTCTTTCTTGGTGGGGAAATAACTTTAACCTTGGTACGTAAAGGCACATCCTGATCATTCTCCAAAACCCATGACACCGCACACAATATTATTAGCAATAAAACTACAAGAGCAACACACATCATTTTCTTTTTGCGGGTCCATATCACATTATGCTGGGCAACAAGAATCACTGGATGCTCTTCCTCAGCAACTAACCTACCAAAGGGATGCATAACGAATGATGAAATGGGAGTGAAATGCAAAGGAAGTATACAAGTTCCCAGTGTCCGTCAGAGCCTCACTGGTACAAGCTCCTATTGTTCATCAATATGTTGGCGCTCTTGAGCACCGGCGGTAGAGCTTGCTCTGGCCTAAGCTCGTATCCCACGTCGATCGCGATGGTATACTTACGTGGTATACTTGGGTCTTCCCTATCTAATGTTCAAACAATAAACTAAAGTAAGCAGAAATCCTTCACCAAGCTCAATAAATCTCCGTTGGTACTATAACTCAGTACAGCCTATCTTACACAGTACATCCCTAATCTTTTTTCTCCTTAGATGCAATTTCCCTCAGATGAGGGCGCAAATTGTACTTGGTAGCCCCGGGCACTGTAGGATCAGTGAACAATGGCGCTTGGATAGCTCGTATTTCCGGAGGAACAGCCGCATTCAACACGTTGTCATTTTCCTTATCTGTCTACGTCCACGTCAGTTGGGCATCACTGAATGGGACAAACCGAGGCACCTGTTCGCACTCGGAGTCCCCAATGCCATCCTTGACCCACTGCTCGTAGGGTAAGGGCAAAGGCACCCTACTACAGTGGGTTGCATGAACCCAGTTCTTAGGGCCAGCAACTTTCACAGCGGTGCGCGTCACCAATAGGACCTGTTCAGGACCCTTCCACCGCGGCTCCAAACTTTTTGTTTGCTGAAAATTCCGGAGAACAAAATCTCCAGGCTGAATGTTGTGGCCGGGTCCCTCTGGTGTAGAAGGCAGGGACTCCCGAACCTGTTGGTGAATAGAACGCAAACTTTCTGTTAACTGACCAAGATAATCAAGTAACATAGGGTACTCAATTTCAGAAAACCGATTAGGGCGCGGGACGCCCCAGACATTTGCCGGGCGCCCAAACACAACCTCATACGGTGACAATCCAGTTCTAGATGTGCTGTTGTTCTTGTTGACAAAAGAGCTAACGGCAAAATATCTGGCCACTTCAACCCTGTCGTCTCCTGTATCTTTGCCAATTTCAGTTTGAGAGTACCATTGTACTTCTTAACCAAACCCGCTGACTGAGGATGATTGGCAGCATGGAATGTTTGCTTAACATGAAGACCCTCACAAATCAATTGAATCACTTTTGCATTAAAATGACTTCCATTGTCACTCCAGATCACTCGGGGCAAGCCGAAATGAGGAAAGAACTCCTTCAGGAGTACCTTTGCAGTCGTAATGGCTTTAGTGGGGTAAGCCTCAACCCATTTACTAAATGCACATGCAACCACTAGAACATACTTCAAATTATTACATCTCTCTAACACAATGTAGTCCATTTGAAGGACTTCAAAAGGGAAGGTGGGTGGTGCGAAATTACGGGGCGGTGTAGGGGTACCCTTCCCAGGATTATGCATCATGCATACCATGCAGTACTTCACGAAGTGTGCAGCTGTCTTTGAGATATTGTCATTCTGCCATGCAGTATCTAACAATTTACAGATGCCTTTAGCACTAATATGAGCTGGACCGTGGGCCATAACATCCATCTCTGCTTCCCTGATTTATCAATCCAACATCCTTCGTCATTCAACTGTGCTATACTTTCCTGCCACACCGCTAATTCTTCTGTCGTGGCTTCACTTTGTATCTCTTTTACATTTTCGAGGGTATCTTCAAACATGACAACCTCAGGGACCCACCTAGCTGGAACCGCTACAAACATTCTTTTCATTTTTGTCCGGGCCGTTTCCTTAGCTGTCTGATCTGCAAAAGCATTTCCTCTACCTATATCATCAGTGACCTTCCGGTGGGCACTACACTTCACTATTGCCAATTTCTTGGGGAGTGTCAAAGCAGACCAAAGCCTCAATATGAGGTGCCCATGTTGAATTTTGGTGCCATGCGAAGTAAGGGATCCTCTCTCCGCCCAGAGTCGCCCAAAATTATGCGCGACCCCAAAGGCATACTGGCTGTCAGTATAAATATTGACAACCAGTCCCTCGCTTAATTCACAAGCTCGAATAAGGGCAGCTAACTCAGCAGCTTGATCGGACTGATAAGGGACCTATGATGTCTCTACCACCGCGCCCAGTGTGGTAATAGCATCGGCTGCAGTAGTGGTGCCATCTGGTAATTTAAAGCAAGAGCCATCAACATAGAGTTCCCCTTGTGGGTCAGATAAGGGAACGTCAGTCAGGTCTACCGGTCCTTTCGTCTCTTCTTCCGTTCGGAAAATGCAATCATGTTTTTCAACTTCATCACTCTCGGAAGGGAGGGCTAGTAGCGTGGCTGGATTCAGAGTGGCACATCTTTTGATCGTGATGTGTTTAGCAAACAATGTAAATTCATAGCCAGTAAGACGTGCACTGGTGAGGTGCTGTGTCTTCGTCTTATTCAAAAGTGTATCCACAGCATGTGGTACCATAACTGTGAGGTCAGTATCAAGTACAAGTCCCGCCGATTGTCTAATTGAAGTGGCCACAGCCGCGACCGCTCTTAGACAACTCGGGAGGGCTCTCGCAACAGGATCGAGCACAGCGGAGAAATAAGAACATGGCCGTTGCTTATCCCCAAAATGTTGTGTTAGGACAGAAAGCTCACAACCAGCCATCTCATGGACGTATAACACAAATGGCTTACTGTACTTAGGTGTGCCAAGCACGGGAGCTGAACAAAGCACAGTTTTCAATTGCTCAAAAGACTGCTGACATTCAGGCGTCCAAGGCAAGGACTCATGCACTTCTTTAGTTGTTATTGCAAGCAAAGGTTTGATTAGTAAGAAGTAGCCAGGTATCCACTGGCGACAGTAGGAAGTGATACCTATAAAAGCACGCACATCTTTATGAGTTTGTGGAATAGGCATTTTAACAATGGTACTGATACACTCAGGGGTCAACCTCCTACCCTCCTTCGACAGAAGGTGACCTAAATAGGTAACCTCCTGTTGACAATACTGAAATTTAGAAAGAGAAACTTTATGTCCATGATGAGCTAAATGCAGCAACAATTTAACCGTACTATCTCTACAACCCTGCTCTGTGTCAAAAGCAATGAGGAGGTCATCGACATATTGCATCAATACGTTACCTGAGGGAAGCGAAAGGGAATCCAACTGACTCTTTAAAACTTGACTATAAATACTCGGACTCTCTATATAGCCCTGAGGAGCTTGACAGAACCTAAAACTTCTACCAGCTAGTGTGAACCCAAACAAATATCTGCTATCAGGATGAATAGGAATACTTAAGAATGCATTTTTCAAATCTATAACAGAAAAAAAGGTAGCAGTAGAAGGAATCATTGTCAAAAGCGTGGTGATATCAGGAACCACCGGAAACTGAGGAACCTCAATTTTATTAACCTCGCGCAAATCAATCACAAAACGGTAAACATCCTCATGATCATCAGGGGAACCTGAGGGTGTACGTTTAAGAATGGGAAGAATAGGACTATTACAAATATTAGCAGACGTCTCCTCAACTACTCCCTTTTGTATCAAATCCTGAATAATCTGGAGAAGAGCTAATTCTCCCGCCTGCGGTGTCTTATACTGAGGAATGCGAGGCAAAAAAGCATTGTCTTTGACCTGTATCGAAACTGGTGGTATATGCAATAGTCCTACATCTGTATCACCTGTTGCCCATAGAGTGGATGGTACAGTAGCAAATTAAATGGGAAGAGGATGTGACAGGCACTGTTTAGTATTCACATTTGGTCCCATCGTCATATAAACACCTTCCGGGGAACAATAAAGAGTAGCATGCAATTTCTTCAATAAGTCCAAACCCATCAAATTTTCACCACAATTAGTCGTCAACAAAAACGGGGAATCCACAGTAAAAGGACCAACAGTCAATGCTAGGGGTTGTGAAATGGGGCTTACAACCGGTACACCTGAAAAACCTACAGAAACATTATTATGGCCAGACAGAGCCGCCCCAGGGATCATATGCCGAGAAACAGAATTCTTTGTTGCACCTGTGTCCACCAAAAATTACTTAGTTGAACCTTGCAACTCCGCAGTGACATAAGGACCATGCTGATCTTCAGGTATCAGAACTGGTCCCTCACTCTGTCCCTGGCTGTCCTAGCTGTAAGACATCCCTGTCGCCTCGTCCATATCATAATCATCATGGTAATACTGCCCATCGCGAGGGTCATCAAAATAATTGGTATCAGAACGACCCTGTGAGACTGCAGCACTCTGAGCTCTATCAGTCCCACAACCTCGTCCATGAGGACCTTGCCCTCTAGGAACCGCCACCTTTTGCAAAGCGCAGGACACTCGCTACGCCAATGACCCTCTTCCTTATAATATGCACACTGATTCGGCCCCAAGAGTGTCGTGGTCGGCTGCCTACTAGTGGAAGCTGTCTGGCAGGACCACCACGTCCTCTACCATTCCCTCTAAACTGTTGGGGAGTGAAATTTTATGGTCTCGGGGCACTGGACCAGGGCAGCTTAATTTGAGGGGGTGCCTCTACATAATCTGAGAAAACACATGTGTAAATGATAGAAATTGAATCAGGTTTGTTTGCACTTTATTACAATGAAACCACTTCAACAAGAAGTGTAAAGAAACACTTTAAAAGCAATAATGAGCCTGGAGTCTTAGCAAAGACTGGGCATTTAAAGACACATTTCTGGAATGAAGAACAAACTCATGCAATGCAAATATATTTTAGATCAATGGAAATGCAGAGAAGAGAGAAAGAGACAATTTCAAAGTACAATACGAATTATAGCCTCAGCCAATGATCCTAGATAGATGGCTGAGGGGAACCACACATGCGTATGCGAGGTAGTTCGACGAATGGACTGTGGACAGCTCATTTATACCCTTTTGAATGACGAACTATTGATCACAAAATCACGACATTAACAGGTGCTTTTGACCGCAGAACATGACACATTTTGGTCACTTCTCGGAAATATTTAGGAACACAGAAGTGACACCTACATTACAAAAGTTTACCAAAAAGGTCACTTGATGTATGACCGTAAATCATAATGAAATTGAACATCTATCGAACAGGATTTGCGTCACTTCAGGGAAATTTGTATAAGTTTATAAGAGTTCCTCTTAGCTTGAGATGTTCCGTGTTCTTGTGGTTAGCTATCTCTCAATAGGTGAGAGAAGTGATGAGCTCATCTTGTGCAAGGAGAGAGTGGGGGCCTGGGGGAGCTGGGGCTTCGCTGAGGAGATGTCTTATGATTTTAGTCAGAGGCACATGGCCTGCTGTACAGGGCCTACTGTGTTCAGAAAAAGTGTTTACAATACTTTGGTCAATTTAACAAATCCCTTCATGCTGGCTGGTGGGGCCATATGGGGTCCCATGCTACAGGTGTGGGGCAGGATGGGCCTGGGGCACTATATGATAAAAATAGACCCTGCTTCAAAACGCCTGCTGAAACAGCACATTCGTCTTTAAATCCTTATGTTTTTTCTCAGTCTTCTCGTTCTCCTCTTGGTCACGATGTTCATAATATTGAGCCATATTCAAAATAACAGAAGGGGAAGAGGTGGACCAAGTGCTCTGAGATGCCTGTAAACGAGTAGCAATTTCAGGAAGCAAATTAGAAACAAACCTGTCAACAAACAACCGAACTCCTCCCTCAATAGACATATCCTGCCCACTATAATCCAAAAACGTATCTTCAAATCGGGTAAACAAATCAGACACACTTTCATCCTTCTTTTGTCAACAAGCCGTCAACTTGTCCCAGCTTACTTTCTTCGGCGGAATAGGAGAATGCATATATGTGATAATACGACCGTGTAAAGCAAGTATCTCAGCTCTGGGCTTATCACCTGGCTTCCGTTCCTGATCCCAACCCTTAATCACCTCCCAGGTACCCCCCAACTCCGCTACATGATCTTGAGTATCAACCTATCTCCAAATGTCAACCGGAACAAGTAGGCCAAAATATAGTGACGGTGCATCACGAATTCTTTGAAGTCCTACAAACTGTTTTTACTAGAAATTGCTCTGGCAGAAGCCCCCCTTGTGCATGGGGAAAATAAGTGGTTCAACAACGAATGCAAGAGAGCCAAGAAGGCTCTGCAATTAGCAGTTAGAGAACGCTCTAGAACCGAAGTAATTTTGGCCCGCAACAGCTATAAAGTAGCGATAAACAAAGCCAAGCGAGACGCTGCCGACAAAAACTGGCAAGATTTGGTCCTCTCTGCTCAAAGCAGGGATAGTCGCCTTTTTTGGCATATTGTTTCAAAGGGGAGCACGGAGAATGTTCCCACTCTTAGCTATCATATCCAGCCGGAGGCTTGGGTGGACCATTTTTCCAAACTCTACTCCAGATTAGAGGGTCAGGGCAATTCAGACACCAACAGGGCTGAATCCAACCCAGCTACCATCGCCCTCGTGGCGAATGCAAACAACACAGCACTGGCTTTTACCCTAGAGGACACTTTGTCAGCGATTAGCAGATTAAAGGCAGGCAAAGCCCCTGGGCCTGATTCGATCCCGGGCGATTTATATAAATCAGAACCAATGATATGGGTCCCGTATATAAATCTCTTGTCTAATTGTATTGCGGCTGGTGGGGACATCCCAGAAACCTGGAGGAGCGGAGATAATTACCATCTATAAAAAGGGTGATGCTGCTATCCCTCCAATTACAGACCCATCAGCTTGATAGACAACCTACAAAAGATTTTTTCTAGGCAAGTCTTAGATAAACTACAATGCTGGATGGATGACCACATGATATTGTCTACTTACCAGGCGGGCTTTCGATCCAAAGTAAGCACATGTGACCAAGCCTTCAGATTCACTTTATTAACCTGGAAATATGTGCTACTTAGGAAACAGAAGCTTTATGTAGCATTTGTGGATCTGCGAGCAGCGTTTGATCTAGTACCACGCGACTTGCTCTGGAAGATCATGCTCGACCTAGGTGCTCCTGCGGATTTGGTAGCAGTGATAGCCCGCCTCCATATGGATATTTATGCCCAGGTTAGGTGGGGGAAGAATGGCGAACTATCAGAGAAGATACCGATACAGCGAGGGGTGCGACAGGGGTGCGTTCTCCCCCACACTGTTTTCCCTGTTTATAAATGATGTGGCGAGTCGCTTAATGGCTTGTAGGAATGATGCACCCTCCCTGAATGGTGAGAAAGTCCCTATCCTGCTCTTTGCAGATGACTCCCTACTAATATCTAAAACACCCATGGGCCTGCAAATACTTTTGGACGGATTCCTAGAATTTTGTAGGGACAGGAGATTAGAACTTAACACCTTTAAGACTAAATACATGGTGTTTGGAAAAGTACGGGGTGGTCGAAGGGGAGATTAAGATTAGACATGAACTCCTTGAACGGGTAAATTTTTTTGACTACCTAGGCATAGGACTGAATGAGTTACTTAAGTGGGAATATCAGTTAAACAAGAGTTATCTAATTCTATGCCAAAGATCCAAATCCATACTAAGATTTCATAAACAATCTTATACCCAACACCTCTCCCCAGCTCTGGAAATTTATCGTGCAAAAGCCCAAAGTGGAGCCCTGTACGGAGATGAGATCTGGGGCTACACTACTGTTAACAAGCTAACAACTTGTGAAAACATCTTCGTTAGGTCCCTTATTTCGGCACCTATCACAACTCCTCTAATTCCCCCTTTTTTTGACCTCGGGTTGAAGAGAATTGGTGATTTGGCTGCTCTGAAACCCCTAACCTACTGGTTGCGCCTATGGATAATTCCCCAACTTACCGATTATCGAGACTCTCTACGGGAGGTCATGAAGATCAATGGTGCATCAAAACTACCATGGTTTAAGCACATCGCAGATTGGTGCAAGCAAATGAACATGATGGATTTGTGGGAACATCCAGATAGGGCTACAAGAGAGGATCTATTGAGATTAAAAGTCAGATACTGGGAGGTGGTGGGAGATCACTACACTAATAATTTGTCTAGTGGTCAGTTATCCAAATTTTTAGCAATAAAAACATGTCCGCAATTTGAACCTTTTTTGGACCAAATTTCGCCCCCCCCCTCGCAAAAAGCTTATATGTTAGATTCAGATATGGCAACTTGCTCCTAAAATTTCCTAGAAAGGAGGAGGTTGGCTTACTACTAGATACATGTCCTGCCTGCACTAATGTCAAGGAAACTGAAGAACATGTTTTATTTTTTTGTCCTAGATACCATCTGTCACGCAGGAAGTGGATATGACCAATCTGCCTCAATTTAGGAGTTAGGCAGCATCAGATTGCGTATAGAATCTTAAAAGCGGATGTATCTGAGCCGATAGTTTTGCTGTTAGCCGTTTTTATTTGCCTTCTGGACAATCCGACAGAAGCTTTTATCACAGATTGCACCGTAATATAATCTGTTTTCATGTTAAATATGCACTTTATGTATTGCGGGTTGCAGGATTGTTCCCCTTTTATTTTTTGGGGTTTTGCACGCTGTACGGTTTATAGTAGGAAGCATGCCTTACAGCTGTTATTCAATGAATTTCGATGCATGCTTGGCTGGTCATTTTTATGTCCCTCTTTTTAATAGCAACTGGATATGGATTTGTTTTTACATTCTTTTAAATTGTAAATAGACATGTTTTATCTTTTGTATACTTTGATGGTTTAGTGCAAATAACCGAATAAAGTTATTTGATGATGATGATGATGAAGTAGGCCAAAAATCATTTCAATATCAGCAAGGGTCATTAGGGTAGAAGAGTTCCGTCAGTTCTTTATAATCAGCAGTAGGATTTTTCCTAGGATCAGGCAAATGAGACTTAAGGGATAAAACCTCACTTCTTTTCCACGGAGTATAAACCCACTGTTGTCGAAAACGGGCCGCCACACCCGGCCTGGTGACAGCACCATGCTGAATCGTTAACTCTGGTATTTCCGGTTGATATATAGGATGAACCGCTCGCATCGGAAACTGAGACACCGGGGTAGGACTCTTCTCATGCAACCTACCCCTATAAGCAATTAACATCGTAACATTCCCGAAAACTTGGCCAGGGTCCAAACCGCTAGCATACACACGATCTCTAATATCAAATAGAATTTGCGGTGCATCATTCCCAAAGTGTTGCTGCCAAAGACTAAACAACGTAGCGGACATATGCTTAAGAGCATGTTGCTGTACAAAGGGCTCAAAATCTCGCATAACTGCCCAAACATCCTCCACACTATAAATGGGATTACGACCCCACTGCGCAGCCTGATCAGCTACTACCTTCTTCTCCTCATCCCCCACCCCAGATCGCACTAATGGGCCCATTCGCTCCTTAAATTTCATCCAATCTCTATCCTCCAATCCACGTACTGGCGTCTCAACACTCAAAAATGCCGGGGGATGAAGCACCATGGAAGGAGAAACAACAGAAGTAACAGGTACAATCGTCGCTGGCAGTTGCGCCGGAGGCGAGAGAGCAGGAGATATAGGAGTCGAGACAGTAGGTGTGCTAACAGTTACAGTTGCCACAGATGGCGAAGACAAAGAGGGAGCAAGGGGTGCCGTAGCTAAAGCCGTCGAAACGGCAGCAGTAGACACAGGAACAGTTGGAGCTGTGGTAACAGGCTGCTGTGATAACGGAGGAACAACGGAATATATCCTCTGCGGGGCATATGTGGGCGGGGGTCGAGTGTCTAACAATTCCTCCACAAAAGTATAATTTTCCTCTTGGGCCAAATAAGATTTATCAATCTGTAATCGAAAACTCCTATCCTCACATTCAACTACTGCCTCTTGCTTTTCTCTATCATATGCTACAGCTTTTTGGGTCAGTGTTTGCGTCTTCCCTTTCCGTGCATCTTTTTCATCTTCAATCGTCTCTGCCTAGCTACTTTCTGCCACGTCCTGAGGGAATCAAACATAGACTGCCTACTTCGTCTTTTGAATAACTGTTCCTGTAACAACCCAATCTTTTGTTCATCAAAAGTGCCCGTCAACGGCCACTGTAACTCGGCATTGTCCCTCGTATATTTGTGCCATAATGTACTAAACATAATAGGGCCAAGCCCATGCTTCACATACATACCAAAATTAGGGGTGCCTTCTGGAGGCGCCGGCTGAGCTTCTTCCAATCGAGCATCTGCAGAAAAACAACGACAACACAAAGAGAGAAACTTACTAATTCCAGGCATTTTCAAAGAAAAGGAAACATTCGTTATTTATTCCTGGCAAAGCAGACCGTACCAAACTCAAACCACAATGGTACCATATCCACAAAGAACCAAAACAAAACTCACCTGATAAGAGTAGCACAAACGAACCGATTCTCCACTGCCGACATTTCAGACCAACGGTCAGATCCAAGGGTTTCGCCGTTCAGGACTCCAGTCGGAATGACCGTTGGGCGAGGCACCGTCCGGCAAGACGGAAGGGGCAGCTGCGAGCAATCAATACTCCTCGAGCAGGGATCCCTGAAACGTCAGTCCGACCCGACGATAGCCTCGACCTCCCCTCCGTCCTCGGAAAGGGGATGGGTCACTCACCCGAAGGAGTCCCTGTTCGGGCGCCAACTGAAGGAAGTGGCCAGATTTGGGTCAATCGGGTCACTAATGACCACCTCTCAGCCTTCCATACCAAATGAAGAGTCGGTCAGACAGTAGAGAATACAAACCAATATCTGTTTATTCAGGTACACACAGAGTGGAGCCCAGTCTGCCCAGTCACTAGGAGTGCTGCAGAGGGACTGAAATCGACAAGCATAAAGATACATTATGTACATATCGTAACTGGGCTAGGACACGCCCATGGTGGAATTTTCCAGGCAGGTGCAGCAAAGCAATGGAATACAAGAGAAAAACAATCTCAGTGCTCATATCTACACAAAGTTGCAGAGTCCAAGGTTACTCCAGTCAGGCCTGTCACCAGACAAGTGGGAGAAGGCCTCTATCTAGTGAGAAAGGTATGCACTAATAAGAACAGTCTATTCATTAGTGAAGCAAAAACCCAACCTTGGAGAAATGAAACCTAGCAGAGGCCTTTTCTCAGAAATAGCAAAGAATTTGTTTCGATCATGATTTACAATGGCGTATAAACAGAAAATGGTGCCGCGAATGCTAACTTACATAGAATAATGTGCAAGCAGAAACATTTCTATTTTAACACACCCTTGATCATTTGGCATGAGCCCAAGGCAATCCACCTGCCCTATCTGCTCTGGTAACTTTCCTTCCTCCATCTGGCCCCTCACCTTCTGTGGGACTGGTCTGCGCTGTGCATGCTGACACATAGGAATCACAGTTCTAAGTAAGTAGAGGGGGATATGCATCCCTTCATTCTCTCCACCTGTTGGTAGTTTCTTTCTCTCCTAGGTGCTCGCACTTAGTTATACACACCAAATCAGAATTGTGTGTCACCACCTCTGTCTCCAAGATTTTAGCCTTTTCATCTGTAAGGGGAATTAAAGGTTCTGTCTAGTGAATGTACAAGACAATAAGCATCTACATGATACACAGTAGCTGCGCTTTGCAGTAAAGTTTGCCACTTCACTGGGGAATCCTGTGTCTCAGGCACCTCAAACACCACCCCTGAACTTTCTATTGGGACCTGCACCAACTGTTCATGCAAAACTACAGTTTCTGTCTGTATGTACCATTTGATCACATTTGCTTCTTGTGCATTACCTGTTCTGTATAACTCAGAGAACATATTTAACCATTGCATTATAGAAATTTCAAAAGTCAAAATCGCATTATGCCTTATTGTCATCTGCCCAGTGTCTGTCAGCGTGCAAGAACACAAAAGCACCTGTATCTCCCCTGTGACAGCACAAAAACACACAAACAATGGTGTCTGCATAGTGTCTGTCACAGCACAACTCAAAATGAACAGTGTCTGCCCTGTATCTATCACAGCACAAAAACACACACACAACTGTGTGTCACAGTGCAAGCAAAACATTCTCCAGCATTTGAAAACGTTTCAGTCCAAAAGTCTAAAAGCACACTCTTCTTTACTTGTTTTTTGCACATACTCAAAGTGGCACACTGCCCCTGAACTGTTACATGTAACTCAATGTCTCCTTTCTGTATTGGCCACACGTTTAAAACACTTTGCATAATCTCTTTTGCAGATTCAAAAGCACATTGCTGCTCCTCTTCAAATATAGACTCATGTTTTAAAATAGAGTTTTTCAAAGTGTCTCTCCATGTGAAGCAAGGTTTGTCATTCACTGACATGTCTGATTTATAACTGTCACCAACGATTGCTAGTTCTAACAGGCTGGTTTGTTTATCTTCCTGTACATTTAAATTTTCTTGGTTCAACGTTACTTCGGAAGCTTCAAATTCAACCAAGATAACATTCAAATCTGGCTGAGGAGCGTCCTCAAAAGAATTAATTAAAACCTCCTGTGAGCACCGTAAATTAACCTGCAGCTTCTCTGCATCCACATTTTTCACGAATGAATCACTCTGGCTATCTAAACAGCCTGGCAAAATTAGCAGTTTCGGTGCTTGGTACATTTTCTACTCTCTTTTCAGTGATTTATTTTCACGTGTTAAAAGGTCTGACTCTTCTTTAGCTTCAACTAACTCCCTTTGCAGCTCATTACGTTCTTTTTCCAACTGTCCACATTTTTTATACATTCTGAGCAATGCACTCAAAATGACACCACTATTTCTGTCTGAAATACCAAGTTGTTTTCCCTCTTTAAGAGAAAAATCATGTACACATTTAAATATCTGTGTTTGCCCCTCATATTTTAAACATGCATTAGAGGCAACCTCCCACTCAAATAACTCAGTTGGCATCTGGGAATCGGCAACTGAAAACAGGGACATTTTAGAGAGCATCTCTCCCTTTTAAAATTACACTTTTTCGTAAATCCTGCGAGTGACGCCAAAACTGTCTTGCCTCACCTGCTCAAAATACTACCACCCCTACACGATGGCCCAAACACGACGAGGCAGAAGACATAAAACACAACAACACCTAGAAAGGGGTTTCACTTTACAAAATGCAAAGACTCTCTTTTTAGAATAAGGATTGGGGTTTTATTTATGCAATGCTTTCTAACAGAAAGGCTTTCCCAGATGTCAAATGAATAACACTCAAATGTATACAGAGACAGTTAAATGCATGAATAATCATAATGAATAAACAAGCAGCAAATAATACTGGACGTCCTGCAAGAAATCAGAAAGATATATACACTAAATACATAAAATGATTACTTTGGATGTGCACTCTGACTCACTCACACATCACAAAGAAAACATCTCAAATAATCATAGCCACTGGCCACACATCACAATGGCAATAATCAAAACTCAAACACTTCACCTGGTGCAATCTTCATCCTGGCTCACTCCAGACTGGGGAATTAACAGCCGAAGCTAGGAGACTCAGCAACCAGATGCCTGCACTGAAGGTGCGTCCACCATTCAGGCTCCCACAATTCCGGTTTCTAACTCAACAACCCTCAGCTTTATAGTCTCAAAACACACTAGAAGGTTCGAGAGTCTTTCCCTCTGCGCCAAGGAAACTTACTGGAACTGGCCAGTTTCCATGCAAGCATTCGAGGGCAAAAAGGAGTTCTCACGTTCCCTCTACATTATCACTTGTTCCAGCCTTTATCTTAACGAAGCTTACGATAGCCTTCCAAGGTACATTAAACAATCTCACAAAACAACCTTGAACGTGATTAACCCAAACAACTTGCAAGCACTCTGGGGGCCTGTCTGTGCGCGCAGTAAAGCTCAAGCAAGGCAGAGTCAGAATTCAGGATGACATGAGGCCATGTCAAAGCCAATAGTAAGAACTTCATAATACTTCCCAATGTACAACACAATGCACATTTGTGCACCACTGCCTATAGCATCACATACTTCATCTTTCAATGTACAACACAATGCACATTTGTGCACCACTGCTCATAACACTGCACTTCGAGACCAAAAAGTACATTCCACACCTCTCGCTTTCTCATGCGTTCAAATGCACATCCCACACGTTCTGTTCTTGGCAAGGCTGTTCTACTCTGTGACAGCTCCCGCTTTAAGACTGCAAGATTACAAGAAAGAAACCTTCAAGAGAAACAAGGCATATGCAGGACATCGTACATCAGGCTAGGGTCAAAAGACAATTAAAATAATGGTAGTCAAAGGTCATCACGTGGTGTCAGACCATCAGAGTGCCTCTAGCACTACATGGTATAAGATTGCCAGACAGGACAGACAAAACAAGCCAGGTGGTGGAATCGCCATCATCTTCAAGAACTCCATCATCCGCACCTCCACTTTGTATGCTACCCCCAGCAACATGGAACATGCTTCACATTACTTCCAACTTCACCCTGAGAGGTAGCCTCATCTACCGACCATTAGAACCATTCACTAATTTCACCAGCACCATCACAGACTTCATCACAACTCTTATTCTCAACTTAAATATCTTCATCATCATCAGAGACATTAATTTCCATACGGAAGACCACACTGAACTGAACACTACCGCTCTACTTGAATCCCTTGGAAATCACAGCCTCACCCAACACCTGAAAGGACCCACATATAACGCCATACACCTACTGGACCCCATGCTCACCACCATCAGCAACATATGCAAGCCTACCCCTTTAACCTGGATTGACCACGCCCTCATCAAACTCACGGTTCCTTCCTACACAAAATCACCACCACAAAACCTTCCCATCGAGACTGGAAGGTCTCACAAGAAACCTGAACTACCGAACTCCTGGAACACCAGCCCACATTTAGTAGCAGGCTAACGTACTTCATTTCCAACTTCAACAACTGGATCACCACATGCACTGCCACCCAGGCACCCTTCAAACTCTTCAAAGCTACAAGTTCCAGACTACAAGCCAGACGGTACACAGAGGAGCTCATGATGACTAAACTCCACTGCAAACAACTGGTGTACAAATGGAGAATAAGAAAGGTCGGATAACCAGCATATACAACAACTTTGACCCCCCACCCCAAGCGGACTCTGACGGCCTTGCAGCATGCCTCCCTGGCTTGACCAAAGAAGTAACAGTGATGGACTGGCCCACCATCACCATAGATAAAACAGCTTCCACCATGCAATTCATCCACACCGGGGCCCCCTAAGACGTTTGCTCCCATCCGGCCCTCACCGAGGGACTGCAACTCGCCCTGATCTCGAATACTTCCATCTCAACAGCCACCTACCAGGGTGCCTGCAAGCTTGCCACAGTACTCTCCCTCCTCATAAAGCCCTCTGCGGGCCTGACAATGCTAGCCAATTACAAACTCAAGTCCCTGCTACCGTACTCATCCAAAGTAATGGAGTACCTAATCAACAAGTGCCTAGCCAACCACCTCAATGAACACCTTCTTCTCGATGCCACTCAATCCAACTTCAGACCAGCCACAGCATGGAAACAGCCCTCATCGCCACAACAGATAACATCTATATGATGATGGACAGAGGAGACACCTCAACCCTTGTCCTCCTGGACCTCTCCGTGGACTTCAACACAGTATCCCACCCCATCCAACAATTACATAAAGCTGCCATACAAGGACCTGCACTACGCTGGATATGTTCCTTTCTGACTGTATGGAACCAGTGAGTGAGCCTGGCCCTCTACTGTTCGGACACATGCAACTTCAACTGTAGGGTAACACAAGCATCATACCTCAGCCCTGCCCTCTTCTAAACCTAGATGATCCTGTTCACCAGCATTGTCTGCACCCATGAAATCAATGTCCTATCCTACACCAACAACACACAGTTGATACTCTCCCTCTCAGACAAAATACCCAACACCCAGCCCAAGTTCGCTGATTGCTTGACTGAAATGTCCAACGGGATGAAGAGAAACTGTCTCAAACAGAACACCAACAAGACAGAAGTTGTTATCTTTGGCAAGAAGTCCTCACTGTGGGAATCCACCTGGTGAAAGGCAGAACTCAGACCCACATCCACCTCCACCACCCACGCCAAGAACTTCAGAATTATCATCGACTATCAACTCACCATGACCGCCCAAGTCAATGCTGGCATCGCTTCCTGGTTCCAGCACCCACAGAACCACTACCCAAGCCCTCGTCACAAGCAAACAGGACTACAGGAACACATTCAGAACACAACTGACCAGACAACACCACATGAAACAGAACTCTCCTTCAGAATCACACTCAACTTACCATGCTAAACACACATCACTCCACACCTCAGGAAGCTCCATTGACAACCAATATACAAACAAGTTCTGTTTAAACTCCTAACGCACACCTGCAAGCCCTACACAACATGGGCCCAGCTTACCTCACATTCCACAAACCCTCCAGCCACCTGTGATCAACCTGACTCCTATTCGCACACATTCCACCAATGGTCAGCCTTTCTCCTACATCGCTCCTAAATCATAGATCAACCTGCAGCTGCATATTAGTGCGACCCTGTCAATTCTCTCGTTCTGTAAGAAGCTAAAGATGTGGCTCTTCAAATAGGTTTCCATTAGCCTAGCATAAGAACAGGCCAGGTTTGCTCCTCCTTTCAGTGCCAGGATACCCTCCCATGTGATAAAGCACGTTTACCAATAAACATAAAATAAAAATGGCCTGTGCAACACACAATCAATAATGTAAGAAGCACTCCAGTTAGAAGAGCGACCTCTCAGTTGGTACTCATGTTAACAGAAGCATATTGGGAAGTGAATTATTTTACTTGGGTGAGCAGCTTGTAGACTTAAAACCAGTGCACACCATGTTTGTGTGCGCTCCAGATTTGTGTAGCCAATGAAACAGAGGATCAGAGGGACATTAAGGAATTTGACCAGATCACACTATGGGGTCTAGGTAAACAGCCTCTGTTGGTTGGAATGTTGATCACCTGTGTAGGAAAGTGCCCTTTGTGTATGGTCACCCCACACTTTTTGCCCCAATGCTGATGGTTATGACTCTGAAAGTGCACTGGAACCTTCTGCACAGGCCCGACGCAAGTACTCTCTCACTAAAACACAATGTAGCAAATTGGTACTCCCAATTGGCAAGGACTTGAACTCCCTTATAAGTCCCTAGTAAAGTAGTGCCAAGGGTGCCCAGGGCATGAGTGTTACAGGGGTCACCAGGGCCTGAAACACTATTTGTGCCACCCTGACAGCATGCCTGCCATTGAAGACTGCAGGAACAGTACAAACTGCTTCAACTTGACTTTGCACTCACCATGTGTGACAAGGTCAAAGCACTATCTTTCATATATGTCAGTCACCCCCCCCTAAGATAGGCCTCCTGAAGTCCAGGAGGCAGGGTGCAGTATATTAAAGGTGTGGACATATAAATGCAAGTTTATATGACCCTATAGTAGCCCTTTCTATTAAGGACTACTATAAGTGATCAGCGGTCCATAGAATAACATGGGCTGGCATCGGCAACACTCAAGGTTGCCAGCTCCATTATGGTACCACCGAATATAGTCATGTTTGGTATGAAACAACGTGCCTCCTCACCCAACACTATTCCCGTGTTGAGGTTGATGTAGCATTCACACAGGTGGCTACCCTAGAGGTTGCCCCCCAAGTTGGTACAGTCCTTCGATGAAGAGCCAGGTCGTGAGTCCCTTCCGGAACTTGGCAAATGAAGGGGTCTGTCGGAGGTGGAGAGGGAGGGTGTTCCGTGCCTTGGCCGCAAGGAAGGAGAAGGAGCGAACTCCTGTTCTGGTCTTCTTGATGCGGGGTTCCGTCGCAAGAGAAAGCTGGGCTGAGCGGAGGCATCTTTGGGGTGCGTGGAAGGAGAGGCGGTGGTTCATGTAGGCTGGCCCGGTGTTGTGTAAGGCTTTGTGGGCGTGGGTGAGGAGCTTGAAGGTGATTCTCTTCTCGACGGGGAGCCAGTGTAGTGTCCGTAGGTGTTGGCTGATGTGACAGTGGTGCAGTAGGTTGAGGACTAGTCTGGCGGCGGCGTTCTGGAGTTTGCGGGTGAGGTTCTTGTTGATCCCGGAGTAGAGTGCGTTGCCGTAGTCCAGTCTGCTGCTGATGAGGGCGTGGGTGACTGTTTTCCTGTGTTTGAGGGGAATCCAGTTGAAGGTCTTTTGGAGAAGGCGGAGGGAGTGGTAGCAGAAAGAGGTGACAGCGTTGATCTGGCGGTCCATTTTGAGTTTGGAGTCCAGAATGATTCCGAGGTTGCGTGCGTGGTCCGTGGGGGAGGGTGGGTTCCCGAGGGTGGGGGGGCCACCAGGTGTCGTTCCAGGCGTCGGGGTGTGGGCCCATGATGAGTACTTCGGTTTTGTCCGAGTTAAGTTGTAGGAAGCTGCTCTTCATCCACTTGGCGACTGCTTCCATTCCTTCTTGGAAGTTGTATTTGGAGATGTTGGGTTCGTTGGATAGGGAGAGGATGAGTTGGGTGTCGTTGGCGTACAATACGATGTTGAGTCCGTGTGATCTGACGATGGATGCGAGCGGGGCCATGTAGACGTTGATGGAGGATCCTTGCGGGGCTCTGCAGGTGGTCGCTGTGGGTTCCGAGAGGAAAGGAGGGAGTCTGACCCGCTGCGTTCTGCCGGAGAGGAGTGAGCGGACTAAGTCGAGGGCCTTGTTCCGGATGCCTGCGTCGTGGAGTCTGTGGGCTAGGGTGCGGTGTGAGACTGTGTCGAAGGCAGCGGAGAGGTCCAGGAGGATGAGGGCCACAGTCTCTCCTCTGTCGAGGAGGGAGCGGATGTCATCTGTCGCAGCGAGAAGGGTGGGTTCGCTGCAGTGATTTTTCCTGAATCCTGATTGGGAGGAGTCGAGGAGGTTGTTTTCTTCTATGAAGGAGGCGAGTTGACTGTTGACAGCTTTTTCCATGACTTTCGCCCAGTACGGGAGTAAGGAGATCGGTCTGTAGTTCTTAAGGTCGGTGGGGTCCGCCGAGGGTTTTTTCAGGAGAGGGTTGATCTCGGCGTGTTTCCAGTTGTTGGGGAAGGAGGCGGTCTTGAAGGAGCGGTTGATAAGTCGAAGCTCGGGGGCGATGATGTCTGTGGCTCTTTGGTAAATGGGGTGGGGGCAGGGGTCCGTGGGGGCCCCGGAGTGGGTTGACTTCATAGTCTTTAGGGTGTCTTCAATGCTGAGGGCGGTCCAGCTGTCAAGTGTCGGCTGAGTGTTGTAGGGAGCGGCAGGTGTGGGTTCCGCGTGAAGGTTGTTGTCCTCGAAGTTGTTGTAGATGGTCTTGAATTTGAGATGGAAGAAAGCACTGAGTCTGTCGCAGAGGTCCTGGGAGGGTGGGATATCAGTAGTCTCACTGTTGGGTTGGGTGAACTCTTTGATGATGCCGAAGAGCTCCTTGCTGTTGTGTGCGTGGGTGGAGATTCTGTTCTGGAGTGCTTTCTTCCTTGAAAATCTGATGAGTTTGTGGTGGGCGGTGGTGGCTGCTTTGAAGCTGTCGAAGTCTGCTGTGGTTTTGGAGTTCCTCCATAGCTTTCCGAGGCATCTGCAGGTTCGTCTAGATTCTCGGAGTTCGGTGGAGAACCAGCTGGCTTTCTTGGTGTGGGGGTTGGACACCAGAACCTCAGATCTGTGAAGATTGCAACAAAGGGCAAAGGAGACCAGAGTCTGCAACAACAGGAGCTGCACAAACCAAAGGTGGGATGGTCTGCATCGATGGCAACGCTCCTGGAACTGTATGATCCTGGACCAAAGACCAGCTCCCCCAGACAGAGGGACCCCTTTGAGAGCCAAGGAAACTCCAGACTCCCTTGGAATAGTGGCACTAGTCCCCTGCACACCGCAGGTAAAAACAACGTCCTGGAACCAAAGAATCGCTGGCTATTGGGTCCTCTGAAGGGATCATCCAAAAGTAGATGGTCCAGTGCATTGTGGGAAACCTAGTCCTGACCTCCAGCAAGTTTCAGGTAGCTACCATTTTCCCCTGGACCGCCGGATGTCGAAGTACCCATTTGCTGACATTACCACTACCATGACTTGTTGGTGATCAGTCAGGTTACCACTGCCTTCACTCAACGCTGCATCAAGAGAGAACCACGCAACATCTTCAACTGGCCACGGCAGTAGTGCCATTGTCGTCTTTTTGAATCAGTTTTTCCCCAGCACCATCTAAGCGGTAAATCCAACAACCCCACGGCTCCCGTTTCAGCACCAAGGACAGCTCTGCACCCGGGCCTCTCTTGCCAGCTAAAATTGAACTGGCTGTTGTGGCATGGTCTTGGGACCCGCAGCACCTGGTTTTATTGTATTTCTTTTATTTCTATTTTTTCCATATGGCCACTCTTTCAAGTTGATTGATTGCTTTGGCTGGGGCATGAGTATCTGCAAGTGCAGCAGAGCAACACACAAGGCATGTTTTGTAAAGCAAACCAACTACACACAGGCATGTTCGTATGCTAACAATGTCACCAAGACACTATAGGGGTTTCTATCACTTGGTTTGTTAAACCGTAATACCATATTTTACAATGTGTTTAGTAATAGTTTATAATTGTATTCAAATTTAACCTTGACATTTATATTGTTAATGTGAGGACGTGGGGTATACTTTATGGTGTGGTCCTGATGTAAGGGATACAGGATGCTGACTATGCTAAGAGTTGCTGAAGATGCTGCAGTCAACAGGAGTCTCTCTGGTCTACTCCTTGGTCCACGGGTTTCGTGAGGTTGTTTTGGCAACAGGAGTTGACGTCCCTTGAGGTCCTCTTAAGCTGGGCAAAATCCAGTCACCTCTAGACAACCAGTCACCCAGTACAGCGGTTTCAGCATTATTCTTCCTTTGGTGGCAATTTGCCTTCTGGGTGACTAAGCTGCACTCTAATGACTCTTCCTGGGCCAGCAGAGTTGGGGTCAACTTTGGAGAATTTGATCCTGGTTCCTGGTGATGCATGGCAGTGAGGAGCAGCGATTTAGGAATTTTGGCTTCCACTCGCCCTAGCATGCTTTCTCAGCTGTTGTACCCTGTGCTGCGAACAGACGGTCAGCCAACTGATCCTTAGAGTCCCTTGTTTTGGCTGGGCTCAGGAGTGGACTCCTCCATGAGCAGGACACAGCAGGGAGAGTAATTTCCTTTGCTAGCCCAAGGTGCAGCAGGTGCGGCCCACTCTCCAGTGCAGCCTCTCTTCGCCGGGTCTTTGCCAGCAGGGCAGTCCTTCTTCGGTCCTGTTCTCCAGTCCAACAAGATCTGAGTTCTGGGTGCCAGGGGTACCCTTTTTGTGCCCAGAAAACACCCTTAGGGTGGGTCGCAGTCAGAAGCCAGTGGGCTACTAGCTGCCCTTCTTCCTGATGACTAGTTGCTGGTGAGTGTGCCATCTAGCTAGCACAGAAGTCAGTGGTGTAACGAAACTTGAGGGCCCCCCCCTGCGAAGTACATGGAGGGCCCGCCTGGCCCACCACCTATCACTTTGCCCCACCGCCAAAAAATCTGGTATATTTTGAATTGAAACCTCCAACATTTAATGAAATGCCTCTCTATTGTCTTGCTCATAGTTCTAATAAGAAAGTGAGAAACACTCTTAACATATAAGCTATGCCATTTGTAACATTATTGTCAAAAGCAGATTATTTTACTGAGACAGCAATCAGAACAATGCCAAGGATCGATCCTATTGTCTTAGGAACTGCCTGTCGCTGAAGAACAAAGAACTACATAGGGTCTGAATTAGAATTTACATTGATGGAAAATAATTTGAAAATTTAAAAGACAAACCCAAACCTGCAATTTCACTGACTCGACTGACAATATACACAGGGAGTACACAAGATCCTGCCAGCCCCAAGAGAGAGAAATGAACTAGAGTGAATTATCTGCATGCCACACACTTGTGTCTGTCACGGGTTGTGCATTATAATAAACACTCTATAGTATTTAAAATGAACTGAGAAAGCAATTTCAATTTCTTCTATGACACTCGTGACACCCTGGCTGAGAAAGGAGAGTTGTGCATAGTTACATACAAAATATCACAGAGGCAGACTCGAGCATGTTCTTCTTCATCACTGATGTGCTCATGGTCCTGTGTATCGTGCAGGCTTCCTTTCTACAAGGAGACATCAGAGCCTCACAAAAAATCAACAGCAGCTGCTAGATATGCCTGGAGTTCCGGTTTGCCTTTATCTTGGCTGCGGGGGGTGGGTGAGATCACAATACAGAGGTATTAAAAAGAACAGTGTGAGTGGTCTGCCAAACTACACACAGCAACAGCAGCCCTGAGATATACCTTAACCTGCAGGTTTTATTTGTAGCAAGACTGAACATCACGAACAGCACCACTAAAATACAAAAAGAGGCAAAGAGAGAATATACTTATGACCCACACACGGCATCGTTGCACAAAGAACACCCAGTGTACACAAAACGACCTAACTACAGCTCAGAGACACTTTCCACAATGCAGTAGTAGGGTGATACACAGAGAACCTCGCAGAGTACCACAAATAACATAGGCAAAGTCCAATTCGCTTTTTGGAAGGCCGGGATGGGAAACCCAAAATCCTGCACCGCAAAAGCATTACACCCTTCCTCCAGTCGAGCTGATATGCCCAGTAAACACCATCCTTAGCCAGCGCACAACTTTTGGGCGCCATGTTCTTCCTGTAACAAGACAGGTCAGACGAAGCACAATGTCAGCAGGGACATCTTGAGGAATTTGGGGGTCCTGGGCCAAACGTATTTCAGGGTGCCCTGTTTGGAACAGATTTAAATTTATGATCCAATTTCAGCTATTTCATGCACTCTTTGGCCAGGTCACAGACAGTGCACAGGCACACTAGTCTAAATTCTAAATGTGTTTACATCTAATATTCAGGAATAGTGACCTGTGTTTTCAATATTGTACCAAAGCAGCAGCTAATTAATATTACTGCAAATAATCTCTGTGACGCCCATTTCACAAATGTCAGGTCCTGTTTTGTTCTAAACGAAATTTATGGATGTTGCATGAAACATAAAGACAACATTTCTCTGCATGTAAGAGACTCTCACACATCACCCACATTAAGAATAAATTCAAGGAAAATGTTATTTAAAACTATCATCAGGGCAGAACTCTGTGACTCTGCAGAACAGAGCTGACTCTCTATGAGGGGGGGGCCTGGAAGGCTGGGGCCTTGGGCTGGAGCCCACCTTGCCCATGCCTTCAAACATCTCTGTATGCCTGCAGTACAACTTATAAACCTTTGTGCCCCTGAAAGGAAGACTCACCCTCTCCCTGCAGCACCTGCTGCACAGTTCTGCCCTGTGGCCAGTAACTGGGACCTGCACAGGAAAAGCAGCTTGTGCTGCTATGTTTGCATGATAATGGGGGAGGGGCTGGGAATGAGGCCTCAATAATACCGCCGCTGGTACAATCCCCAGATAACCTGCACCAGCACCATTCAATGGGTCTACTGGGTAGTGACAGGGTGACTGAAAATGTACTGCACCTTGGTGAGTGTAGTAGTACCATTTGCAGGCTGCTTCGCTTAGGCCGCTACCATGGCGCTGGCAGCAGTGGTAGGCGCAGAGTAGACCACTGGTTCTGCGCAGGTTGTGCAGTTTACATTGCGCAGTGTGCGCATGACCCACCCATCCTCCTGCGCCCCACCCTGAAGACAACGGGGCGTGGTGGTCACTGCGCAGAAGCGGCACGTAGGCGGCGCTGGCATGCCTTGCACAAATATGAACGTGCTGCACTGCATGGCTGTGCGAGCCAAACCTTCGTCTCCTGGGGCATATTAAATTAATAGTGGCCTGCCACCCATGGCCATATGATACACAGCAAGTGCGGTCCACAGGCGCGGCAGCAGGCACTTATTAAAACGTGCAGAGACTGTGCGCGGCTCTTGTCGCGACAGTGTCAGTGACACTGTTGCTGCCAATATTTAAACTTATTGGCCCCGTCGTCCCCCAACCCATTCCCAGAATCAGAGGCTCTCGGCTTACAGCCAGTTTGTATTTGTGGTGAGGGGGCTCCCTGGACCTCGGGGGCCCCCGCACCGTGGAGGCTGCGGGGGCTATTGTTACACCAGTGCCAGAAGTCTCTGTTCTGCCCATGCCCATCATAGCTGAACCCTTCCTTCTGCATGTAGAGCTCCCTAGCCCAACCCAGAGGTGTGGCTACCAAGGGGGATACATGCCTCTGTAAAACCCGTTTGACAACTGGCTTCCCCTCTCCATGCCTAGTGCCAGGCTGCCTGCCTAAACAACGGAGCAGCACCTTTCCCAGATGTTTCCTATTTGCCCTTCAAAGGCAGCTTCTCCTTTATAGCTCGTCTTTTGGGCCAGCACCTATATGGGGAGGTTCACCTCACCAAGTCTGTGGACCAGGGAGTAGCCCAAGGAAGACTCTCGTCGACAGCAGCATCATCAGCATTGTTGAGCAGCTTCAGCATCCTATATCCCTTGCATCAGGACCATCCATAGAAGTCAATGGCATCAAGCCACTGATGCTGGAACTAAACTGAAGACTGCTTTTCTGGACAAGGTAACTGATTCTATGGACCTTGCTCGTTCCCCTGAATGGCTCGCTGCTGGAGTTGGTCACCTATAGTTACTCTATGCAGGTGTCAAATTTGTTGAATTTGTCAGGGCTTTTTCAGAATCTCCGTAACACTCAGGTGGATCTTTTTTGTTTTGGTGTCATAAATTATATAAAAATCTTACCCATTTTTATAAATGGGTGTCAGAGTTCTTGTGTGTCTCAGTTATTTCTTCGTCAATTGGTTTGGTGCTGTTTGAACAGCAGTGGCTCCTTATCGAGGGCTATGAGGTATAGCCTTGACTCATCTGAGGCACCACTCTCTGCCCCTTGTCTCTGCTGCTAAAGATTAAACTGGACAACATTCATGAAAACATGAGTTTCATGTTTTCATGAACACTGTCAGCAGGTCAGCCTTCTCAGCCTCCTCTCCAGACTCATGATGACAGAAGGAGGAGGGGGCTCAAGCACAACTCAGCCATAGAGCGCTGTTTCAAAATACAACACTATGGGGCCGATTCCGATCTCGGCCGGTAGGGCTCCGAATCGGATTCGGCTTTACCGGATCCGATTCGGAGCCCTATTTCCTGACCGAATCGTACGTGCGTCCGGGCGAGCTAGTACGATGCGTGCGCTCGCGAAATCTCCGACCGACTTGTACGCAGGACCCGACCGCTCCGACCGACTCGCACGGGGACGACTCGCACCGCGCTATGGAGACGTTCCCCGGCCGGGTAAGTACGATGCGCATCGCGACCGCTCCGACCGACTCGCGCAGTCCGGCTCCAAGGAGCTGTCGGAGCCGCACTTTGGGGGTCCGTGTCGGACCCCCTGGAAGCGTAGGCGTGCGAGTCGCACACAGGGGGACCCATGGGTCCCCCTACACGTGCATGTACGGTGCGACCCGCATCGACGCGAACACGCTGTAGGGGGCGCCCTGTTCGCGTCGTGCCCATTGAGTCAATGGGAGCCCGTGTACGCGGCCGTGACGACTGGCTCCCATTGACTTCAATGGGAGTCCGACCGAATCGAGTCCGATAGCATACGTGCGCATCGTACTCGTTCGGTCGGACTGCTAGAGTCCGATTCGGTCGGAAATCTCTCCGGGTCCGGCTCGGTCGGAGAGATTTCCGGCCCGAATCGGAATCGGCCCCTTAGTAGCTGGATAGCGGGATACCGCATGTCTGAGGGTTGTAGCTCAACTACAGTCCCCTCACACTGGCACAATCCATTTTATTTGGCAGATATACTGCACATGCCTCAGGCAACACAGTATAGCTGCTAAAATGTGGCTGTCAGGATGCACATCACTGTATCCCAGAGGCCAATGAGGAGCCACAAAGTAGCAGGTGCAGGATTCGAAGCACTATCTCAGCTTCTTATAAGGTTGTGCTTTCAGTCCTATCAAGAAGCTGGGAGAGGGCCTGAGGTTGGTCTTCTTCAAATCTAGCCTTGCCGCTCTCTCTGACTCCTAATTGGGATCATGGCTTGCTTATTCCAATGCCCAGCACCAGATTCCTCCTATGCAGCTGCCATGGAGTCTCTGAGTTGCCACCTAAGAAAGCAAGGTAAGGAAAAAAAAATGCTGTTCCTTTGTGCATGTGTGCATGTGTTTGTGAATGATTGACAACGACTGAGATTGAGTTAGGGCATGTGAAGATGTATTTGAGAACATCAATGAGATTGAAAATGAGTGGGAATCTGAGTTTGAGACAGTTTATGAATATGTGTAAGTGCAAGAGGGTGGGCGAAGGAGAGCGTTATAAGGAGTGCGGGTGCGTTATAAGGAGTTATTGATTGGAGATTGTGAGAGGGCGTGGAACGGCATTAGGTGTGTAGCTATCAGTGGTGCAGCAGGTGCTGTCGCACCAGGGCCAAGAGTCATTGAGTGTGAAAGGGTGAGTGCGTGTTTGTTAGAGTGAAAACCAGTGAGTAGGAGTATGCTTGTCTGTAAGTAGGTGTGTGTGAGTATGAGTGAGAGAGTGTGAGTTAAAGTGTGAGAAAGGAAAGGGAGTGAGTATGAGTGAGAGAGGGTGAGTGATTAAGAGTGTGTTTGTTTGCATGTTTATGATTGTGAGTCAGCCGCTGGCCATGACATACTCAATATATTTCTGGGCTTATGGCGGCACCCAAGGTAACATGTTGCTGCTGGCATATTGGAGATAATTCACACCATAGCAAAGGGCACCCATGCAAAATGCAGGCCGTGACATAATAGAAGTACTTCTTGGCATGTTACCGTTGTAAAAATACTGGTGCTTACATACCGGATGAAATTCTTGGCATGGGACACCCCTAGTAAAATGCTTTCACGTGGACTGAGGAGGTAATTCTTGGCATATGGGGAGGGTCACCCAAGGCAAAATGGGGGGAGGGGGGTCACCCAAGGCAAAATGCAGACCCTGTAATGTTTTAAGAAATACTTGATATAAAGGGACATCTATGGTAAAATACTGGTACTGGCATACAGGAAACCATGTTTTGCCTTAGAGATAGCAGCCATGGCATACTGGGCATGAATGGTGGGGTTGGGGAAGCAAACCTTGATAAAATGCTATCTCTGAAATACTGGAGGTAATTTTGGACATATCCATGGTTTTTGAGCAATACCAGTGGCAAATATTTTGGTACGGCCATATCGTATGTAATTATTGGCATAGCGGGTATCCTTAACAAAATATTGCCATTGGCATAATGAAGGTCATTCCTAATATATGGGCAACTCTCAAGGAAAATGTAGAAAGAAATGGGGCAATCTCCAAGCATGTATTACACCCCACTAACTTTTAAAGATTACCAGCTGCCACTGTGTTTAAATTCTTTACACTTGTTCCTTTGTGTAAGCCTTGTTGCTCAGAGCCACAGCTATGCAGGGTTGAACTAAAGGTTCGACAAACGAAACCCTCTTGTTCCTAAAGGGGTTGGTAAATATATGTCCTAGTGAGTTCGCACAACCACACCATATAATATATCCCATTTCCTCACAGTGACACTAATATATGTATATCATTTTTTAATCCTTTTTAGGTACTGTGCTGTTGTCCCATCCACCACCTGCCAATATTTCGACTTCTGCTTCTAGCACTGCGCCATAACCCACACTGGCACCACCCTCCACATGGACGGTAGAGACTACTAAGAGAAATCTCTGCTCTTTTGGCTTTGGGTCTCACCTCTTTATTTGTAACTGAACCGGTAGCTTTTTGTCACACATCCCTATTTACACCATGAGCATTATGTAATGCAACTGTTGACTAAATTATATATTGTGCTATAAAATTGGCCTTAGACTTGGCAACGTAAGGGGAGTTCTATAAGATATCTGTTAGGCCTTGTATTAACTTGCAGGAGAGGAAGGTTTGTGGGTCTCAAATGAGTATTGAAACCATCTAACTAGCATCTTCTTATTTCATTTTGGTTGACTTACGCCCCTCTATATGTCTCTCTCTCTCCTGTCAGCAGCTTCTGTCATACAACAGCCCCAGATATCGATCTTACGAACATCAACACAATTACACCAGGGGACATTCCGGCGGCAGCTATTTGACCCTCTACCAACCGGTGGTCAGGTAAGACCGGAAGACTCTAATCTTAACTTCTGCATGTCATTATTAGTCCTTTCAGAAAACATATTAAACGTATTTTTTTACATCAAATGTTACAAGTCATTTTATTGGTTTAGATTGTTTTTATTTCTTGTATGTATCTCTAATGTGTCAACATTTGTGGTCATAATAAACGTTTTTCGATTGACAAACTACATTAAAAATTATTCTTATGTCGATCAGAAAATACCTTGGCAACACCAACTACAGGAGCACAGCAGCTGACCTCATGGGGGATATTCAGAAAGCAAATAACTGTGGCTAGAGCTAGTGAGTTGACATTGTTGAGATACAAATATTCCATGCACGGATCAACCCTTAATTTCATGTCTTTCTTTATGTTGACAAGGTACTAACGTTGTTATATTTATTTCAGAACAATGTCAATTAAAGTCCTGTGTAGAACTTTAGACACAAAACTATATTTGATGCACTTCAAATGTTTACATCTTCTTCTTGCAGGTACTGAGGACAGTGCACTAGATGATGATGCTGAACCATTTACCAGTGGAGGACGGAGGATGGGGTGCAATTCAAGGTGGAAATTCAATTCTTCTCCAAGCTACTATCTCAGCAGCCAACACTGCTCAAGAAGAAGAGGAGGAGCAGGAGCTGGTTGAGGAGAAGGAGTACATTCTTGCCCCCACATAGAACATCTACAAGAAGGCCACTTCACAGCAGTGCATGCAGCAGTTTTCCGTCAAAATCACTTTTGAGGATTGCCAATCCCCAACCATTAGAGAAGCAGTCACAGATACTTGTTCCGCCCATGAAACCCACATCCACGCAGACCTTAACTAAGATGTATGGCTGTACAATCTTCTACACACTCCTCCCATGAATTTGCATCTCCAGTTATTTCACATTCTTCTGAAGGAGAGAACACCCCTGGTAAGGATGGGTAGTAACTCATTCATCGGTCTCTCACACAACCGCCCAGATGGCACCCTTCTCCATGCTGGACAACCCGCTGGCCATGTCAGATGGCCACGCACGTGGTGGGGTTGACATGGTCTAATGCTGATCTCTTGGAGGATAATTTTTTTTGAGCTGCAGTCTAATGTACAGGAGGATAGCCATGCAATGGAGATTACTCCCGATGAGATAGAGGTCTCCCTTTAAATTACTTCCTCAGGTAATTGACAGGCAGACCCATGCATTGGATAATGTTACAAAATTTAGCCAGGACATGGCAAAGATACAGCAACAACATCTTCAGGTTTTAGGGAAGAGAGTGCACAGCAACTTGCCTTAACCATGAAGATGATAAGGGCAATTAGCAAACAAACCTAAACCTAAGAGGGACACACCACCTGCCTACCCTAATCCTTAGCCACAGCTACCTGCGCCACCTTCACCTGTACCATCTCCACCTCCAGCACCTTCAACTCAACCACCCACAAGACAAGCCCACTCTCATATAATCTCACCACCCGTATAGGCAGAATTTAAGGGTAAACCCCCAAAAATATATTTTCATTGGGGAAAATTCTATAGTCTATTCTTAACAGTCACTAAAAGGAGTTTGAAAAACAAAAATCTGTTTACTGTTTTTCATTCGAAGCCTCTGTTTATCTTTCATCTGTGTTGAATGCTTGATGTTGCATTTACTACATAGGAAAATGTTACGTATGTTCTGTTTTACATTCAAAGTGTAATGCTTTCAATTTCATCATGATATTAAAAGTATCTTTAACTAAACATTTCTTTTGTCTGATATAAAATGTATTCATCTGAAAATTTTGTACAAATCTGGAAAGACATTAATGGTTTAGATTTCATATTTGAAATACATAATATTAAAAAGTATTTTGTCAAAAAATCTTCATAGGCGAAAAATAAAAACCGTCCGTGGAATTAGAAAAAATGTAATAAATCTTACAGCAGAGGAAAAAATTTAATGTGGAGAGGGTGGGCAAGTCACTTGCGTGGATATGTTAAGAGAAGAAGTCTAGATGCAAAAAGGACCAATGTAACAAAAATGTCCATAAAGAAAAAAAAAAAATCCGTCCACTCTCCTACACTATAATAAAGTTGTTCCCCCTATCCACAGGGGAGAAAAGCTCCTGGCCATTTTTGCTCTCTGTCTTTACCAAAACAATGGTGAAGTCCTCCTTTGACGCAAACATTAAATGTCTGGCCATGGCAGGACCAGAAACCCCACAGGATAAAGTTAACACAGGGATAGCAGGGAAAATTGGGATGGCGACGAACTCAAGATGGGACAATAAGAGGCGGGTGGGTTGGGGAGGCAGACACAATGTTAAGACCTGCTATCAAGGAGGTCATGATGCTTCATAAAGTTCAGAGCTGTTTAGTGACTGTCTTGGAATATCCGAACCTCTCTATCTAAGTTCCAGATATTCCAAGAGATTACTCCCTGAACCTCCTGGTTGGCCTAAGGATATCAGTGAGAGCAGCCAAGGACACATTCTCAGATAAGAGGGGCTTGGGGTGCTGGGGGCTGAGGTGTCTCTCAACTGATGGTCTTGCTCTGGGTGGGCACTGAGAAAAGGAGATGATGCCAATACAGGGGGTGAATCTGGAGGCCTTGATGATTTGGGGGGCTCTGGGGTTAAGGAGGGGGTGGGTGCAGGTCCAGATGGTGGTGGGACTGCTCTTCGGACGCCACTGCTTGTTGTGGTCCAAGGCCAGAAGAGGTCCAAAGATCTGCATCTTCCTGGCTGGTGGTGTCCACATCTCATGCCCACTCTCCCCCAGTTGACTTTCCAGCCTCCCCGGGGTCTTTTAGAGACAGATCTTCTTTGTGTCCGATGGGCGCCTTCCCTCTGCTTGTGGTGGTTTCCTGCTCCTCACTGATGGTGTAAAGCGGTTGTTCCATCCTCTCATTCGAGGATCTTCTTCCTTTCCCCGGGTCCTGCTGGGATGATCCTTGGCCAGACCAGTCCACTGAAATGGAATGTGAAAAAAGAGAGACATTTTTAATTTATAAGTTCAATACTGCATATCAAATTAATTTGATTTAAAAAATTATATTAAATTCCTAAAACCAAGAACTGACACTGTGCAGTCATTAACAAACTCGTCACAAACCAATGTTTATATGCTAATTTTGCTGACCATCCAAATAGTAAGAAATTATATTTTACAAAAGGTATAAAGATGTTTTGCAACATCTTTCACACATTGCCCATCTGAGATTGTAATGCATTTGTACAAGGTAACAAATCATTCTAAAGAATTATGGGGCTGATTTAAAGTTTGGTAGAGAGGGTACTCGGTCGCAAAGGCGTTGGGTGGACTTTCAGTTTATAGATGTCAGAGACTATTCTGTCCTTGCCACTGACATACACCTTCGACTGCCCGACAGAGTAAGGAGCATTGGAGGTTTCGTCATTCGTCCACCTGCCCTATTTATAGTGGGCAAACAAATGGCAAGTTTTCACTGTTACTCACCGCCTCATATAACCTGCAGGTAAGGAGCAGTGAAAACTGCAAAATGAACCCCATGCCAATAGAGTTCCCATAGAGAGGGGGGTCATTGCTTTTTTGCATTTTCAAAAACAGTCACACGTTGGGATTTTGTTTTTGAAAATAAAAAAAATGTAAAGTTTGCCGTACTGCTCGGTCAAGTTGACGGAGCCGTCTGTCAAACTTTCAATGCCTTGACAGGAACCACCATGACGGCAGTTCCTGCCAATGTAAGAAATTACCTCTGGGCTGGCAGACATCTCTAAATTTGGTAGGTGGGTAGTCCATCAGGGACACACAGTGCTTTTTTCCATCACCCTGCTTGAGTAAATCCTTTCCGGCAAAGTCAAAATCAGGCCCTTTGTCTTATTGTTGAATTTTGTGTCAAATACTTTCAAAAATATTTCTTAATTGAGTGATTTTTGAATCCTATTTTTTTAATATTGTAGTTAGAAAATAAGGTATGAGTACACAATGTCAACATCACCTAAACTAACTTTGACAAAATGGAGCTGTAACAGATCCTACATGTTGAAGTTGTGTTTTAACTGTTATGTCATAAATTATAGAATTTTAAAAGCATTTCCATTATGTCAAGGTCAGATGATTAGTCACTCCAACAAAAACTACTTAAAATCATCCATGTTAGTAATTGTAATTTTTCAAATACTTTTTCATAAGACACAAATAACACAGGTTAAATACAAAATGGAATGTGGGGTCAGATCTATGGCTGAACTCATGACTGGACACCACTCTGAGAGCGTGCTCTTAAGTGAATATACAAAAATACACTTACCATCTGTCAGCTACTCACAATCTTCCATCTGCAGGGGGGGGGGAGACACGGCTGCAAACGGGGGGGAGAAGGCCAGGCTGCTCTCAGGACCCTCCTGCACATTGGTGCCATGCAGCAGTGCCAAGAATGTGATGGTAGGACAATCCCAGAATATCCTGTGCCTTTATATGGACCCATCGATGAAGGTCCTACCAGCACTTGCGGCAGAGCTTCCCCGCTGGGTGGCAACGCCCACTGCACTGCAGCACATGGTGATGTCTCTCCATTTTTGTGACTGCACTTCAGTGCTCAGCTTGGTCTCAGGACCCTCATAAATCTGAGGACCCCTCACAAATGATCTGCAATTAGCCATCATTGAATTGGGGGGATCCTTATCTTGCACCTCAGCCATGTTGAGGCTTTGAATATAGAAAGAAGGAGCAGGATGGAGGAGGATGGTGTTGTGGTGTTGGGAGGATGGCTCAGAATGACCACAAAATGGCTGACTTTCTCTTCCAGTAAGTAATTTCTTGTTTGCTGTGGTAGGTGGAGAACTCTGCCCCAACTGAGGACATCTCTGCATGCAAGGTTGATATCTCCACACTCGGGACAGATATCACTGCATGGAAAAGATAAGAGCAACAGAGGCAGAGATACCCCAGCATACAAGAGAGAGACCTCTGCATGTAAAGAAAACTGTCATGATGACTGTTAAGACAGGACATCCTTAGGGTGGTTTTCCCCCAAACCTTTTGCCTGCTTACCTCATATTTTTGCTGATTCTTGTTGTTGGCCTTAGGACTCTGAGTACTTTACCACTGCCAACCAGTGCTAAAGTGCATGTGCTTCTCCACTAAAACATGGTTTGCTTGATTTATCCACAACTGGCACATTTAATTTTCCTGTAAGTCCCATGTGCATGTGCTGAGGGCTTGTAAATTAAATACTAATAGCAGGCCTGCAGCACTGATTGTGCCACCCACACAGATAGCACTTTAAACATGTCTCAGGCCTGCCACTGCAGAGCCTGTCTGTGCAGTTTGCACTGCCATGTCGACCTGGCATTTAAAACCCTTTGTGTAATTCCTAATTAAGAGAAGGTAGAGTTATCATGATTAGTACCTCTAGAACGATAATGACAAATCCTCTTTAATGGTGATATTGGATTTGTAGTTACCGTTCTGAAATGCCAGTTTTAGAAAGTTGAACATTTTCCTGCTCTTAGCCATTTGGTGTCTGCTGCCTGTCTTTACTCACTGGCTGGGCAGGGTGACAGTTCACTTTGTGTATACTCAAGGAAGTGACCTGATTAGGGCCACCCGGGTCACTCGCGACCACCTCTCAGCCTTCCACACAAATGAAGAGTCTGTCAGACAGTAGAGAATACAAACCAAGTTATTTATTAGTATTCGCTCGAGCGGAGTCCAGTCTGACTAGCCTCCTAAGATGCTACCGAGGGGACTGGCCCACTCCAACATTACATCAGTTGTTATACATTTCCAATGCCCAGCAAGACCCGCCCAAAACTGGAAAATTCTAGTTAGAGCAGGCTAACAAAGGGGAGACAGAAGATGAGTTATGCTCCTGGGATCGGGTACATGTTATCTCCACCTCAAGGTTACTCTGCCCATGCTAGCTATGGTAGAGCATGAGAACGGGCCTATCTAACAAGGAAGGTATGCAAAGGCACATTTATGCATTCATTAAGACAGCAGAGCTCAACCTTGGAGAAATACAAAAAAGAAATATCAGAACTGTTTTCTGCCGAGGCAGACAGAACGAGACAGGAATTAGTTTAGATCAATATACAACATGGCGGCTGAGGCAAAAATGGTGCCGCAAATGCTAACTTAAGCACAATGCCAATAGGGGAGCTGATTGGAAGTATTTTCCAGTCCAACAGATCCCCCTTTTAGCATTTGCTAACTAATTTTGCTACTACGTAGAGCTAGAACTCTCTGAACTACGTAATGGGCATACTACGAATCTAAAGATACACCATCAATACTCGAAAATGCCCATCAAATCCTGGATATCCTGCATCATCATGGCCTTGCCCTTTGGGTCATGTTCAATGGGTTTGGGGCGAGGTGTCGATATTTTCATACAGCAGACACAACAGGCAGGAAGACAGTGCATACAGAGACAGCATGTTAAGATGATACCGGCTATGGCGATCAGGAAGATGATAATCTTCCAACCCCAGGATTAACCCTGGGCGGAGCGGAACTATGTGGAGGTCCACGGAGATGGGGGGAAACTCCGTGGAACTCTGCTCCGCTCCGCCACCCGCCTCCACCCCCCCTAATTAAAATAATAGTAACAAGTTAATTTAAAAGAAATAAAAAGACACTTACCTCTGTTGCGGCGACCCCGGGCTGCTCTCCTCCTCGTCACGTGCATCTTGCACGAACTGCGCATACGCGCGCATTTCTTTGTGAGAAATGCACATGCGTGCGTGCATGCGCAGTTCGTGCAAGATGTACGGCGACGAGGAGGAGGGCAGCCCGGGGACGCCGCAATTCAGGTAAGTGACTTATTTCTTTCAAATTAACTTGTTACTATTATTTTATTTGGGGGGGTGGAGGCGGGGGGCCAATATACTGGGGGTGGGGCTGGCTAACTCCGCTCCGCTGCAGAGTCAGAGTTTTTTTCCCTACTCTGCGTTCTCATCAGCGCGCGGAGTAGGGAAATCTCTGCACACTCCGCTGGCGGAGCGGAGTTCTCCGCCCGCGTTTACCCAGGATGTGAATAGGCCCCAAAACCACCCAGTGAGAGACCATGTACCATTCTCTTGGTGTAGGTCAGAGGCAAGCCTATGGAGCTTCTGTATAGCAGCATATACATTCGGCGCGTGGTCCGGTATGTATCCACAACTACTACCGATGACACGGCAGGCCCCACCCCGATCAGCAAGGATGACATCTAACACCATCCTGTTCTGAAGGGCAACAAGTCTCAGCCTGGAGCTCAGCTGTAATATTAGTCAGAATTCCAGCCGTTACATTTATTACCCCTTCCACCACTCTAGTGAGTCTTCGAATATTGAGACTATTGGACATGGGCCCCCAAAAGGGAACAATACCCTTCATAGCATCCGTGAACTGCTGCAATGTGGTATCTGTCTGATCTATGTCTGCAGTGTCAATGACTCTTCTAACCCGTGACAGATGAACACCCCTGCGTCGTAGTTGGTGATCCCTATGGTAGTTGGATGGCGCTATATACACAGGGGAAGGAGAAAGGAGAGATAGCATATTCCAGAACATCCTCGAGGGAGCCAAACATAAGCCTGGGACTCACAGACAAAGTAAACATTGTGAGGGGGCAGCAGAGGTGGGCTATTTGTGGTACTCAGTACATGGGTGTAATTGCAATTACTCACCCCTACCCCTATTTTCCCTTTCCCTTTAACACAGAAACTTGCTGTCATATTAACCACCGGTACTGGCATTGCCACATCTTGAGTAATATTACGCATCTGAAATGACTTGAAATACTTAGTGACATTAAAATCCCCAGAATCAGACATTTCATTTCGAAGCCATGTTACATTTTGTTCTCGTTCGTAGACATTCATGCAAGCTGTCGGAGACAATGTATCTGATGTCCCTTGTTCCCCTGGGGTAAACCCTTGATGTACACGTATATACTCTAAGACAGTTTTGTAGTAAGCTAACGTCATATTCATTGTATCAGAGTGATAATGAGTGCATACCATAGTGAAGAGCTGAAACCATCCCTCACAACTTCCAAGGTAAGAAAAAGGCATGGACAACAACATGTCATTCTTGTGTGTCACAGAAGGGAGAAGACCACAAATCCAGCAATTAGTGATATTGGACGTACCATGGGCCTGGTGTAACATTTAGAGGAACACATTATCTACATATGTCTTTCTGTGTTGACCCTTGTGAGGAGCCAGAGTGACAAACATATGTTCAGGGGGAGCCGGTGTTGTACCAATCAAAGAGTGCACAGGATATTTCTCTTCTAGAAACCACATTATTCCAAGTACTGCTAGTAGGGAAATCGAAACAATTACCAGGAAAACCACTTTACCCTTTTTCGACCAACTGGGCCAACCAACCCCATCCTCTCCAAACGTGGTGCTGCAAAAGGCTGTTCCTCCTCAACAATTGGGCGCCAAAGGGATACATGGTGATCAAAGAGGGAAAGCGCAATGCAATGGTGCTGATGACAAGGAAACAATAGGATGGGAAAAGAGTTCCCAGCGTCCTTCTGAGCCTCGCTGGCAGACTCCTATTGTTCATCTACGGTGGGGCAGCGCGATCGAGCCCATTGAAGAAATCCCACGGCGTCCAGGATAGGGCACCCCCTCTCCTTTCCGGGAGGATACCCTCAGCTTATCCTGTCCAGTGTCTCAGACAATGCACCAATCTCTCTTTCCCTAAGCTATCGTTGGTACCACGGACAGGGTACACACACCCTATTCTTCATCCATACAGTCCATCCCTACTAATCTGACTTTTCCTTTGGTGCACTGTCCTTCCGTCGGGGACGCAAATTGTACCTAGCCACTCCGGGCACAGAGTGGTCAGTGAACAGGGGCTCAAATTCAGAGGGGCCAAGAGACTGAGGCTCAAGCACTTGTTGGCCCGGTGGAGCAGGATCCTGGACTGCCCTTACTTCTGGGGGGACCGCCTCATTCAATACTGCATCATTCTCCTCCTCTGTTTGCACCCACGTCAGTCGGGCATCCGAAAAAGGGATGAAGCGTGGCACTTTCTCCATCTCGTGGTCACCTATGCCATCGATCACCCACTGATGATAGGGGAGAGGTAACGGCACCCTCCGACAATGGTTTGTAAGGAACCAGTTATTCCGACCGGTCACCTTAACAGCACTCCTGGTGGCAAGAAGTTCCTGCAGAAGGCCCCTTCCAACGGGGCTCCAGGCTCCCCCGTCTCTGTAAGTGCCGCACAAGGACGTAGTTGTAGGAGAGTAGGATCTGCTTCTTATAGTTACCCCCACTTTTTGCTGATGTTTCACTATTTTTCGACTTAGCCAGACTGTGGCCCTGCTAATCAGGACCCCAGTCTATCTGCTTTCTACTCTAAATTGATTGTATGTACTTTAGGTGCACTCCAGATTGGATTCTGGGGTACCCTTGTGAGTCCCTAGTATATGGTATACTATGTACACAGGGCATAGGTACCCCAGAGGCCTACCAGGGGCTGCAGCATGTATTGTGCCACCCCTGGGAACCCTTTTAAAATGACACAACAGGTCTGCTACAGCAGCCTGTGTAAGGTGGTGTATCCACCCCTTACTGAGATATAGGTTCCCTATATCTCTCCATATCACTGCACATGTAAACCTATCAGTCACCCCTATGGCAGGCCTTAACAATCCTGTAGGCAGGGTGCTGGGTTTCATGTGAGAGGGTGCCCATGCATGAGCAGAGCCCCTATGCAGCTTTCGGAATCTTTATTCCGGGGTTGTTTGTGATGCAGCCAGACCATATACTCTTAAGTGCATTATAACCAAACGGTAAATGCTAACTTTGGAATGGCTGCATGGAAAACTGTCGTGTTTGGTGTCAAACACCTTGGAATCATACTCCCACAACTGGTGTGGGAGTATGATCCCACCCTTCTAGAGGGAGAGACATGACAGCACCGGTATACCCAGTACCAACTAACAGAGCCCTGGCATCACAAAATGGATGCTGCAGCCACAGACACGAGTCTGCCCTCCTGCTGCTGGACGAAACTCCGGCAGGGGAGGGCTGGACAATAGGTTTCCTGTCACAGGGAGGTGTGACCACCTCCCAGACAGGCTTTAGTGTATTGGGGCTGGGTGGGTGCACTCTCAGAGTGCTTTGAAGTCTGCACTGGGGGCACATTTGGTGTCCCTGTGCATAGTCCAGCTCAAACCGGTTGCAGGGGCACAAAGCCCCTGCTCTGGCATGAAACTGGACAAAGGAATTGGGTGCAGCCACCCCTCTTTCCTGAACCTCCCATAGGTGGGTCCCCAGAGTTTGTCCCACCCCTTCCTTGGGTATAAAGTAGGAAACCCTGACTACAGGACTTTAGATTACACCTGGACTAAACTCTGATACCAGAAACCAAGTACTTCGACGATCTGCACGACTCTGGACGACTGAAGAATCTCCCTTGGAGTAAAGGAGTTACTCCTCTGCAAGGCAGGCACCTTTAAAGCAACTGACCGGTTGGCATCTCCGAGCTCCGACGGACTCCGAAGAATATTGCCACACAGGAGGTGGGTTTTCCTAGGTCTCTGAGGTTGATCTGTGCCCACAGCAAGTCTGAGGCCCGTATCCCTTGTGGAGACCGTGCAACCTGAACCCCTGGACACCGCGACCATTTGCAGAAGCATCGGCTTTCCGGCAACCCCTGAGATTGAGCTTTGGGTTACTTGTAGCCCTGACCCTGAGCAGTAATTGCACCGAAGATTGTCGGCCTACACTCAACGAGTGTTCCGTGGGCCGCCATTTTGTGATTCCTCTCGAGGTCCCTTCGCGATCCCTGGTCCGTTGACCTGTGGGTCCCCAAGAAGGCAACTCTAACTTTTATTGGGCTTCCCTGGTTGTTCCAGACGGGCCCTGACTCTCCATTGCTTGAGGAGTCCCCAGGGCCTTGCTGGTCCGCACAGAAGCATCTTTTCTTTTCCTGCGTGGGTTGCTGTTGCCAAGGCTTGTTGTGGTCAATCCGATCACCGACACCCCAGCACTCGACATCCTTTGTGGGATAGCTCGAATCCGGCTCCTGGTTGTCGTCGACATCTCCGGGACCCCGTGGCTGCAGAGTCAAGCTTCACCTCTTCGCACCTGAAGCACCCGACATCGGTGGGCATTCGATTGCTCCACTCCTGGTCACTGGCTAGAGACCCAGACTCTGTCCCCTCTGCTTTCAGGTTCTTCACATCTTCGATCCAGGCTTGGATCACACCGGACACTTTTCTCCTTCACGGCAGCAGCACTTTGCAGCAGATCGCCATTGAAAACGACGACGATTCCCGACACCTTTTGACACCTATGCACCCGGCTTCCCTGGGTGAGGTAACTCGAGTACTCCGGTGCTCCCGTGGGTGTTGGCCCTAGAAACCCTTAAGTCTAAAGGGGTTTGCTCAAAGTCCTCTCCTAAGTGTCCTTTAACTTTAAAATTCCAACTGCGACTTTCCGCATTGAATCCTACGGCGCTCGCGGCTGTGTTCTCACACTGCACACGTCCCCCGTGGGTCTCCTGTGTCACTACCTTGGGTGGTTCCTTGGGGTCCCAGTGATTCTCTGTGCTCTAGGCACTGTGTCTAGTCAAGTCGTGGTTCTTATACCACTTTCTTAGTATATGGTTTGGTCTCCCCCTGGAGCCCACTGTGTATTGTGCTATTTATTGTCGTTTTAATACTGTGATATTGTGTATCTTGAACTCTAATCTCATAAAGAGATTAGTAGTTAGTGTTTAGAAATAAATACATATATTTTATATATATACCTTGTGTGGTTCTCATTTCATTTAGTTATTCAAGAGGTTATAATCTGGTAAACCAAGCTGCTTTACACTCCTTCAAGACTTAGCCTGAAGGCTGCTCTCCATAGCTACCACTAGGATAGCTTTCAATAAAGGTTGTCTTTAAACCGATCATCAATAAAGGTCATTTGGACTGGTGCAAGGTGCCCACTATAACTAGTGGACAGCATATACCAGGCCAACTTCTCACAGTAGTCATCAGGTCGGATGTTATGCCCGGGCCCCTCTGTTTGCGGCAGTAACGTCTCTCGTATCTGTTGATGAACAGAACGCAAATTTTTTGTCAATTCATAAAGGTAATCCACTAACAGAGGATATTCAATGTCTGAAAAATGTCTTGGTCGCGGGACGCCCCCCAAACATTTGCTGGGCGGCCGAACACGACCTCATATGGGGACAATCCTGTCCTAGTGTGAGCCGTAGCTCTGGTTGACAGAAGAGCTAATGGTAAAGCATCTGGCCACTTCAATCCTGTGCTTTCCTGAATTTTTGCCAGTTTCAGTTTGAGAGTACCATTGTACTTCTCACCCAAACCTGCTGGCTGGGGGTGGTGCGCAGCATGGAACTTCTGCCTAATGTGTAACCCATCACACACCAACTGGATGACCTTTGAATTGAAGTGACTGCCATTGTCACTCCAAATCAAATGAGGTAAACCGAAGCGAGGGAAGAGCTCCTTCAGGAGGGCTTTAGCCGTCGCCAAGGCTGTATTCTCCTTAGTGGGCTATGCGTCAACCCATTTACTGAATGCGCAAACAACCACTAACACATATTTCAAATTGTTGACCCGTTCCATTTCAATATAGTCCATCTGAAGGACCTCAAAAGGGAAAGAAGGGGGTGCAAAATTGCCAGGGGGTGTAGGAGTGCCTTTTCCAGGATTGTACATCATGCATACCATACAATATTTAACCAAGTGAGCAGCTGTTTTGGGGATGTTATCATTCTGCCACACTCGGTCTAGTAGTTTGCATCTGCCCTTGGCGCTAATGTGAGCTGGCCCGTGCGCCATAGTGATGACAGGGAGGACATAGGCGTCCGGCAGCATCCACCTTTGCTTTCCTGACATATCTGTACAGCACCCATCCTCATCTAAACGTGCTGTGCTTTCCTGCCATATGGCTAACTTCTCAATCGTTGCCTCACTCTGTATTTCCTTAACACTACCCAGTGTATCCTCAAACATAGTAACTTCGGGTACCCATCTAGCGGGACCTGCCACAAACATCTTTTTCATCTTTGTTTGAGCTGTCTCCTTAGCTGTTTGATCTGCAAATGCATTTCCCCTCCCCACATCATCAGTAATTGCCTTGTGGGCGCTGCACTTTACTATTGCTAACTTCTTGGGGACTGTCAGAGCTGACAAAAGCCTGTGTATCAATGGGCCATTCTGGATCTTTAACCCGTGTGAAGCCAGGAACCCTCTCTCCGCCCAGAGCTGCCCAAAATTGTGGGCAACTCCAAAGGCATACTGGCTGTCAGTATAAATATTGACAGTCAGCCCCTCACTCAACTCACAAGCTCGAAGAAGGGCAACTAATTCTGCAGCTTGGGCCGATTGATAGGGAACTCGGGATGTCTCAACTACTGTGTGTAAAGTAGTGATTGCGTAAGCGGCAGTTGTTGTGCCATCCGGTAATTTGAAACAAGAGCCATCGACATATAGCTCCCCTTGGGGTTCAGACAGGGGCACATCAGTCAGGTCTACCCCTCCCTTCGTCTCCTCTTCAGTCCGAAAAATACAATCATGTATGTCTATTTCCTCTCTTTCAGAAGGGAGGGGTAGTAACGTGGCTGGGTTCAGGGTGGCACATCTTTTGATGGTGACGTGTGGTGCGAATAGGCTCAGCTCATAACCAGTCAGACGTGCACTGGTAAGGTGCTGCGTCTTTGTTCTGTTCAAAAGTGTATCCACAGCATGAGGTACCAAAACTGTGAGATCGGTATCAAGGACGAGCCCTGCCGATTGTCGGATAGAGACAGCCACAGCCGCGACCGCTCTTAGACAGCTCGGGAGGGCTCTTGCGACATTGTCAAGCAGGGCATAAAAATAAGCACACAGCCTCGGCTTACCTCCAAAGGCCTGTGTTCGGACAGAAAGTGCACAACCAGCAGTCTTGTGTACATACAACACGAACGGCCTCTGGTAATCAGGCGTACCAAACACAGGCGCAGAGCAAAGCGCGACCTTTAATTGCTAAAAAAAATGTTGACATTCAGGTGTCCAGGTCAAGTGTTCATGCACATCTTTAGTGGTTAGCTGCAGCAACGGCTTTGTTAGTAAGGAAAAGTTAGGGATCCAGTGCCGACAATGAAAAGTAATGCCTATGAAAGCTCCCACATCCCGTTGAGTCTTAGGGATTGGCATTTTAACAATAGCACTAATGCGTTCAGGTGTTAGTCTCCTTCCCTCCTTCGACAGTAGGTGACCAAGGTAGGTGACCTCCTATCGACAATATTGGAATTTTGAAAGGGACACTTTATGTCCATGATCAGCCAAATGCAGCAATAATTTAATCTTTGCAACCTTCCTCAGTGTCAGAAGCGACCAAGAGATCGTCCACGTACTGCAGTAATACATTACCTGGGGGAAGTGTGAGGCAATCCAATTGGCCTTTTAAAGCTTGACTATATATGCTAGGACTTTCAGTATAGCCCTGAGGAGCTCAGCAGAATCTAAAGCTTCTGCCGGCCAGGGTGAATCCACACAAGTGCCGGCTGTCTGGATGAATGGGAATGCTAAAGAAAGCGTTTTTCAAATCAATAACAAAGAAGAATTTTGCAGAGGAAGGAATCATTGTCAGAAGGGCAGTGATGTTGGGGAACTGAGGGACCACGATCTTATTGACTTCACGCAAATCAATCACAAAATGATAGACATCAGGATGATCAGCAGAGGAGCCAGAGGGTGTCCTCTTAAGAATAGGAAGAATAGGGCTATTACACACATTCGCAGTTGTCTCTTCAACAACCCCTGACTTAATCAAGTCCTGTATAATCTGCAATAGAGCTCACTCTCCTGCTTGCGGTATTTTGTAGTGCGGAATGCGAGGCAGAACAGAATTGTCCTTGACCCTAATAAAGACTGGAGGTATCTGTAACAGCCCTATGTCTGTCTCACCTGTAGCCCACAACGTGGGTGGCACATCTTTGAATTCAGCAGGGAGGGGCGCATCCTTGGACAAACACTGCTTGGTACCAAGCACATTAGGACCCATCGTCATATAGACACCTGCCGGGGAACAATAAATCGTTGCATACAACTTTTTCAACAAATCCAATCCCATCAAATTCTCACCGCAATTGGACGTCAGCAAAAAAATGGTGAATCAACAGTAAAGTGACCAACGGTCAGGGCAAGGGGTTTGGATATACGGCTCACAACCGGTACACCAGAAAAGCCTACCGAAACATTATTATGGCCAGACAGGGCTGCCCTGGAGACCAGTGAATGAGAAACAGAGCTGTTCATTGCGCCTGTATCCACCAAGAATTGCTTAGCTGAGCCCTGCAAGTCAGCAGTAACACAGGGTCCGCGCTGATCTACAGGTATCTGAACTGGTCCCTCGCCCTGTCCCTGGCTATCCTAGCCATGAGATAACCCAGTCGCTTCATCCAAATCATAGTCATCATGATAGTACTGTCGCCCTCGAGGGTCATCAAAATAGTTCTGATCAGAGCGATCCTGCTGTTCCTCATTTACCTGGCCTCCATCATGACCACCAGCTCCACGACCTCGTCCACGAGAACCCCGTCCTCTAGGGGCTGCAACCTTTTGCAACAACGTCGGGCACTCACTGCGCCAGTGTCCCTCCTCCTTACAATATGCACACTGATTCAGCCCCACAGGCACGGCATTTCTGCTAGTGCGGGGCAGTTGTCGGGCCGGACCAGAGTCGCGTCCTCCCCTGTTCCCTCTAGATACCTGCTGCATTAACACCTTCGTTTTTAACTCCTTATTGTTCTTTACCACCTTTTCCTTCTCTTCGTTCTCCCTATGCTCATAATACTGTGCCGTACTCAATATCACTGATGGGGCGGAGGTAGTCCAGGTGCTCTCCAAAGCCTGTAACCGAGTCACGATCTCTGGAAGCAGGTTCGTAACAAATCTGTTGACGAACAATCGGACACCTCCTTCCAGCAACAAGTCCTGTCCACTGAAATCCAAAAATAAACCTAGTAAAAAAAATTAGATACACTTTCATCTTTCTTTTGACGACATGCTGTTAACTTGTCCTAATCTACTCGTCTAGGTGGAATAAGAGAGTGCATGTAGGTAATAATTCGACCTGGCAAAGCCAGTATCTCAGCCTTGAGCTTCTCACCAGGCTTCCTCTCTTTATCCCATGCCTTGATCTCATCCCAAGTGCCACCCAACTCCACAACATGGTCCTGTGTATGCACCTGCCCCCAAATATCAATTGGCACCAATAAACCGAAAAACATCTCAATGTCTGCTAACGTCATCACCGTCGAAGACGCAGCCTCTGTCAATTCTTTATAATATGCAGTTGGATTTTTCCTAGGGTCGGGTAACTGAGTCTTAAGAGACAAAACCTCACTCCTTTTTCAAGGAGTATAAACTCATTGTTCTTGGAAACGGGCCTCTATACGCTGTCTGACGACAGCATCCTGCTGACCACGCAGCTCCGGTATCTCAGGGTATCTCAGGGTGGAAATTAGGATGTACTTCCCTCATCGGAAACTGGGACACTGTCGTTGGGCTCTTCTGATGCAACCTGCCTCGATAACCATAAATGATTTGGGGTGCGACACCATTGAAACGCTGTTCCCACAACCCAATCAGAGTAGCCGACATATGTTTGAGGGCATGCTGCTGTACAAACGGTTCATACTCTTTCAACACACTCCACACATCCTGCACACTGTAAATCGGACTCTGGGCCCACTGGGCAGCCTGGTTAGCTACCATCCTTTTCTCTGCATCCCCCACATCAGATCGAATCAGCACCCGCCCCATTCGCTCACGTGCAGTCGCCCAGTCCCCCTCGTCCAGTCCACTCACCGGCGTCCCAATACTCAGCAAGGTCGGGGAAGGGAGATGCGGGGAAGACACAATAGCTGAAGGAGCAGGCATCAAAGTTATTAATGGCTGCGTTGAGGGTGTGAGGGATGGAGAGAGAGAGTAAGCTGAAACAATAGGCGTAGCAGGGAGAATTGCAGTCGTCGCGGCCGAGGCATGTGAGGCCAGAGCAAGAACAGAAGGTGCTGTAGCCGAAACAGCCAGGTCAAGAGCAGGAGAACCAGAGGTTGAGGCAGAAGGGGTGGAAGACTGGGGTTGCGGGACAGCAGGGTATATTTTCTGCGGGGCATATAGAGGTGGGGGTCGAGTATCTAACAGTTCCTCCACAAATGTATCGCCTTCCTCTCGGGCAACATATGACTTATCACATTGCAGTCGAAACTTCCGATCAGCACACTCTATACCTCTTTTTATTTTCTCTCTATCATTCGCTACCGCTTTCTGAGTCACTGTCTGCATCTTTTCTCTACGGGCCTCCTTTTCCGCTCTCATTCGTCTTTGCCTAGCTTCCTTTTGCCATACCTGAAGATAATCAAACATGGACTGCCTACTTCGTTTGGCACACAATTTATCCTGCAAGAAATTAAATTTTTATTCATCGAAGGTACCTGTCATCGGCCACTGCAGCTCGGCAATGTCCCTCGTATATTTGTGCCATAATGTACTAAACATAATAGGGCCAAGGCCGTGCTTAACATACATATCGAAGTTCGGGGTGCCTTCAGAAAGGCGCAGGCTGCCTCTCCTCCAATCAAGCATCAGCGGAAGAACAACAGCACCCAAAACAACACAGCTTGCTCCAGCAGGGCATCTTAAAAGGAAACAGATTCATTATCCGTGCCAGACGAATAGTTCACAAATATCTTTCGAAAGATCGGTCCTCAGAGCGTATCAAACAAGGAAACCCAAAGGTCAGTCCTCAGACTGCACCAAAGAGACAAATCAGAGTCGACACCACGAAACCAAAAACCGGCCAGATCCCAGGCATTTTCAAAAATAAGCCAAATCCATTATGTTGCCTGGCAGAGTGTCCGCAGACACTCTGTACCCAAATCGGTCCGCAGACCTACCAAGTGCAAATCAAATGGTCCGCAGACCGTACCAAATATTATTCAAAAGGGCGCCAGATTCACAAAGAACCAAAGCAAACTCACCTGGTGCACACAGGTCGAACAAATTTATTCTCCACTGCCGACTCTTCGGACCGAACAGTCAGATCCAAGGGTTTCGCCTTATCAGGACCACAGCCGGGACGACCACTGGGCGAGGCACCGCCCGAGACCACTGGGCGAGGCACCGTCCGATCAGACAGGCGGGGCAGCTGCGAGTGCTAGGCTCTATCGTGCAGGGATCCCCGATCCAACCCGACGTGGCTCCGTCCTCCTCACCCGTCCGCGGGCGAGGATGGGTCAGCCCGATGGGGTCCCTGTTCGGGCGCCAACTGAAGGAAGTGACCCAATTAGGGCCACCCATGTCACTCGCGACCACCTCTCACACAAATAGCGAGTCGGTCAGACAGTAGAGAATACAGACCAAGTTATTTATTAGTATTCGCTCGAGCGGAGTCCAGTCTGACTTGACTCCTAAGATGCTACTGAGGGGACTGGCCCACCCCAACATTACATTAGTTGTTATACATTTCCAATGCCCAGCAAGACCCACCCAAAACTGGAAAATTCCAGTTGGAGCAGGCTAACAAAGGACAAAGGAGACACAGAAGATGAGTTACGCTCCTGGGATCGGGTACATGTTATCTCCATCTCAAGGTTACTCTGCCCATGCTAGCTACGGTAGAGCATGAGAATGGGCCTATCTTACAAGGAAGGTATGCAAAGGCATTCATTAAGACTGCAGAGCTCAACCTTGGAGAAATACAAAAAAGAATATCAGAACTGTTTTCTGCTGAGGCAGACAGAATGAGACAGGAGTTAGTTTCGATCATTATACAACATGGCGGCTGAGGCAAAAATGGTGCCGCAAATGCTAACTTAAGCACAATGCCAATAGGGGAGCCGATTGGAAGTATTTTCCAGTCCAACAATTCCCTCTAGAAAGGCTGGGTGGCGCTTCATGCATCTTCCTGGGAGGAAGCAAGGGAAGAGCTGGGCACAGCCTCACACTTACAACTGAATTAGCTAGACCTTGTCCACACACAAAGGGCTGCATACCCCCCTGTAGTGAGTCTGGAGCCGGTGCAGGAAGAAAGGGTCTCTGTGCGTTTCAAAGACCCTTCTTTGAAGTCAACCCCATTTCAAAGGCAAAACTGGGCACTGGACCTCTGACCCTACCAACTTGCCAAGACAAAGCACTGCTGTGCTAAGGACTGCTAGACTGCTGCTCTGGAAGACTGCTGCCTTGCTGTGCTCTCTGCTGCCTGCTGCTCTCTTTGACTGAACCTTCATCATTTGACCCAGAGTGACTCCAAGGGCTGGCTGACTAGCCTCCTGTTCTTTAAAGACTCAAAGACATCAAAGTAATTAACCCTGCTCCTGTGCCTGGCTCATTGGAAATAAACGCAGTGTTTGCTCTAGTGGAACCGACGCATCTTTTGCTGTGACGAGCAGAACCAATGCATCACCGCTGTTGTGGGAACAGAACTGGAGCATGGCACATGGAACCGCCGCATTCACCATAAGAACTGCTGCATGGGAACCGCGGCCTTGCCATCATGACAGGGAGAGACGATTGACACATTCCCTCGACTGCGTGGAGAAACCCGGTGAGTGACTTCAGAACCAATGCTTCTTGGAACCGGCGCTTCGATTTGAAGCCAGCGCATCGCCACAGTTGCTTGGAGAAAACCAACACATCTCCTCGACTACGGGATTGACACCGACGCTTCCATCAGCTGCACCCAGCATCTCGTTGTTTGTGACCAGGATTAAGGTACTTTTGATCAGCAGGCGCTGCAGGGGTCCTGTATCCGGCCTGTGCTCCATCGTGGTCGGCCTGAGCTCTTGACTTTGTCCCAGTCCAGCACAACCAATTAACTCTTTAAGCGCTATTTGCTTTTAAGCGCTATTTTTGCATTTAATCTTTACAAATTCATATCTTGACTTCTACTTATTGGATTGTTGTCGTTTTGGTATTGTTTAATTAAAAAATCATACTTTATTTTTCTAGACTAAAGTGTAGTCTTTTTGTGGTGTTTTCACTGCTTTACTGTTTGATGTATTGCACAAATATTTTACACATTGCCTCTTAAGTTGAGCATGACTGCTCAGTGCCCAGCTACCAGATGGTGAGCACAGGTTAATTTAAAGCGAGGTTTTGACTTACCCTGACTAGGATTATGGTTCCTGATTGGACAGGGTGCATACCTCTGCCAACCAGAACCCCAGTTTCTAAGAATAAAGTTGTTCGACACACAACAGACTACAACAATTTTGCACACAACTTCTAGAGAGTGCACCAGCCCTCCCCTGTACAGTTAAAAGATCTAAATCATGATTTAAAGACACCAAAAGCCCATTTCATAATGGGTTGTGTACATATGTGTGCCCTCTTGTACCTTTCTTGAGGTAGTGTGGTTGGAAGTCTGTAGAGTGTGAGGAGAGAGGGGAGAGAACATATCCAACACTACCCATAACATAACGTGAAATTTTAAAAAGGGGGCCTCTATTCTAAATGTAATATATCATGCCTACATACATGCAGTGGGAGCAGGCCTCCTTTCACTTTATTGCCTTGCATCACTAACGTCCTTTTCCATTTTACTCATTTCTTCTTGTTTTCTACTAAAATTCTTGCTTCCTTGCTTCTTCCTTTTCTTCTTCCCTTCCTTGCTTCCTTCCTTGCTGCTTCCTTCCTTCTTCCCTTCCCTTTCTTTCCTTTCCCCCTTTCCCTTCCTTTCCTTCTTTCTCCTTCCCTCTCTTTCCGTTCCCTTCCTTCGCTTATTCCTGGCTTCACTCTTCAGCTCCTTCACAACATCCTCTTGCAGTTTTATTTATGAGTTTCTCTTTGGAGACTTGTGTTTGTGAACAAAGATTTACTTTGACACAGAATCACAATAGCCCGCCCAATGGGCCACTGATAACCCTCAGTGCAGCTGCTGCAGTGGTGGCTTCATGACTACCTTGTCCCTATGCTTTGCTTGTTCTATGTCTGAAGAATGATTGCACTTCTGCTGCCTTTGCTGTGCTCGTTCTGTGTGTGATCAAACTTGAAATGTTAGCATTATTTGAGACACTCCTCAATAGCAAGTGCGATCTTGAGGGGCCAACCTAAATGAAGTGATGGTGGTAGTAGAAATATAAGGAGAACCACTGCAGTGGCCAGTCATTCAACTCTATAAACAAATACTTGGGGATAAGAGGACCAAAGAAATGTCCATGGATACTGCCCACCCCCCAAACTAATCTATATTACACAAAGTGATTCTCAGACCGAAGACATGTGAACCTGAAGTGGAGCATCAGGTGTATAACTCACACTTATGTTTTGAATTGAAATACAACCCTGCCCACTCTAATAGTGGCATGCTTCATTATTGGGTTTCATCCTGGTACCCTAGAAACCACTGTGGAGGGAGACCTTTGATATTTCTTTTTTAGGGGGAATTAGAAATTTTTAATGTACCTAGAGGCTACTGCTGTATCCCTTTATTTTAAAGTGCCACTCGTAACATTCAGTGTATCTACATGTTTCGCCCCCCGTCTGATGAAAGATTACTGAGGGTCCACAACTTTTGTCAGGACTGAGTTATAGCCCCTATTAGTGTTTGTTATTGGTTCTATCTCTATCAAATCTGATGTGTGTAGGATAAAGGAAATTCGTACCATGCAATCTTGCTTTGCCAGAACAAAATACACATATACTAGTGCCCTGGTCCTAAGTTTTCTAGTGCTGTAGGAAGTGTGGGTTTCTCCTGCAATAAAACAGGTATCATGGGTGTCATGTCATCAATGACCATACATACACTCCCCGTCTCCTTCATTTCAAAACATGATCAGGGATTTATGGTCGGTGGTATATTATTTGGCTAAGAGATCACACAGGGTTAAAGGCCAGAGATAGGGTCCTCTTGTATGTTGTTGAGCAGGGTTCCACCCTGAGGCTTATTCTTTCAATGCCGCAGCAAAGTATGAAACCAGAACTCTAGTCAGGTAGGCTAGAGTTGATGTTAACTTGGTATTTTGGATTAAAAGGGACTGAGTACTTAACATGATTATGAGGAATCATAGATTTGTGATGGATTGTTAGCTGTCAGGGTCTTCTAAGTTGAGGTTTGCATTTTTCAGTCCTTTATGGATCTTTGCACTTTTATTGTATCAAGAAAAATGGATGATACAACCATCTATTTGTGTGAGCTGAAAGGAAGTTCCCTTGGTTCCAAGGTTACTATTAACAAGCAATAGGTCTTCACCTGGTTGCTACTTGTACTCGGAACACAACCAATATGGTCACCAGATCTCATGTGACGTTCCATTCTCAACAGATATTGAAGCTGTACAAGACTTCGGCAGAACAGGAGCAAAAAGAATATTTTTTGTTACAAAAACAGTCTGATCACAATGTAGGACAGATGTAACTTGGCTTGCATCTGTGGACAAGACTATAGTAAATCATCTTGCCTAAATGATTTACTATATCCAGTCTGTAGGAGATGAATGTTGGCAGAAATGGACATGCTTGACTTGCGTCTTACAGCATCTACTATCTTGAAGAACACAAGCACATACAAATACACATCTGCACCCATGGGCTTATAGTGACAGATGAAGACACAATCATGCTCTTCATGTCCTTGTGTATGGGGATGTGTGTTTGTGTAGGTGTGGGCATGTGTTTGTGTGTAAATGTGTGTGTATCTTTGCTTGTGTGTGCATGTCTGTGTCAGAATAACAGACAACCACAAGCATAAACTGCAATACACGCTATTCCCCCCACACACGTTTAACAACACAGAAGTGTCTAGGGGCATGGCTAAGATGGCTACTGAGTCAGATGCTCCTTGAGCGAGCTCCATTCCGGCCCGTTCTTAATCCTATAAAACCTTAGCCACCACCGCTGTTGCCGAGCAGGCTCTTGTACCTGGACTCCCCAGAGACACAGACAGCCTTTGTGTGCTGCAAAGGTCTGGATTTCTGTGTTGTGGCAGGGGAGCGATTCGGATGACCCGAGGCCAGAGCTAGGCTGTCTGGCCGGGAGAATCAGCAAGTGTACCTCGTGGGGAAAACTGAGGCTGGATGGTGGCGGCTAGGGCGTTTTCCCTCTGAGCCGCACGCAATACCAGCAAAGAGCCCGGTGAACGTTGGGGGCCGTGTGGGGCTACGAGACAGGCGGAGCAACTTTAGGGTGGGCGCCCAGCTTCTGTGAGGCCGGCCAGGGCCAGCAGCCTTCTGTGGTGCCTGGAGCTGTCGGATGTCCGAGGCGTGAGATCAATGCTGGGAGTGCCACACATCCGGCTCGAGGTGGATGAGGTGAGCTGGAGCTGGAGGTGAGCCTGGCACTGGGGAGATACGGTGACCTCAGCTGGGAGCAGAGGAATGGTGAGGCCCGTCCCACATGGACAGATGGTGTGGTGGAGGCTGCTGGGGCCAGCCCATGCAGTTGGAGGAGCCAGACCCTGGGGCCCAAGTGACTGTTGGAGGTGTGGAGCCAAGTCCTTATTTCCCCCATGCCAAGATTTGAATGAGTGCAGGTGGATGTGGTTGCTGGAGCCCACCTAAGTCCCAACTGAGGAAGTGTAGCAGGATTTGCCGGCAAAGCTGCATGGGGGTCATGGACCCGCCCTGGGGCGTGTGCCCCTTCTGTTGCCTTGTGCCAAGAGATGGCCTATTTCATCCGGGGACTACATGGAAGAGTGAGACCTGCACCTTGCCTGATGAGGCCTGGGAGGCTGTGGGACTGCTGCGATGCTGAGCGGAACTCTCCTCCCCCCTTGTGTGCGTGCGGTTCATGGTATATTCCTGACAGGCCAGCAGCCGACTGGTGGTGAACTGTGGTGTGGAGTGTGCAGTGCCTGCCCAGTCTACCCTACGCTGGGCTTCTTGACAATCTCATACTCAGGCGGCACCGCGCATCCTTTGAGGACTGTTTGTGGGACTTTGATTTCCGGGCTGTGGGCCACTTGTTTCTGCGGTGATGACTGCTTGGTGATTCGACTGCTGATCTGGCTGGATTGAGTGCATAAACCTCTCTCGCTGCCCTTCCCTTGCTGATCTTTAGGCCCTGCTCACATGAGTGGTGGTGGGCCACACCTCCCGATCCCGATTACCACTCTGAGTTACTGCTGTAGCCCCTACGTGGCCCCGTGGAGGCCCTACTGTGCCAGGGCACGCGGTGTGGATCGCTTGTGCTGGAGTGATAGCCAAAGACAAGGAACCGAAGCCCACACTTCAGGGGACAATGGACCGTTACACAAGGGTAGTGACGCCTCCACCGGAGGTCACTCCGAAGTCTATGCCCGATAATGCTGCCCTTCTCCTGGTGATACAGTCCTCCAGAGAGGCCCTGGAAGGGAGAGTGGGTGAGGTACGTTCAGAGTACTCTCTTCAGAGCCAAGATCTTCATAACATGGCTAGGAGGGTCTCATTGGCAGAAACAAGGATCTCCAAAATGGAGGACACGGTCAAAGACCTTGGTAAGAAGGTGACAGAGGCCCTGGCCACTAACAAGGATGTGGTGTGGAGACTTGAGGATGCCGAAAACCGTGCCCCACGGAATAATCTACAGTTTGTGGGGTTTCCGGAAGGGGTCGAGGGTCCCGACATGATAAAATTCCTAGACAGGTGGCTGCGGAGGATCCTTTCTTAGGATAGGGTTCCCTCTTGCTTTATTATTAAATGGGCACACCATGCACTTGGGGGCAGGCCCCCACCAGGCACCCCCCAGAGAACTGTGATAGCACGTTTCTTGAATTTTCAGGATCGGGATATGATGTTTACTGAAGTGCGTAGACTGGAAGAGGTGAGTCACGAGAACTCCAAAAGCCTAATCTTCCCAATTACACCAGAGAGGTCCAGAAGTAGATGCTCACCTCTGATTCGGTGAAAGTCAGGTTGAGGGGTCTCCAAATGCAATATATGCTTTTATTCCCAGCCAAACTGTTTCATGGGAAGTCCTTCTTCTTTTATTCTCCAGAGGACACTTGGACCTGATCGGGGCGATAGGAGTGGGAGTATGACCCGTGTCTCTACATGGAGGAGAGTGCCCGGCCGAAGGACAGATGGTGACCTAGACAGTGGGGCCAGCACCAGCCTCGGAGGGAGAGTGGAACACTGTGGCGTGGAACACAATCTGAGGAGCGCCCACAGGTTGCCTCAGACCCAGACGGTGACCAAACAGGGGATACTAAAAAGAGCAGAAAGGGTGTGCTTGGAGGGGAATCCACCCATTGTTACATGGGAGATGACCACGAGACCGGGTCAGTGACCCCTCACCCACTAGCTTTGGTCATTGCTGGTCTCGAAGGTGAACCGGAGCTGCCCATTTGGATGCCACGACTTCATGACTAACGGCAGCACCATAGATTATAGACTGGTGATGGTATCTGAGGCCAGACAGCAGTGGAATAAATATTTCCACATCCCTACATGGATGGCTTGGAGGGTTCGAGCAAAACGATTTATTTTCCTTCCTAAGAAGCCACTGTGCACAGTGGCTGTTGGTTCAGCTGGTGTATACAGGGTTTGCGGGTTTGAGTTACGGCGTGGCGGTGGTGGGCTACAGTCCTCTCAGTCTCCCCTGTTGAGTAGTTCTAGTTGAGTTATGAGGGCATACAATCGCAGGAGTTCGTTGGGTGTGGTGGGGGAGGGGTAGTCATACAGTACAGGGTTCAGGGTTTTCTTAGTTCGGGGGACACATCAACCATTTAGTGGTCTTTGTCTGGATCACATGCATCACATTACCCAGTTGTCAGAGCCATGGCCGCTACACATTCCTTAATAAGCATTCCTTAATACAAAATGGGCCTGCTGATGGAGCCTCAGCAGGCGCTCTACCTCTTGCATGTAATGGCTCCACCTATAAACACCAGGGCTTTCAGGATCCTTTCCTGGAATGTTAATGAACTGGGAGATAAAGTTAAAAGGGGATTGGTGGCCCAATACATCAGAAGGTTGCAGCCAGATATGATGCTCCTACAGAAAACCCATCCCCAGTGCAGATTCCTGGGAAGGGGCACGAACACCATTCTGGCTTATGCGGGTTATTCTGTGGGGTCCCGAGGAGTGGCCATACTGGTTAGGAAGAACCTCCTTTTCAGGTGGTAAAAAGGTGGATAGACCCTTCAAGCAGATATGTGGGGGTGAGGGGGCTTTGGGGCCATCAAGATGTTACTTGAATTAGCATATACACCCCAATCGGATTACAGGCCCCCATGATGGTGAAACTCTCCGAAATCCTACTGGAGGCATATTTTTCTTGCTTAGACTACGTCTTTACCCTGGCTGGGGAGTTTGGGGCCATACACCAGGCAGACTACTTGGCCCAGGGACTCTCTGACCTCTCCCCCTACTGGTGAAGCTGCATAGACGGGACCTGGGGAGGTATAGGATGGAGGCTTAATGCGTGGGATTTGCAGACCGGGATGTGGCCACTGGGCTACGGGTGGCTCTGAGCTTTATTTTAAAGATGTCACGTCAATTGTGGTGCTTTGAGAAGCTTATAAGACGGTCCTCTGGGACAGAGCCTAGAACCTCATTGCTCAAAAGAGAAGGAGGGCAGTGGGAGCCATGGAGCAGCTTGAGAGCAAACTCTTGGAACTCGAAGGGGACCCAGGCCACAGACAGACTCCCCCAGGCTTAGGCAGTTGAATCTTCGGAGGGCCAAGTATCGTGACCTCACACAAGATGGGGCGAAGAAACAAATGCTGGCCACGCTCCGTAGGCTCTATGTTACTGGTGATAAGCCAGAGAAACTCCTAGCATGGTTATGCAGGAAGGAAGCGGAGGTCAGATTGGGGCACCGGGTGATGAGACCGGGGGGAGACTGTTTTGATACGGAAAACACCATTGCAGGGGCCTTTACCTGATATTACGAGGAGTTTTATAGAGCTTAGCCCTAACACGATGTATAACACATTGCACAATACCTGGCGCCGGTCACCACCCCATGTTAGAAGCGGAGGAGCGAGAGGCACTAGAAGTGGAGATTATTTTGGTGGAGGTCCAGGCTGCTACTCTGAAGTTAAAATCCAAATAGACACCAGACCCCATCGGGCTCCGCACAGAATTATTCAAGCGATACATAGGATTACCTGGGCCCCATATATTGAATATGTTGTTAGAGGCCAGCCAGTGGGGCATTCTTCCACCGGATCTCCGACGGGCAGTGAAAGTGTTGATACACAAAGACTGTAAGCCAAAAGAGTGCTGTGACTCCTACTGTCCAATTTCATTTCTTAATATTGAGGTCAAGATCTTGGCAACAAAATAGGCCACTGGATGCCTACATGTTATCACCCCCATGATTCATAGAGATCAGTTAGCCCTTATGCCCGGCAGGTCAACCCACTATAACCCACAGAGGGTGCATAATTGGATGAATGAAATCCAAGACACATGCATCCTCACGCTGGATGCAGAGAAGGAGTTGGACACGGTGCATTAGCCCTTCTTGGAACAAACTTTGGTGAAGTTTGGCTTTGGTCCTCAATATCGGAAGTGGGTGGGGCTACTTTATCAGACACCAGTGGAGGCAGTGCGTGTCAACGGAAAGCTGTCCTCTGACTTCCCTATTTGCAGGGGCACAAGGCAGGAGGGCTGCCCCCTGTTCCTCCTCTTGTTCGCTCTCACAATAGAATCACTGGCCTGTGTGGTGCGGGACTACCCAGGAGCTTGGGTTTCCCACTTAAGAAAGTGGTCAGAGACGCAGAGAAATTTTTCTCTATATGGAATACATCCTCCTCATGTACAGAGCTCTCCACAATCCTCTCTCTAATATTCCACCTGTTTGAAGATTATGGGAGTAATTCTATTAATTGGGGCAAGTCGGTGATCTACCTTCCATGGGATGAGATCGACACATTCTTGCTACCCCATTGCCTAACCCGAGTAGAAGATGACTTTACATATCTACATATTTTATTTACGCTGCGGAGAGACCTCTGTTTCGAGCGGCGCGAGCATGCAGGGAAGAGATGGAGAGGTGGAGAGGGCTGCCACCATGCTCATAGGACGTGCAGCCATGTTCAAGATGATCTCAGTTTCAAAGTTGCTGAATGTTCTACAGAACACATTCCCCCAGAGGTCTTTACTAGACTGGAGGGTGATGTGTGAACCTTCCTGTAGGATGGGAAACACCCCAGAATTGCCCTGAAAATGTTACAGCATAACCCCTATAATGAGGGATTGGCTCTCCCGGACTTGGAGGCCTACTACTGGGCAGCCCATTTGATCAATGTCAACGACTGGTTGTTTGCCCCATGGGATCAATCCACTTTTAGGCTTGAGAGGGTGCAGTGTGAGAAAACATCCTGTCTACACTATTTGTACGGGGAAAGGGGATGCAGCCTCTTTTCCCTGCCACTCAAGTGGCAGCCTGGGGAGAGCAGTGAAGTGCCTTGGCTGGCATCGCAAACCCCCAAGGGCAGCACCCTTATGGGATGGGACTTGGCTCCCTTCGATACAAAAACTACGGGGATTTGAGGACTGGGATTTTCTTGGAATCTCCAAGGTGGGAGATCTGCTAGAGGGAGGGGACTTGATGCCATTCTCCTCATTACAGCACAAGTATGGGATGAACGCTAATCAATTTTTGAAATACGCACGGGTATGGCATGTTGAGAGGACTAACCAGGGATGGATTACCAGAATTCAGACCGTTGGAAGGGCGGCTGTTAACAGAGGGGTTGGATAAGGTTGCGGTCTCCCTCACATATAAAACCCTCAACAACAATATGCCTGACACTCTGCATAGACTGCGAGCGAAATGGGTGAAGGACGTAGGAGACCTGGAAGACATAGACTGGGAGGCGGCCCTGATGCATCTGAGGGAGGTAGCAATAAAATTGAGACTACGCTTAATACAATTCAAAGTCCTACATAGGGTGCATTACAATAGGCGGAAATTGCATGCAATGAGAAGAACACAAGACCCGCACTGTTTGAGGTGCCACGATGGAGAGGGTTCCTTCAGTCACACTTATTGGAGTTGCCCATTGATCCAGGCTTATTGGGTGGTGGTTATCGAGGAACTCGGAAAAGTCCTTAAGAAGCGATCCTACTGGCTCCCAAATGTATCCTCCTGGGGATCCTTAACAATGTTGGCTTACCAAGGGCCAACCTGCTAATCTGTAGCCTAGGGCTAATAGTGGCCAAGAGGGATATAGCAGATACTGGGGGGTGAGTGGGAGCCCGGTGCTACAAGTGTGGAAACGGGGCATGGATATGTATATGGTGGCAGAAAAAGTCACATACGCCAGCAGGGGTTGCCATCAAAAGTTCCATAAGGTGTGGGGCAGATGGCTGCAATACTACTCCTTGGAGCTACTGGAAGAAGGTGGGAGTCGGAGCCAAGAATGCCAATGATAGAGGTTGCTGATAGATGTGGATGTGAAATGCTGCCATTGATTCTATTCTTTGCTGTTATTTTACATATGTAACCGGCTAGCAGACGTCTGGAAGTGGGAGGAGAGTGGAGGGTGGTCGAGGGTTTCAGTTGGTTTAGGTTACTGTTTCCAATATTTTCCTTGTTGCATTGGGGCAGCACACCCAATATCCCATGTAGTGCTTGTTTTGTCACTGCTGCACTTATGGAAAATAAAATAATTTTTTTTTTTTTAAATCACAAAAATGTCCCTACATACAAAAACATAAAGCCACAAACAATATGTGAATGTGTGTTCTCATGTGTTAACACACCCACACACAGAATTTATAGTATCACACATTAGCCTTCTAGAGACTTGGGCAGATTCTGAGACTCAGATATTCACATACACCTATACCAAGACATCAAAAATAGGTAAAAATATATACACCTCCACCACTATCTTAAAAATCATCCAAGGGCGCCTTTAGTGATAAAAACAGGCAAGCATGAATTTTCTTAATTGCGCTGGCATCAAACTGCATATAAACAACGCCTTACTTTTGCGGATACTGTGGGTCTCATTTATTTTTACACATAAATATTGCAATCATCTATGCAAAGTGATAAACACATTACAGCTGAAGGCTGCTGCAGTGGCACAGCATCACTTATCACTTTCTGTTCACATTATGGTGCTGACAGTACTACACAGGCACACAACAGATCATTGAAATTCCTGCCATCCTTGCACACTAACATGACTACAGAAGAGAACATCTAGCTATCACTTGCACCTAATTGAATATGGAAGTATAGTTTCAAAAAGCACTAACCTTGTTCTTCCAGCAGGGTGTTGATAAGTCGACCTTGCCACCATAAGGACAACCGCGCCACCTGAGATAGTAGGTCAGCGCTGGTGCACCCATAGGAAAAGGGGAATGAGAGAAGAACAGTTGTCCAAGATGACGCAAATGTGGCCAATCCTGCCTCCACTGTTTTTTGGGGTGGATCTTCCATCCACATGCACACACAAGGATCAAAGTGAGAAGGCAGTTATGCAACAGCAGAGTACACTGTTTTATTTGTACTAATGCTGACAGAAGTTATACCTAAAAGACAATTGTCTTGAGCCACCGCTTTTTGCCGATTGAGCAGCACTACTGTGTGATGCCTAATGGGAAAAGGAAAACAAGTTACTCTCTGTGTGCACCTTTAGATGTTGTTCCCCTATCTTATGATCTCATGTGATTCAATCCTCCTGCTACTGCACAGGATAGGCTCTGTAGCACCTGTGGAACAGATGTACTATGCAATTTTATGGTCACAACCATAGGATTTGCAAATTTGCACGGTTTGCAATTGCATAATGGATATTTTAAATGTAAAAACAAACATTTTGTGACTCTGGAAAGCTTTTCCAGTTTGTAAAATGGATTTTGTGGCGTATAACGAATCGCATTTCGAAAGGGGATGAAAAAGGTGTTCCTTCCAAGTTGAGGTTTGTGTGTCAATGTTTTGCAACCACAATTTCTTTTGCAAACCACTGATCCGCTATCAACTCCTCAAAGGAAGTGGCAACTGATTTGGGACTCCTTACTCTATGTGAATCCAGTTGGCAGCCTCAAAGGGAGTTGGTAGTGATCCAAAGGACAACTCCCTTCTCCCCATAAAGTTTTCAAAGTAAAAAGTTTTTTTTAAAGCAGCACTGGTTCCTATAAGGAATACAGGATCACAGGATGTTTAAATTAAGTTTCCATTTTCTAATGTAAGCGATCTGCTGTCCCTTGCAAGGAAACTGTGACTTGCCTAATGAATGTCAATAAGGTAAGCTGGTCTGTGACCAACTGAGATTCCTTATTTTGTGAATTTACCTAGTGGGTGCATAGGTCAGTTTGCAGAATCAGATTCAAATTACAATAATTCAGTGCGCAATCTCCAACCACTTTTTGCAAATGAAAAATTCAAACATCTGGCCCTATATTCCTTAATTGGGACATCAACTGCTGTAGTCCCAGATGATTTCAAACAGGTACTTCCTGAATGATGCCAATAGCACAGAAGAACAAGTTACTTACCTTCGGTAACGCTTTTTCTGGTGGATACAATATCTGCCTGTGGATTCCTCACCTTATGAATACCCCCCTGCGCCAGCATTCCGCGGGAAATTCTTTCCTAGCTCTCCCACGTCGACGAGGACGTCACAATAGCGCGGCTCTGCTCGCGACACCGCAAGACATCATCGGAGCCATAAGAAGACCTCGTCGGCGTGCTGACGTCAGTTCCACCCATTTTTTCCGTGCCACCGAGGCAAACGGGCGGACCGACACATTTTCAAATGCAAAAATAGCATACCAAATATATACACATATATAAATTCACAAATGCATAATCAATAAAGACATTGCGAAAATGCAACTGAAAAAGCATTTCTCATTATTAAAATATCAACATGATCAAGACATATTAATTTAAACATCTTTTGGTAGAAACAGGTGGACAACGGGGAGGCGGGCGGGACAGTGAGGAATCCACAGGCAGATATTGTATCCACCAGAAAAAGCGTTACCGAAGGTAAGTAACTTGTTCTTCTGATGGATGCTTCTGCCTGTGGATTCCTCACCTTATAAATAGACTCCCAAAGCCGTACCTCTCCTGGAGGAGGGTGTCCACCTGACTAAACCAAAAAATCTTGCAGCACAGAACGAGCAAAATGGCCATCCCTCCTAACCTCGGAGTCCAAGCAGTAATGCTTCGCAAAGATGTGGAAGGAGGCCCAAGGTGCTGCCTTACAAATGTCATCAATAGGAACACCTCTAGACAAAGCATAAGAAGTAGACTTAGCTCTGGTAGAATGATCCCTGATACCTTCAGGAGGGTCCTTCTTGGCCAAGGCGTAGCAAATCTTGATGCACAAGATAATCCACCTGGAGAGAGTCCTCTTGTGCACAGCCTTGCCTTTCATCTTCCCAACTTAGCCCACAAAGAGCTGAGGCTCAAACGGAGAACCCATTAAAAAGGTAAGAACGAGATTCAAATCCCACTGAGGCATAATGAAAGGTGTAGGAGGGAACTTATTTGTAAGACCTTTAATAAACCTCATGACAATGGGAGACTTAAATAAAGACGGCTGGTCCGGCAAACATAAAAAAGCCGACAAGGCCGACAAATAGCCCTTAACAGTGGCTACAGCACAACCTTGCTGTGCCAAAGAAAGTGAAAACTCAAGAATATTAGACAAACGGGCCTTCAAGGGGTCAATGTCTCTCTCTCCACACCACCTAACAAATCTGGACCATCTGGATGAATAAACAGACTTGGTGGAGTGTCGCCTGGACGATAAAATAACATCCACCACATCCGGCGGGAGAGAGAAGGAACTCAGGTTGCCCCGTTCAATCTCCAGGCATGAAGGTGCAGGCTCTGGAGGTGGCGGTGTAGAACCTGCCCCTGCGACTGCGAGAGGAGGTCTGCCTTGAGAGGGAGACGGAGCGGAGGGTGCGATGAAAGGTGAAGTAGATCTGTGTACCACACCCTTCTTGGCCAATCTGGGGCGATCAATATAACTTGGGCCCTGTCTTGGCGAATCTTCCTCAGAACCCGAGGAATCAAGGGTATGGGAGGAAACTCGTAAAGGAGTTGTGAGCTCCAATCCAACTGAAACGCGTCCCCCAACGCTCCCTCCATCGGATACTGGAGACTGCAGAATAGCGGGCAGTGCGCATTCTCGTGAGTGGCAAAAAGGTCCAACCGAGGGGACCCCCACATCTGGAAGATGTGATGGACCACCTCTGGATGAAGTCGCCACTCGTGATCGGCCGAGTAATGCCGACTGAGACTGTCCGCACGAACATTCAGCACACCGGCCAGATGATTTGCGAACACACAAATCCGATGGTTCTGAGCCCAGGACCAGAGCCGGAGCGCCTCCCAACAGAGACGAAACGACCCTACACCTCCCTGTTTGTTGATATACCACATCGCGGTAGTGTTGTCCGTCAGGACCTGAACCGACTGACCGTGAAGGGAAGGGAGGAAGGCCTTTAGTGCCAAACGTATCGCTCGTAATTCCAGCAGGTTGATATGAAGCAACCTTTCCTCTGGAGACCAAAGTCCCTTGATCTCCAGATCCCCCAGATGAGCACCCCACCCTAGAGTGGAGGCATCCGTGATCACTGTGGCCATGGGTGGAGGAGGCTGAAAGGGCTTTCCTTGAGACAGGTTGCCCTGCACACTCCACCAAATCAGCTCCGCTGCAGCTTCCCTGGAGATTTTGATCTTCTTCCCGAGATCTCCGTTGTGCTGATACCACTGCCTGCGGAGACACCACTGGAGTGCCCTCATGTGCCAGCGTGCATGGTTGACCAACAGTATGCAGGAAGCGAACAGACCGAGCAGGCGAAGAACCTTCAGGACTGGAACAACCGCTCCATCGAGAAATAAAGGAATCATTTCCTGAATGTCGAGAATCCTCTGCTGAGGAGGGTATGCACGACATACAGAAGTGTCCAGTATTGCCCCTATGAACAGGTTGCGCTGAGAAGGCACCAGGTGAGATTTGGGTACATTTATCGAAAAACCCAATTTGAATAACAGATGAGCTGTCACCTGCAAGTGGCGCAAAACCAACTCTGGAGACTCCGCTTTCAACAGCCAGTCGTCCAGGTAGGGGAAAACAGGGACCCCATACCTTCTGAGATGAGCCGCTACCACCACCATCACCTTTGTAAAGACTCGAGGTGCGGAAGTAAGACCGAACGGAAGAACCGCAAACTGATAATGTTGCGACCCTACCGTGAACCGGAGATACTTCCGATGCGACTTCAGGATGGGAAGATGAAAATACGCATCCTGTAGATCGATGGACACCATCATGTCTTCCTGTTGCAGCGCAAGAAGAACCTGAGCCAAGGTCAACATTTTGAACTTTTCCTGTCTGAGGTAAAGGTTCAAAATCCTGAGATCCAGGATTGGCCTCAAGCGACCATCCTTCTTGGGAATCAGGAAATACCGGGAGTAGCAACCCTGACCCCTTTCCTGCTCCGGAACCACCTCTATCGCACCTTTCTGTAGCAAGGTAAGAACTACCTGCTGTAAAAGCAGTAAGTGGTCTTCTGAGCACCAACCTTGGCGAGGAGGGTAAGGAGGAGGAAACTCCAAAAAGGGGAGGGTGTACCCATTCTCTACAAGATTCAAGACCCAACGATCTGATGTGATCAGTCTCCACTCTTGTAGAAAGTGGGACACCCGACCTCCAACCGGACCAACATGTTCTAAGATGGGGGATCTAGAACTGCTTTCCTGATGTAACGGTGGCTGGAGGGGAAGTGGAGGAAGAGGAGGAGGATTGTTGTCGTGCTGCACCCCTGAGACCTCTTTTATTCCTCCCTTTGTATGACTTGTACAAGGGATTCTGCTGTTGCTGGCCCTGCTGATATTGCTGGCGGCCACGAAAGGAAGCCGACCTCCCAAATCCACGATATCGCTTATAGCCATATCCTCTGGACTGCACCTGGAGGCCTAGAGACCTTGCCATAGCCCTGCTGTCCTTAAAGCGCTCTAACGCAGAGTCCGCCTTTGAACCAAAGAGTTTTGATCCATCAAAGGGCAAATCCAGCAAAGTTGCCTGAACATCAGGTGAGAAACCAGACGAACGAAGCCAAGCCTGTCTCCTTGCAGCCACTGAAGACCCCATCACATGAGCTACAGAGTCAGCAGTGTCCAGTCCCGACTGAATTACTTGACGTGCAGCAGCCTGTGAATCAGTAAGGACTTCCAAGAAATTAGCCCGATCCTCCTCAGGCAGTTTAGGAGCTAGCTGCATGACTGAGTCCATTAAAGCATGGATATACCTTCCAAGAAGACAGGTAGCATTAGTGGATTTAAGGGCCATACTTGTAGAAGAGAACACCTTCTTTGCGGCCTGCTCCATCTTCTTAGAGTCCCTATCTCCCAGAATGGTAGGGAAAGAGCCAGACGATTGCTTCAAGCAAGAAGCCTGAACAACTAGACTCTCTCCGGCGTAGGATGAGAGGATAAAAAAGCCGGATCACCAGGAGCAGACCTGTACCTCCTAGCAATGGAGCGAGAAACCGCAGGAGCAGACAAAGGCTTCTGCCACACCTCCAATATTGGCTCTGTCAAAGCATCCGTAAAGGGAAGCAACGGTTCAGTTGTGGAAGAAGAAGTATTAAGCACTTCAGTAAGAATATTAGATTTCACCTCAGCCGAGGGAAGCTGAAGACCAAGTAAATCAGCCGCTTTCCTTATGACCACATGATAAGGAGCAATACCCTGCACAACACCAGCCTTTGAAGATGGAAGATCGTACTCAGGAGAAGTATCGAAGCCGCTTGCCTCTTGGAGGCCCTCAAACTCGTCCATAGAATCAACTATCTCTCCCTCCTCCTGAATCTGTGCATATTCCTCCTCTTCAAGAAGCCTCTGCGCCTCTCTTCTAGAGCGTTGTCTAGGAATCAGCGTCGACGGCACCACATGCGACGTCAGTGAAGCCATCAGCGACGTCGATGGAGGCGCATCAGCTTCAAACCTCGACGTCGATCGAACTCGAGGCGGAGCCGAGTCAACAGCTGAAGGAGATCGAGGAGCCGGAGTGGAGGATCTCGGCGCCGGGAATTGCCAAGCCGGAGTCGACGTCAAGAATGGCATAAAGGGTGCCTGAGGATAAAATTGAGGAACACCCAAGTTAAAGGTCAAAGGACCAACGGGGCCCGAAGGCGCACCGGAAGGAGCAGAGGCCCTGGCAAACACGTTAAACATTGCATTTAAAAAATGCGAAGAGTCTGATCCTGGAGCAGGAAAAGCAGGATAAGGATCCGTACCTTCCCGAGGTCGTGCTGGAGGCTGTGGAGCCGGGGACGGCACCCGCACGGGAGAAGTCACCCGACCTGGAGACGACTCCCTAGGCTTCGGAGACATTGCTGGAGCCGGTGAGCCTTCATGCTGCGAAGAACCTTTCGAAGCCGGCGACACCGGATCCGGAGATGGAATCGGCGACACCTGAGGAGAAGGAGATGGAGATACAAAGTCCTATCTTCGAGGTTGTTCAGCCGGAGTCGGCGACCTCGACCTCGAGACTCCGGACTTCGAAGATCGGTGTCGAGAACCATGCCTCCTCATGGACTTCTTATGTTTCTTCGACTTTGATGAATGAGAAGACGAAGACTTCGCCCTCTTACGACCTCTTTTCTCCTTTTTGGCTTTAGCCATGAACAACTTAGCTTCATGTTCCTTGATGGCCTTAGGATTCATCTTCCTGCAGCTTCGACACTCCTCGACGTCATGATCCGAAGATAAACACCAGAGGCAATCTTCATGCGGGTCCGTGATTGACATGTGCCCGCCACACTCTCTGCAGGGTTTAAATCCAGTCTTCCTCGAAATAGCCATCAGGAACCAACAAAGATACAAAATTTTCCTCGAAGAAAATGGAGAGCCCTAAGAAAAACCGTTAAGCGTCGACGGCGCGGAAAAAAGGGAACTGACGTCAGCACGCCGAAGAGGTCTTCTTATGGCTCCGATGACTTCTTGCGGTGTCGCGAGTGGAGCCGTGCTATTGTGACGTCCTCGTCGACGTGGGAGAGCTAGGAAAGAATTTCCCGCGGAATGCTGGCGCAGGGGGGTATTCATAAGGTGAGGAATCCACAGGCAGAAGTATCCATCAGAAGCCTAATCTAACCCTGTTCTATTTTTCTAATAAATTTACCATCGGCCTTAGCGAGTGTGCCCAAAGTTCCTTCAGGTAAGTAAGACTTATTCGGATTGTTCACTGCCTAGAGCTCTCTCCCAGCAAAACTGCTCATGTAATTAACCTTTATCTTTATATCTTTCTTATAATCAAGTTCCTGGTCAGAGTCACTGCTCTCCCCCCTTGCAGCTCCACCGTTGTGGGACTGCCCTTAGCGCCGCCTGAGCTCCTTACCAGGTAGGTGTTCGAGGCCCTCCTCCACCCGCAGGCTCCTGCCTGCGCCTCATCCCTGGTGGTCTAGTGGAAGAGCACCCTGCTCTTCTGCTATTCCGCTCTGTTTGTGCCCTCCTTTACCTTTTTCCTGTTTGCCTCTTTTCTCTGTGTTTTGCCTTTTTCCTGTTTGCCTTTTTTCTCTGTGTTTTGCCTTTTTCCTGTTTGCCTTTTTTCTCTGTATTTTGCCTTTTTCCCTTGCTTCTTGCCTCTTTCTCTTTGCCCTTCTCTTGCCTTTTTTTTTTTTATTTCCCTCGCACTCCCTGCCGCTGCTGGCCCTGCGGCCCCTTCCCCAAGCGCGTCGCTCCCGCCTCCAGCCCTCGAGTTGATCACCCTCCCCGACCCCTACTTAATGGCGCCCGCTGCGCGGCAAGAAGAGCAAGACCTCTGACCTCCTGGTCAGAGTCACTGCTCTCCCCCAGGCAACTCCACCATTGTGGGACTGCCCTTAGCGCCACTTGAGCTCCTTACCAGGTAGGTGTTCGAAGCCCTCCTCCACCCGCAGGCTCCTGCCTGCGCCTCATCCCTGGTGGTCTAATGGAAGAGCACCCTGCTCTTCTGCTATTTCACTCAGTTTGTGCCCTCTTTTGCCTGTTTGCCTCTTTAGTCTTTTCTCTGTGTTTTGCCTTTTTTCTGTTTGCCTCTTTTCTCTGTGTTTTGCCTTTTTCCTGTTTGCCTCTTTTCTCTGTGTTTTTCCTTTTTACCTTGCCTCTTTCTCTTTGCCCTTCTCTTAACTTTTCTCACCTTTCCCTCGCGCTCCCCGCCGCTGCTGCCCCCGTGGCCTTTCCCTCCCCCCCAGTGTGTCGCTCCCGCCTCCCAGCTGATCGCCCTCCCCCTACTTAATGGCGACCGCTGCACAGCAAGAAGAGCAAGACCTCTGTCAGAGTCACTGCTCTCCCCCGCGCAGTTCCACCGTTGTGGGACTGGCCTTAGCGCCGCTTGAGCTCCTTACCAGGTAGGTGTTCGAGGCCCTTCTCGACCCTCAGGCTCCTGCCTGCGCCTCATCCCTAGTGGTCCAGTGGAAGAGCACCCTGCTCTTCTGCTATTCCGCTCTGTTTGTGCCCTCTTTTGCCTTTTTCCTGTTTGCCTCTTTTCTCTGTGATTTGCCTTTTTTCTGTTTGCCTCTTTTCTTTGTGTTTTGCCTTTTCCCTGTTTGCCTCTTTTCTCTGTGTTTTGCCTTTTTCCTCTGTATTTTCCCTTTTTTCCTTGCCTCTTTCTCTTTGGCCTTCTCTTGCCTTTTTTCTCCTTTCCCCTGCGCTCCCCGCTGCTGCTACCCCACGGCCCCTCCCTCTCCCAGCGTGTCGCTCCTGCTCCCGCCTCCCCCTCCCAGCTGATCGCCCTCCCCCCGACCCCTACTTAATGGCGGTCGCTGCGTGGGAAGGAGAGCAAGACCTCTGACCTCCCGGTCAGAGTCACTGCTCTCCCCCGCGCAGCTCCACCGTTTTGGGACTGCCTTTAGCGCTGATTGAGCTCCTTACCACGTAGGTGTTCGAGGCCCTTCTCGACCCTCAGGCTCCTGCCTGCGCCTCATCCCTAGTGGTCCAGTGGAAGAGCACCCTGCTCTTCTGCTATTCCGCTCTGTTTGTGCCCTCTTTTGCCTTTTTCCTGTTTGTCTCTTTTCTCTGTGTTTTGCCTTTTTTCTGTTTGCCTTTTTTCCTCTGTGTTTTGCTTTTTTCCTGTTTGCCTTTTTTCTCTGTATTTCGCCGTTTTCCCTTGCCTCTTTCTCTTTGCCCTTCTCTTGCCTTTTGTCTCCTTTCCTTCGCACTCCCCGCAGCTGCTGCCCCCATGGCCCATTCCCCCCAGCGTGTCGCTCCCGCTCCCACCTCCCAGCTGATCGCCATCCCCTCGACCCCTACTTAATGGCGGCATTGAGGTGCAAGGTAGAAATATTGGCTAATGTAAGCAGTACAATCAACTATATACGTTTTCAAAAACTAACTCCAATCTTTGGGAGTCTATCAAAGAAACAGTCTTTAAAGCAGTTCCTGTGACTGTTAGAGAAGTTAAGGTCCGCAAACAGTGCTAGGACAATTTAAAGAAGCACATCTGTAGGCGTGTCACGCAACACGACTTGGACTTTCTAGCCATAGCAGGTGGTCCTGCTTCGGTCCTGCTCCAGTCCTGATGCTCTCCTCTATAAGAGACAAAGATGTAGTTTTTCACAGAAATAACCTCACTGGTCAAGGTAAGTACTTATGCATATTGAGACTGTGACCAGTGAAACTGTGTCACTCTACTATAGCATCTTGAACAAACAACATATACCCTCAGACAAATATTGATACATCCATGAGTATGCATTTATGACACCTCTCTTTATTTGTGATGCGCATTAACTTGATTGCATAGCCTGAGAAGTACCAAGACAATCACCTAGATGATGCTTCTGCATCCAGCAATCAGTGCTTCAAACTTACCAGCCTGATGATGAGCCTGAAAGCCATCAACAAGGACTCTCATTTGGCAAGCAGGAAATCAGCAATTACTCAACCATCAGGAAGCCAGCTTTCAACTAGCCAGTAAAGCTCTTTCTGGTAGAGACTCTATCCAACTGAAGATTCTTCACCTTTTGAATATTCTCCTGGTGCCAGACCGGAAACAGGAACTATTTTAGCAGTACCTCTGCACATTGGTAAGTGCCCCCGTGATCTCCACACTGATACCGTTCTGCTCCAGAAATGATGTGCGGAGCCTTTGTAGGCGCTAATCCAGCGTGCTGACGTCAGTTACTTTCTAAGCTGTTCGTGCCCCAAGATGCAGAGGCCCAGAAGCAAATTGGTTGTGACCAGTGTGCAGATTCTTAGACTAGGGATCTTATTAATGGATGGAGTACAATTACAGAACAGGGTGGATGGGAGGGTCAGTGAGGAATCTGCGGTTAGATAGAGTCTCAACCAGAAAAAGTATTAACAATGGTAAGTTATATGTTCTTCTAAAAGAGACTTCTAACTGCAGATTCTTCACTTTTTGGACTCAAACCAGAAAGGTCTGTAGGGCCTAGCAGGCCAAATGTCCCTCTCAGTGAGCCTGGCTGTCCAAACAGTAGAGCTTTGTGAACTTTGGTGTAACACCCATATAGGTGCCTGGCAGATGTCCAGGACAGGACCTTCATGAACCAATGCAATGGTAGCAGCTTTGGCCCTTGTGGAATGAGTTCACAGTCCTTCCAGGTACTGCTTATTGGCCAATGCGTAGCAGATCTTAATGCAGAGCATGATTCAAAGGGAGATGGCCCTTTTCTGTGGGGCCTTGCCTTTTTCTCTCTAACTCATAGCTCCCTGTGGGGTGTAAGTGGTGGAGTCTCTCATCTTCCTTAGAGGGGTGAGGTGGGGAAATGAATGCCAATGTGGGACATCACAACTTTGGGCAAGAAAGATGCTTGTGTCCGCAAAACCAGCTGGTCTGGGAAGAAGGTGGTATGCGGGTGGTTGACACAGACAGCTAGAAGCTCATTTACCTGCTTTGCCGATGGCATGGCAACAAGGAACACTGTCGAACCTAAACAGGGCACTCCTGTGAGAGTGATGCTGAGATCATTTGAATATTTATCAAATTTGTCATTTTCCTGTAGCAGAAGCTCTTCTTCCTGGACTTTGGTGGCACCAGCTACCATGGCAATGACACTCGGAAAGTTTGTTGTGGAATGAAAATAAATTGATTCTATGGCATTCACAGTATGCTTTTTAGTGGATAAAACGAGGTCAGCCACTTGCATTCTTTACATGTCCCAGTATGAGGCTGAAGGCAGCTTGGGTAATGACACATGAGAATGCAGCGGTATGCTGATAGGAGCCATCAGAAAAGTAATGGAAAACTGCTAACATCCTCTGGAAGAATGATCGGACTATGCTGATCTTGACATTGAACTGCAGGACTTCCTCAATGAGGGTAAAGATGGTCAATATGCTCATATTAAGTATATTCAATAAGGGGCCTACTCCCTTTTAGCCGCCCTACTCCGGTTTTTCCACTTGTTACAAAGTTCCGTTTTCTGATCTTCTTCCATTTTCCGCTACATAGAATCTGTAAACATCAGGGTATTTCCAGCATGGCAATGTAGCCTACTAATGTAGTATCAACGCTGGCCTGTGTGTGCAAGGAATGTTCACACTCCTTAATGGTGCCGTCAGTCAAGTACCCTCTGGTCCATGTGAATTAAATACCACCTGCTTTTAGGCTGTTGTATATTTCAGTGCAAACATCAGTGCTGCTTTCCAAGTTAATAAGGTTTAAATACGTAGATTAACACTTGTGACAATTCCATTATTTTTGTACCTGGAATTAGCCCTCACCTTCTTTTCACTGCAATCCTCTACTTTACAGAAGTCAGCAAACCCTTGCAGTAAAACGTTTCAGTAATCCAGTAATCTCAGGTTACTGCACCACTATAAATGTGACTACATGTCACGTTCAGCCCTCTGTGTTCTTAGCTTGTTTAATATCATTAACCAAAGACAATCTGGCTCTTGGGATTTCCAACATTTTAATTTAGGTCTTTGGGCCTGATTTAGAGTTTGGTAGAAGGGCTACTCCGTAACAAACGTGGCAGAGCACCCTGTCTGGCAAACTCTCAGTCCGCCCACTCTAATGTAAGGTAAGGTTTCTGAGCTGTAATTTGTTTTATTTCAACTCATGGGATTCCTCTGAACTACCTGCTCCAGAAGGAGGTTCAATCATCCTCATGCTCTGCCTGGTGGCTTCAGTTCCTAATTCCAGCTCGGTGTGGGCCTGTTGATAACAAAAAGGCAGGGACCAGGTACACTCGATGGGTGATGCAATGCTGGCACATGTGTCTGGGGCCACAGCCATCTCTGTCCTTTCTTGTTTGAGCTCCAGGGACTCTATGGTTCTGCCTGTCCCAGAATGTACTCACTCTGTGCAATCTGTAAACTGATGAATGCAGTAAGAGTGTTGGACACTGCCTACAGGTTGGTGACATAGACATAAACTGCACTGTTTGTCCCTGAAGTCTATTTCATATGTCTCACAGTCTGCCTCCTGGCTCTCAAGCTCTATTCCAGCTAGCAACAGGGCTATTGGTTATTAAAACTCACATAGGCTAAACATAGTGCAAACATGCACCAAGGGGTGCCCATCTGTGCCTAGCCACAGCCCAGTTGAAGCAGGGCAAAGAGCCAGCCCATCCATACCTGACAATAGCCAGCAGTCGATGGGACAAGCCATCATTTTTCCTTCCTGTGTTTGGAGTCGTCCTCACTGGAAAGGCTAGTATAATTATGAAAGCACTGTAGTGAATTCTGCTAAAGACTGTTTTTATGCCAGCCCCACAGACAGTTACAGCTCGGAAATTAGAAAAAGAAGAGTCACCATGGCCCTCATTGCAGGTTGACCACTTTCGGAAACAATAATTATCATGACCAATAAAAAATGACACTGAGGTGTTAGGTATTAATTGGCTGCAATAATGTTCTCCTAGCACACATGTTTGTGGCATACCAAGCAGCTTTTGGTGCTTACTGTACCAAAATCTTCAGGTTCTTGTGTTTACCTGGTATTTATACCTCATAATTATCGTTAGGCTTGACCTGCTGACAAAACTCATAATTCTGATATTTGTGGTAGTAATTTCCGCATGGATTGAAGGCCCTTGTCTTGTTTCCTGGAATAAACCCCAGAAAAGATTATTTAAATACAGGCTGCAATGTAACCCAGTAGTATTTATATATCACAACAACCAGTATGAACTGCAAATGAAATGTTCAAGTTCTCTGCACACTTACAGTGAGTGTTCTATCAAGGTCAAATACCATCAAGACACTGCAGTGGCATTATTGCTCCAAGTACGACATTGAAGGAAGAATGAAGTGACTACATGCATTTAACATTTGTAAAGTTCCTTTCTTGCGCACAGTTGGCACATTATAAAAATTTCATTTCAAAACACAGGGATCCGAAACTAGAAAGAGGTGGTCACATACCCCTCTTTTCTCCCTTGCTCACCTCAAGTATTTGATAATACTTGGAGGAATAATGCCACAGCGGCGTCTTGATGGTATTTGACCGGTATTTAAATCATGTGGTCACTCTATTCAGTAACCCCGCACACCTGTGATCACGGCTCATGAGAAGAGCCGAAACGAGTCAGGACCAATATGAGGATAAGCACGTGCCCCTTCTACTTGTGGAATAAAACACTTGGGGGCTTATCTATGAGCCCCTGCGTCACCTTTGCTCCGCCGTTGTGTCACTTTTTGTGACGCAGCGACGGCATAAAATATGCACCACGTTGCACCCTATTTACAAAGTGATGCATCTAGGCAGATGCGTCAATTTGTAAATCCCTGCGCCACATTATACCTGCGTCAGGTATAATGTATGCAGGGTGAGCGTTCCAACGCAAGTAAGCCTTGTAGAAGTGGCGCATTGAAATCTATGAGATTTCAGTGCGCCACTTCTAGGACACCATTGCGTCAATATCTTACGCCTGCCTCACAGCAGGCGTAAGACTGACGCAGTGCTATAATCATAGCCCTCCCCCTGCATTGCTGGAGTTGCGTCACGCTTCAGACACAACTCCAGCAATGCGTCAGTTTTGCGCCAACAGATACGTCAGTAATATACTGCGGAAAGTGCACTTTTGTCTCTCCAGCAGCGATACTATGAAGGTGGGGAAGCTTCTGGCACATAGACTACGACAAACGCGTGCCTAAACTCACATTGCTAAAGTCAAGGATGGGAGCTTGGGGTGGGTCACAGAGGAAAGGGACAAATTTGAAGGTTTCCGGAATTATTATCACCGCCTCTACTCCCGGGAAGAACCCCCGCCTGCACAGCTTTGCGCATACCTCGTAGATTGTTTTTGGGAACCTCTGACGACACAGCATGCCGCACTCATAGGTAGCCCGATGACAGCTGATGAACTCCGGGCTGCAATATGGGCCCTTCCCTTGGGTAAGACACCAGGTCCGGAAGGGTTGCCGGTGAGCTTCTATAGAATATTCCTGCCCAAGCTGCAAGAGCACCTCTCGGGTCTGTTTAACTCTTTTTCCCAGGACACGGGCCTCACGCCTACAATGACCGAGGCGGATATCTCGCTTATACCCTAAGTGGGCAAGGATCCAGATCTGTGCTCCTCTTACTGCCTGATAGCCTTGCTTAACACTGATGCCAAGCTATTCACCAAAATACTAGCCACCCGGCTGGAACCCTATCTAGCGGCCTTATTAGTCCTGACCAAGTGGGGTTTATACGCCAGCTGCAAGGGGCTGATAATGTTCGCCGTATAGCCCACCTGGTGGAAAAGTCACACACATATGGTATTCCTGCTTGCCTTCTCTCGCTCGATGCAGAGAAGGTATTTGATAGGGTTGACTGGACGTATCTTCAGGCTGTCCTGCACAAGGTCGGCCTTGGAGAGGCCTTTATTTCCAAGGTCATGGCCTCCTATGTGGCACCAGTAGCGCGTGTCCGGGTCAACGGGCAGACCACGAACCCTATCTCTTTGCAGCGGGGCATGCAGCAGGGATGCCCGCTCTCACCTTTAGTGTTTGCCTTAGCGGTTGAGCCCCTGGCTATTCGAATCCGTGCCGCGAACACGATCACCGACATACTCTTTGGGGGTCAAGTACACAAGATAAGCTTGTTTGCGGATGACCTCCTACTCACCCTGACGCGACCCGGGATATCCCTCCCTAGTGTTGTGGGATGTTTGCAGACCTTTGAAACTATCTCTGGCTTTAAAATCAACAGGTCCAAGTCGTCCGTGCTTAATCTTACTATCCTGGCCCGAGAGGTTAAGACCTTGCAGAACCTTGTGCCATTTCAATGGTCCCTGGTCTCCATCAAGTACCTGGGCCTCCACATCACCCCGACACTTGCATCCTGGTCCCGAGCAAATTGGTCTTCCCTTTGCCGCTCCATACTGGCAGATTTTCAGAGATGGAAATCGGCGCACATCTCCTGGCTGGGACGTATTAACGTCATAAAGATGAACGTCCTCCCATGGGTTCTATATGCATTCCGAACTCTGCCCACACTGATCCCGCAGGAAGATATCCTGCGTCTTCAGAGGGATATCCGTGCCTTTATATGGAACGGGAAACAGTTGAGAATAGCTCACTCTCTGCTGATGCTGCCCCGCGATGGGGGTGGTTTGGCATGCCCAAATCTCCTGGAATAGTATTGGGCAGCCCACCTGAGATATATATCACAATGGGTAGTACGCAAGAGTGAGAAACATTGGTTTCACATGGACCGCGCGGTCACCTGCAGGCCTCTGTGGGACCTCGCCTGGCTCCCCAAGCAGGCTCGGCTGTGCAGCGCGTACATTGCCACGCCGACTAGGACAGTATTGGAGATCTGGGATAAGATAGCTCTGAAAAAGGGTCTGACCACCTTCCCATCCCCACACACACCTATAGCCCGTAACCCCACCTTCCTCATGGGTTTATCACCCTCCTCATTTCGTAGCTGGCGTGATGGGGACTGTCGGACGCTACAGGACCTTTCCACTGGAGGCATCATGAAGACGTTCTACGAGTGTAGGGTCGAATTTCACCTTCCGGCCACCGCGCGTCTTGAATACTACCAGCTGTGGCATTGGGCACTGCACCCCGATGTCTACCCTGCAGTTGTTCGTCCATACACTTCCTTCGAGAAACTTGTCCGTGCCTTTGACGGCACTCGAGGGCTAATATCAAACACGTACCTGGTTCTGCAGCACTCACTACCGACTCGCATGCACCAGTACCAGTCCACATGACATAACACCACCACAGGGAAGATCGCTCCTGAACAGTGGGAGGCACTGTGGCGAGATATCCCTAAAATCGTGAGACTGCATACAAGCTGATGTTCCAGTGGTACCGTACACCAGCGGCGTCACTAGGGTTGGTGTCACCTAGTGCGGACACCTTTCCCAAATGAGACTATTTAGTAAATAGTCTCATTTGGGAAAGGTGTCACCCCATGTGATGGTGTCACCCGGGACACCATCACATGGGGTGACACCTTTCCCAAATGAGACTATTTAGTAAATAGTCTCATTTGGGAAAGGTGTCACCCCATGTGATGGTGTCACCCGGTGCGGTCCGCACCCCCGCACCCCCTAGTGACGCCACTGCCGTACACCAGCCCGTCTGTCTTGAATCTACTCAGATGCCTCTCCTCTGTGTTGGCGCTGCGGGGAGGGCGAAGGAACTTTCTGTCATGTGTGGTGGTCATGTAGAGTGATTGCCACATATTGGAAGGAGATTCTGGGACACATTAAGGGCATTGTAGGCTTTCCCGTCCCGAGCCTTTACTCCACGATCATACTTGGCATACGTCTCGCTAATCTGGACGCCATGATGCACGCAGACTGGGCCCTCATCAGCCACTTATTTCTAGCAGCGCGACAGCTCATTGCAGCCATGTGGAAGCAATCTGCCCCGCCCTCAATTGCACAGTGGTTCGCACGAATATGGCATCTTCTGACATTGGAACAACAGTCTCACAACCTGACTAACACTGCACCAAAGTTCCAGCGCATATGGCGACCATTAATACAATACCTCATGCCTATAGAATTTGTCTGCTTCAGTCCCCCAAAACTTAGAGCTCGCCAACTCTTTGAATAGGGACACCAAATAAGCCTCCCCCCCCTAGCGCAAGGAGCACTGAGTGCAGAGGGAGACCCGTCTGACCCACTCCCAGTTGGCTATTGCAGCTCTGTTTACGCACCTCGACCCTGATATTAAATGAGACCTGTGTTGAGTTTGTTTGTTAAGTCTTCATTAATTCCTTGATATTAGAGTCAACTTGAACTGCGCCAGGGTGTATGGCAATTGCTATAGAAGTGCCAATGGGGGACATCACCATGGCTGAAATGCAGCAAACTGTTTTGCACTTGTGCTACAGGATTTATTCTGGCCTGTCATAGGTATACAATTCTAGCTGTCAGCATTGCTATCTGCAAGCTCCATGTGTTACAGCCAATGAATGGCTGTATTATTCTGAGCCTACACTTCAGTTGTTGAGAGAGTGCTAGAGGCTTTCCATAAATGTATGAACAGCGCTCTTGTACTTGTGTGATGTTAACTATGGGGACTCACACTGGCGCTAGAACAGCAACCTGTATTTCAGAATGTATTGCACCCTGTCCAAGCATTGTGATGTACTGTTTTGTATCTCTCAATAAATAGACTTTAAGTAAAAACATATGAACTGCCTACCTGTCACCATAATGGGACAGTGCAGACTTCTCATGTTCTATGGGACAGAGCTGTTTTGAGCTCAGTGTACTCTTTACAAGGGCGCACCCTTTCCTAGTTTTACTCATATGTAGCTTTAGCAACTTTACGCTGTGTGTGTCAGCCAAATGTACTGCTCTTGTACTATCTTGGGTAAATTAATTTTTTTTTTTTTAAATGTTGCTGTTTGAGCATGTTTCCTTTATTGGATTGGGCAGGGAACCTGGGAAATTGTCTTTAACTTTCTGTTTTGGGATCTCGCACGTGAGGATATATTTTACATTGTATGCATATAAGAAGTAATCAGGTTTGAGACAAACCAATTTTATGGCCGTACAAACAAACAACAAGTTTCCAAAATGTATGGAGGTTTTGAGGGAAAATTAACTTTTTATAATTAACTTTTTATATAGTAGGATCACTCAAAACTACCAGAATTACTGAGAAATGTTAGAGAACAGGTGAAATAATCCTTGCAACGGATAGACTATGCGTTATATTGGGGACTAAAAATCGCAATGATACCAATACAGTAGTATTTTCTAATCACATGGTGCAACCCTAGAATTTTAATCCCCCATAGCTCTGTTCTCCAGTCAACTAACCTTTACATAAACCTGTTTTGCTACTTTCAAAACATGAACCTATTGACTTTATTCGAATGTTAGTAAATTCACTTGCTCGAAAGTTCCAAATTTGTGGAATTCAGGTAAATTTAAGTAAACTAAGGTACCTATTAAATTATTTCTATGCTAACATTCCTAAATAACATTGTAAGCATTCAAAAGCTTTGAAAAAGACAGAATTACATTTTCAAAAAACAATCTCAACTTTTGTAGAGCCTGAAATCACACTTTGTTCACTGTATTTTCTAGTTATTTGTTATTTTATGAATTGTGAGAAACTGTTCACTGTTTTCTTACTATCCTTGAATTTGAAAGTGGATACTATGTGTACTTGCTTTTCTATGTTTCTTGGGGTTTTTAATGTCTTATATGTTTATTTCTATATTTCTATTCTATTAGTGAGCTAATGCAGAAAGAAGGAAATAATATTAGAAACTGTCTTAAACTAAACATTAAATACATGCATAATACAGTAATAATATATATATATATATATATATATATATATATATATTCATATATGTTGAAAATATGATTCCTCTGATCAGTGAGGCATTGAAACAAATTCTCCACTGCTGATGTCAACCATTAATAGCCTGTTGAAGAAATAAACACAAAAAGGTACATATAATTAGATTAAGAGATAGAAAGCACAAAATGACATGAAAACATTTCTAACAACAAAAGAACGTTAAGTGCCACTAATTATATGCAAAAATACAGATTAGTTGCACAGTGTGGGTTGGTTGTAGTGAGCCCACACAATGTGTGTGCCCCGTGTATACTGTCAAAGTCATCCAACTAAATAATAATTGCATTCTCTCCAATGTGTGGACTGGAGAGCATAGATGAGAGATACAAAATGCAACTCTATCTTTCACTGAAGGTGGACCCAGCTTGCCTTTTGAGATCACAGTAGCCATTTTGACAGGGTTAGCTGTTCAACCAGACATCCTTAGTGTGGTGTTCCCCCAACCTATTGCCTCTCAGCCTCCTGTTTATGCTGACTTCGTTTTGCTGGGTTTATGACTCTGCACACTTTGCGACTAGTAAAGTGCTTGCACTCTCTCCTTTAAACATTATAACATTTACTTACACCCACTTGGCATATTTAATTTACTTGGAAGTCCCTAGTAAAGTGGAACTATTTGGGCCTGTAAATTAAATACTACTAGTGGGCCTGAAGCGCGGTTTGTGCCACCAACTTGAGTAGACTTTTAAACATGTCTCAGGCCTGCCACTGCAGACTGTGTGCGCAGTTTAAAACTTCCATTTTGATCTTCAAAAATAAACCTCTTCCCAGGCCCAAACCTCCCTTTTTATTACATATAAAACACCCACAGGGTAGGACCAAAACAGCCCAGAGGGCATAGAGCAATGTGTTTAAAAAGTTGGAAATGCACTTTTAGGGTTTACATGTCCTGGCAGTGAAAAACTCTTCAATTTGTTTTTCACTACTTTGAGACCTAACTCTCCTATAGAATAACATTAGGTTAACTTATTACATATAGTAAGTGCTGACTTTCAATTGGGAGCTGGTTAAGAATGTCGGGTTTGGTGTCTAAAGAATTGTAATGAAAAGACCTCTTTAATGGCAACGTTGAATTTTTCGTCACAATTCTGAAAATGCCCTTTTTAGAAAGTTGGCATTTTCTTGTCCTATCCATTTGGTGCCTGCAGCCTGTCCCTGGGTAACATCGCATGACTAGATGTAACTAGAAGTTGGTCTTTGTGTATTACTCCCAGACAGTGAGACAAAGGAAAAATAGGTGTTGGCAGGATGGGCCACTCTTAGTTGATGCTGGGGAGGAACTGTCACCTACTACACTTGCACTTTACAAAGGCTCTGCCTGGGCACTCTCACAAAAGGTTTCGCACTGATCTTTTTTGAATCCAGACAAGCTGGGAACAAGACAGGGAGGAAGCGGATGCCTGACACCTTGGGCGGGGGGGGGCTTCAAAAACGTCTTCTACTTCAAAGCGGGCACCAACTATGAATATTGTAACCTTAGACCCAGCTCTTCAGTACACATCTGGATCTGTGGAGAAACGCAGAGGATGAACTGTTGTGCTGCTCTGCAAGAAAGACTGCTACTGTGCTGCCTTAGTTAAGAACTGGACATGCTTCTTGAACCCAGGACCACCAGAGTGAATCCAAGGGTTAGTGGCTGGCCTCCTGACTATTGCCTAAGAGTCGGATGCGTCCAATCACCTTGAACCCAGCACCAGGACTCTACCTGCTGCACATCCTACCTTCCCAAGTGGTACCGCCCCAGTCCTGGACCCTTGAAAGTGGGCCTGAAGGTGCTCAGCCAGATTAATGCATCGAGCAGCATTGCCTCCCGAGAAATCTGCCTCGGAGCTGGTGAGCGAGGCATCTTCGGTGCCAGTCCTCACATGGGAAGCCTCTCTTTGATGGCATCGTCAACAACGATGTAGGACTCTGCATTGCAAGCCCAGAGCTCCTTCAGAGACGCCGTAGCATGACACATCCTCAATGCAGGCCTCGCATCGCAAGCCCCTCATTGACGGCATCCTCGGCGACAATGCAGGACTCCACATTGCAAACCTCGCAGCTCCTCCGGAACCAGCTGGTGCGCAATGCATCCTCGACGCAGAACTTTGCCTCGCAAGTCCACTCATCGACAGCTTCCTCAGCGATGATGCAGGACCTCGTATCACAGCCTTGCAGCTCCTTAACTGGGTCCCTGTAGCCAGCCCACACTTCATTGTGGTCAGCCTTAATTTGTGTCTTTGTCCTGATCTGGCTTGACCAAATAGCCACAGTTGGTGCTTTGTGCTTTTTGGTGATATACTCAAATCTTAAAACTTGCATATCTCCGGTTCTGATTGGATTTTTGCTATTTTGGTCTTAAATTACTTATTACATTTTACTCTATTTTTCAAAATTGGTGTGGTATTTTTCTTGTGCTTTGTTTCACTCTATTACTGTTTGAAGTGCTGTATAAAGATTTTACACATTGCCTCTAAGTTAAGCCTGACTGCTTTTGTGCCACGCTACCAGAGGATTGAGCACAGGTCAATTGGGGGTTTGCTTATGATTTCATCCTGACAAGGATTGCAGTTGTTTCTCAAGTAGGGTTTCACCCGCTCAATCAGTAATCCAATTTCTTACAGGTGCCATGGGCCGGGGGTATAGGGTGCACTGAATATGCACCACTTACTAGTTGGTGTCCCCAAAGAGGCATTTGCTTTTGTGTCCACATCTGAAAAATGGCAGCATCTCTGTCTAAAAGACCTGATCAGGCAGGGCTTCTAAGTCCATACTTGGTTTTGCCAGTTTTCCGAGTGCCAAACAGGACCCTGAATGTATGCCTTCTATTGTAGATGGTAAGTGCTATTCTCCTTCCTGCCATATTTAGTTGTGTAAGTGGAACCCTTGGTAACTCTTCTGATATTCAATCGCTGCTGGCAGCTTGGCAGCGTAAAGTCCGTCGCTAGGCAAAAGCAGAGGACGATGTAGTACAGCAGCTCCACCAGCAGGAGAGACCCACCAAATCACGGGATGGGATATGACATGACTTGCATTGGAGCCTGACCTGGACGCAGTGGCAAAACACAAAATGTTGGGGCCCCCCCTGCAGAATGTAATGAGCGAGCCCAGTGCCTTCCAGATCCCGTAGACTTTAATTGTTCTTGTGCTCAATGGGGTGCCCCTGAATGGTAGGCCCTCCCTACGATGCAGGGGCCTGCTCGAGGAAGCAGAGCGGTTTCCCCGAGCATTTAACTATTTCTTAATCAATGCCATTGCACACACTCTGCAAGGCATTCAATGGCATGGCTTAGAGGGTGAGGGGGCCCCCTTCAAAACAAGAAACTCTGGGGGGCCCCCAGCAACAAGGTGACTGTGGGGGCCTCCGTTACACCCTTGCCGGACAGGCGGCCTCCCTGAAGGACTGGTGATCGGGGCCGTCCCCTGGGACTTCCCAGATGGTTGGCGCACAGAGCCTTCTTCTGATGGTTGAGGGTGCCTCCTCACATAGGCTGGGCCTGAATGGGTGATGCCCCCCCTTTTGTGTTACAAAATGATTACAGTAGGGCACAGTTATAATGACACGGAGAAACAAACTGCACACATCTGGCTGACTCACTCACACCTCATGTCAATGTACATGGATACCCGAGATCACAGCACACCCAAATCATAACAAGTTTAATTTCGAAAGGTTGCATGCTTGAGTGTTGTATCGGACTGCCAAATCTCTCAAAATATTGTCCTCCCATGATATTTACTTGATGGTATGCACAAAATTGCCAGGACTCTGTATCTCTCACATCTATGGATAATCAGGATAAATCATTCCAGGGTGGAAATTAAGAACGTTACGCACCTGAAGGAACCACTACTAATTAAGATCTATTTCTTCAGTGGGAAGAACCACAGAATAATCTGTGAAGAGAAAAAGAAAAGTATGACTTATTTAAATTCCAGTGGTCTCAATGAACTGTACTCGTCATGGGTGACAAGTATTAACTAGAGGTCTTAGAAACTCTATGATTCATGGTCCCTTTATAATATGAACCTGCTTGTTTCTGGCAGAAGCTTCTTATATGCTCTTGGGGCTAAAAGGAATATAGTACAATGTATGGTAGCATACCCATGTTCGCATGTGTGTGTATGAATTCCTAGTGGAGCTCAGTGGATAACTAAGAATCCACCTCCTTTCCTTCAGGAGTCAAGGTATCCAACATCCAACCCTTGCCCATGCATCAACAAAATGGCCCTCCTTGACTACCATTCCGTATTTACATTTACATAGCATGCACAACTATTCTTTGTAATGCACAGCACTACTCAACCACCGTATTCATTCATTGTTCCAAAGCAGCTACCCAGTATGTAACTTTGTTCTTTCCACTCTTGGGATGATACAAACAGCACTGCTGTGAGGTCCTGCTAAAGCACAATAAGTATAAATGAAAACACGGGCCTGATTCATGAATGCAAACTTACACTTTTGTGCAAGTTAATTATTTTTGGGGTATTTACAATCTACAAGTTAATAGTCAGTTTACAACTGTGGAGAATCTGCAGTCAGGGGGGAGAACTCCACACATAAAAAGATAGGCATGTCCTAATAGTAAGTTTAGGACTGCAGAAACTCCGCAGTCGGGGTGGAGAGCTCCGCATCTAAAAAGATGGGCCTATCCTAATAATAAGTTGAAGAAATTAAGAAACACCATGGTTTGCTGTGCTACTCTCTTAAGTTAAAATATATACTAATTAATACATTATTTGCATACCTCTGCCACCATTTTCTTTTGCCAAACGTCTTCCCGGGTCTACAAAACAAAACATGTTAAAAGATGCTGCAGTTTTCATTGAACGGGGCTTTGCTCATACAAAACACACACGCACGCACACACACACACACACACACACACACCACCCCCCTTTCTCAAAGATTTCTCTCCCTATGAAATGAAATCCAGAAGTTAAGGAAGTTCTTCCTGTCATACCCCTCATTACTGCTCAGGTAAGAGCAGTAGCAACCACTGAGTACCTGGGTGGCGGGCACCATCTCTTACACAGTGGTGGCTGGTGACATTTGAAAGCGGTGGGGCGTAAAATTATTGGCATACTGCACCGCAGCGAGCGTGCGTCGCGAGCGAGCCCGAACAACCTAAGGGGGGTTCGGGGGGGTTCTCCCCCCGAGAAAATTTTGAAAAAAGAGTGGACAAATGGTGCATTTTCAAGCAAATTTGAGAAAGCAGGAAGGTTAAGGATAAGTTACTTACCTGTAATCCTAGTTCTCTTCCAGGGGTATACTCATCAAAGTCATAAGCACTGAACAGTCCCGCCCACGTGCGGGGACCCCGGAGCAATAGCCAATAATATGCATATATCTACATATATATACACATAAATACCCATATATACATATATATATAGATAATATGCATTATATACATATGCAGCCTGAGAACATGTCACTAGGCTTAAAAAAAACTGCCGTCATTACATTGTAAATCTTTACCTTGAAAACATAAAGACATATAAATCATAATATACTTATGATACATATAAAGAAAACTGCTTTGAGTTTGCTTTGAGAAACACAACCTTTATTTTCAAAGGTAAAAAGGTAAGATCATAGAGGCAGATTAGCCTAGAAAGGCTGCATAGAAAACAATTGAAAAATTGGCGCCGTGCCTTTAAGACCCCAGGAACCCCCAGGCTCCCATCATGCACCACAGGTGACAGTTAGGTCAGTTCTTTTGGACGGCGTATAACAGTATAATCACAGTATGGGTAACAGGTACATATATATGAGCATGGTATTCGTCCGGGGAGGAGGGAGGGTTGCTTATGACTTTGATGAGTATACCCCTGGAAGAGAACTAGGATTACAGGTAAGTAACTTATCCTTCTCTTCCAGGGGATACTCATCAATAGTCATAAGCACTGAATAGAGTAGCAAGCCCATCTCCTTACCCTGCGGACGAATACCAGCATATCAAAACCATTTTACCAAAACATATATTACCCAAACAAATTTCTCAAGGATGCTTGACCAAACTGAGCATCTGCTTGAGTGTCAGAATCAAGGCAATAATGGCGTGCGAAAGTGTGGACCGAACGCCATGTGGCTGCTTTACAAATTTCTTGAATAGGTACATTCCTAATCATCGCTATTGTAGCAGCTTTTCCTCTTGTAGAATGCGCTCTCGGCTTGCCCGGGAGCTGCTTATGTGCCAGTTGATAAGATAACGTGATACATGACACTATCCATCTAGAAATGGACCTTTTAGAGGCAGGGAAACCAGTGTTCAACAGACCATAATTCACAAATAGTTGGTCAGACTTTCGTACACTTTTTGTTTTATCAAGATAGAACTTTAACACTCTTTTTAGGTCTAGAGAGTGTAGAGCTCTCTCAGCAGGAGTGACAGGGTTTGCAAAGAAAGTAGGAAGAGTAACTGACTGGTTGATGTGAAAATCTGAGATCACCTTAGGAAGGAACCTCGGGTGAGTACGTAACACCACTCTGTTCGCGTGAAAAACGAGATAAGGCTCTGTAGAGCATAGGGCTTGTATCTCGCTTACCCTGCGGGCAGAAGTGATTGCCACGAGAAAAGCAGTCTTCCACGAAAGATGCTGAAGGGAAGCTTTGTGAATGGGTTCAAATGGGGGACCCATTAGTTTAGAGAGAACCACATTAAGCTCCCAGAGAGGAGATGGAGACCTAACGGGTGGATAGACCTTTTTTAAACCCTCCAGGAAATCCTTCACAACTGGCATTTGAAAGAAAGAAATCTGATTGGGAGACTTTCTATATGCTGTTATCGCTGCCAGGTGAACCTTTATGGAGGAGTATTGCAAACCTGCTTTGGCCAAATACAATAAGTATGGTAACAGTACCTGTTCCTGACCTCAAATAGGATCAAGACCCTCTGCAGTACACCACATGTAAAAACGCTTCCACTTAAAAGCGTAAGACTTCCTCGTAGAAGGTCTTCTAGCCTCCTTCAAGATCTGCATGCAGTCTTGAGAGAGACCTAAATGTCCATATTGGATGAACTCAGGAGCCATGCTGCTAACCTCAGGGACGGCAGGTTGGGATGGAACACCTTGCCGCCCGCCCTGGTCAGCAGATCCGGATGACATGGCAACCTCCTGTGTGGTACTTTGGACAGATGAAGAAGGTCCGGGTACCACCACTGGCGAGGCCACTCTGGAGCAACCAGGATCATCTCTGTCTTGTAATTGTACAGTTTCCTGATCACCATGGGAATGAGGGGAATAGGTGGAAAGGCGTAGAGTAATGTCTCTGACCAGTCTATCAACAGAGCATTCCCCTTGGATCCTGGTTGTGGGTACATGGAGGCGAAGACGCGGCATTTTGCGTTTTCTGCGTCCGCGAAGAGATCGATGTCTGGTGTTCCCCAGTGGTGGAAGATATCTTGCGCCACTTCTTGTTTTAGCACCCAGTCGTGTGCTTCTGCGAAATGCCTGCTTAGGCTGTCTGCTTGGATGTTTAGGACACCTGGTAAGTGAAATGCAGAGATTTTCATGTCTCGAACCAGAAGCCACTTCCAAATCGCCTGTGCTTCCAGCGACAGGGGTCTGGACCTGGTGCCCCCCTGCTTGTTCAGGTAGTACATCGTTGTTGTATTGTCCGTCTGAACAAGTAGAGCGGTCGATTTGATGGAAGGAGAAAAAGCCTTGAGAGCTAGATGCACCGCTCTGAGTTCCAGCATGTTTATGTGGTATAGCTGCTCTTTCTCTGACCACATTCCTTGGGTCTGTAGTGGCCCCATATGAGCACCCCAACCCTGAAGGGACGCATCCGTCACCAGAGTCTGCTGGGGCAGTTCCTGTTGAAAAGGGACTCCTACGATGAGATGAGCCCGTCGCATCCACCATCTGATGGAGAGGCGGACAGATAGAGGTAGAGTTAAAAGATCCTCCCATCGATTGGAGATTTGGGACCACTGATCCTCTAGAGTCTGCTGTAGAGGTCTCATGTGAAGTCTGGCGTTTGGAACTAGAAAAATGCACGAGGCCATCGACCCCAGCAGAGATGAGATCTGCCTGGCCGTGGGCTGAGGTATCTTCAGGAGAGTTTGACACTTGTGGAGAATGGATAATAGTCTCTCCTCCGAAGGATACGCTCTTGCGTTTACTGCGTCCAAAGTTGCGCCCAGGTAATGAATCCTCTGTGTTGGATTGAGGATGGATTTTTTTAAATTTACGTGTAGACCTAGCTGATGTAGTTGTTGAATGCAGTAAGAGAGGTGCTGCTGTAGAAGGGTTGGAGACGCACTCTTGAGAAGCCAATCGTCTAGGTAAGGATAGACGAAAATCTGTTTCTTCCTCAAGAAAGCAGCTACTACTGCCATGCACTTTGAGAATGTGCGAGGAGCAGACTTCAGGCCGAAGGGCAGGACAGTGAACTGGAAGTGGTCTGACTGGATGCGAAACCTTAGAAACTTTTGATGCTTTGGAGAGATTGGGATGTGGAAATAGGCATCTTGAAGATCTATGGAACACATCCATTCCCCTTGATGTAGATGCGGGATTATTTGATGTAATGCCAGCATTCTGAACCTCTCTCTCAGAATGAACTTGTTGAGAAGCCTGAGATCTAGTATAGGCCTGAACTCCTTGTTTGGACCTTTCTTTGGGACCAAAAAATATCGGGAGTAGATTCCCTGTCGATGTTGATGCCATGGGACCTCCTCGATGGCCTCCTTTAGGAGTAGAGCGGACACCTCGTCTCTCAGAAGATTTATGCGATGGATGAAAGTCTTTTGAGGAGGAATAGAAGGTGGAGGGGACTTGAACCTGATGGAATACCCATTCCTTACAATATTTAGCACCCACTTGTCTAGTGTGATTTTGGTCCACTCTTCCAGGTAGAAACGGACACTTCCCCCACCGGAGTAGGTAACGGAGTTAGGGGAAGCAAGAACTCACTGCTTCTGTTGTTGCTTGGCAGCAGGTGTGGACTGTCTGGAGTTCCCTCCTCGTCCTCTACCAGGACGACGCTGGTAGGATTGTGATCTTCCTTGATTTTGCTGGGAGGACAACTGAGGGGTTTGAACCCTCTGCTGGTATTGGCGCCGATCGTAAGGGCGGTAGCGTCGCCTGAAGTCCTTCTTCTTCTCAAGCCCAACCGCCTTCACTGTATCCAGTTCGGTCTTCATCCTGGACATTTCATCGTCAGCATGAGAGCCGAAGAGCGATGTGCCATTGAAGGGGAGATTGAGAATCCGATGTTGCGCCTCTGGTTTCAAACCCGTCAATCTCAGCCAGGCAGAGCAACGGGCACATATCCCATGTGCATAACCATGGGCAGCGAGATCAGAGGCGTCAGCCGCTGCACTGATGACTTGGTTGGCCACCAAACCACCTTCATGCAGAATTTCCAGAAAATCCTGCTTGTCTTCTTTTGGGAGCTTCTCGGTGAAGCGTGAAAGAGAGTCCCACAAAGAGCGGTCATACCGACCCAGTAAGGCTGAGGCACTTGCTACCTTCATGTACGAGGCTGAGGTAGTGCACATTCTCTTGCCAACAGAATCCATGGCCTTACTGTCTCTATCTGGGGGTACCGCAGATGATGCTGCCCCCGTCTGATTCTTCCGTGCCGCTGAAACGATAACTGAGTCCGGTGGAGGGTCAGACCTCAGAAATAAGGGGTCCCTCTCAGGAGCCTTATACTTTTTAGTAATCCGAGACGGGGCCGCCCCCACCGAAGCTGGAGTAAGGAATTTTTGTAGAGCAGGCTCCAGCAGGCCAGGCACTAGGGGAAGCAATGGTCTAGAAGAAGATCTTTGGTGCAGTGTTTCAAAAATGACTGATGTCTTGGTGGTGGAAACAGGCATTTCAATCTGAAGCTTCGCAGCTCCTCGACAGAGAACCTCATTGAAGGTCAGGATATCGTCAATGGGTGAAATTCTACTCGGAGGAGAGGAAGAAAGAGTAGGAGAGTAATCAGCCTTGGAGTCTGAAGACCACGAAGAAGATCTATGGCTTCGTCTTCTAGGAGAACGGTGTCGAGATCTGGATGCCCGACTCCTAGGAGAACGTGACGAGCGCCTTCTGAAAGGTGGGGACCTTTGTGGAGTGGCCTGTCGCTCATGTCTTGCAGATGAGTGCACTGACTGAACCATAGGCGATCTGGATCTTGTAGAGGAACGTGGCAGTCCTGTAACTCTGCGGATCTTCCACTCCCTTATTTCCCCTAGCCATCTCGGGGAGATATTAGTTGGAGGGGTTGGTGACGGTCTTGGTGAGTGTTCCGGAGAGACTTGCACTATCTGAAGTCCTGGGGAGGAAGAAGCACTCCTTGACGTCACCACCTGGGTCTCCCGCGTCGAGCGGTCTCCCGACGTTGCCCTAGGTCTCTTTGCAGGAGGAGATCCGAGATTGGATTGTGATCTCCTCGACGTCGACCTCCTAGACGTCGATCTAGATCGCGATCTTCTTGATCTAGACCCAGAGGGTGTTTTCCGAGATCTCGACGTCGATATCCTCGACGTCGATCTCCTCGACGTCGACCTCCTTGGCGACGGATGCGTCGACGTCATGCGTCTCGACGGCGACAGCCTGTGTTTCACCGGCGTCGAAACCCTTGGTGGTCGGCTCGACGTCGATGCAACTCGCCCTCTCGACGTCGGGGGTGATCTCGACGTCGCCGTTGACCCTCTCGGCGGCGGGCTTCGACGTTGATGTGTCGACGTCGAGCCCCGGCCTCTTGACGTCGTAGGCGAGCCAGACTTGGACCGCCTACGCGTTGGCGTCGACTTCATCTTATGGGTCTTCTCACCTGAAATCAGATGTTTCGACGGCGAAGGACGTCTCGACGTCGATTTCGACGCCGACTCGGAGCACAAAGGTATTTTGGATGTCGATCTGTCCCTCGACGGATGTTTCCTTTTCTCACCTTTCTCTTTGCGCTCCAATCTTGGAGAGGAGGGCTTCCTTGGAGGATGTTCTTCTCGCCCACTTGCTTCTTTCTTCTCTCCTGCATGGAGTGCAGCTTAATCTTCTCCCTTTCCCTAAGGGTTCTTCTTGAAAACTTGCTGCAGTGGTAGCACTGGTCTGGCTTGTGGGATGAAGGTAAACAAGCAATACAGACCGAGTGAGGGTCTGACTTAGCCATCTTTTTTCCACAGGCCGGGCACTTATTAAATAAGGCCGGCATTATGACAGGAAAAAATAGCCAAAAGTCAGAAAAAATAGTAGTATTAGATAGACAAGTACTAAAGACGTCGAGTGAAACTAAAAAGTTCACTTGAAACCAGAAAAAAGTGATAAAAAATCACTAACTGGCGAGCTCAATGCTCCAGGATCCTCATAGAAGGAGCCGGAAAAAAGAACTGACCTAACTGTCACCTGTGGTGCATGATGGGAGCCTGGGGGTTCCTGGGGTCTTAAAGGCACGGCGCCAATTTTTCAATTGTTTTCTATGCAGCCTTTCTAGGCTAATCTGCCTCTATGATCTTACCTTTTTACCTTTGAAAATAAAGGTTGTGTTTCTCAAAGCAAACTCAAAGCAGTTTTCTTTATATGTATCATAAGTATATTATGATTTATATGTCTTTATGTTTTCAAGGTTAAGATTTACAATGTAATGACGGCAGTTTTTTTTAAGCCTAGTGACATGTTCTCAGGCTGCATATGTATATAATGCATATTATCTATATATATATGTATATATGGGTATTTATGTGTATATATATGTAGATATATGCATATTATTGGCTATTGCTCCGGGGTCCCCGCACGTGGGCGGGACTGTTCAGTGCTTATGACTATTGATGAGTATCCCCTGGAAGAGAATAAAGCAATTGTGAAAGTGCAGTTATTACATTAATAAAGAGATGTCATATAACATAGGTAGCTGCTTATTCAAGCTTTCTTTCACCCCATAGTCCAGCAGGGTCTTGATACAAGACAGATAAGAGAAAAAGCAGTGTGGTCCTCGACCAGGAAGACACTCATATTTTGTTGGTAAGAAGTCAAAGGATTGGTCAAATTGAAAACCTGAAATGCAATATGCAATCAAACAATTTGCAAGTACATCTCATCTATGTTCAACAAGCCATGTTTTACCCATGATTGGAATTGTGAATCACCAAATAAACTGAGCCACTGCAATCAAAAGCAGAGGGCCTCCTCAAAAGTATGCCCTTAAGAGAGTTCTCTCATCTCATGTCCTCTCTATATTTTCTCTGGAAGTTGAAAACTCATCACATTCTACTGCACAAACCTGAACCCTTCTGCATATTCCAACACCAGAACTCATTCTTGGCCATTTAGTTTGGAGCCATTCATACCAGGAATACAGAAAATACCTTTAAATAGAGTAGAAGGTTTATGAATACAAGCACTTAGCAATTGTACATATACTATGAATGAGAGCCAAAGGAAACAAAAAGGAATAAAGAAGGGAGCAACACTCAAACACAACTCATGCTCCGGAACGCCATAAAATTCTCTATGTGGCAAGTTCATCACCTATAGCAGAACACAGTACATTTAATGTCTCCCTCAGTTTAGCATATTAAACAATAGCAAGTGGTAATTCTGATGGCTGAAAAAACAATTTTACAAAAGCTTCTGATATTTCACAACCACTTAACAGGGGCACTAGAACAAATAAACACTGCGCCAGATGTTCAGTGCTGGAGTTACTAGGCACCGTTTCAGCTGAGACTAGCAGTTCGTGCAAGGCATCATGGGAGATGCCATGTCTTGCAGAGCAGCAGATGAAATCAGGTGTTGAGCACAGAGGGAGCACAATTTACTATAAACAGTTTTAACGGCCTCAGCAAAAACTTTGTTTCATGAAGAAGGGGAAAAATCCTTGCAAACGAGTGTTAATAACTTTACAAGATAAATGCCTGCCTTTCTCTAGACATTAAGCTATTTTTGTGCAGGCATTGCAGAATTCTTAAACTGAATTATGGAACAATTTGCTGTGGCTTGATATAATAACTGTAAAGCTGCACTCAAAGGTACACAGATCTGCAGGGGAGGAGTAAACACGGCCATTTTTAATTGACAAACTATAACGCTGCTCTTCAAAAAATCGCTGCATCTCCAAGTTCGTCTTTGCACATAACATCCAAGATCTGGCAAAAGAAATACTGAGAAGCTCCACGCGCACAAACCACACAAATTGAGCATTGCTATCAAACTGCACATAGTTCTGCCAAACGAGTATCTAAAATGTCGCTCCTTCCCAGCCCTTAGTGCGTCGTGTCCCGTAGTTTTGACATTATTAACGCAAGCTTTATATTTTGTTTGTTGGTATCGAGAATTAACTTCAAAATGATCACAGGGCACACACACTATTTTAGATGGTGTCTTTTTGTTGTAATTTTGAATTTGAAAATAGGAGCAAATGTAATTAGCAAAAACAAACACCAACCGGATCCCGGGCGGACTCTTTCCTCCAAACGGCAGGGTTAAACAGAATTGAAGGAGCTGGCATGTTAAAGACAAACTGGAACAAACGCCCATCTATCTACCATACCAGATACCAAACTATCTTTCAAAATGCCCTTTTCTCTTGTCCACGTCTATTTACAATATTTAGAACCGAAATTGATAAAAAACGCTTGTTTCTCAATTTCAAAGAACCATATATACTAATGTGCAATCTTCTCAAACAAGAAATACATTTGATGGTAGATCCATTCCAGAAAGATATATTTCAAGCATCCCTTGAGACCGAATGCCTTTTGGAATCAGTAGCGCAGGTGCACAAGTCCCTGCGAGTGGCTTGCTACATCGTTGACATTCAAGGACTCCTCGTGCCCAAAATAAAAACGTCTAATTTATCCCCTAGTAAATGGGAAAAAATGGTCTCCTGGCTTTTCCTTCAGAAGTTCTGCTGCGTTTGTGTCCGGACCTCCCCCCTCATCAGAGGCAGCCGCCTTTGCACCTTGGGAAATCCTTATTTTAGGTTTCTTACACATTGACGTATGTCGTGGTTATGGCATTAGTGTGTACTGGTCTAGCACTGACTGTGTTTTAGAGGTAAACAATGTAAGGAAATGAGAATTAATTGTGGAGATAACACTCCGGGTTAATATCTGTTCAGGCGTAACGCCTTCAGCACCACCGCATTTTGAAAGTGTTCCAGAATTCACACCTGTGACCATGGTGAATGCACTCTCCTATTGAAGCGCTGGTTGAGAAAATAGCCCAATGTTTTTTAAATCTGGATTGCAGACAGCTTTTGGTGCCTCTAAGCAGAACCACTGTTTCACATGTAACGTACTTAGCGTGGTATTTGGGTCAGGCTTTGTTGACTGTTAAACGACATTATATTTGAGCTGGGTAACTAGTTTCATTCAGAGGAAATCTATGGACCCTTTTCCGGAAGCGCCTCGTGTAATTTACAGCAGATAACACTTGGAATACAAATGTGCAAGAGGGCAGGTCCCATGGTTACTCAGACCCCTTTGACTGAATGTGCTATGAATTAAAAATGCCAATGGATGGAAATAGCAAGACGAGACAGCTCAGTACACTTCTGAATAAAACACATGCAACAAACAACGCCACAGGGACAGATGGCAATTTCAGCATCTTACTGACATAGTTACACATTAACATATCTTCAGATTTAGTAAGTGAGGTTTTTACGTGGGGTGCTTTCAGCTACGTCAAACGTTTCTGTAAACCCCAAATGTCACGAGCACCTGCGTCAAATAAAAAAACGACAGCTTCAGCATATGTCGCCACATAATAGCTTTCGCAGTTAACTGCCTCGTCATTAATGCATCAAAATCTACAAATGCATATTGCAGCACGACCGCGGGGCCCTGAAGAAGCGTTGAGCCTGGGGAAAAATGTCCCCTCTGGTCCTCCACAGCCCCAGCCCAACATTTTACATGGCCCTGATCACTTTGCTGAGCACGTGATTTTCTGTCCCCTCTGACGTGTATATAAGTTATTTTCTGCCATGTCTATGAATTGGTCAGAAGGAAATGACGGCCGCTGCTCCTGATCCAACCGGGACACACAGGTTGCAGGCCAGCGTTTTTTATTTTTTTGCTATTAAATCACCCATAGATTTGTTTAACCGTGGCGACACAGTTTGACAAGGAGTTGATGGGCTGTCCATGTTTTACATTTACATTACTAGGGTTTCAGCTTTAGAAGGTTAGCGCAGCCTCAGCTCACACAATAAGTCCTGCGCGCTGCCATCTGTTACGAAATGCATTACGAAATGCTATTAGGATTCATTAGTGACCTTAACTGGTTTATAGAAACTAAATTAGTCTAATATTTGCCACTACCTAAATTCTATTCAATTGAGATCGGTAATTGCACCCCGCGTGGACCCCTTACCTGGGTATGCTGCCGCTCCTACCAGGTCCAGGGGCTCCGGGTACACCACGGCGTTTCTGTGGATGTCAGGAGCCCAAGTGACCTCCCGGAACCTGCCTAAGCAGTATACATCCTCGGCCTGCTAATCCGCAAAGACCCGCTCCACAAGCCACTTACCCTCCCGGGCCGAGGCACACAATCTGCTTAACCCCTTCTCACTTGAAAAGGCCACTGGAAGCCATGCGTGCGCAGTGCGCCTGTACCATTTCTGCGAAGCTGGGAATGAGAATCTCAGAGGCACATTGGCCTTTAGGAGAGGGATAATACTGACACTGCCCAGCTTTACTGGCATTAAGTCACTGCCTAGCACGCGACCGACTCTACCAAAGCCGCATCTGTCTTTCATATCGCCATCTCGTCAGCCGTTTAGAGGTATTACATTAACAACTGGCTGACGTGTCCCCAGCCCTCTGAGCCAAGAAGGGACACGTACAAATAGTGACTGACTGTGCCCCTTTCGAACAGCCTTCCAGCAGAACTAACCTTATCCGTAACTGGCTCTCCAAAACCCCGATGGTTTTCTTAAAGGAACTCCTCATTATCGGATAAGTCAATCACCAGACAGCAGCAAAATAACGTTTATGAGTCAATGTGTTTTAGTGCTTTATGTAGTTCGCGCTACCTCATGGCCCTGCAATTGCAAACCAGGCGGAGACAACGCGACATATCAATGTTTGACGTTACAGGAACCCGCTACGACAAAGCGCCTTGGGACGTGCTGCCTTTCTCGTATTCTTCTATTGATAGATTAAGCTGGGCCCCTCGAAGTGCAATGCTGTGCACAGGCCGCATCACTCTGTGCTTAGAAGACGGCTGTGAGGGAGGGCAGCGCTCGGTGATGCTTGTGGTGACCGGGACTTAAACCTGGGCTTCCGTTCCTTGTACTCACGCAACAACCGCTTGTGTAACTTCAGTAGTCGCGCTGTGCCCGTAACTTCAGTAGTCGCGCTGTGCCCGTCTCACTGGCAGTGCCCACGGCGTGCCCGGTGACGGTTGTTTTATTTCCCTGATTCACCCAGTGGGCAAAGCTAAAGTTATGGTGCAGACTAATCAGACGCGGCTCGCGGGGGGGGTGGGGTGCCGGGGGCCCGGGGGGATAAAATAAAAAAAAAATCCTACCTGACTGACTCGGAGGAGGTCCGCCGTCCGCGCCGCCTCGGGTCCGACTCCGTTTGGCCCTGCCTACAGCCCTCTCAGCCAATCCTGGCGCTGCTGGCAGCGCCAGGATTGGCTTAGGGCACGGTTACCTCTCGCCCGCCTGCCCATTAGGAGACCGAGGTTTGAGCCTTTGCTCAACCCTCGCTCTCCTAATGGGCATGCGCAAGCCAGTGCACACACAAGTGCGCATGACTGGGCACGGCGCGAAAATTCGGTGCCCTTGCCCACTCATGCGCACTTGTGCTGCAGTGCTGCCTGCTGCCCTGGTCCCTCTAACAATCATGTCAGTCAACATGACGCAGGACCGCCCACCCCTTCAGACTCTGAAGGGGGTGGGCGGTCCGACGTCATGCTGACTGACATGATTGTCAGTTCTCCTCGGCTCTTTGAACTTAAGTAAACTGATTCAGTTTACTTAGGTTCAAAGACGCAGAGGGAGCTGCGGGCGGGGGGGCTACGCCCCAACGCCCCAATGGACGCACCGCCCCTGCTCTTACACCGCAGAGTTGATCAGATTCCACTTCTGAGCTTGCAGAATCTAAACTTTCTCCTTTCGTTTAGTTTATTTCTTTAATGTTTCTTAAGTCAGTGCTCTCATGAAAGATGCTGGATTGGCACAATGGGAAACTGAGGTCGTGCTATAGTTTTCTGCACTCATGTCAGTACATTGTAGGCCTTTGTTACATTGCAGAATAGGATAGGCAGATGCTTAAAAGCAACCATCTCACATGCCTGAGGGGACACTTGAATGAATGAATTAATGGCTTTTATATAGCGTGCAGCTACTCAGTGAATGTCCCGGCGCTTGGCATAAAAGTACAGGACAGGAGGAGCTCAGTCCAATAGGTGTCCAAGAATCCCTAATGTTTAAAAAGATATGTCTTCCAAGCCTTTTTGAAGGAACGTTTCCTCAGTTATTGGTCTCAGGTGATCAGCCAGCTGGTTCCTCATGCTTGCTGCCCTGACCATGAAGGAGGACCTCCATCTCCGTTGTTTTTTGAAACAGAGGATTGTTAACAAGCCAGCGCCACTGGAGCATAGCGGGCTTCCTGGTCTGGACTCCTTGATCCTCTCATTTAAGTATGATGGACCCCTCTTGTAGAGGGCTTGGTGGGCCAGTGTCAGGGTTTTAAACATTATGCCCTTCCACACTGGAAGGCAGTGAAGCTTCTCATAGAATTGAGATACTGAGGCGTATGTAGGTAGCCTATAGATTAGGCATACTGCATGTTCTGTATCATTTATAGATGCTTGACTAGGTAGTCAGGAAGACTCAGGTACAGAACATTGACGTAATCCAGCCTAGATAAGATCAGTGCCCTGATCACCGTGCCCTGAGATTCCTGGGGAAGAAGGTACAGGAATTTTCTGAGCATGTAGATGATTCAGAGACATGAATTTACCAATGCCGAAACCTGGGCGTTGAAGGAGAGTTGGGAGTCGAGCATCACACCCAGATTTCTAGCCATTGTCGTGGGGGTCAGGGAGGGGTGTGGAGACCTTACTTTTCCTGGCTCCGGTCCACCCTGGAAAAGGTTTCAATCCAAACAATAGGATCTCAGTTTTGTCTGGGTTGCATTGAATTTGTTACACGGGAGCGTTCATGCAGAGGGCAAAAGATTCTTTAGCGCTCACCGAGTCCACTTTGTAAGAGAGCAGGAGCTGCGTATCATCTGCATATGATGCGCCCTTAATGCTGAAAGATTCTACCAGATGGACCAGTTGAGTCATATAGACATTAAAAAGAGTAGGGCTCAAAGAAGAGCCCTGAAGGACACCTCATTTCAATGGTTTGGCTCTGGAAGAGCAGGGGTTCATCCAGACTACCTGCTCTCGGTTCTCCAAAAAGGAGCCCAGCCAGCCTAAGGCTGGCCCAGTCACCTCTAGATGTTCCAGCTTTTGTGGCAAAATGTTGTGGTCCTCCATGTCAAATGCTGCTGACAGGTCCAACAGCACCACAACCACACTGAGACCGGAATCAAGGCTAGTTTTAAGGGATTCAGAGACCTCTAATAGCGTTGTCTCTGTACTGTGACAGGCTCTGAACCTGGATTGGAATGGGTGTAACAGATTATTATCCATCACAAAAGCAGTGAGCTGATGATTCTCCACCTTTTCCAGAACATTAGCTGCTGCTGGCAGTAAACACACTGGTCTGAAGTTTGCTAGTACTTCCGGGTCAGCATTATCCTTTTTAAGAAGGGAAACAATGTTAGCCCCCCTCCAGGAGTCTGGTATGACACCCGGGTGGAGTGAGATGACAAACAACTCCTGATAAATTGGGGTGATATTGTCAGGAATGGTCTTCAGGATATGAGGTGGACAAGGGTTTTCCGGAGATCCTGATCTGCAGCATGCAAACATCACCCTCAACTCCTCTGTCGTGGGAGGTAGACAGAATGTCAGTTGTGTTTCAGCTGTGGGCCCGCTAAATTACACAGGCTCAGGACCAGACTGAAATGACTGGGACCCCCAAATTAGCCTGGATTTTGGTGATCTTTCCTTCAAAGAAATCACTGTGTCTATCACAAAGGACCTGATTGCTATCCGCTGGTGGGGCCATAAATTTAGGGTCCATGAAGCTGGAGACGATATTAAGGATCTTCTTCATATTATCAGCCTCTTCGATATGATGGGTGTAAATAGAGCAGCAAGCTTGTTTTATGTTTTTATGATAAACCTTGAGAGCCAATTTGTAGCGTGTTTTGTCTACTTCCTGATAGTGTTGCCGCCAGGCTCTCTCCAGCCTTTCACAAGAGGCTCTTTCAAAGGCTAGGTCCTGGATAAACCAGCGGGCTGAGCTATCAGTCATTCCCTTCCGAGAGGCCCTCATAGGTGCAACTGAGTCTGCTGCTTTCTGGAGCCAGGTGCTGACGGCCTTTTCGTCCTCAATGACCTTGCCTGTGCACACTGGTCTTGATTCATCAAGGGCCCTCTTAATGTCAAGTAGAGAGACCAGGTTAAAGGATCTTTTCCCATGCACCTGAATGAGTGATCTACTTTCCTTAAGGCCTGCCATAGGCCAGAAAAACAGGAGTAAGAAATGATCCGACCAAGTTATCGGTTCAGGGGTCTCCCAAAGTACCACTATATTGGACAAGAGGCCATCAACGTGCTTGGGGCCCGTATCCACATGTGTAAGATTAAGAGAGGCTAGAGAGTCCAGAAAGCGGATGGATCAAGGGTCATCTCTTTTGTCCAAATGTATGATGACGTCGCCTAAGATAGTAAAATTTGCATAGTTAATGCATTTAGGGGCTATGGCCTGGTCAAGGGATGCTATGAAATCCCCAACGTAACCTGGGGGACGGTAAACCAGCACACCAGAAAAAGTTTGTTTGGCGCTGGGAGAGATACTAAAGCCAAGGGCTTCTGCTCCCTTCAGTGCCTCCTGCATAAATGTCTGGCATTTAAACGTCTTCCTATATATAATGGCGACGCCTTATGCCCTTTATCCCATCCTGCCAGCATGTACAGAAGAGTAGTCATCAGGAATGGCTAACTGTAGGTCAGGGCAAGAGGCCTCGTTCATCCATGTTTCTGTCAAAAAGAGAGCATCCAGACCACTCCCCACTAACCGATTGTAAATATATAAAGCATGTTTGTGGAATGAGTGGGTGTTTTATCAGGGCCGCCTTAAAACTGCCCAGATTCATGGCTGGACCTGACAAGCTTTTAAGCATCCTATTGAGAGGGTGAAACCTATATTTATAGCAATCACAGGAATTGGACCTAGGAAAGGGGAAAGAGGAGGAAAGGGGAGCATGCTTCAGGATTCCCTCCCCTCATACCTCTCAAGTCAGACACAGTGTACACAAGTCTAGGATGGACACTTCTTTCTGAACCCCCTCTCAGCAGGCCCTGTCACCGTTGAGTGGGACCAATTCAAAGTCATTGAACAGTTTTTACTTGTCTCCATTTAGAACTATGTATTGAACAAGCCCAAACTGCTATATAGTGCTCCCTGCAAAGCATTGTGGGTGGCTACCAGCAGCAGCGGTGTGCACAAACTACAGAACCCCACAAAAAAGAAAGTAAAATAAATCATTTGGGTATTAATTACAGTTTGGCGGACAGGTACTCTGTCAAACCGTGGAGGATATACCAGCCACTGAATTACAAGTGCCTATAATGTTTATTTATTTATTTATTTGTTTTGTATAGCGCGAACTTGACCCCATGGGGTATCAGAGCGCTTCACAGTACAGGACATGATTACTTTATCTTTAGTACAATACTCCGGATAGCATTTAACATATTAACGTCCAATTCAAAGTTGTCACAGCCACTTCACTCAATAAACAATACTTTAGCACATTCACAGAATGTAAGTCTCGAGGAACCATGTCATCAAGGGAAGCAAGAACCTATATTAAACAGGTGAAATTGGATCTTAACAAAAATCTCGTGTCTCTAAGCGAGAGGGTTCAGGGGAATCTTCAGTGGTTGTTCTGTATTGGTTACGGTAGGAATTTGCTCATTAGAAAGATCTTGGTTTCTTTCTTGATTCTTGCGGGGTTGGGTAACCTTCTGATGCTGGGAGGTAACAAATTCCATATTCTCGGTGCCGCACCTGAGAACGCTCTGTCATAAGTTTTTTTTTCTCGAAAAATCGGTGGCTTCAGCACTAGGTCTCTGGCGCTCCTGGATTGTCTGTTTCCCCCTGAAATCTCCAATTTCTGAGCTAGATATCTTGGTGACTTGAAGTGTAGCGCTTTGTGTGTTATACACACCAATTTGAGCTGAATTCTGGCTTCATAAGGTAGCCAATTCAGCGCTTTCAGGTGAGGAGAGATGTGGTCGAATTTTTTTGAACCTGTTATAAGCCTTGTTGCTGCATTGAGGCAGGCTTTTAGAGGAGCTGTTGCAATTTTGGGGAGCCCAGAAAGTGTTGTGCATCCGTATTCAATCCTTGAGATTACTAATGCCTGAACTGCCATTTTGAGGTCTGCTGCTTCAATGAATGGTTTCAATTTCTTAATATAGCTCAGGTGAAATCGTGCATTTCTAGCCAACGTGTTGATGTGTGATTGAATGTTTAGGCTCTGGTCTAGAGTGATTCCTAGAGATTTGGTTGATTCTACAATGTTCGGGGTGCAGTTGAGTGCGGTGATCAAGTTGGTCCATTCTTTTATAATGGGCGGGCTTTTGGGAGGGGGAAATAAGGAGGAATTCTGTTTTTTAGCGTTTAGTTTAAGCTGATTGCTGGTTAACCATAGCATCGTCACCCGTAATGCCTTGTACATTGTTATGATCTCCTCCAAAGCAGAAATCTTAATGTAAATCTGAGTGTCATCAGCGTACATGTGGAAAAAGATGTTGGCACGGCGGAGTATATCCGTTAGTGGTTCCACATATAAGTTGAATAGTGAAGGGGAGAGGGTTGAGCATTGTGGAACCCCTATCTGAATGGGGGAGGATGATGACAGGTTTTTATTCACCAGAAATCTTTGTGATCTGTTCCTCAAGTAGGACTTAACCATTCAAGAACGTTCCCAGAAAAACCCATCCTGTTCTCAGACGTTCTAGCAACATGTCGTGGTTAACTGTGTCGAACGCCGATGATAAATCAAGAAGGATTAAAAGACATGCTTTGTTTTGGTCCAGAGCGAGTAATGCGTAGTCTACTATGTGCAGTATTGCCGTTTCCGTACTATGATTTGGTCTAAATCCCGATTGGCATTCGTCTAGTAGTTTAAATTTAGAGATGTGCTGGCTTAGTTGTTGATGAACACATTTTTCTATCACTTTTACTAATAGGGGAATGTTGGATACTGGCCTAAAATTGCTAGGTTCAGCTGGATTGTCTGTCGGTTTTTTTATGATGGGAATGACTTGGCCCATCTTTAGACAGTCTGGGAAGGATCCTTGAGACAGGGAAGCATTGACTATCGATGTCCAACTGGGGATGATCTCCTGGTCAATGTACGGCACAAATTTTGCAGGGAGTGGATCATTGTAGTGGTTGTTAGGTTTAATGGCCGATAAGGTTTTAAGGATGTCGTTGTGGTCATATAGTTTAAAAGAGGACCATTGAGCTTCATTTTTGGGTATTGACTGATTGAGCAGTGATGAATCACTTGGTTGTGAAGCCTCCAATGAAGATGCTGCTGTCCTGAGCTCACATTCCAAGGACGAGGCCTTGGATGTAAAGAAATTTGCGAATTCTTCACAGCTAATTTGAGATTTTGTTGATTCTAATGCGGATTTTGCTGTTTTGTTTGATTGATGTTTAACCAATTTAAAGAGTTTCCAAGGTCTGTTTTTCACATTCTCCAATTCCGTTCTGTAGAATTCTTTTTTTGATTTCAGAATATTTTTGTTGTAGGCATTTCTGGTTTTTCTTAGCAGTATTAGCTGTGGGGATTATGGTAGTTGTCTCCATTTCCGTTCTGCTAGTCTCAGCTTACGTCTCTCTTCATTTAGTGCTCCGCTGAACCAAGGATTTTTATCTTTGTCCGTAATTCATTTTAGTTTTAACTGTGCTATAGTGTCCATTATCTCTGACATCTTCGCATTGTAGTGCTCTGTGAGTTCGCTAGTGTTTGTTAAGTTTCTGGGAGGGGGAAGATCCCTCCTGCACAGCGAAGCAAGCTTCTCGTTGTCCACGTTCTTATTGGTCCTTACCCATTGTTTGGGTTTGATTGGTTGAGTGGGTTTTTTCTTTAATACTCTGGGGATTTGGAAAGTTATTATGTGATGATCTGACCAGTCACAAGGCATGATTGAGGTTAAGTTCAAAGCTTTATCTTTGGATATGATCCAGTCTAGCGTGGAGCTTTTCACGTGCATTGGAAGCGTGCAGGCTTGTACTAGGTTTTGATCTGCTAGGAAGTCTTTGATGATGTTTACCTGGCTGTCATTGGAATCGTTCCAGTGTAAGTTGAAGTCCCATAGGAATATGTCATTGTAGTGTGGGGAGGCGTTTGCTGTGATGATCTCCATTAAGTGGTCGATAAAAGGTTCATTCTTGCTTGGAGGGTGATAGAATGCATGGACCTTGCATAACTGTTTCTCAGTATTTAATATGGAAAGTGCGAGGTATTCACAAGAGCTAAGAGGGTCGTCAGGCAAAGGAGTAACCAAGAGCTTCGAGCGATGAATGACTGCAATACCCTCTCCTTTTCTATTTATCCTGTCTTGTCTCACAATGATATAGTTAGGGGGCACCAGTAGATCCAAACATGGCGAGGAAGATTCAGTGAGCCATGTTTCAGTTAGGATCGCTACGTCGATCTCCTGGCTCAAGATAGGATCAGCGATGTCTGACGCGTGTTTCACTGCTGAGCGGCAATTGATTAGTAGCCCTGTGAGCGGTTTCTGAGAATCCAGGATGGTGTCTTGATTCGAGGTGGTTAGCGCTATTCGCTTCAGGTTACTCATATTTAATTTTCTGTAACTGGGCCTGACTTCTCTGAAGGAGTTGATTGGGACTGAGCTGATTACATTTACAACATTCTTGTTACAAAGGTTAGTTGTGGTCTGAGTCGATTCGTAGGATTGCAGTAGTGCTTGCGTTTCCTCGTCCGATAGATAACTAGGGAGTTTGCGTGGACGATGTTGTGTGTTTGATAGAGACATTGGTGTAGCTTTTATATTGTTATGTAGTGAGAGTACTGCCTTTTGAACACCCTTGAATTTGGAGAGTGAGTTTTCTGTGAGGCGCGCTATAGTCTTCAGATCAAATATAGCTTTGGAAATGGTTTGTAGTAGGTTACTGGAATTTAGATTCTGAGTATCTGGGATCACTGCAGGAGCAGGGGGGATGAAGGATGTGCTCAGGAGACTTGACGATTGATCGCTTGGTAATTCACCATCTAATGACTTACTGACCATTATCTTAGGTACAGCATTAATTATGCTTCTAGTTTTTCTTCTATCCCGGGGGGAGACACTCAGGCTTTTTATTAGATTAGGAGGTGGGCTCCTACTGTCTGTCGAGTTAGATGTTAGTGGAGCGTTGAATGGTGGTTGGGTGGATGTTGTAGAATAATTCCCATTGTTTGGTGGCATAGCAGGCTGTCTCAGCTTTCGTCGAACTATTTCTTGGTGAGTGTGGTAATTAGCGCCTCGCATGGAGGCTGACGTGATCATTCGTGCGGGAATTTGACTTTCAATGCGGGATGGTGTTGAAGGATTATTCGCGATTGTTGGTGAAAAGGCAATTACATGTGAAGAGTCTCTGTTCGGCTCTGTTGCGTTTGTTGGGGAAGGATTTGACCTCTGTGGATCTATTGTCTTCCCATGTTCCGCTCTCAGTGTTACTCGTTTGTGATGTGTAATTGAGTTCGCGCCGGGCCTTTGTTGGTTTCTCGTACAGTGGAATAATAGACTTTTTCTTTCATCGTGGAGAAGTATTCGTCAAATTTGATTCGATCCTTGTCCTTTGCTTGAATGAGTACAGTACCGTTTTTATAGATTATTATATTCAGTGCAGCTCCTAGTCTATGAGAGGGAGCGATCAGTAGCATAACGCCATATGGTATGTTTTTTGTTTCTAGTGTGTTCAATAGTTTTGTTATGGTCTCGCGCCATTTTGCCGGCTTTCTTGTGAAGAATATAAGGTCATTAACCAAGATGCCCTTTTTTATGTTGAAGTATGGGTCTGAGATCAGTGTCTCAGTGTTTTTTTTCATTAAGTTGTGCTTAAAAGCCTTAGCTGCATTCCTGGAGACGTTGGGGTGTGGGGGTAAATTATATTGTAGGAGTTCCTTCCTGCTGCTTTTAGGTCTCCTGCCATTTTTTTTTTCTATAATGAAAATGTAATATAGCCGACGGGCATCCTCCATGTTTGTGACAGAGTATCCTGTCCGCCAAAAACGAAATGAGCCCTTTAGTTTTTATTATAACTTGCATTTTAATTGCATCTGTTTTTCTGGACTGTGCTCCAGGACTGCATGTGAGGGGTTTGACAGGATTTAGCTCAAAGTGAACTTGGTGTTGACATTCAGGGCGTGAAAGCTAAAAAGTGCGAGTGCTGCCAAGTGGCGGCAGTCACTTCACCCTCTTATCCTTGCACCAGCGTCAACAGATTTCCACTTCCAAGAAGTGCGACTAAAGCATCCCTTTTTCTTCTAAGAAAAATCCAGCGAGCTCTGCATTTTGCAAAGTTTGCAAATTTGTCAGGCAGTTGATTTCGTAACTTAGTGCACCCCTAAGTAAAATGTGGACTCAAATTTGTTCGCATCGAGGAAGAATAATAACTAAGAACTAATCACTATGGGCTTTCACAGTAATTAACTGTGAAACTATTTTGTGAAAATGGGACATCGGAGGTGACTTTGCCAGTGACACCTTTACTCCATTTGAAAGGCTTCAAGAAATCTTTCTCTTTTCGTTATAATACGATAACCCACCAACATACTTCAGTATGGTACAGAGAATAACTCTGTCAATCAACAGTTCAAGGCAAAACCAAAACTATTTAATAAATCAATTATCAGGAGTACTCACATAGGCTTCGCCTTAGTCCGCTTCCCATTGCCTACACAACAAAATAATACAATGCAGTTAGATAGAGAGCATTTGATGGGGAGAGAAAGGGAGGGATGGAGAAAGAACGAGAGAGCAAGCAGGGGACAGAGAAAGGCAATAGGAGAATAGGAGAGAGCAAAATAGAGAGCGAGAAAGAGAGAGAGCAAGAAAAGGGGGACAGAGAGAGGCAAGAAGACAGAGTAAAAGAGAGACAGGAAAAAAGAGAGAGAGTCGAGGGAGAGGATAAACTGAAAGAGAAAAAGAAACCCTGGTAAATAGACACTGACTGAACCTGTTAAACAAGTGAGGTTGGTAGTTATGTCTCCTTGAGGGAGACTGGTAAAGCGGCTTGACCCTAACTGATTTGCGCTATCACCGCCAGTCCTACAAAGCCAAGTTAGGAGGAGAAATGCCTTTTCATTGTCATAGATAATTTCCAATTTGATGTGATTCTTCTTACAAAACAATATAGGACAAGCATGATTCTTCATACAGAGTAGTTGTCAACCGTAGCGGTTGGATCAGGATGTATAACTTTGAAGGGCGAGATACCCTTATCAAGGGAGACAAAGAAATTGGAGCAAGACACTCAAGATACTTCTATTTGTATCTATATGCGAGCCCTGAAGAAGGGTTTATTTGCGAAACACGTGTTGGCTGTTAACAATTACTCTTTATAAAGAATCATGGACCATGTCAAATTGGAAATTCATCTGTGACAATGAAAAGACATTTCTCAAATTGAACATTCATCTGTGACAATAAAAATATTTTTTTATGAAATATTCACAGTTCAAGGTCTTTATATAGCCTCTCATCAGTTATATCTTGTTGCTGGCTAAATAAAGGTGAATGGTTATGTCCTGTTTGGGTTCATGGGTGGTATGTAAATTTCACTTTCTCCTTCGATGGGAGACCTTGGTATAGCAAGGCTGCTCTTACATGTCCGTAAGAATGCTTATCTTTCAATAACAAATATGAATAAATGTAAAAGTTGCAGTCATTACCTTTTTCCTGAGCCTCGGGTGCAAGTAGCTGTAAAGTAAACAATAAGAATTATTGTTGGTATTTACAAACAGACCTCCCCTCGCGTCTGCCACTCACACACTGAGTACTGTTATGGTCTGTCCAATCCACTTCCCCCTGCCAGAGCAGTCACTGATGCCACACAGCTCCACCAGTTTGTCTTGCCTCAACTCTTGGCAGTGAGTGGCGCACCCACGTCCCAAGTTTCAAAACACAGACATTAACTGAAGACTCGCGTGAAACAACTACAGTCATGGATCTGAGGTTCCATACTGAGAGCGAGATGAGTGACAGAAAAAGCTTTTATTTAGCAGAGAGCTTGAGAGCTTTACAATCCCAGAAACGCCCTCCAACTCCCAAGTCATCCTTGCTTGATCCTCCTCAATGGCTGCTATGGCAACCACGTGTGCAACATCCCATGCTGCAGACACTACCATAGCACAGGAAGTATCTATCTCAGTCATACACTGGTGGGAATACTCAGACTATGAATACAAAGAGGATTTTAGAAACATGCTTATGACCTTGAGGACGGTTCCCCAAGGTTAGATACTTCTGATGGTGCAAACAAGCTGAAGTAAAATAATGATATAACAGTATTCGACGGCGAGGTAGTGTCTCTGGCAGAAACCACTAGTCATTCACACCCATTTTAGGGTGGGACAAAGAATGTTAAAAGAAACAGATTTCATTGGAGGATAATCTGAACCTAAGCTTTCATGATGAACAAAAATATAATATTTTTATTGAGTGTTTCAATAATTGCGTACAATTTATCTAGGTGCTTTCAGTGCTCATTGTCCACCTTAAAGAGCGGCATTGAAAGATTAATTAAAAAGTATAAACCTTGATTGGAAAAGGTGGAAAAGCCGCCTTCATTCCAAATCAATCCACTGCTGTAAGGTGATGAATAAAGTGGCAATTGGAATGGGCTGCTAGAGCCTAGAAGAGGGTAGAATGCACTTCCAGGCACATTGCATCCACACGTACTTCTAACGCCACTGCTGACCTCTTTGATGCGGACACCCTGTCCTCATGCAGATTAGCGGAAGAATATGGGAATCAGTGAATAATGACTACAACGACTATGGGGTCTCTTCGATCTGACACTGCCTCGTTGTACACTCTTGGGGGTGGGGGAGTCACTTTTTGCTCATATCACTCTTAAGAAACTAAACCTCCCTGGCACCGAATTAGAAAAAAATAGAAAAAGTGACCCAAAATGATCCATATACTTATGCCACTCAAATTGTAAATTAATAAGAATACATAGGAAAGGCTACCTCTTACCCAATCAAAACACGTTCTGTATGAATAAATGTGATGCTTTCAGAAACCTGAGATGTATTTGCCTAATAATATAGACAGGGGCATTCTGATTGGATACACACACTTCTAAAGACAAGTTATATTTTAAAGGTAATATGGATAAGTTACTTACCTGTAATCCTAGTTCTCTTCCAGGGGTATCCTCATCAAAGTCATAAGCACTGAATATTCCCGCCCACGTGCGGGGACCCCGGAAATATAAAAATTATATATGGAAATCACATATATACAGCTCTACATATATGCATATACATATATCATTTTTTCTCATACCAATGCAGCTCTCAATAGGAGGCTAAACAATGTAATTACACACATAAAAAACTACTTTTGCCAATATATAAAAACACCAGAGGACAATTAGTACTTGAACTCGGTTTTTTTTAATGAGCAAAATACTCATAAATAGTAAAAACTGCAAAATAAGTAGACATTGTTAGCCTACAGGCTGCATTGTAAACCAATAGCATAGAAAATGAAAACATTTTCAACAAAAACTGGCACCGTGCCTTTAAGGCAGCCATGACCCCTAGCTTCCCATCATGCCTCAGGGGTGACAGTTAGGTCAGTTGTTCTTTGCATAACCCTGAAGGTCAGGGCACAAAGATATCCTTTAACACTTTAGAAATCTCTCATTTACCTGGGGAGGCGGGTGGGTTGCTTATGACTTTGATGAGGATACCCCTGGAAGAGAACTAGGATTACAGGTAAGTAACTTATCCTTCTCTTCCAGGGGATCCTCATCAATAGTCATAAGCACTGAATAGAATAGCAAGCCCATCAACCACCTGCAGGTAAATGAGAGTAAAGTGACCCAACACAAAGAAACATAACAGCCGAAATCAGCTGTTGAACAGATTCCTCAAGGAGGCCTGGCCTACTTGGGTGTCTGCTCTGGTGTCTGGTTCCAGACAGTAGTGCCTCGTAAATGTATGGACGGACCTCCAAGTTGCCGCCTTACAGATTTCAGACATGGGCACATTTTGAAGAAAAGCAGTAGTAGCCGCTTTTCCTCTAGTAGAATGCGCTCTGGGAGTAAACCCCAGGAGCTTCTGCGCTAATTGATAAGCAAGCTTGATACATGAAACTATCCATCTGGAGATGGAGCGCTTTGAAGCTGCGAACCCAGATCTGATCGACCCATAGTTAACAAATAGTTGATCAGATTTTCTTATAGATTTGGACCGATCCAGATAGAATTTTAAAACCCTTTTGAGGTCCAGAGAATGCAAAGCCCTCTCAGCTGGAGTGGAGGGATTGGGAAAAAGGTGGGTAGAGAGATGGTCTGATTCACATGAAAATCCGACACCACCTTTGGAAGGAAAGAGGGGTGCGTCCTCAACACAACCCTGTTAAGATGGAAGACTGTATAGGGCTCTTTGGAGCAGAGCGCCTGTATTTCACTCACTCTGCGAGCTGACGTGATCGCTACCAAGAAAGCCGCCTTCCAAGAAAGATGTTGTAAGGTTGCTTTGTGTATGGGTTCAAAAGGCGGACCCATCAATTTTGATAGCACCAGGTTAAGCTCCCAGGGTGGTGAAGGAGGTCGTACCGGAGGATAGACCTTCTTTAAACCCTGCAAAAAATCCTTAACAGCCTGTAACTGGAAGAAGGAAGGTTGAGAAGCTGAACGCCTATATGCAGTTATAGCTGCTAAATGCACCTTAATGGAAGAAAACTTCAAACCTGCTTTCGCCAGATAAAGTAGGTAAGGAAGGATGACCTCTTCCTGACCTTTGATTGGGTTACAATTGTTCTGCATACACCACATGTAAAACCGTTTCCACTTGCATGCATACGAATGCCTCGTGGACGGTCTTCTTGCTTCCTTCAAGATGGACATGCAGTCCTGCGGCAGTCCTAAGTGGCCATACTGGAGGACCTCAGGAGCCATGCCGCCAAGTTCAGTGAGGGAAGGTTGGGATGATGAATCCTCCCGTTCATCTTGGACAGCAGGTCCGGTCTGCACGGCAGCCTCTTGTGAGGACACTCTGATAGGTGCAGAAGGTCCGGGTACCACCATTGTCTCGGCCAGTCCGGGGCAATTAGTATCATCCTCGTGCACGAATGGGACAGCTTGGTCACCACCTTCGGGATCAGCGGAAGGGGTGGAAAGGCGTACACAAATGCCCCTGACCAGTCTATCAAAAGGGCATTCCCTTTCGATCCTGGTCGGTAGAACCGTGAGGCGAAGTTTCGGCATTTGGCATTTTCGTCGTCCGCGAAGAGGTCGATGGTGGGACGACCCCATGTCTGGAAGATGTCTTCGACGACCTCGTCGTTGAGCACCCAGTCTTCTCTGTCTTCGAAGTGACGGCTGAGTGCATCCGCTCTCACGTTCTGTTCTCCTGGCAGGTGGACTGCTGTGACTGCCAGATTCCGAGCCAAGAGCCAATGCCAGAGTGCTTGAGCTTCCAGGGAAAGTGTGCGTGAGCGAGTTCCCCCTGTTTGTTCAGGTAGTACATGGTGGTGGTGTTGTCCGTCTGTACTAACACTGAGGTTGCCTGAATCGAGGGGAGGAAAGCTTTGAGGGCTAGGTGTACTGCTCTCAGCTCTAGCATGTTGATGTGATAGGATCGCTCCTTTGGAGACCACAGTCCTTGAGTCTGGAGAGAACCCATGTGGGCTCCCCAACCCTGCAGCGAGGCGTCCGTGATCAGTGTCTGAGCAGGCGGAGGTTGATGGAAAGGAACTCCGACTTGCAAATTTTGTTTTCTCATCCACCAAGGTATGGAAGCTCGAGCCGCGTTTGATGGACTTATTTTTCGTCCCAACGAGCGGTCTGCTGGTCCCACTTGTCCTCCAGATCCTGCTGAAGAGGACGCATTCGTAGTCTGGCATTGGGAACCAGGAAGATGCAGGATGCCATCGACCCTAGCAGGGAGGCAATCCGACGCACAGGTAGTTTTCTGTTGCGCAGAACCAGCTGGCATTTCTGTATGAGGGAACACTGTCTCTCCTCCGAAGGAAACACTTTTCCTACCGTGGAGTCTAGCAGAGCTCCTAAAAATGTATTTTCTGTGTTGGCTGTGAAGTTGATTTGACGAAATTCACATGCAGGCCCAGCCGGTGACACAGCTCGAGACAGCTCAAGAAATGCATCCTCACACTGTCTGGGGAAGGACCTTTCAACAGCCAGTCGTCCAAGTACGGGTATACGAAGACGCCCCTGCGGCGCAGTGCGGCTGCCACCACCGCCATGCACTTCGTGAACACTCTGGGGGCTGACTTCAACCCGAAGGGTAGAACCTTGAACTGGTAATGAGCGGATCCCACTAAGAATCGCAGGTACTGTCTGTGATACTGATTGATCGGAACGTGAAAATATGCATCTTGCAGATCCAGCGAGCACATCCAATCCCCCTGCCTGAGATGTGGATATATTTGATGGAGAGCCAACATGCGAAACTTTTCCTTTTTTATGGATAGGTTGAGTGACCGCAAGTCCAGAATGGGTCTGTACTCTGCTTTTTGGCCTTTTTTCTTCACCAAAAAATATCTTGAGTAAACCCCTTTTCCTCTTTGAGATACTGGCACCCTCTCGATGGCTGACTTTCTGAGAAGGGTGGCAACCTCTTTCTGCAAGAGTTTTAACTGGTGACACGACGGAGGAACTGGAGGGATTGATGGTGGGCGATGTTGAAAACGTAGAGAGTACCCATTCTGCAACGTGGCTAGTACCCACCGATCCTTTGTGATAGCTCGCCACTCTTCGAGATGATCTGCGATACTTCCCCCACTGGAGTGGTGAACGGCGACAGGGGAAGTGAGTGTTCATTGTTTCGACTGCGTCTTGGCGGAATTGTTGCCTTGTTGCTGGTTTCTTCCTCCTCTGGAGGAGCGTCTGCCCCGATACTGCGTTTTTTGCTGGCCTTGCTGATCCTGATTTTTCTGCCAATGAGGGGTTTGAACCCTCTGTTGGGAGGATCGTCTATTGTAAGGACGGAATCTCCTACGGAATTCCTTTCTTTTCTCCAGGCCCACCGCTTTAAGCGTGTCCAGTTCCGTTTTCATCCGTGTCATCTCTTCATCCGTGTGAGTCCCGAACAAAGAGGAACCAGAGAACGGAAGATTGAGGATGCGTGACTGCGCTTCTGGCCTGAGTGCTGTAAGACGTAGCCATGATGTTCTCCTTGCGCATACCCCATGAGCATAAGCATGTGCCGAAAGGGTAGCTCCATCCGCCGCAGCACTGATGACCTGGTTAGACACCTGACTGCCCTCTGTTAAGATTTCTTCAAAATCTTTACGGTCTTCCTGTGGCAACTTTTCAGTGAATCTCTGTAGTGAGTCCCACAGAGATCTGTCGTAGCGGCCCAGGAGTGCCGCTGCATTGGAGACCTTCAACATGGAGGCCGAAGTGCCACAAACCTTCCTTCCCCAGGAATCCTGCACCTTGCTCTCCTTGTCTGGTGGGACAGTAGAGGAGGATGCCACCGCATGAGTCTTCTTTGCCGCCGCAATTACGACTGAATCCGGAGGAGGGTCAGCCCTGAGGAAGAGCGGATCGTCCTCTGGTGAACGATACTTTTTTAAGATCCTCGCTGGGGCGGTCTTAACACTCGCTGGCGTGAGAAAGATATCCATCACTGGCTCTATGATGCCTGGTACCAAGGGAAGCAGAGGTTTAGTTGCTGCTCTTTGGTGTAGAGTCTCAAAAATCACCGAGGACTTGCTTTGACGAGTTGGCATAGGGATACCCAGCTTTACAGCTCCTCTGCCAAGAATGTCCTGAAAAGTGTAGATGTCGTCCACCGGAGAGACCCTCGACGGTGGACTGTTCGTCAAAGTAGGCGAATAGTCTCTATGGGATGTATGAGTGGAAGAAGAGGACGGAGTAGGCGATCTGTGTGCTCTCCTCCTGCTTCTTGATCTAGACCTCCTCCTGTGTGAGTGCACCGGTGTGCGGCTGCGAGCTCTTGTTCTTGAAGGAGATCGCTCTTTATCCTGAGTTAAACGAGCCAACGGGGATCTGTTCTGATGGCTCGAGTAATTCCTGTCCGTAGCCCAGTGATGTAGAGGCCTGTGCCATCGTGGCGATAAATGGATGGAAGGCGATCTGTGGCTCTCTCTTTCCTTAGGAGACTGAGCAGGAGGCGTGAAGCTCAGCTCTTCATGCCTTGTTGGAGAATCTTGGTGACCCCCTGACACTGGGCTGTTGGACGTCGAGATAACCACCTCCGGGGATCTGGACGAACCTGAAGGTGACGAAGACAGGCTCACTGGAGGTGAGGTGTTTCCAGAAGGGCGCTTTGACGTTGACCTAGAGCGTCTAGCGTCGACTGCCCTCTCAACGGAGACGTATGTCTCGACGTTGACTTTCTTCTCTTAGAAAGTGGACTTCTCGGCGACGAACGTCTCTCCAACACTGGTGCAGTGTCCTGCTTTGACACTCCCTGCACCCTTTCAGGAGATTGCTGTGTCGACGTCGACCGGCGTTGGACTGCCGGCGACGGAGGTCTTGGTCTCGACGTCGAAAATCCACTCGGCGGAGTCATCCGCCTCGACGGCGTGGAATGATGGATCGTCTGCTTCGACGCCGAAGGAGGTGTCCTGTGTCTCGACGCCGAAGATCGTTGCTTTGATCCCGGCGGAGATCTGTGTCTCGACGTCGATCGCCGATGAGGAGGCGACAGACGGAGAGATGCGCCTCGACGTCGATCGCCGCTGACGAGACGGGGAGATGTGCTTCGACGTCGATCGCCGTTGATGAGGCGACGACGGAGCGCTGTGCCTCGACGTCGATCGCACCTGCGACGACGGAGCGCTGTGCCTCGACGTCGATCGCGCCTGCGACGACGGAGCGCTGTGCCTCGACGTCGTACGCCCACCCGGCGCCGACGGAGACCTGTCTCTCGACGTTGAGCGCCGCCTGGTTGACGTCAACGGAGGACCTGTTACCTTCGTCGACGAAGATTTCGTAGTCGAAAGATGATGCGCCGGCATCACCGAAGTCTTCAACGCCGATTTCTTCGTCGCCGATTTCTTCGACGTCGATACCGACGCCGACGGAGAACAGGTCGGGACTTTTCCTCTCGACGTCGACCGAGTTCTCCTCTTCTTCTGCCTCACAGGAGACCTACCTCTTTCAGAGAGGCCATAGAGACGGATCCTGTCCCTCTCCTTGATAGTCCTTCTTGATAACTTCTTACAATGCTGGCAGTTGTCAGAAGAGTGGGACTCAGGGAGGCAGAGAATACACACAGGATGTGTATCTGTTCTGGCCTTCTTCTTGCCACATGACGGGCAAGGATCGAATAAAGAAGGCATTTCCAAAAAATAAACCTTTTCTGAAACACAAAAAGGTGCTACTTGCACTCTAGGACCAAAAGACGTCGAGTGAAAGTAGAAAAAACTAGATCTTTATAGATATTTTTTGACAGAAAGTCAAAAAAGCAAGAGCTGAAAATCCAGGGTCCTGACTGAAGGAGCCGGAAAGAACAACTGACCTAACTGTCACCCCTGAGGCATGATGGGAAGCTAGGGGTCATGGCTGCCTTAAAGGCACGGTGCCAGTTTTTGTTGAAAATGTTTTCATTTTCTATGCTATTGGTTTACAATGCAGCCTGTAGGCTAACAATGTCTACTTATTTTGCAGTTTTTACTATTTATGAGTATTTTGCTCATTAAAAAAAACCGAGTTCAAGTACTAATTGTCCTCTGGTGTTTTTATATATTGGCAAAAGTAGTTTTTTATGTGTGTAATTACATTGTTTAGCCTCCTATTGAGAGCTGCATTGGTATGAGAAAAAATGATATATGTATATGCATATATGTAGAGCTGTATATATGTGATTTCCATATATAATTTTTATATTTCCGGGGTCCCCGCACGTGGGCGGGAATATTCAGTGCTTATGACTTTGATGAGGATCCCCTGGAAGAGAAGTGGTTGTTCCTCATTGACCAAGGCTATCCCTACTCTTGGTCATGCTTTAATTCTGCTCTGATAGCCTTTGCTCAACACGTCAGGAGTTACTGTGGTATGCAAAGGATCATGGGTATGGTAATTTTGCATATCATGCTAGGATTCTCACTGGCTTTACATGCCCCATCTGTACTGTTCCTTAAAATCTCAGAGAGATGGTCATTGATGAGTGATTGGACGTGGAGCTTCCCGATTGGCTCACTGTTTTTCTTAGGTCTCATTGTTTGCTCATTATTTCTCCCTTCTGGCATATTCCGGACCTTCAGGCACAGCAAGGGGGGTAGGTGGAAATCTGTTTACACAGAGGGAGGAGTCAGCTATTCCTGTAATATTCCCTGCTCATTGCGACTCTACATGAATCTGGGGTGTTAAAAGGGAATGTAATCCTGAGGTGATACAACTAATCCACACGATGTGTGCATGCAGTTACAAATCGTCCCTTGTTTATCAAAAATATCTTTACCTCAGTGCAGTCATCTGGGAAGTGGTGCAGTAGAGTCTCGTCATCACCCAGACCCACGGGGCCCTCTTCCTCGAACTCCTCTGCGCTACACTGACCATCTACAGCCCCTTCCTGAACACCCTTCCTGGCCACTCCTTCCTGCTGCCATTCTGAGCCCAGCTTCTTATAGCCCCAACCCCCTTCCTTAACACCCTTCCTGGCCACTCCTTCCTGTTGCCACTCTGCCCTCAGCTTCCTATATCCCCACTGCCGCCTTGCCCCACCCTTTCCTGAACCCCCTCCCTGGCCGACTCCTCCTGCCCACCAGTCCTGGTCTGCCTGTTCTTCCTCTCCAGCCTTTTCTGTCTCCTGTGCCTCTCCTGCACCCCAAAACCTCTGCTCCTCGCCAATCAGCCCCTCCCAGTCCCACTGCTGCTTCAACCCCCCTTCAGCCCCACCAGCCCCCTGGCTGCCCACACCTGCCTGCTGTCCTGTACCCCCTCTACTCCCGCACCCCTGCTGGCCCTCACACTCTGCACCCCTCCCCTCCTGCTCGCCTCCTCCTGCCCACCAGTCCTGTTCTGCCTCCTGTGCCTCGCCTGCACCCCAAAACCTCTGTTCCTTGCCACACTCCGCACCCCTTCCCTCCTGCTCGCCTCCACTCTGTCTGCCCCCTGCCTGCTTAACATAATCTGGAGCCCACCCCCAGTACCGTTCACCATAACTATTCTCCCAGCCCGGCTCCAGAGGGAAACGCCATGGATACTGGCGAAAATACGGGCCATCCTGAAGTAACAAAGTGAAAGAGGCATCCTGGTCTGTCACTACCGCTGTGAGGATCGCACTTCCGGTGTATAATGTCATAGTCACCAGACCAGGAGTAAACAGAGATTCTGTGCAACCATCCTTTCGATACTGACAGACAGACAGGCCCCTCGTTGTCCACTTAAATACAGTTGTCAACTCGGCTACACCTTCCCCCACACTGTCTCCCTGGCCCCCCCTCTCCTCCTGACGGGTCTCCTGTGGGTCTGGGCCCCCCTGCCAGTAGTCGCTCCCCTTCATTCCAGCTCTATCCTGCGTCTGGTGAATCCAGCGGGTCTCTCTTGGCTGAAAAATAGAGTAGGCCGCACGTTAGTTTAATTGTGCCCCTTAAGAAACATTTACATTAATGGACATAAAATGTGGTGGCAGATGTTGTATATGTTGCTGCCTTTTGTGGCTCCCCTTTGGACTCTTTCGAGAATTTTAAGAAAAAGGTTCGAGCGGCCAGACAGGTATTTCTCCTTTTACAGAATTTTGATGTTTTATCGACTTTTCTGACTGCGTTCTAAGCAAAAGAAAACACAGTGAGTTAAATAAAAACATTTCCCGTAAGTGTTCTGTAAACGTTTTAATATTAAGGTGATTTGAAGGTGTGAAATTTATGTCCTGTCCCGGCTGGAGACTCTGGCTCCGAGTACTGCCGCAGCAAAGATGTCATGGACTGGATTGTAGCCCCAAAAACACCTATATTTGGGGTCCACTGGGTATGTCACAACCAGGACCCCGGCGCCACTGCACCTGCTGCACTTTTGATGATCACTCCCATGAGGCTTAGGCTCTTCAGTCCTATAGATTTACTCACTGCCAGTTCAGAAGAGCAGCGATCAGCCTTTACATATCTGCGTGACACGTAAGTTGCCACTGCCCCAAGTGCATTATGAGATCGTTAGGGAGACAAGATTCGGCTGGAAAGTGGGGTTGATATTTACCTTACCAGATAACTCAAGTTTAGGCATCAATCTCACTACTCCGAAAGTTATCCAAGGTTTCAAGGGATAATATTTTAGAGAAGGTGCCCTACAGAAAGCGGCATAACGTGCACTAGAAACCCCTTCCACAATCTTGCAGGTAGGAGGCGCTATTGGGTATATTTATCAATATGGGCAAGTCTTTCCCTCTTCATTCCTTTTCCCTTAAATCTTGCTTAGTCCTGTTTCCAATATTACGATCGTTATAGTAGATGAGGACAGTTCAACATGTTGCACTCTAAAATAATAACACTAGGTTTTAAATAAAAAAAGAAGTTATATCACCAGGGCTTTAAGTGGGATGAAAAAACTGGGGGGTCTCAAGGGGGCATGGCCAATGTAATTAAGGGCGTGGCTTAAAAACACAAAAGCTACAAATCTGTGCTTAGCATAGTGTGCCGCCCGACTTGTATTTTGCTGTTTCTGTCATCCTACAACAAGTCAGGACTATTGGCTTTGTCAATGGTTGTTAGTTCCATAAGATAAATAAGCAGAAACTATGGCTTGTATATAATATTGAAAAAGCTTCCACTTAAAGCCCTGGTGACACCACCACAATGCTGCTGCTCCTGAGTTTCAAAAAGAGAAGGGAAATCCAGAGAGAAAATGACTCTCTTTAAAGGATTTCCCTTCCCCTACAACGCTCACCTGGCATGACGTCATGCCGTAACTTCTCCACTAGTGAGAAGTGAGCAGTGTGAGCAGCGCACATCGATGTGCCTGCTGTCACTGCAGTCCAGAAAAAAACAGACCGCCTGTGCCAGGGCACAAAACAGTGACCGATAGAGACCCGTTTCGAGGCCCCCTTTAAAAACTGCCGGTGCTCAGCACCGGTGTGACCCGGCCCACTTAAAGCCCTGTATATCACTCCATGAAAGATCTGCTAAAACACGTATAAAATGAAGACGGGCACTGCTACTTACAACCTGCCAAAAACTCAAAAATGTATTACAAAAGCAGTCTGTCATCATGAAACAAAACACAATTTATGTGAAAAAAACACAAAACCTCATTTCCAGGGGTTACAATCTGCACTCCAGTGTAAAAAGAAGTCAGCACTTCCACCTGAAGTTGGTGTAAATGTCAGGAGGAAATTACGTCATTACACCTCAGCTCTCCAGCGCCTCTGTAACTGCTTTCAAGCTCGTTAACAAAGTGCCAATGCGTGAACTACAGAAAACAAAAAAATGTTTTACTTGTATCATATCAGGTGTTAAAATATATATGTTCATTTTTGATATGTTGTAATGTGGCGAGGGTGCTGATGTGCCCCATTTAAGATTTTTGCAGCCAATTCATCTTTTTTGACAGTACGGGGGTATGGAAATGCCATCTTTGATGCCTTTCATAGAGCTGTGCACCCACCTTGATGTTTATCATGAGCCTATCGGGTTGAGCCTATAAGGAGTGGGTATTAACAATGGATGCATTGACTAGAGACACCATATTCACCATTAAGCTAACTCTATAACACTCTTATGAGCCCTGTCTTTGGAAACCTAATATCAGGACCAGGCGCTGCGTCTTGCGCAGCCACCGTCTGTGGCTCAATGTCCAATATGTACGTGTGAAGGACCGAAGTGGACATGGATGACTCCTGGTAGCAAATTGCTCTGCAGCTGGGCCTTAAAATTGGTTTAGGTCCTGAATACGGGGTAGGGATCATTGCTATACCTTAATTTTGTAGGCATAACATGGAGGACATAAACATCAGCAGGTAATTATGTATAGATGTTATGTACATAACTCCCCCTTTAAATACCCTGAAGATATGTGTGTCTTCAAGGTACACAGCTGTGGATATACACAGTTACCTTTTGACAGTTTTGTAGTTGATAATTTGGCTACAGTTTTAAGGTGCAGTGATATTCCCTACTCGATATTCCAGACTACAACTCTTACAATTCTTGTTAAGAAGGTGAAGGGCTGAAAGTGGAGAAAAAAGTCTGCATAAGTACAAAGAATGTTTTGGGGTAGGATTGGGTTTAGGACCACACTGGAGCAAGCATGAAGATGGCTTCCTTTAGGAAGTGCTCTCTGAAAGGAATATATCTCTTTACTACGCATGCGATACATCGCATGCCATTACAACGTGGTCGTTACAATGACCACGTTGTTACATCGCAAACCATTACATCGCAAGTCGTTACAGGGGGCACGCTGGACTTAGGAATAGTATAATTTACTATTCCTACTACAGTTTGTGCAACAGTACGGGAGGTGTTGGATTGTAAATCCAACACCTTCTGCCCCCTACAGCAAGTCGTTGTAACGACTTGCGATGTAACAACACGGTCGTTGTAACGACCTCGTTGTAATGGCATGCGATGTATCGCATGCGATGTAAACACTGTTTCCCCTCTGAAAGTCAAGAGCTGAATCCTAGGTGAAATCTTTAATAGCTGCTGGATGTCGAGACCATCAAAACTTGTTCTTCTGATGCACTGATTGTGTGGAATGCCTTGGATGGACAACTTTGTCTTCTCCCAAATATGCAAAGAGCTTTGTTACCTCAAGAAGCAGAAGATGATATTGAAAGACAATTTTAATTCAGGAGAAAGGGATATCTCAACAAGAAGTGTAGGTGGCTGAATTAAAAGCTAGTTGATTATACAACTCTTTCTTAAACAAGAATTGGCAAAGTCAATCGGTCTTGTCAATGTGAGAGCTATTTGCTTTGTCAATGTTTTTTAGCCATGTTGTATAGCAGCACGGCTGCTGTTCTGCATAACTGAAAGTCTGGAAAAAAGCCCTAGGATTCAGCCAGCACTGACTATCATAGTGCTTTCTTGTCTAGCAGGAGGAGCAGGATAAACAACTCCACAAGGGGTGGGCAAGCAACAAAACATAAGAGAGGGTGAAGGGTGGGTGGGGAGAAGGTAAAAAAGTGCTATGACGTGGCCAGCTGTGTTTGTGTCATAGCGCTTTGTTTTGTTATGGTGGTTAGGACAACAGGAGCGAGGGGCAACACACAGAAAACAGGTAGGAGGGAAGACTCCAACACAACAATGGGAGGGAGGAAGGAATAGACCGACAGGGGAAAGGCCGAACATGAACAAAGGCAGCTGGGGGCATAAAAGAAATGGACAGGGTCTGCGTGGTGGGACGGAAAAGAAGCAACATGTGTAGGGGATGTGTGGAAGCGAAAAGAAACAATACAGATGAGGGGGGAAACGGATGGAATATGGGAGACGGCCTGAAATCACAAGCAATCATGTGGTGTGCTTGAACCCCCTTCAAGAAATTGCTCCAAAAACAGGAGCAGTGGAAGGACAAGTGCTTAGTCAATGCTCTAGGGGAAGGCCAAACACAAAACGAGGACATGACACATGCATGCCATGATGAACGGGAAGACTGCAAATGAAAGCGACGCTGAAGCTAACCAATGGTAAGTTATGGGTGGGCTGTAAGCCCACTGTGTGTAAACACAATGTTTTTGAAGAGACAACAGCACATGAATATGACTCGTTACAACTCGAGTCATCACAACGCGTGCCATTACAACGCGGTCATTACAACGACCGCGTTGTTACCACGCAATGCCATTACTACGCAAGTCATTACATCGACTTGCAGTAGATGGCGCGCTGACATTAGAAATGTATAATTTACTATTTCAACTCCAGCCTACGTAACAGTAGGGAAGGTGTTGGAATAGTGAACTATACTATTCCTAATGGTAGCGTGCCATCTACTGCAAGTCGATGTAAGGACTTGCGTAGTAAAGGCTTTGCGTGGTAACAACGCGGTCGTTGTAATGACCGCGTTGTAATGGCATCGCGGTGTGATGACCACGATGTAAAGGTCGTCTCCCACAGCACATGTGCGGTCTAGCTGAGACCTAATGATGGAACCGGAATGCTACCCAGGAAAGTATTCAGCTTGCATGGAGAAGGTTCCACTGATGTGGTCTTCTTGGAGGAGGAGTGACCAGGGGAGTTGCAAGTCTAGAACGTTGTTTTTTTTTGGAGAATATCTTTGGAGTTTTACTAGGATGAGGAATGTGCTCTTGCCGTGGGTGGCCTGTGGTCAATGGATAGCCAGTGCTCATTGGCTAGTTGGCTCTTATAAGGGCACCGATGAGCTGCAAAGAAGGGAATGGAATGCTTTCCAAATTACTTTCCATTGTCTAAGAAGTGGTAGCCTAAGTATTTCTATGAATCACTTTTGGGTCAATCAATAAAGGTGGGGTGCTTCCTGTCACCCCAAGAACAGATGGGGGGGGCCAAGAGGAGCAGGGGTGAGCAGCAGAAGGGCAAATTATGGACAATATGTGAAGACTGAAAAAAGCCAATTATTTTCATTTGCAGCAAAATTTCACTCTGTCGCTGTGGCGAAGGGGGCACCCAGCAACAAGGCTCATGTCTGTCAACTGTGGGCATCACTGGCTCCAAGTCGACCTGCAGTCATGCAGGAGCTGTGGAGCACAAGTATTGGCAAAGCAATAGGTATCGTCTTCGAAGCTATTGCCTCTGGCATTGCCTTTTGTTTGTGCTGTATGGCATGGGCCTCGTCAACGTTGGCAATGATTTGTAGCCACGCTGTACAGCAGTATGACTAGAAATAATAATAAAAATGAACTATGATGCAGCCAGCGCTAATGCACCTTTAATTTTAAAATAAAGTGCATTAGCCTTAGCGGCGTCACAGTGCTTTTTAAAATTAGTTTTAGAAACAAGCATACGCGCTGCTGTACAACATGGCTACAAAACATTGCCAAAGCCAATAGCTCTCAAAAAGGTGGGACCTATTGTTTTTGTTTCCATGAAGTGGCATTGTGTGGCGTGGAGTAGCATTACGCGGCATGTTCTGTGTGCAATTCTGTGGAGTGGCATTGGAGGGAGTGGCGGAGAGTGCCATTCTGTGGTGTGGAGGGGCTGCGTGGCACTGTGAGTAGTGGAGTAGCATTATGTGTAGTGGAGCAAAATGAAAACATGGCATGGAGTGGCACGTAGTGAAGAGGAGTGGAAATATGTGGCATGGTGTGGAATTATGTGTTATGGTGTGGAATTATGTGGTGTGGCGAGGAGTGGAGTTATGTGCATGGAGTGGGATTATGTGACGTGGAATTATGTGACGTGGAATTGTGTGCTATGGAATTGTGCGTTATGGGATTGTGTGGGTTTAGTGAAGTGGAATTGTGTGATGTGAAATAGTGTGACATGGAATGGAATTGTATGGCATGGAATTTTGCTGCTTGGCTTGGAATTGTGAGACATGTAATTGTGTGTTGTGGTGGGAAATTGTGTGTCGTAGAGTGGAATTGCGTGACGTGGAGTGCAATTGTGTGGAGTTGATTTATTTGAAGTAGAGTGGAATTATGTGGTGTGGTGTGGAATTAGGTGGCATGACATGAAAATATGGGGTGTGGAGTGGAATTGTGTTGTGTTGAGTAGGGTAGAATTATGTGGCATGCAGTGGAGTGGACATATGTGAAATGGAGAAGAGTTATGTAGCTTGGAGTGGAAATATGTGGAGTGCAATTACGTGATGTGGAGTGGAATAATGTGGAATAGAATTATGTGGCATTAAATTGTGTTATATGTTGTGGAATTGTGTGGCGTGAAGTCCAATTGTGAGATCTGAAATTGTATGGCGTTGAGTGCAGTATTGTGGTCTGCAATTGCATGGAAATTAATTATATGGCATGTAGTGGAATTAGGTGGTGTGTTGTGGAATTAGGGCACATGGTTTAGAATTCTGTGGTGTGGAGTGGAATTGTGTGCAGTGGAATTATTTGGTATGAAGTTGAATTATGTGGTGTGGAATTGTGGGACGTGGAATTGTGGGACGTGGATTTGGTTTGTGTTGAGTGGGGTGGAATTATGCGTTGTGGAGTGGAATTATGTGGTGCTGAGTGGAATTATGTACCAAAAACAACAATGTCTCAACCAGTAATCATTGAAAAGGACTGTTAAATAAGGTGCACAAATCACTATGGGAGGGAAAAAGAAATAGGGAGACCAAGAAGTTGAGAATAAGGGTTGTTATTTGCAGGTAGTTATAACAGCACTACATTACAATTAGATTGGAGTAACCATAACAACCAAATGTGCACTGGACGAGCTAGTGTGAGTGAACGGTGCAGTAACACAAGTGATAAAAAACAGCGTGAGATGGCGAGAAACAGTAAAAACAAACAGATATTCAGGGGTCAAGAAATGCAGCTTCGATAAATGCAAATGCAGTTCATTTTGGTTAATTTTAAATGACCCCGTCGAGGCCGGAAATAACGCTGCGAAGTCGACGGCGTTTCGACCTGTTCAAATTAAGGTTATCATCAGGACGATGGTTACAAATTCCTTAGGTAGTGCTGGTCGCACAATGGTGTAACAATCACGATGTAGAATTGGAGGGAAACTGTTTGGGAAAACGCTGTAAAGCGCGAGGGTGGGATGCGTGCCGGGTCCGGGATGGTCAAGGGCATAGATCAGACTCGTATGGGCCTACTTTGCGGTTTCGGATCCCCATCTATTCCAGGCAGCAATCACACAGCGCCGCAAAGTAGGCCCATACGAGTCTGATCTATGCCCTTGACTCGCACGCTGCACCCCGCATTTCGGCGCCCCGGCCTACTTTGCAGTTTCGGATCCCCATCTATTCCAGACAGCAATCACACAGCGCCCAGAGTCCACAGTGCACTGCCGAACCATCCCGGACCCGGCACGCATCCCACCCTCACGCTTTACAGCGTTTTCCCAAACAGTTTCCCTCCAATTCTACATCGTGATTGTTACACCATTGTGCGACCAGCACTACCTAAGGAATTTGTAACCATCGTCCTGATGATGACCTTAATTTGAACAGGTCGAAACGCCGTTGACTTCGCAGCGTTATTTCCGGCCTCGACGGGGTCATTTAAAATTAACCAAAATGAACTGCATTTGCAATTATCAAAGCTGCATTTCTTGACCCCTGAATAGCTGTTTGTTTTTACTGTTTCTCGCCGTCTCACACTGTTTTTTATCACTTGTGTCACTGCACCGTTCACTCACACTAGCTCGTCTAGTGCACATTTGGTTGTTATGGTTACTCCAATCTAATTGTAATGTAGTGCTGTTATAATTACCTGCAAATAACAACCCTTATTCTCAACTTCTTGGTCTCCCTATTTCTTTTTCCCTCCCTTAGTGATTTGTGCACCTTATTTAACAGTCCTGTTCAATGATTACTGGTTGAGACATTGTTGTTTTTGGTACATTACTTACCCGGTCTCAACTGGGTCAACGGGTCTACTCCTGTTTTCGGTCCGAGTGGAATTATGTGGCACAGAGTGGAATTATGTGGCAGGGAGGAATTATGTGGCGCTAAGTGGAATTATGTGGAGTGAAATTGATTTATGTGGAGTAGAGTGGAAATATATGGTGCAGAGTGGAATTCTATGGTGTGAAATTACGTGTAGTAGATTGGAATTATGTGGCATGGAATTAATTGGTTTGGTTTGGAATTCAGAGGCATGGAATGCAACTGTGAGGCATGGAATTGTGTGGCGTGGAGTGCAATTGTGTGACGTGGAGTAGAATTATGTGAAGTGATGTGGAATTATGTGGTGTGGTGTGGAATGATGGGGCAGTGCGTTGAGTGGAATTCTGTGACGTTGTGTAGAATTATGTGGTATGGAACTGTGTGGTGTGAATTGGTAATATGTGGTGTGTAATTGTGTGGTGTGGAACTGTGTGGCATGAAATTGTGTTGGGCTGAATGGAGTGGAATTATGGGGAGTAGAAGTTTGTAGCATGGAGTGTTGTGGAATTAGTGGGTGGAGTGGAATTATTTGGTGTGGAACAATGTGGCATTGTGTGGAATTATGTGGTGTGGCATAGAGTGGAATTATGTGGCATGGGGTGGAATTATGTGGTGTGGAATTGTGGTGTGGGTTTGTGTGGCATGGGATTATGTACAATAGAACTGTGTGGCATTGAGTCAAGGGGACTTGTGTGGCATGGAGTGGCATTATGTAGAGTAGAATTGTGTGGCATAGAAATGTGTGGCATGAAATTGTGTGGTGTGAAGTGGAATTATGTGGTGTTGAGTGGATTAAAATGTGAGGCGTGATTTATGATCAGAGTAGTGGAATTGTGTGGTGTGGAATTATGCACTGTGCCGTTGAATTATGTGGTGTAGAATTGTGTTGCATGGTGTGGAATTAAGTGCTGTAGAGTGTAATTATGAGATGTGGAAATTTGTGGCATGGAGTGGAATTTTGTGGCGTAGCATGGTGGCATGGACTGCAATTATGTAATGAGGAGTGCAATTGTGTGATGTGCAAGACCATTGTGTGGGGTGGAATTATGTGACATGGTTTGGAATTATGTGGTGTTTCATGGAATTATTTGGCATGCTGTAGAATTATGTGGCATGTAATTGTGTGCCATGGTGTCGAATTATTTTCTGCGGAGTTGAATTACGTGGTGTAGAATTGTGTTGCGTGGGGTGGAATTATGAGATGTGGAATTGTGTGGCTTGGAGTAGAATTTTGTGGAGTAGTGTGGTGGCGTGGACTGCAATTATGTAATGAGGAGTGCAAGATCATTGTGTGGGGTAGAATTATGGGTCATGGTTTGGAATTATGTGATGTTTCATGGAATTATTTGGTATGCCGTAGAATTCTGTGGCATGTAATTGTGTGCCATGGGGTCGAATTACTTGCTGTAGAGTGAAATTATGTGATGTGGAGCACAATTGTGTTCATTTTAATTATGTGGTATTGACTGAAATTATGTGGTGTGGTGTTGAATTAGCTTGTATAGCATAGAATTCTGTGGTGTGGGGTGGAATTATGTGGGGTAGAGTTGAATTTTGTGGTGTGGCATGGAATTGTGTGGCGTGGAATTGTGTTACATTGAGTGGACTGGAATTATGTGGTGTGCAGTGGAGTTGAAATATGTGGCATGGAGTAGAACTACGTGGAGTGGACAAGAACTATGTGGGGTGCAAATATGTGAAGTGGAATTATGTGGTGTGAAGTAGTATTATATGGCGTGGAATTTTGTTGGGTTGCATGGAATCATGTGGTGTGAAGTCGAATTGTGAGACGTGGAGTTGTGTGGCATGGAGAGCAATTGTGTGGAGTGGATTGGAATTTTGTGGCATGAGTGCAATTGCATGGAGTTGAATTATGTGAATGTGAGTTGAATTATGTGAATGTGAGTTGAATTGTGTGGTGTGGAATTCAGTGGCATGGCATGAAATGATGTGGTGTGGCGTGAAATTGTGTGATGTGGATTTGTGTTGCGTTGAGTGGAGTAGAATTATGTGGCATGTAGTGAAGTGGGAATATGTGGCATGGAGAGGAATTATGTAATGTGTAGTGGAAATATGAAGAGTGTAATTACATGACATGCAGTGGAATTATGTGGAGTGGAATTATGTAGCATTTAATTGTGTTGCGTGTCGTGGAATTGTGTGGCGTGAAGTACAATTGTGAGATGTACAATTGTGTGGCCTGAAGTGCAATTTTGTGGCTTTGACTGCAATTGTGTGGAAATGAATTATATTGCGTGGAGTGGAATTATGTGGCATGGTGTGGAATTAGAGCACATGGTGTAAAATTCTGTGGTGTGGAGCAGAATTATGTACAGTGGAATTATTTGGCATGAAGTTGAATTGCGTGTTGTGAGGTGGAATTGTGTAGTGTGGAATTGTGCAGCATGGAATTGTGTTGTGTTGAGTGTAGTGTATTTAGCTGTTGTGGAGTGGAATTATGTGGCATAGAGTGGAATTGTGTGGCATGGAGTGGAATTGTGTGGCGTTGAGTGGAGAGGGATTGTGTGACATTGTGTGCAGTGGAATTATGTTCCGTGGAGTGGAATTGTGTGGCTTGGAATGATAAGACATAGAATTGTGTGCAGATCGAACGAAAACAAAGAACGCTGGGATGAGTTTGGAAACACTGGGGATGCAAGATGAGAAAAGCAAGGGCACAGGCAATATATATAAGTAGTCAAATCAAACAGCATTTGGTGAAAAGAAGAGTGTTTGCTGATAAAGAAAACATGTTTGCGGAAACTTGTGCAGGCTTGCGTTATGGACAAAGGACATCTCTGAAGTTCATGTGACCACGATGGAATGTGGCTACGCCATCTTGGATCTCACATGTTGTGTGAAATATGCTTGGGTGTGTAAAGTAAGTGAAAGACAGCGTGGGTTTAAATAAAGGTATCCTGGCTATTACAAATGAGAAGAGAGGAATATAGGAATGTTCAGCTTTCAAAATATGTACATTGTAAATAACAGTGAAAGGACCTTGCTTTTAAACTAGGGTAACATGTTGCATTTAAAGTCAAAGTGGTTATGCAAGTACATTTCTTACACTCAGGTAACAGTTGGAGAAATGAGTCACATGGCCAGTTGAAAATGTGCGTGCTAATGTTTAAATTAAAGATGAGGAGGGGTGGGGTGGAGGCAGGGTCAGCAGGAACACTGAAAAGTGGTGGGTGGGAAGGGGCGGAGGAAATAGCACCTTAATAACAGCCCGAGCGGCGGAAGCACACTAATTAAAATCAATCAATCTGTGCTTGGTCCATGCTCCACACAGAGCAGGAGGTGACAACTGGCGCGTGCTGGCCAACCACAAAGCAGCAAAAAAGAGTGGTAATAAAGTCAACAGATAGTGTGCAATGGGCGGGCTGCAAGCCTGTTGTATACAATAGTTTCAAAGAGACAGCGCATGCACCCTCTTGCCGAAACCTACAAATTATGTGTATATCCTGAGTAGACCTGGGTCAAATTGTAAATGAGATACATTTTCTGCTCTAACAAGTGTCCTGCTATGATCGCGCAAGATTCTTCTTATGCAAGGTGCACAGTTGGGTAAAACAAAAGTGGCAATAGATACAGCAAACCACATTTTGGCATTTGTTGCTGCTGGGGTGTTTGGAATTACAGCACCCACAATCCTGTTGGTAGAGCAGGCAGGTCACAAGACGGCATCGCTGTTTTGAGCGCCTTCAACTCCCACAGTGTGGGAAATTTGTTGATGCTTTGGCATTTGGGACTAGAGCGCCCATAATCCTGTTTTTGGACACTAGCACTATTTAGAGCGCGTTCCACGCCAGCAGCATGGGCCAAGACCGGGCCTGTGTTCGCCTGTCATCAGCCAGGAGAGACTGGGCTGGGCCCCCCCTCTTGGCTTTAAGAACGGGCAGGGATGTTTGCCTCCTGTTGTGCAGTATATGGGACTGCTAACGTCGAGCCTCCTCAACGGGATCCACTGCTTTTACCTACTGTTCCCTCGGTTTTATATGAACCAATGGGGATTTGTGAAAACGTTTGACATTGTGGCATCCGTAGAAACCGACACACAACCCATTGAAAATACAGAAGATGTATATTCCATCTCCATCTCCAGAATCCCCCAAACCCCAATGAGCAGTGATGCATCCCATGTTGTGAATGATCTCAGAGCTGACATTTTGGAACTGAAGGCGCTGCTGAAGGTTCTTTCAATATTTACATTATGCTCCACCCCTCTGGTCAAAAGGTTTGCAGACTGGAATATGCTTTCAGGGAATACAGCAGGATTACAACCAAAACTGTCAGATTCCAGCTGGGGGGAGGGGGAGGGACTTCATTGATGCTTTTGGTCTATGCCTATTCCAGGAGACCTGGTGTATGAGCCCGGTTCATAGATCCGGCTTTATTGATTATCATGTTGATGCTGTTTCACAGGGTCGAGGGAGACCATCTGGGGGCTTGTAATCTAGATGAAAACCTCATTGGATTGCAGATTTAAGTGGCTGTGTCTAACTCCCTTGATATCCTAGGTTTAAAGATCATCTCACCTGAGGGTAACAATCTACGCATCTTCAATATCTATAATAGGACTGCTGGAAAGAATATGGAGTCAGAAATAATATCTCAGCTCCAGTCCTATGTGGAAGGGGAACATTCATTGTTGCAGCTGACTTTAATGTCACTTTTGAACCCCTTGATAATTCTGAGATTGACAAAACAGAGGACGAAGATGCCAACTGGGGAATCCTATGATTAGATCTCCCACCCATAAACAGAGGGACGGCTCTTTCAACCCAGTAATTGGGAATCACCATTGATCTAGGGCTTAGAGGCTGTAATGGCCGTACCCCCTCAGATTTAGCTAGTGCCCATACCTTTAAGAGGATAAACCAGTCAAGTAGTATAGATTATATCCTGTTAGACCTCAAATTCTGGCATTATATTAAGGACGTGGTGGTGCTACAGAGGGGCAATAGTGATCATAATGCCCTTCATCTTATGATGCAAGCATATTTGTTATGTAATTTCATAGAACCAAATCCTGTACATTATGGCGAGTTGAACCTTTCAAATAACAAACGTGTGTTGAAATAGTTGTATGTTAAAAGCCAGCCATATCTAATGTCCCAAATCTATAATCCAGTTGCAGATGCATTAGGTCTAATGGCAAATACAGGTAAAATAGTTGAAGAAACCGACCCCACTTTGATGGCCCATAATAACCTGTTTGATGCTTTAAAAGAAATGTTTGCTAGGAAATGTAAATCTGCACCTAAACAGGGAGCCCAACCCTCTTGGTTCAATGCGCAGTGTATCAAATCTAAGTCGGCCCTTACAGCCTTTATTATATATAAAGATTGTAAGGAAATAAAATTAGCCAGGAAAAACTACAAGTGCATCCAAGCAGCACCTAGGTCTGAATGGGAGAATGAAATGCGGCGTGATTTGGCCATAGCAGCTAGAGTGGGGGGCAACAAATTGTTCTGGTATGAAGCAGCCCACTGACGTTGTCATCTCTTAACTTTCATGTCCAGCCTCGGGCATGGGTTGAACACTTTGAAGGTCTATATTAGGAAATTAATGAGGTCCATAGTGGGATAGTAGGTACCGATTTACAGGTGTCGAAAGAAACATCAAGTCCTCTAGTGATTACACAGAAGAGCCCAACATTGCCTTTAATCGGATAATTTGTGGGAAGGCACCGGGGCCGGATCGAATACTGGGGTGATCTGTACGCTTCAGAACCCTGTGTTTGGGCACCAAGTTTTAACAAGCTCACAAATGGTATTCTGGAGCTACCTAAACCTTGGTGCAACGCTGCAATCATACCAATTTACAAGAAGGGCCGTCACGAGGATCCATGCAAGTACAGGCCCATTAGATTGATTGATAGGTTGCATAAACTCTTCTGGCTCCAGAGACTGGGGAAAGTTACAAAGTGGGCGTACAAAAATAGGATACTGTTGGATCTACAAGCAGGGCTTTGTCCCAAAATCAGTACCACTGGCCAGATATTTCGACTATGTTCAATATATTGGAAAACTGTGACATTGGCAAAGGGCGATTTATATGTGTCATTTGTCGATCTCCGGTCAGCTTTCGACCTGATTCCTTAGCATAAGCCCTGGAACATCCTGGGCAGTATGGATGACCCTGATAACATTCTATTGGTACTAATAGCTGACATAAGACTAAATAAGCCCGGGCGAGATGGGGCAGCAAGGGTGAAGTGACTAGCCGCATCAGAATTGAGGAGAGAGTTTGGCAGAGGTGCGTCTTGGCCTGACTCTTTTTGCACTATCAATACATGATGCAGAAAAATATTTAGATATACCTAACAACAATGCACCAAAAATAGGGGCCCAAATATACCAGCACTGCTATTCGCAGATGACACGCTCCTAATTTCAAAAACTCCTTCAGGTTTGCAGGCTGTGGTTGATCGCTTTTTGATGTTTCGTGCAGATAGAGCGCTGGGGTTAAATACATCAAAAGCCAAATATATGTCCCTTAACCCGTATAATTTCAAGAAGGCCCACATTAAAGCACATGATGAAATGATTGAGCATGTCACAGATTTTGATTAACTTGGCGGTAGGTTGACAAGCACTGTGTCTTGGATGCAATAGATTTCTTTTAAAAAGTGCATTAAGATTGCAGCATCAATCTAGGACCATTCTTAAACAATACATCAAAACAAAAACAAGAACAATTTCACCAGCTTTAGAAATATATAACGTTAAGCCCAAGGAGACAGCTTTATATGGATCCTTTTTTATGGGGTCACGTTATTGATACTAGGTTAACAGTGGAGAAAAATAGATGTTTGCCATAATTAAAAAAATCTTTCACAGAGTGCTCCTTATCTTCCACTGCTAATGGCCATCGGATTGCATCCGATTGCTCATACGGTTAAACTAAGACCACTCTTGTACTGGCGCAGATTGTGGCAAACAGAGGAGCTAGGTGCATATAGGCAAGCCCTTGAAGAAATACTGCGCTCAAATCAGCATTTAAGAATTCCTTGGCTAGAATAAATTAAAGCCACTCTATATAAATTAGATTAAGCTGCCCTTTGAGAGTCTCCTGCCGAAGCTCAATTGGGACCTAATTTGCGAGGTTTTGGGGCAGGGCAGCGCTGCAAGGATTCTTGCTGCACTGCCCTGCGTCAAAAGAAAAGGGCAGGAATGTGCTGAATCTATGAGATACGGCACATTCCTGTCCTTATCCCCTTCGCTGGTACACAATGGGCTGCCATGCGCCAACAAAGGCACCCTTGCGCCATGGTGCAAGGTTGTCTGCATTGTAGGGTGATTATTTTTGTGCAGGAAGGGACACCTTCCTGTACAAAAACAATCATGAGAGGTGTTTTCCTCTCTCTATGTGTGCTGCAGAATGCAGAACGCATGTTAAATTGGAGCGCCATGTCTGCCAATTTGGTACCCACTTTGTTGGGTTTGACGGATGAAAATTGGCCCAGTAAGCATCCCTCAGGAGTACTCATTACTTTTCTACCCATTGTTGCCTTAAACTGTTCCATGATTACTACCCGGAAGCAACCCAAATCTTGGCAGCATCATACCATAAAGAGGAACTTCAGGTCTAACTGCATGCGTCTGGAGCATTTGGACATTTTATTAAGTGTTTTGGAAGTGAGGTATGAGCTATGGAGTTAAATAAATTAAGGATATTTAAAGAGCGGATGTTTGACACATTATGAGTTTATTTTAGTATGTGTCCCCATTCCGCCTCTTCCCAGGCTATGACCCAAGTCTGCGTCTCATTTAGTCTTGATGTCATGTAAGTTTGGCTTTGTCATGTTATGCGTCTTTTACTAAGTCCCATTGTACACAATAGTTGCAGCAACTGATGTATTTGTTGCTCGGAGCCAGTCTCCCCATTAATTTTGGAATGTGGTTCCCATCATACAATATTGTAAGAACTGATTTCCCGGGAGGCCATGATTTAACATAAGGTCTTGAAGAGGTATAATGGTGTCTGTGTTATAGCAGTCTCCTACCAGCAATGACCATATGTCCGTCCATGTTCACATTTGCCTAGTTGTTTCTGGCAAGACCAATAATGGGGACAAGTGGGGCATCCTTGTTGTGGTATGGGTTTTCTTCCAACGTTTGAGGATGGTTTCTAACAATGTGGGCTGTCTTTGCTAACCTATTAACATATATGTCAACTTCTCGTCATTGATTAGTGCCTGTGTAGATCCTATTTCTGCCACTTGTGAACTGTCTATCCATTTGGCTATTCACAATAAATGTACTGCTAGATAATATAATTCAAAATGTTGGGCCCCCAGATCACCCTCCTATCTTGGTCATTCCAATTTACGCAGCGCAATCCAGTGCCTGGTCGGGCGTCAGGCCAGGGTGATTAGCAAATATCTAGTTCCCTCAAAGAGGGAATAGGGATCTAGATCAGCAGCACGCTGAAGTGCCACAGGAAGCTTGATTGTCTTGGCCAGCTCTATTCGGCCCATGACTAAGACCGGTAGTGTTTTCTGAAAGGCTACACGTTTCCTAAGTGTTGATAGTGATGCTTCAATATTGCTGTCTCTCACGTCTGCATCTGTATGAAAAATCTGAAGTCCTAAGGACTAGAATTTGTGTGATTCCCAGACTCAGGAGTGTGGGCACTCTCATGTCTTCTATGCTGACCGGGAAGGCACATATTTTGGTCCACTTTATCTCTAACTCTGATAGTGGTCCAATGTTTAACAATTTTTGAACAGTAGTATCAAATGTGTTTCTATTTCCTATAATTAGTAGTAGATTATCGGCATGTAGCAATATCATGTGTGTGCAGTCGCTCAATGGGATCATTTTACTAACTTAGGGGCATGTTACAATCATTTCATTCAATGCAGCGCAGCAAGGGAACTTGCTGTTCTGTGTTGTGTGAAAGGGAGAGAGCTAAACTGTAGAAACACAGAAAGATGATGGATGTGATGCTGAACATTGTCAATCATTCACCCCCAGTCACAGATCTGGTTTAATCCATGGTTCTTTTGCTCACCATGCCATCCTAGTTTGGACCCAGCCAGATGCAAATCAGCGTTGACCCAGCTCCCCATGGCAACAGTCCAGCCCGAACTGCCCGGCCAGGTCCTCCCTGGACCAGAAAACAAGCATGCTAGGACCAGTTTTGGGGTATCACCCCTCATCACCCAGGCTAGCTTGATTCCAGTGGCATAGTGAGAACGGGACCCATATCTGGGCATACCCTTACCACTTAGGGCATCTATAGCAACACAAAAAGATGATGGATAGAATGCTAAACACTGGGGGTGAATGTTTGACATTGTTCAGCATTCCGTCCATCAATTTTACTTTTTGCATTTGTCATCCTGAGTGGGACAAGTAGGCCTAGAAGTGCCACTGGAGTCAAGCTAGCCTGGCTGAAAAGGGGTGATACCCCGAAACCGGTCCCAGCATGCTTGTTTCTGGTTTGTTCAGGACCTGTCCTGGCAGTTTGGGCAGGACTGTTACCAGGGGGAGCAGTGTCAAGACTGATTTGCAATGGCTGGATCTAAACTGGAATAGCATGGTGAGCAAAAAAACGATGGTTTTAGGCCCAGATCTCTGTACTGGGGGTGAATGTCTGCCGTTGTTCAGAATTCTGTCCATCAATTTTACTTTTCGCAAGAGATAAACTGTGCCATATGCAAGATATGGATCATTTCAGCTCTGTGCTAGCGCTGGTGCATTTGTGGCTGCCTAGCGCAAACACAAGCACAAGGGTGCCTGCACTATGGGCAGGATTGTTTTTGTGCAGGAAGGGATACCTTGATGCACAAAGATGATCCTTAGAGACATATTTCTCTTTCTATGTGTGCTGAGGAATGCAGCACACATGGAAAGAGGAACTAATGAAGAGAAATAAAGATATTTCTCCTCCCTATGCCGCTCTCGGGTATTTGCACCACCGTGATGCAAACCCAAGTTTACTGACTTTAGCTAATCTGGGTTTGTGTCAAAATCCATGGGTTTAGGCAGGGAAATACCCATGCTCCACCCATGGGCTGCATCCCCGATGCAAAGTTTTTTTTAGTAAGCCATACAAAGCTATGCAAATCGGGCTTTGCATGGCTTAGTAAATACCCAAAAAGATTTTGCGTCAGAGTAGCATCAAAAACGTGACAACACCCTGAGGCAAAATCCTAGTAAATCTGGGCCATAGAGTGAAATATCTTAAAGCAGAAGTGCTACACAGCTCTGCCAACATTCCCAGGTTCATGCTTGATGCAGTGCTCCAGTTCAGTTTTTTTCTTTCAATTCTGAGACCAGTAGTGTTGTTTATTTCATGATAAAACAGTACTACAAGTCCCAGAATTTAAGGAAGATACCTGGACAGGAGCAGTACATCACACATGGAACTGGGAAACTTTGTAGCTATGTCTACATTGCAATGGAACTAACATTATTCAGCCTCTTTCACAAAGAGGGAGGTAACTTTGCAAGTCATAAGCATCCACTAACGATTGTCATCCAGCCACTTAGTTTTTTTAATTGACAATAATGTCTTGTGCTACACTAGCATATCGACAAAAAACAAATATTTCCATGGCCATGCTTAACCCTAAACTCACATATTTTCTGACAACTGACCTGATTATGGATGTTGTTAAATTACACGTTAGCTTAATTTTCTACATTTTATTTCTTCACATGGGATATATTTTTTCACATGGGCACCTCCCTTCTGCTCCACTCTCAGAACATATGAGATGGTGGCTTTGAGGGTTTTTCAAACCCAGACTACACACTTATTCCGCCCTTTTATTGACACAAAATTCAAGTTTCTATAGGGGTGTAAAAAACCATTAGCAATGTCTGAATAAATAAAAAGTCATGACTGTGTATCTCCACCACATTCTCAATGACCACACCCCCAACTGCCCGCCCTCAGGAACGCTCATGTTCCCACCACCAATTATAAAGTTACAACCCTGGAAAACCTGTGATACTGGTGGATTTCCACCTTCATAAGGTCTACTTGAAAAGCTTAAATGATAGCAAATGAGGAGGTATTTGTTGTTGACGGCACAAATAATTCGGTTTATAAGTGGAATTGTTCAAAGGTAGTTTAAAGTGAAAGTTCAGACAGAAATTACAATATCTACTTACCAGAATTGCCCCTTCTGCCACCGCCGCCCTAAAAAAATAATATGTATGACAATTAAAATCATGTATTTAAGTCAAAGGCAGAACATTCAGCTGCTGCTTTGTCATGGTGCAGTTACCCAATAGAAATCCGAAGAAGAGCTTTTACCAGATGACACACATGACCCATAATAGGATGTCCCTGTCTGCATGCAAATGTGTTTCCATGTACACTCCAGGCTACCTTCTCTATTTACTCATTCTCAGCCTCTTGGGTGTCCATGAATATCCTAATGATTATCCAGAACACTAACTGATTTGTTTAAGGACTATGACACTGATTGGAAGCTGTGTGCACCGTTTATTCCATTGAAATTAAATGCTGCTTTCATTATAACTTGAAATATGGCGTAAACTGAGCTGCATTGGTTCCACAATCTAATGCTGAAAGTTGATCGGCAAAGAGAACCGGACTTTCTTTCTAGCACTAGGAAGCCTTTTGGAACATATGTGCACTCGATAGAGTATATTTTCATTCATCTATTCTTTCATTTATTCACCCACAGATGCATTTATTTTCAGTTATAGTCTGGAATATAGAGTCAAAATATTGAGGACAAACATATTGAAAGGTAAATGCATATAGGGAGGTATAGATTTATTATTCTTAACTGCACCTCTATGTACCTTGAAAAAATAAATATATATATAAATGTAATCAAAGTACACATATGTGGAGGCAGGTATAGAGAATCTATATACACTTACTTACCTGTCAATATTTTATCCCCAGTAGTATGGCTATGATATTATGTTCTAATAATATTCTGTGCTAAATATTCAGGACCCCCACCATGAAATTCTTATCAATTTGTCCTCCTTGGTACGCTCGCTCAATGCTGGATTCAAATCCCATTAATATCCTCTTCATTGAGACATTACCAGTTTGCCAGTTTGGCAGCCTCACCGTGCCAGGCCTGGTAACCCCCTAGCTGGAGGCTCATTTGTGGTAGGGCCTCTGCATCATCTAAGCATTCAAAGTCTAATCTACCATCCACCTCTGTCCTGTAGATCTGTGTGCCACATACTTGGCCACCCAAGGTATTATCTTCTGTTTCTTTAAAATCCTGTGCATTGTGGAAATACTGCGAAAGTATCAATACTTGTCATTCTTTGCAATAACTAGTGCGTATTCATAGTTTGTTGGTTTGGATTGTTTACATTGTCAAATATTAATTGTGCAGGTCTGCACAGGCAAGAATTGTCTTCTTCTGCTGCAGGTGCAGTGCAACGCTCCATAAGACTCACTTACTCCATGCTTCTGAATCCCCATGTGAGGCACACCCATGCCAATATATCCACACCCCAAGGTGGAGGTCTGCTTGCCAACCAGAATCCCAGATAGCACCAACTAATACATTTCTTTTGATTTTCACTCAAGTAGGGATCCTTAAAGTCCACAGCAGAATGATGGATTATGCACAGCAGAAGTATGGTGTCTTGGTAAGCACCCCAGCTGATGGCTCAAGAGCCCACCTGTTGCAATGTCGAGAGGGTCTGATAGGCACTAACGTGAATCTCAGTACCATAACAAGAGCTTCAATGGTATGTCAACGGTGTTTGCCGAGAAGTGGTGCATCTGCAAATTTGACCCCTCATTTGACACTCAAGCTCTATTAGCAATTCTTCAAATCTGCAGTAGAGATGTGATCTCTGACGTTATTGTTAGTGAGATCTGAGACTAGCTACAAGCTTGAGAAGCAGGTAAAGGCTGTAACATGGGCATGAGCACAGCTGTAATAGCTTGGGTAGCGGCTCCAACTGAAATAGATAAAAGTACTCCCATCAATGTTCTGGGCCAAAAATCATAATCTGACAAAAACCCAGGATGTGGGGCCCAAACACAGATGATGGTGGTCACAGTTCTCAAAAGGAGAAGAGTTCTGAACTAGGCATGTCCTCTTGATGACACTGTAGTCACTTAACAGCGAGAAATATTACCAACCTGGTACCCATTTCTTTCTCCAAGTCTAAGCTGAGCTTTCCCTGCTCCTTCCTCAAACAAAGGCCCTCATTTTCACTCTAATCAAACCCAGCTGAGCAAGAAACAATAAGCAGAATATCGTCTTGTGATCTTACATGTTACCAATATTTTTTATGAATACCAGGAATTATTTGTGGAATTATCAGTTGCAAGTTTACCTGAGAACAGCTTTTGAAACATCATCAGTAAGGGATACACATGCAGAGGAATTTAGTAATACCACCGCTGCCAAAATGGGAAGAAAGTTGGGGCCCCTGTCTGAGCCTAGGAAGGCGGCCATGGAGACCACACAGGCATTGTTTTGACAGGTAGGACAGTAGCCAACAGATCTTAATTGGTCCCCCATGGACAGCGGCCATGCAAGGAGGGAAAGCAGTGCAGCATCCTCGTGGGTATTGGCATGCATGTTGTCTCTTAGGAGGGGGGGCGAGTAGGTGGCCCCAGAGGCAGCAGTGATGCCGCAAGTGGCACAGAGGATGAAAGGGAGAAGACAAACAGCCTGAAGTGTACAGGGGTATGGCCAGAGGCAGCAAACATGAGATAAAAGGAGTTGCCCCATCTCTTTTGAAGAGGGCGAGCAGATCAGACCCTTTAAGAAACGTTCCTGGGCCCCAAAGAGTTGATGATGGAAGGCATATGGGGAGACCAGGGAGAGCGGGCCACCAAGAAGCTGTCGGAAGACCAGGCTCGCAATATAAAAGGCAAACTGCGGGCAAAGCTGTGGACAACTGCTGGAAGGCCCAAAATCAAGGACAGTGGAGCATCAGAGGGGAGGCGAGCAAAGGATGGTGAAAAGAGTGGGCACCTTCAGTAGAGAGTGTGCCAGAAGGAGCTATAGAATACCAATCTGGAGGGACAGGAGCACCAGGGCAGGTGCCAAGCTTATAAGGGATGGAGAGGGGCAGCAGGAGGCATTGACCCACATGGAGGAACAGAGGGAGAAGATAAGGGCACCTCCTGCCCTCAAGCAGAGAAATGCTTTGAGGATCGAAAGAGAAAGGGGCTAGATATTATGGCAGAGGTTTATGGATGGGAGCAGACCTCAGAAATGGGGTTGGGGGGACCCATAGAAAGAGGGGGAGCCAAAGGACAGCCAGAAGAATGCGTGACAAGGAACATGGAAGTGGTGAGGATGCCACGGGGATCCTTCTTGGATGATAGAGCCCTGAGACGGATGAGACAAAACAGCCAGCCCCAGGAAGGCCAGGCAAGGGTAACACGCAGAGACAGACGTCAGTGGTGGTTAGGCCCAGAGAACAAGAGTTGAGAGATCCAGGGGGGATCATGGGAGAGAGAAAGAGAAGAATGCCTGCACAGAGTGGACAATAGCCATGGAGGAGAAAAGAGGAAGCTAATGCAAGGACAGAGTCACAGGAAAGGGGACACAGGTGATAAAAGGTCATGGTGAATAGGATCCCCCTGGAGACAAGTGAAAGGACTGAGGAAAATGATGGGCAGTGTGAAAAGTTCCAAAGGAAGTGGTGAGAAGTTTCATGAGAAAAGACTGGAGGTAGGGAGAGGGAAGGGAGCAAGCAAGATGGTGTTTAACAGAAAATGGAGGTGGACATGACAGCAAGAGAAGCGACAGCTGAGACTTCTGGAGCTAGTGCCAACATGACAGGGGAGGGTAAAATTGGGATGTCAGATGGGAACGAAGGAAAGAGGCAAAAGAGGATGACAGGGAAACAGGCACAAAAGAGGCAGTGCAGCTACCCTTCATGGGTATAGCAATACCATTAGATGGCTATTTGCTGAATAGCACCAAGGGAAAGAAATGAGCCTGTGAGTTTGTGAATATCTTCAAGTTCTTACATAAAGAGATCGATGTGGAGCAAGGAAGGATCTAAAAAGGAGGAAATGGAATAGGCCAGAAGGCCAAGGGTCATGTATAACATTGAAGAGCAGTTTAGCGTTATTAAATATAGGGACAATTGTCAGGATGTCATACATAAGCTTTGGTGGAGTAGCCTTAATAATGTATGATGAGGAAGTTAGAGTGAGAGTAGCTTAGACCCTACAAATTGTGGGTGGAGGTTAACCAACATTTATGCTGACAATACATGACGACAACTGGGACCACATCAGTCATCTATTTGGCAAACGGATTACTATTGCTGCACGTTCCCTTTTTAGGGTGCCCCGCTGCAGGAGGGGTGGGAACCCAGTATAAGAGTGGACAGTTAGGTGTGTGCTGAAATTTCAACAAAGCGAATTGTTTTGGGTCACTATGTAAGTTTAGGCATGATTGCTCCAAGTGTGGAGGAAGGCACACTTTTGTGCAATGCTATGAGGAGCAGACAGGGAACGTCAGCAGCAGGGACAGGGGAGAAACTAAGGGGAATTTGGTGAAGGGCCAGTACACCAGTGAAGGTGGAAGCCATGGCTCTGCCTCTACCCTGATCAGCCATCCCTGGAGCAGTTGAGTTTTGAGAAGGGGTTTGAATTCCAGCCACTGGGTCATGAATACCAAGCTGGCCATGCACCCTGAAATCCATAAAATGACTGAGGGAGTAGTATGTAAAAAGTTAGAAAAAGAAGCTACCTATTCAGATATTGATGATTTCCTCTTTGGGGATTGTGCTGGAAAAGACAAAAGGTGAATACAGGCTAATACATCACCTATCCTGGCAGTTCTATAAATCACTACATAGCAGCAGAGGAAGGCTCAGTGTGCTACACAGGCATAACAAGACAATAACTTTGTTGAGGACTTGCGGAGTAGGGACAAGGATGAGCTGTTAGACTGCTGCTGGTGCATTTGGTGGACTTTCCCTTACTAGGAATTCAGTTTGAGGGACAGTGTTTTGATGGCAAAGCCATCCCCATGTGTTGCTCAGTGTGTTGTGAAGTTTTTAGAACCCTTCAGCAGGTTTTTGGAGTTGGGGGGTGTCAGAGCAGGTACCACACTACTTTGACGATTTCCTGTTTGTAGGAAGGCTGGGGAGGCAGGGTGAATGATCCAGATTGATGAACGCAGTAGAAAAGGAAAACAGGCAGGAGTTGGGCGTGCTGTTATTCCCAGAAAAAATTAAGGTCAGGCTACAATACTGACTTTTTCAGCCAGTAAACTAGGAGGCTTATTTACAAGCCCCTTGCGTCGCCGGTGCGTCACTTCTACTATGGGAAAAAGTAACCTACCAGTGTCTCAAGGGGCTTGAAAATAAGCCCCTAGATTTCTTAGCAATGGAGAATCCTGGCAACAGACAAGCTGGAGACTGTGGCGTGAAGCGGGCAGCCAGAAAACATTTGAACTGCAAAAAATACAGGATATTTTGAGGCACCAGAATTTTTTTGTGGTGCCAGGAAGGGCCTTCTGCAGACACATGGCATTGGCCACGAGAGAGGTCATCAGACTGCAACACAGGATAATGATTGATGAGAAAATGCAACAGGACATGATGTCCTTGTTAAGCTTTCCAGATGGCTACAACGGAGCAACAATGTGGATGGACACTGACCCATACATGTGGTCTGTTGAAATATTTTCTGAATTGTCAAGAGTCAGAGGCTTTAATCTTTATTGGAAGAGGAGATGGTGCGCCAAAAGGTACACAGAGCACTAGATGACGTGTAATCATAGCATCTCCTTTCTGGAACATTTTTCCAGTGATTTTGGCATTGGAATTATGGGGAGGAGACCTGACAAATAAAAATCTGACATTTTTGATTGATAATGAGGCTGTAATGTGAGGGATAAACATATTTTCAGCAAGCGACAAGTAGGTATTGAGATGGTTGAGAGAGAAGGTGCTAAGTTTTTTGCATATTGCCGTGGTTTAAAGGCCAAGGCACATACAGGGAGTGGACAATAATCTGGTGGATGCTTTACCCTATTTTCAGTGATTGAGGTTCTCTGTATTGGCACCAGAGGCAGAGCAGGATGGAGCAACAGTTCCACAAGAAGTATGGGAGCTAGGGACTTAAGGGCATTTTATTTAGCCAAGAAGCAGCTGGCTGAGCAAAGCAGGAAAGACATATAGAAAGGTACAGAGAGAATTCTTGGAAGTGGAGGAGAGGAAGACAATGGAAGGAAAGATAGACGACAAGATGCAGTGAATTTATTAACGATACTGGTGGAAAAGGATTATGTCCGGTGGCAATTGAAGCAAAATTGGCTGAGGTAGCATTTTATGAAATATGCTTCTGGGGTTATGGAGTGCTTAATTTGTTAAAGAATATGGGCCTGATGTACAAAAAGTTAGCTTGCGATTTCCTGATTTAGATTTTTTGCGATTAGCAATTAGGAAATTGCAAACACCCATGTACAAATGTGTCTTAGACACATTTTGCGATTCCCAGAGGGTCGCAAATAGACCTACCTCATTAATATTCATGAGGTAGGTCTCACTTTGTGACCCATTGGGAATGGTCTGCAATCACAGGGATGGTGGCCTGCTGGGGTTAGCTGACCACCATGTCTGTGATTGGTTTTTAGATAAAGGAATTTGTTTTTGTAATGCAGCCAGTTTTCCTTAAAGGGAAATGGGATGTATTTCAAAAATAAAAAGCTACCTTTTCATTTTCCATGGGACCACTGCCTGCTCTTAAAAAATGTTGGCACCCACATTCACAAAGGGGAAGGGGTCCCTTTGGGACCACTTCCCGTTTGTGAATGGGGTATCACCAACTTGAACTTGGTGGTAACTGAGAATATTTTGCGACTGCATTCCTGGTAGAAAAAATTCCTACATACCTGTGCGACTCGCTATTAGGAAGGGACGCCCTTAACAAGCCCCTTCCTAATAGGGACTTGCAAACCCTATTTTCTGAGTCGGTAATAGGTTACTGACTCCCAAAATTGGTGCATGCCAAAAAGCATTTTACCAGTCGCAAATGGCCAGATGGGCTATTTGAGAGTGGTAAAATGCTTTGTACATCTGGCCCTAAGTGCTGGCCCTGAGGTTTCGCTCAGAAGCCTGCTGCTGGCACTAACAAAGATCAGGGTGCTGCATAACAAGGCTGTACACTCTTGATTCCACTACATGCCTCTTTAATCCACCAGCAGACACTCCCTGCCTATTTATCTCACTCTTGCAGGTCCTTTTTATACCTGCTTTGTTACTGTTTTTCCATCTTCTCCTTTTGCCCCCCTTTTGCATTTTGTCTTTCTCTTGCTCTGAATCAAAATCTGCTGAGGAAAAATAAGTGCTTGTTCCCAAAAATGAGTGCCGGTGGGCGCCACCTGCAACCACCGGCTAATATCAAGCACAGTAGGTGAGGGCTGAATGAGTGGAAGGGGGGACTTTGAAATAAAGGTGTTAAAAGGGTGTTCCAGGGTAAAGAGGAAAGTGAAAGAGAGGAAGAAGCCGATTACAACAGTACTGCATGAGATCATGACTCTGGCAAGAGTCAGTGCGTGCCTGCCTTGAAGACTGTTTTACTTAGAGCCATATTTATCTGGAGAGTTCAGAGTGTCAGAGGTGGTGGGATTCAAATAGATATGAGGGAATGGGTGTTGAAGATATTTGTGAGGGGGTAGGATTGTCGTGAGAGTGAGGAAAAGTAAGACTGACCAGAAGAGGAAAGGAAGCTGGGTGACTTTTTGGAGGTCTAGTAACAGGAGGAATTGTCTGGTAAGAGCATAGGAAAAGTACAAGAAACTGAGAGGAGGGGAAAAGGGTAGGCTGTTCATGAACGGAGGAAACAGAGTGACAGACAAGTAGGTGGTGGGTGCATGAATATATGACGTTACAACACAAACGATTACAACGCATGCTTTTACAATGCGGTTTTTACATTGCAACTGCCATTACATCGCATGATTTTACAACGCATGCCATTACAGCGCATTTAAAAAAACTACCATTACAACGCATTCCATTACAACACATACCATTACAACGCATACCATTACAACGCATAATACTCTTAGTGCAACAGTAGGGTAAGTGTTGGATAGCGTAGGGGTAAAAATTAGTATTCCCACTCCAGTGAGTGCAACAGTAGGGAAAGTGTTGGATAGCGTAGGGTTAAAAATTACTATTCCCACTCCAGTGAGTGCAACAGTAGGGAAAGTATTGGATAGCATAGGGGGTAAAAATTACTATTCCCACTCCAGTGAGTGCAACAGTAGGGAAAGTGTTGGATAGCGTAGGGGTAAAAATTACTATTCCCACTCCAGTGAGTGCAACAGTAGGGAAAGTGTTGGATAGCGTAGGGTTCAAAATTACTATTCCCACTCCAGTGAGTGCAACAGTAGGGAAAGTGTTGGATAGCGTAGGGGTAAAAATTACTATTCCCAACTACCCCAAGACCCATATCCAGCATAAAACTTAAAATTATCCATTACTTACCTTATGATGCGTTGTAATGGCATGCGTTGTAATGGCATGCAATGTAAAGGCACTTGCGTTGTAGCAGTTGCGTTGTAAAAGCAGTGCGATGTCATGACTGCGATGTAATGGATGTTTCCCGGGTGCATTGAGTAGGTGCCTGAAGTTGGAAGATTGGAAAGGAATGGAGTATGTGACACTTTCTTTCAGAATAGGGGTAGAGTAGGAGGCATATAGGTTGGGGAGAAATGAGGAAAGATTAAGAGATTTGGGAGACGGAGATCCACAATGATGTGGGGGTGTAGGAAAGTGGATTATTATTTGGGATGGGCAAGCACTCATCACAAAGGATAAGGCCACCACCTGCTAGTTGTCATACAAATAAAATAAAATAAACTTGTGCTCAGTCCCAGGAAATGTGACACAAAGCAGTCAGGCGTAATTCAAAGACAATGTGTAAAGTATTTAAGCAATGCATACACACTAGAAAAAGTCACACAAATCACAATAAAATTGCACAATCAATGTTAAAATAAAGACAAGACTTGTATGGGTAAATAAGACCAAAATGACAAAAGTCCAATAACGGGAAACAGAGATACACATTTTTAAAGATTTAATTGAAAATAGCGCCATAAAGCACAATGCACCAATGTTAGTCTGACAAAGTGGTAGACAGGGGCTTTGGAAAGATTTGAGGCCGACCGCGATGAATTCCATGTTAGATACAACAAGTGAGTTAGTACCAATTAAAGTCTGAAAGTCAGAACATTTTGAAAAGTTTCAAATGTAGGAAGGATTTCTGATCCTCATGTACAAAGCAATTTTACAGTCGCAAAGGTCAAATCAGAGCCTTTCTGATCGTAAAATGCAATTTTTAAATGTGCAAAACCCAAATTGCACATCGATAACACATTACTGAACCGCAATTTGGATTTGCTAGTAAAAAACGAATTGGTATGTGAAAGGGACCAGGAAAGGGCGTCCCTTCCAAATATGAATTCCTGAAGTTATGTATTAATGCTTTTTTATTAAAATCCGATTTCAAAACATGAATATTTTACAACCTCCTCAAAGGAAGTGGTAAGCCAGTCACAAATGGGAAGTAATGTGGACAAAAACATTTTGTAGGAGCAGGCAACGGTCCCTGGGTCCACTGGTTACCCCTAAAAATGTTTGCAAAACCTTTCTTTTAGGAAAATAGGCTGCATTTAAAAAAAAGATTGCTTTATTTCAATACAATCACAGACATGGTGGTCTGCTAAACCTAGCAGGCCACCCGACCTGGGACTGTATCCAATGGTAGTGGGTCACTATTTGCGACTTACCTCATGCATATTAGTGCATATGCATATAATCGCATTGCAACCCACAATGATTCAGTAGTTTGTGAGCCAAGCTATTATTACACAGGTTGGTTTGCAAAATACTAATGCATTTAGTAGAAGTCGGTGAGAGAATTGCAACCACTTCTACAGTATCCATTATAATACTAGAGGTGAACAATAAATTCCGCTCCACCAGTGATTTTGGCAGAGTTTTGGCCGCTCCACGTTATGCGTGTAATGCAGAGTAATGGACAAACTGCCTTGTGACTGAGTTTTTTCTACTCGAGCGGGGACAAGATCAACTCAAGAAGCAGCACCCTCTGATGCACCGCATGGTGCCATTTGCTCTGATTTTTCATGTGGAATGAGCTCCTGGCTCTAAAATCAGCGCAAGCAGGGTGGCGTGCCTAATTCCACCTGCTTGAGGAACTCTGCTGAATCTCATGGATTTTTTTGTGTAACTCTGCGTAATTCGGCGTAGTGAAACTTCATGAGCTGTAGGAAGCTAGCTCCGTATAAACTATGCCAAAATAAGGTATAATGTGCACAAAGTCCAGTGGATCCCCAGAGGCTTTACAGAGGCTAAAGCAGATAATACTATTGCTCTCATTTGGGGTAGTGTGGGTGAGCAGTTAGGCTTATCAGAGGGCTGTGTAAAGCATTTGTTGTACACACTCAGGCAAGAAAGGATTACACACATTCCCAAGTCCTATGGGGGCGACTGTATTGTTGTGAATATTAGGGACCAATTGATTGTTCACCACTTACTTACCTCAGGTGCACACCTAAACCGGAGAGGATCTAATATTCTAATGCAACCTCTTTGCTTCCTTTACCTGCATTTTAACGAGAGGAAGGGATCAGGTTGGCAGCGCCAAAGAGCTGAACAGCTTAGTAGATCTTGGCGGGCAGTTGCTGCCACAAGTAGCAACCTTATCCCACCAAACCTGCATTCTCTGATGTGGGCCTTGGGAAATTCTGGAGCGAGACACAGGCCATTCGGGGACGGGATGTTGTTGCAGTAATGAAGATGGTGCTGGAGAAAACCAGCCGTCTTAGAGATCACAACACATCGCTAGGGAACCTGACAAGTGCATTTTTTTGCCACAAGTCTGAGTGGGAGGGCGAGGTGTTCCTGGACTCTATACTACCCCCATGGGTGCGAGCCCTATTCCTACAATTTAAATATGGGTGTTTGCCTGTAGCAGACCTTACAGCAGAATGGAGGGAGGCGAACCAGAAATCTGAGTGTTGCCCATGCGGGCAAACTCCCCGCGAAAGTGACAAACACATATTGTTCTTTTGACCCCTCTTTGCAAAACCGAGGTTCAAATGGATTGCCCCCATGTGTAGATCCCTCTGCTTATTGTCGAAAGGATTGGCATATAGAATATGAAAAAGTGACACAACCTCGATCGTGGTGGTGGCCGTCTCTAACTTCTTGTATGCAGCTTGGATAATTAGAAGTAAAGTGTTAAAAGCCACAGAAAGCTAGGTTGTGAATGCCCCCTTGTGATTTTACACCCCCTTGATTGATTTTATGGATATTTAATGTTATTTATTGTTGTTTTTATGTGTGTTTATTTTTGTTTTAAGATGTTCTTAACTGATGTATACTATTTTAATTATAAAACAATGTTTCGAAATATTAATAAACAATACTATACAATATGATTACACACACTCAATGACTAAAATCAAGACCAATAGTTTGTAAAGATGTTACTTTGTTATTTTTATCACTAGAACCAAAGAAACTTGGTTGCAGGTAAGCAGTGGCTGCTCGCCGAGGGAGTGCTGCGGGGCGGTGAGGCGGGGGAGGGGCAGGGTGGGGGGGGGTAGTGGAGTCCGACATACGACGGACAGGAGTAAGGTAAGTAATTAAATAAATAAAACAATTTACCTTCCGCGCGCTGCATTGCCGAGCTGCCCCCCCACCCTGCCCCGTCACACCGGCCCGCAGCACTCCCTCGGCGAGCCGCCACTGCAGGTAAGTACAGTTTTCAAACTGGCAATACTTTTCAATGCAGTAAATAAATACTTATTGCAGGACTTCAGTTCAGTAAGATATATGCAGTTTTTAGAAATAGCAATACTTTTCAGATCATGAAACGCATACACTTAGTGTAATATTTCAACTGAGCAATGTTATCCTACAGAAGGAAGACAACAATGTGATTTTACAGGTAAGTACACAACTTACAATTCCAGTCTCCAGGGTTTAAGGTCAGCAGAGGGCAAGGTTCAGGTAAGCACAAACACTGCACCAGTAGTGGCACTGGAGGCGGCCGGGTGCAGAGGTCAAATCTGGAGTTTGGGCCCAATGTTAACCAATGGGGAGTGGGGGTGCTTGAAAACACGCTGCTTGCAGGTAGGTAAAGCGGCTGCTGAGTTTAAGCTTCGGAGGTTTGGGCAAGTACAGGGGGGCCACGAGGCAGCACCAAACATACACCACCAGCAGCACTAGGGTGGCCGGGTGCAAACCCGGTGACGGGCTCCCATTGCAAGTCAAAGGGGGAACTCCGTGCTGGAAACAGGCTGCAGGAGTCGAACCGGAGGCTGCACGAAGAACATCAGCAACAGCAGAGGTAAGATGGGATGCTGTGGGTCGCAGGGACACTATCAGTCGAGCTCCCCAAGGCCCAGGTGCTTCGGTGCTGGGGTGTACTTTAACGTTGGGTTTCTCACCCCGGAGCCGGTCGCGGTTGGGGGGTGCCTTCGGATTTACACTGCAGGCATCGTCGTGGACTCCAGGAGGAGTCAGCCAAAGCTGGATTTCTGGATCAGTAGGCCACCTGGACTCAGGCTGGAGTGTTGGGTGCAGAGTAGTCAGGAATCGCGGTTCCAGAGGGCACCAGAGACCTTTGTCTTGGTTTCTTGGGGACAGATCCACTGTCCTCTGGAGTTCTGGTTTTTGTCAAAGGCAGGCAGTGCTCGCTGGCGTTCTGGAGGTCTCTAGCTGCAGGAGAGGCATTGTATTCTTTGCAGGATCTTCGAAGTTGCAGACAGGCCGGTAGGGCTGGGGCCAAGTCAGTGGGCATCTTCAGTCTTCTCTGCACAGCGTCTTCTTCGTCTAAGATTTAAGGTTCCGGGGTGTCCCCAAATACTCAATTTAGAGGCGTTCCAGGGGTTGGAAGGTAGTAGCTCATGGGCGACTGTCATTTAAGGTGACTACACCCTTAGTATGTCCCCTCCCTTAGGGGAGGGGCAATACCCCTAAACCTATAGGCTGAAATACTCCAAAACAATATGGAGGATTTTCAAAGGAGGGGGTCACTTCGGCTCAGGACACTTTAGGGGTGGTCCTGGCTGAGAGGGGACACACCTCTCCTGCTTACCCATTTTCCAGCCGACCTTGCTGCCAAAAGTGAGGCTTGGTCAGAGAGCGGGCATCTCCACTAGCTGGAGGGGCCTTGGCTAGCATAACAAAGGGCAGGAAGCCTTTGACGCTCACCGCCCTTTAATGTTGTTCATGCTTGGGGATAGGTATGAAGCACCGCCCCCCAGAGCAAGCTTTGTTTCTGACCCAAGAGAACACAAAGCTCCCACCTGAGGTAGTCAGAAAAATGTCTAGAAGTGGCAGGCTGGTGCAGACCACTCAAGCACACACTAGTGGGTTAGTAGGTTTTCAGGGGGCACCTCTGAGGTGCCCTCTGAGTGCATTTATAAATGAAGCCAGCACTGGTATCAGTGTGGGCTCATTAACCTGAGATGTTTGGTAACAAATATCTGGGAATTCGGTGAAGCCATCATGGATCTGTGGAACTCGTAGTGACAAGCTCCCAGCCCATGTACTCAGTATGGCTTCACCTTGCACCTATAATGTCTAAGAAAGGACTTATACACTGTAGGGGCATATCTCCTCTGCAGTTGTGCCCTCACAAGAGTTATAGTGCACTCTGCCTTAGGGCTGTAAGGCCTGCTGTAAGGGTGACTTACCTATGCTTCTCTCAATGCTGGTAGGCCAGGCACACATGGATGTTCGCCAGGTCGACTCTTCACTTTTATCTGCACCAAACCATGCAGGCTACAGTGGCAGTGTGCATTAGTGGGCCTCTGCTGAAATTGTAGGCTGGGAGCAGGTTTGTTGAGCTGGAGGTATGGAGCTTTGGACATTTCTTGCAGAAAATGATTTAAGTCCCACCGCAGAATGAGACTTAGGGCCTGATTTAGATCTTGGCGGATGGGTTACTCCGTCACAATGGTGGCGGATGTCCCATCCGCTGAAATATAAATCCCATAGGATATAATGGGATTTATATTTTGGCGGAACGGATATCTGTCAGCGTTGTGACAAAGTAACAAGCCCAGGCTTTTCTGGTGAAGACATGAGGAGGTGAGGAATCCCCCCAGACAGGTTCATTTGTGGTTTGCTGCATTCCTGTGAGCTGGGAGGGACACACACTGGAGGGAAAAGGAAGAGACTCCCTTTATATTTCAAAAGACTGCTCTTTGATTCAGTCATAGATCAGAAGGAGGGGCATGTACACATCTCAGGAATGGAGATGGGACTGATAAGGGAATCAAAGAGTAGCGCTGGGATTAATCTTTTGATGCACATATCACTGTGGCTAACATCCAGGATTGAACTCTGGTCACTCCCAATGAATTGTGTTGTGGACAATCAGCTTCAGAATCATGCCTGCTGGGACAGACATATTTCATGAGGAAAGAACAAAGTGAGAAGTGTTCACTTCAAAAGAAGCAGAACCCAAACATAAAACTTCAAAGACTCATACCGTTAATAACATTTGGTGTCTGGAATAGGACTATAAGAAGAGGAGGTTGAGTCCCCAAAGATTTGTCATCTGCTGAGCAGCCAGATGGGCTGTGTGATAAGGGGGAGCTCTGCAAGACTTCTGTCTGTGACCAGGTCGGGGGGCCAAGGCCTGCTAGTCTCCGGGCTGGGTAAGGTGACATCTCCCAGGAAAAACAAGACCACCTGCTCTGGAGTCTGGAGCACACGCGCCTGTCTGCTTGCCAAGGTCAGTGTGCCCTGTGAGGAAGAGAGCGTTGGAGGGAGCTAGGTCCAGTGGGAAGCACCACCCTGAAACTCCCTGTGCAAGGTGAGAGAATTCAGATGTGCACCGATCAGGCCATCGCCCATGTGCAGGAATGTTTTTGGTGACCCCCATATGCCAGGAGAGAGCCACCGCAGACTGAGAAGTGTGTTGAGCTCCATGAAGGGCTGGCTATGATTGTATTGCTGCTCTGCGGTGACCCCATATGCCAGAGCGAGTCACTGGTAAACTACCATTTCAAGGAGTGCCAAGTTGTGCTGTGGCGATGAGGCTGTAAGAGCCTGCACCCGTATAACCACGTACCCTGTATGGACTTCCAGTACCAACTTTGCCAAAGGCTTCGGGCGGTCGTCCAAAGGAGAGACTGAGACTACAACCTTCGGGCTGGACCCACACTGTGAGGAAACTGCCTCCGACTCACCACAGAGGACTGCCGGTGATGCCGTGGATAAAGTTCCATCTTTGCTGGCTCCAGTCGGGAGCTGAAGAAAGGACCCCCCCCCCGTTGAACAAAGTCAACTTACCACATATTCATGAGCAGGGAGCTACTCCGACATCCGACAGACCTCTGGCAGCACAGCTCAGGAAAGAGAGACCCTGCGCTGCCGGGTGCTGCTCCAAGCTGAGTAGGACTTGTGGGTGAAATTTGAAGGCACAGGCTGCATTGTTGAACTCTTCTGTGATGCAAGAGTGGGTAAGATGTGAACTGGACCAGTTGGGCCTCAGGGGACTCGCTGCTAATGGTGCTGCAGCACCATAGACATTTTTGACTAAATTCCTAAAGAGTCAAACTGAGAATTCTTGAGTATGGTCTAATAGTTTGCAATCCTTGATGTGGCAACCAGTGAGTGGGGAATAACCCTGAACACCTTACACAATGGAGGGTGGGACAGGGTTTCGCCTGACAACCATTACAATCCCAACTTCAGGGGGGATTGTGCTGTTTCTTCTGAATGTCATAATTCGCTGCATGTGTAGAGTAAATAATAATAAAATACTAAGTTTCTAGTAAAAGCAAGTATTTTGCTGGAAATTGATTTACTGCTCGTACTGTTTTCACTTTGAGTTATGGGTTGTGTTCACTAACCTGTAGCTACATCCCCCTGTGGGAGCCTTGACTGCTCGACTTCAGCTACCACTGAGAGTCAAGAGCAGAAGAGGAACTTGGCCCAGTTGAGTGGGATCCATAGTAGGTTGGGCCCTCGGACATCAGGAGTTAAAGGCCTCTACCACCACGTTTGGACCCAGTAACTCCTGCCTTCCCCATGGCCCTCTGAAAGGGGTTCTGACAAACTGCAAGCTTCACAAATGAATAACTCTCTTCAAACCCCACTTATGAGAAAAAACATATAGTAAATGTTGGTGAATTCTTTAGGTGTAGGAAACCATAAAATATTGATGTTATTAACTTTAATGTGAAATATCTGACTGGTCATGTTTATTCGATACAAGATCTCAATGTTAAATACGCTTCACCTATGTCCAAGTATATTCATTGTGCTTTATTAAAAATTGCTGCTAAAAAAAACCCTACCCACAGGCCTGTTTCATCCCTGTCTGTCTTGACCCTGCTGCCCCACCTCACTTCTATAGTCCCTCTTTCATGTCACCTCTGACCTCCCACCCAGCAGCCCCATATCATTGGTAGCTTACCATGACATATCTACGGTGACCTCTCCGTAGCACTGCAGCAACTCTTGATCCCTCATCCTCACCTGCCCTGTCTCACCTCTGATATAATGCAAATACTATCTCATTTCAAACATTACCTCCCTCTTCCCTACTTTCTCCTCTAACACCTGAACCACCCTCTCTCATTGGAGCATCTTATGTCTGCCCCCATGTCTCTGTGTCTCCTCTGGCAAACACCCTTGTCATCCCACCTCACCCCTGACCTCCTCCGCCTGCTGCCCTGTCTTTCTTATGACCTCCCTCCCTCCACTGCCCTTTCTCATCATCAGCTCAGTTCCCCTTGTAGAACCATGTCATCTCTGCCATTTCCACATCTCTTCTTCACTCTCACTCACTCCCACTACCCCTTTCCCCAAGCTGTTTAGTCCCACCTCATGCCCTCTGTACCCCTGTCTCACACCTTACCCCCTCTTCCATATGGCCCTGTGGTGCCTCTTGCCCATTGCCCCACTGCTCTGTCTCATCTCTGCCCCTTCTCTCCCCACTGCCCCATATCACCTCTTGCCCCCTCCTTCCACTGTCCTGTCTCACCACTGGCACCATTCGCCCACTGTCTACTCTCACATTTGTCCCCATCCCTCTTGAAGCCATGTCTTACTTATGATTCTACCCCCTCTGACTCTGTTTCCTCTGGTCTACCTCTCCCATAGCTCTGCCTGTCATCTGGCCCACCTTCCCTAGTGTCTCATGTCATTTCTAATCCCACTGTCTTCACTGCACTGCCTCACTTCTGGCCTCATACCCTGCTGTCCTGTGTCACCTCTGCCACCTCTCACCACCTCTCTTCCATCTCTCCATAGCCTTCTCCCCGATGCACTATCTCACCCCTGGTCACCCACCAACCACTAACCTAGCATCTCTGCCGCCCCTAACTCACTACTGCCACGTCCCATCTCTGGTTCCACTACCTCTAATGTCCCATATCACCTATGGCTTGACTCCTCCCACTGCCCAATGTCACATTTGTCCCTTCTCCCTGCTTGTCACCTCTAGCCTCCCTATACAGGTAGCTCTGTCTCAACTTTGGCCCCACAAACTTCTGTCCCATGTCACCTCTGACCACCTTCCTCAAGCTGTCCTATTTTATCTCTGGCCCCATACACCCTTAGCCCATTCTCACATCTTATCCCCTCACTCCATGCTGCCCCGTCTCACTTAGGCTTCCTGATCTACTGTCTCATGTAATCACTGATCCCTTCTACCCTGTGTCTTATCCTACTTTTTTCCTGCCTCACCTACTGTCCAGTCTCACATCTGGTGCCCCTCCTTATACCCGCTGCACTCCCATAGCTCTGTCTAACCACTGAATCCCCCATAGCACCCTCTCACAGAAAACCCATTCTCCCATAGCTCTGAGTCATCTCTGGCTCCCTCTTCCCAAAAGTCTGTGTCGTCAATGCCCCCCCCCACTATCCCAGGCCACTTACCCCTACCACACTCTGTCCCATGTCTCCTCATGTTCCCTGGCTGTTCTGTAATCCATCTGGATGTCCTCTCATCACTGCTCCCTATCTCCTAGGGCCTACCTCTTTCCACTGCCCCATCTCACCTCTGGCTCATCTCACATTTACCACCTCTTGCCCAATTGTAGGGGTTTGCAAACCTATAACTAGGAGTGTGTGAAATTATGCCTGAGAGACATTTCCCATTCCCACATTGGTGGTGCTAAATGTGCCATACTGGCATCACTAGTAATGTTTTGTATTTATTCAAGATGGGCTTCCGCAGGCCTGGGCTCCACTCCCAGACTTCGGTGGGGTAAAAGGCTCATGGTCAGAGCTCTGGTCAACGTATGAGGGCCCCCAGGACCTGGGGTCTGTGTGCTAGCCCACTGTGTCTTGCTGTGCCCAGGACTGTCTTATGCAGCTCTGTGGAGAGCTCACTGCTCTGCCGGGATGAGAAGCTCTTACCAGACACTGGGTCAGAGACCCGAGAGGGTGCAAGACCCCAAACATGGGCTCCAAACTCTAGTGCTGCAACTTGCCCAGGATCGGGTCACGAAGTCTCAGGTAGGGCTCCCCTGCTTCTCTGGCCTACCAAGCTCTGACTGGGCTCTGTGTCACATCTCTGACTGACCCAACATGACGCCCGAGACCTGGGTTCCCTGCATCGGCCCACCATGTCTTAGAGTGTCTAGGAAGGGCTTGTGTAGGCCCGGGAAGGGCTCACCCACATCTCCAGCTTGAGAAGTGCTGATGGGGTCTAGGCAGAGCTCCAGCTGACCTAGGGGTGCAATCTCTGGGCTTCAATATCCAGCCTCTTATGCTACACAGTGTCCAGGATGAGTGCCCAAAAGAGGGTTCCTGGCTGCTGGCCTAAGAGCTCAGACCATGCCCACTTTCAGAGCTCCAGCTGGTCTGGGGGTGCAAGGCCCCTACCCTGGACTCTATGTACTGGACTATTATATCACAAAGAGCCCAGGTCAGGGTCCCACAGGCCCAGAGAGGTTTCCCCAGCTTTGCTGGAACAAGAAGCTCTGACAGAGGCCCAGAGTCAGAGCTCTGGCTGGCCCATGGATTCAAACCCAAAGTCAGGGATTCCACTCTCCAGCCTATTGTGTTGCAAAGTGATCAGGATGGGGTCCCGTAGTCCTAGAGAGTTCTCCCCTGCTCTGCTTTGCCAAGATAAGAAGCTCTAATCGGGCCCTAGTTCAGATCCCCATGGCCCAAGGGTTCAAGCCTCTGACCCTGGGCTACATTTACCAGCCCTTGGATTTGTAAAGTGCCCTGTAAGGGCTTCCGTAGGCCTTGGATGGCTCAACTACTTTGCCAGGTTCAAAAGTCCTGACTGGGTCCATGGTCAGAGCTCAGGAGGCCATCGAGAGAAGACCCTCAGGACCTGAGGTTTATGCGCCAGCCCACCTTGTCCCACAGTGGTCAGGATGGGTTTCCGTAGGCCTGGGGGCGGCTTTCCTGCATCGCAGGGTTGAAAAGCCCATACAGAGTGTCAGGTCATAGCTCTGACAGGTTCTGGGAAAGGACTCCCAGGAACTGGGGTCCATGCGCCAGAGCGTCGCGTCTCAGAGTGCCATGAACTGGCGTCTGCATGTCCTGGGATGGTTCCCATGCGTCACTGGGATGAAAAGCCCTGACCGGTCCTCTAATCAGTCCTCAGGTGGTGCTCCCATACTCTGCTGGGGTGAAAAGTACTGAGCGGACATGAGTGAGGGCTCCGTAGGGGGCTTCGTGTCTGGCTGGGCCTAAGGATTGGCCCGTGGCACAAGCCCCATGATGTGGAGTCTTTATGCGCCCACAGTTCAAGCAGAAGTCCTTTATAGCAGGAACCATGCAACCAGATGGCCGTTTTGTTCCAGAAGTAACAATTCAGGCTCATTTGAATCTTCAAGATCAGCTAGGGCTCCAGGAGGTTGGAAACATTAGCTCAAATGTTTCCCTCTGTTACCCGGTGTGCAAGGATTACAAGAAATGCTAGTGATCTTTCTCCACATGAGTAGGGACCAAGGTCTTCGGGACCTTTCAGTTGTCCGGCCATGAGCGTTGTGATGACCCTGGCCAGGCTGCCCCATGCCCCAAAAGGGCATGGGTCCCCAGCTGCCATTTGACCCTGACTGATGAACCTAATGAGGTGCCAGGCTTCCCAGAGAAAATGAAGAGTTTCTAAAAAGTCATATCCCAGGCAGGGCAGCCTGCTTGGGGATACCAGGATGTCCTGATAAGGGTTCATTTGAAGCTTCAAGCTGGAAGTTCCAGACATTTGCTTGAAAGTCCCTCCCCTTTGTCACCCTGTGTGCAGGCATCACAAGAAACACTAGTGTCCTTCATTCGGATCCTGTTCAGGAGTCAGCCTTCCTGGACACTAGGCAGGGACTTGAAGTAAACATCCCAGAGAGGGTGGCCCTCTTAGGTATGGTCTAGCTGGCACTATAATATGATTGATTTGGCATATTTGGTCCATTTGGGGATTAGCCTTTGTTTCAAACAAACAGCTTCAACTCTGCCTGGGGTTATCTGACTAGAGAATGTGCCACTTGGGAAAGCCCACCTCTCAAAAGGTCAGCTCCACACAGCAGAGCAAAGGTCAAACTGCCTGTCAGTTTTCCCCTAAGGGTCTGACCAGAGTGAATGGGGTTTTAGTTGTGCTAGACCTAGATGTGGCCTGGTGGCCCAGGCCCAGTGTGCCACACTATTGCCCTTTCTCTACCCAATACATTTCTACAGCAGCTTGGAATGATTCTTTCCTGGGGAGTCCCCGCTGGCTCAAGCTGGTGGTAAAGCCAGAATCCATTTGTCTCACTCAGGCTCATGGTAGGTTAGTTAATTAAAAAGCCAGGTCTTCAGAGTCTTATGGTATTCAAGAATAGAGGAGGAGGTCTGATGTGAAGAAGATCGTTCCAAATTTTAGGAGCAATGTAAGTGAACACTCGTCCTCCTGATCTGGTTCTGTGTATGCGTGGGATGTTTGCGAGAAGGAGTTCTGCAGAGAGGAAGTGTCTGGATGGTTGGTGGAAGGAGATGCGACTGTTCAGGTAGGTGGGGCCTGAGTTGTGTAGCGTCTTGAATGTGTATGTGAGAAGTTTAAATAGATTGCATTTGTCTATTGGAAGCCAGTGTAGTTCCCTGAGAAGTGGTGTAATTTGATTTCTACGTGGGAGGTAGAGGATGAACCTGGCTTCTGAATTCTATATTGTCTGTAGTCTTCTAGTGAGTTGCTTGATGATCCCAGCATAGAGGGTGTTCCCATTGTCCAACTTGCTGGTGACTAGGAGATTGCGTGTCAGTTTTTCTTCTTTTGCTTGGGAGTCATTTCTTGATTTTCCTCAGTCTCTTCAGGGTGTGGAAGCAGGGTGCAGTGGTTGCGCTGACTTGTGCAGTCATGTCCAGTTTGCTGTTGATGATTATTCTGAGTTTCCTGGTGTGGTTTATGGGTGTGGGTTTGAGTTCGGCCAGCCACCATTTGAAGTTCCACGGTGAGGTGTTCTTGCCGTAGATCACGACTTTTGTCTTGTCTGTGTTGAGCTTGAGACTGTTGGCTTTCTTCCAGTTTGTTACTTCGGAAACGGATGCGGTGAACTTCTTTCTTGTGTTGGGGGTCTTTTCCAAGAGGGAGAGTATGAGTTGCTTGTCATTTGCATGGGAGAAGATGTTGTTGTTGTGTGCATGGATGACATTGACCAGAGGGATCATATATGCATTGAAGAGAGTGGGACTGAGCGAGAGGGTCTCCTCAGATGACTTTGCGGGCTTCTGAGCAGTAAGGTGCTAGGCTGACAGTTTGTATGCCATCCGTTAAGAAGGAGCAGATCCAGCGGAGAGCAGGTCCTTGGATGCCAGTCTCATGCAGGCGTCTGATAAGGATGGGGCTTGAGACTGTGTCAAATTCCACAGAGAGGTCCAGGAGAATGAGGGCTGCCATGTCTCCCCTGTCAGTGGTCATAGGGATGTCATCTTTGGCGGCAATGACTGCTGTTTCTCTACTGTGGTGGGGCCTGAATGCAGACTACATGGCATCAAGGAGGTGGTGGTTGCTGAGGTGGTCAGTGAAGCATTGGTTCATTAGTTTCTCTAAGACCTTTGCTGGGTATGGTAGGAGGGAAATGGGTCTGTAGTTTGAAAGCGTGGCTGGGCAAGTGGATTTTGTTTTTCAGCAGAGCCATGACGATGGTATGTTTCCAGGTGTTCAGGGATGTGGCTGAGTCAATGGAGGCACTGAGATAGGTTTTAGTGCTTCACTGATTGGTAGGAGTCCTTTGGTGAATCATGGTGGGGGCAAGGGTCAGATGTAGCCCCCAAAGTGGTTGGTCTTCATGGAAGCAGTAATTTCAACAGCAGCGACAGCAAGCCACGAGGTCAGAGTTCGTTCATCGTCATGATGGGAAGTTGAGTTGCAACTGTAATGGGTTCCAGTTGAGGATCGAAGTTGTTGTTTATTGAGGTGATTTTGTTGCAGAAGAATTCTGAGAGCTTGCTGCAAAGGTCTTTTTAGTGGGTGATATTGCTGGAGGTAGCAGGAGGGGTGGTAAAATCTTTGATGATGGAGAAGATTTCCTTGCTACTGTTAGTGCTAGCGTTGATGTGATCTACATGAGCTGTGTGATAGGTGTTCCGTACATGCTGGTGGTAACGTCTTAGGGCTGATTTGAAGAAGTCTTTATCTGATGTGAATGTTACTGCCGTGTTCAGTGGTGGCATATGGAAGCAGTGCAGCGAGCGGCAGCCTGGGTTTGGCACACCAGCAGCGCACCCAATGCGCGCGACCGCTGCGCATCCTCAATGCAGCCATCATTAACTAGGTCCTAGGAGAAGGGCAGACCACAGGGTAGGATGGGTGAAAACCAGTGATTTCACTTCCTGTGTGGTGGATGATGGGAAATGAAGTTTCTGTTGCTTAGCTTCTTCTTCTTTTGTAGAGACTTTTGGCTGGAAACCAGCGATGTCACTTCATGTGCAAATGCATGATGGGAGATCCAAGGATGTCATTTCCTGAGCAATTGGATGGTGGGAAGTCCAGTGATGTCACTTCCTGTGCAGATGGATGATGGGAAATGAATTCCTCTTGCTTTGGCTTTTTTTTAAAAGAGAGTTTTGGTGGGAAACCAATGACGTTACTTCATGTGCAAATGGATGATGAGAGATCTAGTGATGTCACTTCCTCTCTAGATCGATGATGGGGCATCCAGTGATGTCACTTCCTGTGCAGATGGATGATGATAAATGAAGTCCTCTTCCGTGGCTTTTTCTTTTAAAAAGAGTTTTGGCAGTAAACCAATGATGTCACTACCAGTGCAGATGGATGATGGGAACTCCAGTGGTTGCATATCAGAACAGCAAATGTGGCCTGACCGTAGCCAGATTCACAAAGGTAAATTTTCACTTTTGTGTAAGTTTACCTCTTTTTCACTATTCACAAACTATTTGCGGTGCTTTACAAACACACACTCCATATACTCTGCACCCAGAGACTCTGCAGTTGGGGTGGAAAACTCCGCACACATAAGTATGTGGATTATGGAGTTGTGAAACTACGAACGTAGTTTGTGAATTGCATGTTGTGGAATGCTTTGTAGATCTACAAAACGTACTACAAAGGGCAGTTTGTGAATAGGGTCCAGCGTCTTCTGTGCAGTTCTGTCTGCCATAGCACAGCAATATAGAAAGCCACCAGGCCTGCTTAGGTCTGTATAGGGCATTGCTCAACTGCACTTCAGCTGACCAGGTCAAATGATAACAGTTACAAATTGAAGTTATAATCTCGAGGAACTCTGCCATAGAGCCTCTATGTTCCCAATACTTTGTTACTGGTGCTGCCTTTGTCTCCATTTTAACCAGGGATTGCACGGACAGTCCCAGGGGTCGCAAGGGCTGTGCGAAGGGTCACAGTTGGGACCCCTGGCGACCCCCAAATGACGTCCATGTACTCATGTAAGTTCACACAGCCGGTACAGTGAGCCAAATGACTCAGTAAATCAGATATGATTACTTTGATGGCTCTATCTTTTACATGGATAACTGTGGTAATACTACAACTAAAATATGCTGCTGCTGAGAGCTCACATCCAATGATGCATGTATTTATAACACCAAGACCAATCTTAGCCCTCCCACCCGCTTTGATGACTCTAGATAATGTAGGTCCTATTGTATGTTCCCTTAATGGTCATGTTACATTCAGGAGTCAGTCCTACCAACTTTCAAATGTATTTTTCTTAGACATCAATGAAAAATAATAATACAGGACTCTTTAAAAGGCCTATAAAATGAGTACACTTTAATCCTGTAATGAGGATCCATTAGAGGACAAGTCTGGCGCCAGCAGATGCGGTAATTCCAGCGCCAATGATGTAAATTAATGTTGGTAGAGGTAAAAAGCTCAAAGTTGGATCTTGGAAACTGAGCTGACAGTCTGATGTGAGGCGAGCTACTGCCTGTCCCAGCCCCTGTTTCTTGGGGTCCTCTTGATGCTCCTAAGCATTTACTTTGAAAAGATTAGTGTTCAAAGCAGGCAGGTCGTCTGAGTACTACAAGTAGGAATAATGGAGTAGGACTCTAGGTCTATTTTGCTAGTTTTTGTAATTGGGGCCATGATCTTCATACTGTGTAAACCTGGGCAAAATTTTAATTATGCTGATGTATTTGGTTTCATTTTGGTAATTTCACGTAACAAAAGTTATGTGAAATTTCCAACATTATGCCATTATGCCACATTGTGTAATTTTAGGGAGAAATGTTAATGCAAGATGTACAGTTTGGGTAATTTTTTTAACATGAGAGGCATTCCAAGTAAATTTTTTACCCGAGCGAACCGTTCTGGCAATTTTTGAGCATGAAATTACAAATCTGAACGTGAGCAGCTGTGTCTTTAATGTGGGTGGTCATTTAATTTCAGGTAGATTTTTTACCTGATTGGACCGTTCGTATAATTTGTGTGCATTCCAAAGTCTAAACATGAATGAAGTGATTTAACTGCGAGAGGGTGGAAATCAATTTGAAATTACATTTTCAAGTTGAATGTTAACCCAAATGAACTGTCCAGGTAATTTCTTGAGTGCAAGATGAATTTCTGTAAATTTTGTGTAATTTTGCATAATGTTGTGGTAATTTTGCGTAATTACGCTATAGCAAATTATACGAGTTTTGCTCCCCCTAGTATTGTCCTACTCAACCTGAAATTCTTGAACTGGCACAAGACAAACCAAAGCTATAACGCTTGCTGAGAATGTTTTCATTAATCAAGAACGACAGTTGAAGGTTTGAAGATGATTAGATACCATTGCAGTTCCAACAATAAACAAAGCAATCCAGTGGCCTTATTTGTATGACCCACCAAGCAGCTTCCAGGCACTAGCCGCATAATTTGACTCAACATGGGGCACCTCACCCGGCCTGGACATGGAAAGGATTGACAGATTGATGGTTCTTTCTCAATTCTGTGGGTGGTTGTGCTTGGTTGATCATAGGTGATGGAGAAATTTGTCTGGTTAATTTCAATAACAAGTCAGAATCCTCCATGCTAACAAGTTATGCAATCCCCAGTGGTCGACGTTAACTTCTTAAAGTGACAAGTGGCATTTAGCCACACAAGATCATGCAATAATAGGTTTGAGATGTCCTTAGATGTGTGAGGCTGCTCATGGGCTTCATTGAATGGATCAGAATGTGTCTACCCTTAACCCACAGGTGTGGGTAACCTGTTGAACCCAATTTGTGACAGGGGTTACGGATTGTAATTATTTCTCATGAATGAGGAATTCCCAGTGTGTGCAGGTTATAAACTCTCATTGATGAAGTCACTGCCATTCGTACACACCTCCCATAGCTACTACTACTTGGATAGTTTAGTGAGGCCCTTGGATCAGACCAGCTGGGGGTCGGCAATGGCCCCGAGCAGAGCACCAAGAAGATGATCAGACATGACTATCTAGAGGAAGTAAAAGTCTTAACAAGTTTTCTGCATGTGAACCTGCTGAAGATCATTAATGGTGGAAAGACCCAAGTGGCAACAGTGCCAGCCTGAACCGCAGTTGCCTCCCATACAAGGCCTGGTACTTATTTTTATTTTTTTGTAGTTTTTTATAGTACGAACTCGACCCAAAGCACCAGTTGCATTACAGACGGACATATTCATTCTTTTTTATTTTTTTAGGCACAGGAAGATTAAGTGATTTGCCCAGAATCACAGGACGTTTGAGCCTCCGGGCAGACTCGAACCTGGTTCCCCAGCTTCAAAGTCAGCCGCCCTAGCCATTAAGCCACACTTGCATGCTGGCCATTTGGCCGAGGATTTATAAAGGTGTTGCCTTCCTCCCACCTCTCCAGCGCCTGGAAGTAGGCAAACTTTGCAAACCTTGCTTCTGACTCTTGGCAGTGGGGCACCTAGCTCACTAGTCTATGAAAAATGCAGCTAGCTGTGCTAACTAGTGTAAATTGTAGTGCACACTAATCATCAAGACTTCAAACATACATTGTGGCCCCATGATCCTCTTCTCTCTGTGGGTCGCTTGAACATCAATTGCTCTGGGCTCTCTCAGTGTGTGGTTGGGGCTGTTGCAGGAGGCTCTTCTCCATTTGTGCCCCCAAGGTCTTACCCCCAATTGCCTGTCGCAGAACCTTCCCCCATGTCCTGGTGCGGAGCTATGCCGCTGGGGCACCTGTGCCTTTAAAACCCCTGGGCTCCTGGAGTAGCATGCTACTGGGGTGTCCCAGGACTGCCTGAATGCTCCAGTCTCAGATGCCTGCTTACGCTCTGGCCAGACGCGGTCCCTGGCTTCTAATCTATGCAGATTGGGAAAAAAGGGTATTACAACGGGGCATCTTGGGAAGGTCTGACCCTCTGTCCGAATGTAGTGACTATTCAGCTAGATCCCTGCCCCTGATTGCACAGGTAGGCCAGTACTCAATATCACAGGATCAGTATTTGCCCATGACAAATGGCATAGTGGAGCCAAGTTCACATGTAGAGCAGTATCATTAAGGCATGGTACTGAGTCAGACAGTCCTTTAAGATTTGGTAAGATAATAGGACAGTGTCAACAAATATGGGATGCGAATGTACAGAGATATACATGGACAGGAACTAACACACACCCTAGAATAGTAATGAAATTAATGCAATTTTCTCTTTTTTTCAGAGGAAATGGAACAGCAAAGGTGGGAAGGAACCTCAATTGCAACACCATCATGGACGACGCCGATATGCAGTGAGGCGCCTCCAGCTGAATGAACCACTGTTGGCAGTGTTGGGACAGGCTCCACATGCAACTACCCCTGAACTGGAATGGTCTCTGCTTGTGAAGCTACACACCTCCTCTCTGGTAATACTAGGAGTTGACGTTGTATGACCGTCCCATAAGCCATCTATAAGAATTTGTTTCTCCATCAGCGGAAGAAAAGAGCTTCAGAATGCTATGGCACTGCGGTTTGGGAAAATGACCCACAGGAACACAGACTATTCAATGGCACAAGTGGTCATTAGTAGCGTGGCGACAGTCGTTAGGGTTGCCACCGGAGGGTTGAGCCAGGAGAAAGCGGAGACGATCTTGCTAGGCCCACATGCAGTTTGCAAGCCCCCTGTGAGCACCCACGCACTTGAATATGAAGTAGAACCAGAATTAAAGTTGATAATGACGGCCATGGGTGGGGGTACAGGAGGACAATGGGACATTGGCTGAGGCCATTCAGACATTGCATGATTTAAACAAGAAAATGGTCAATGAGGGGGGTGCCTCTGATGGGTGGTTCAAGGGCTGGTTTAAATGGGTGCTGTCCTGGATGTCGGGGTTGTTCAAGGTCGTGATACCTCTGATTGTTGTGTTGCTCTTGATGTGTCTTATTTTTCGGGTCGTAATAGCAACCTGCAAGAGAATGACCGCTAACATGGGAGGATCATTCATGGTTAGGGAAAGTTCTAAGGATCTAAGGGGACAGAGTAGTGAGTATGAGGTGATCCCCCTAGAAGATTGGAGGTTAGGAGAGGTAGTTGAAAAATCAACTAGAGGGGGAATGATACAGGGAAAACTAGGATACATTATATAAAGGCCCACACAGATATGAGGTCTGAGACCTCCTTGTGAAGCTTTCAGGTCAGAGATAGTTTTAGGCCCCTGTAAGAACACAGGCCCGCGCACAGAAGCAGGGATGTGATAAAAAACAATGTGTTCAGCAGAAATAGACAGGTCATATTGCATGTTAAAGGACAGGAAAAATCTTGCAGTTAGTTGAGCTACTGCACAAAAATTAGATCATATCTTCCTCCAGACTCAGGAAACCATCAGCGATTATCACAGAGGTCACAGAAATAGGTCACCACTGTCCCCATTTGCTAGAAAGACGAGCTGAAATGTGCCAATCACATTAGGACCTGTTTCCTTTCTAAAAGTGTTGCTGGTACATGCACGCATTGATCAAGTACGTACACAGGATGGGCGACCAGATGCACGTCCTGCCTTGGAACATAATTTTAAGAGACAGTGGTCCCTTACAAAGTAATTCGTTACATTCATATGTACCACAATATTACAATGAAGATTGGGTCTATGCGTGTCAGAAATTGACAATTATAAAGATTTATTCAAAATACGAGAAAACAAAACATAAATTGGTGAGTGGGTGGGACGTGACAGGGTATTGGGAAATCAGCCGATTTCCTAACCACAGGCAGGTGACTTAAAAGTGACTTTTAGTGTAAAATTATAAATTGCAAGAAGCCACAATCAAAAATACATCTTGTACTCCACAATTAATAAGGATTTACAGTTTAGAGTTAAGATGTAAGAGTCGACGACATTTCGATCCCCAACATAGTCATGGGATCATCATCAGGACTAAGCAATAAAGCAAGTGCCTGGGAAGTTGCCTGGATAGGTAGAGGGAAAATAAGGAGGGAGAGGGTAGTGGGGGAAAAAAAGGGAAGAATTTAAAATGATATTGGAGAGGTACATTCTACAACAACAGAAGCCACCCCAGGAAAAACACTTTGAAAAACTGTACATATGAACGCGGTGTGGGGTGTTTGAAATGAGAGACAGGGTGGTAGAGTGTAAGGAGCAGAAAACAGGAGTAGGTAGTACACTGAATGGTTGACAGATAAAGTACAGGAAGACATAATAAGGAAACCAGAGACCAATCAACCCACGTGAAGAATTAAATTAAAGGCAAGCATACAATGTAGCTAGCAGTAGCAATGGTCCGGTGATCAGAAAAAGTGCAGGAGGGCAAGGTAAGGAGAACAGAGGAAAACAGAGACCGATGGTTCCCCGTGAAGAATTAAATAAAGCAGGTTTACTAAATAGCTAGCAGATGGAACAATCCGGCGATCAGTAAAACAGATGGTCGTCACAGGGTGATCGACAATTTGGTGCTACTGCCTAAGAGAAGATGTAGTGTGAGTCGGGGGATGCAGGGAACTATGAGGGGGAAGAAAAAGGGAACCAAGTAGTAATTGCCGCTTACCGTAAGGTCAGAACAGTTGACCTAATTACAGGAATGGCTCCAAGGACCTATATAATTGCCACTGCAGGACAATAGTCGGTAGCGCAAGAATAAGGATGATAAATTAGTAGGGCGCCAGATCCGCAGTAGCGGGAAAGTTGCAGCCTGTGTGGGAAGGGAGGGGGGAATTAGCGCAGAGAATTAAAAAGGGCGGGAAGCAACCCTGTCAGCGCACGAATGCCGGGAGGCGCGCTTACCGTAGTTAGGCGTGCAGAAAGGACATCATGATGATGGACCAGCCGCTGTGCTCAAAGGTGGGCACGGAATGGAGAGGGAAGCGTGGGAAACCCGGAAGATGTAGAAACCGGGGAAGTGTGGCGGCGCTTAACTGCGCATGCGCAGTGGGAAGTCACTGAAGAAGGGCTGGCGAGAGCGCTCGGGAGTAACGGTCGCCATATTAGGTATGGGTAATCAAGTGTGCTGCAGTCGGAACCACCAAGGCAGTGTGCATAGGGTACGGTAGCACCGATCAAAGAGCCTAACGGAAGCAGGGGCCCACGGAGTGTCGAGGCACAGAGATAGTTTATAATGGAAAAGGTGAAAATAAAGATATAGAGAGCAAAACAGAATGAACCGAGGTTCAAGGAAACAATAAAAAAGGGAAATACAATGTGCACTGGGGTATATGAGAAAAATAAGAAGAAAAAATAATTTTGGAACTAAATGGAATGGCAGGCTAGCGTAAAATTGCTGAAGAGTGACAAATGGCGCATTTGAAACGTGGAATCATGAAAGGAATGTGCAGGTTATAACAGTAAACGGTGGCAGCAGGTAGTCAAAAATTGCAGGACGTACAGAAGTGCTACGTAAGAGTCCATGTTTACAGGAGATTGGTCCAATCCTCCATGCGATTGAGTCCTGTATGTAGACTGTCCGTGCGTATAATCCATTTCAGTTCTTCCTTATTCAGGATGTTGGTAATGTTGGAACTCCTTGGCGGTTGCTGGATCACATTGATAACTTGCCAGTATATGTCATCCTCAGTATGTCCATGTGAGGTAAAGTGTTCCACCAATGGTGCATTGGGTGTCCTGCATCGCACTCTGCTCCTGTGTTGACAAATTCTTATTCTGATTTTCTGCGTGGTCTGTCCAACGTAAATCAGGTTGCATGGGCAGGATATTATGTAAATCACATTAGCAGTGTTACAATTGGAAAAATTTGATAGGGTGACATCTATGTCGGCATACACAAATTTTTTTGTGTCCCTGGTAAATTGGCAGACACTACATCCCCCACACTTGAAATGACCTTTTACAGGAGGGAGGCCCCACAAATCCCTGAGTGTTTGGTTACTTTTAACATTATTGGTGATGGATGCCCTTACCAGATGGTCTTTAACACTTTTACTTTTCTTGAAGGCAAAGAAGTCCTATATTAAGCCCACCAGCATGGAGTGTGGGCCAATGTTTCAAAATACTTTTCCTTACAGCATTGGAGACAGGTGAAAATGTGGTGACGCAGACGGTCTTGTCCTCATTCTTTCTAGTTTTGGGGCTCAGGAGTGTCTCCCTGGGACAGTACCAGGCACGTTTGAGGGAATTCTTAACCAATTTGCGTGGGTAACCTCTCACCAGGAGTTTTTTGGAAAGAATCTGAGCCTCACTAAAATAGTCTTCCTTGCGATAACAATTTCGTCGAATACGAAGAAATTGGGAGTAGGGAAGGGAGTCCCGTAATGCTCTGGGGTGGTAGCTGTTGTAAGCTAATAGGGTGTTTTTCTCTGTGGGTTTGCGGTAGAGTGTAGTGTACCGTGTTTCATTGTGTGCAATGATGGTTAGATCAAGAAAGGCTATCTCCTGTTTACTTTTAGTAAGGGTAAAGTTGAGGCCGTTGCTGTGTGTGTTAAGCCAATTGAGGAATTGAGCAATGGTCTCCTCGGTACCCTTCCAAATAAGAAAAACGTCGTCTATATATCTTTTCCATTCCAGTATGTTAGAGAGAAAAGGATTAAAAGGAGACAGTATCCTCTCGGTTTCAAGCCAGTCCATATACAAAAATGCAAAGTTCGGCGCAAAAACCGCGCCCATGGAAGTTCCCTTCACTTTTTGGTAGAAGTTACCATCAAATAGAAAGAAGTTCCTGGTTAGACATATTTTCAGCAAATGGAGAATGAAGGAGGTGGGGACTGCATGAGGGTGCGGTCTTGAGTTGAGAATGGTACCAATTACGTCAATGCCTTTCTCCTGGGGGATATTCGTGTACAACGATTCTACGTCAAGAGTACACAAAAAGCAATGCTGGGGGGGTCAAAGGGGATCCCTCAACCAAGTTCACCATAGCCATGGTGTCCTTAATGTAGCATAGTGTCTCGGGTACATAGTCCTTAATAAAATGGTCAACATATCTGCCCAAGGGTTCCAGGACCGACCCGCACCCAGAAACAATCGGTCGCCCAGGGGGTGAGAGGGCATATTTGTGTACTTTAGGCAAGGTGTATATCACCGGAGTGGGAGGTGACCTGGTATTAAGGTAAAGAAATTAATTTTTGCTCAGGAATCCTTGTGCGACCCCTTCCTCTGTGATGTCATGGATGAGCGTTTGGATCTCCTTAGTGGGATCAGATTGAAGTATCAAATAGTGGTCTGGCCTGGATAGTTGCCTCTTAATTTCTTGTGTGTAAGTGTCAATATCTTGGAGAACTATACCTCCACCTTTGTCTGCTGGTTTTATAATCAGAGTTTCCATCTGTTTTAACCCTAGTAGAGCATTTTTTTCAGTCAGGGGGAGGTTGTATGGAATGTATCTGGGTTCTTGTTCTAACTCCATGACGTCTTTCAGCACTAATTTTTCGACGGTCTGAATCTCAGCGGGAATGCTGTGTTGTGGTGGGGAAAAGGTCGAAGGTGGTCTGAATGGGGTGTAGGCTTTGGATGGGGTGTATGGTTTGTCAGTGAAGAATGCTAAGAGACGTATCTTCCTGAAGAAACGGAGGAGTTCGATCTGCAATTCAAGAAAATTGGGTTTGATGGTCGGAACGAAGGAGAGTCCCTTGCTGAGTAGTGCAATTTCTTTCTCCGATAGTTGGTGATTAGAAAGGTTGAAAATCGGAATAGATTCTGTGTCAGGCATGTTGTCAGTATTTGTGGTTATTGCCGTGTCTATATTGTGTCTAGGGCGTCTTACCACTGGTAGTATCTCTGTCGTGTTTGTCTGTCTCCTGGTGCGCTGTACCAACGAGGGGGCCGCGTGGTGCCCCTGTTCGCTTGGCGTCCCTGATCCTTGTCTATAAAATTAGTGTTGTTGCTCCTATTCCTGGATGTGCTTGTGCCTTCCCCAGAGTCCGAGTTATCGGACGAATCAGCGGACGGGTCGGAAAACCCTACAATATTTTGTTGTTTGTTAAACCTGCCCCACGGGCGCTGTGTACAGGGAACCAAATATGCTCTATTCGTGTAGAAGTCTTCTACTAAATAAGGGTAGGTTCTCTCAGTTTTATAGTTCTTTATGTCTCGTTTAACTTTGGTGGTTTTCTTGTTCTGTTCTATCCTATGGAATTCAGCCACTGTTTTCTCGACTTTCTCCAGGAGTGTTTTTGCGTCCTTGATATTACTATTCTCTTTAATCTGTTTTTCAATATCCTTGATTTCTATCTCAAGTTTGCTGATCTCCTCTGTTGCTATATCAATGCCCAAGACCATCCAATGTCTTGAGCAAGTTGTACCAATGTAGCTGAACCTAGTGAGATATTTTTTGATGTCAGTGAAAATTCCAGGGACATTACGTACTTGTAATCCCACAGGTATTGTGTCTGATTTCAAGTACTCAGTGAGCATACGAACCATCAATTGTAGCCTAATCAGTTTCTTAGTGGATTTTTCTAGCTGGTCAAAAATGGAACTTTCTGTTGTACTTGGTGTTTCTGGTGTCTCAGAGAAGAGGGAAGGACCCTCCAAAATCTTCTTAATGTAATCGTCGGTATAAAGGGGGGCGTGGTGTGACATACCTCTCTAAAAGCAAAAGGGAACAAGGCGTGTAGGGTGGGGGAGGGGGAGACCCACTAAACAATAGTAGGAGGAATGGAAGAATTCCTTCCAATCCGGCAATTGCGCTTAAGCTTGAGAAAAAGGACAAGGAAACTCTTACAGTCAAAAAGGGACCAAGGGTAGTAGTTAATTTTAAGAGACAGTGGTCCCTTACAAAGTAATTCGTTACATTCATATGTACCACAATATTACAATGAAGATTGGGTCTATGCGTGTCAGAAATTGACAATTATAAAGATTTATTCAAAATACGAGAAAACAAAACATAAATTGGTGAGTGGGTGGGACGTGACAGGGTATTGGGAAATCAGCCGATTTCCTAACCACAGGCAGGTGACTTTAAAGTGACTTTTAGTGTAAAATTATAAATTGCAAGAAGTCACAATCAAAAATACATCTTGTACTCCACAATTAATAAGGATTTACAGTTTAGAGTTAAGATGTAAGAGTCGACGACGTTTCGATCCCCAACATAGTCATGGGATCATCATCAGGACTAAGCAATAAAGCAAGTGCCTGGGAAGTTGCCTGGATAGGTAGAGGGAAAATAAGGAGGGTTGAGGGTAGTGGGGGAAAAAAAGGGAAGAATTTAAAATGATATTGGAGAGGTACATTCTACAACAACAGAAGCCACCCCAGTAAAAACACTTTGAAAACCTCTACATATGAACGCGGTGTGGTATTCATCCCTAATCGGGTGTTTGAAATGAGAGACAGGGTGGTAGAGCGTAAGGACAGAAAACAGGAGTAGGTAGTGCACTGAATGGTTGACAGATAAAGTACAGGAAAACATAATAAGGAAACCAGAGACCAATCAACCCACGTGAAGAATTAAATTAAAGGCAAGCATACAATGTAGCTAGCAGTAGGAATGGTCCGGTGATCAGAAAAAGTGTAGGAGGGCAAGGTAAGGAGAACAGAGGAAAACAGAGACCGATGGTTCCCCGTGAAGAATTAAATAAAGCAGGCTTACTAAATAGCTAGCAGATGGAACAATCCGGCGATCACTAAAACAGATGGTCGTCACAGGGTGATCGACAATTTGGTGCTACTGCCTAAGAGAAGATATAGTATGAGTCGGGGGATGCAGGGAACTATGAGGGGGAAGAAAAAGGGAACCACGTAGTAATTGCCGCTTACCGTAAGGTCAGAACAGTTGACCTAATTACAGGAATGGCTCCAAGGACCTATATAATTGCCACTGCAGGACAATAGTCGGTAGCGCAAGAATAAGGATGATAAATTAGTAGGGCGCCAGATCCGGGGTAGCGGGAAAGTTGCAGCCTGTGTGGGAAGGGAGGGGGGAATTAGCACAGAGAATTAAAAAGGGCGGGAAGCAACCGTGTCAGCGCACGAATGCCGGAGGCGCGCTTACCGTAGTTAGGCATGCAGAAGGGACATCATGATGATGGACCAGCCGCTGTGCTCGAAGGTAGGCACGGAATGGAGAGGGAAACGTGGGAAACCCGGAAGATGTAGAAACCGGGGAAGTGTGGCGGCGCTTAACTGCGCATGCGCAGTGGGAAGTCACTGAAGAAGGGCTGGAGAGAGCGCTCGGGAGTAACGGTCGCCATATTAGGTGTGGGTAATCAAGTGTGCTGCAGTCGGAACCACCAAGGCAGTGTGCATAGGGTACGGTAGCACCGATCAAAGAGCCTAACGGAAGCAGGGGCCCACGGAGTGTCGAGGCACAGAGATAGTTTATAATGGAAAAGGTGAAAATAAAGATATAGAGAGCAAAACAGCATGAACCGAGGTTCAAGGAAACAATAAAAAAGGGAAATACAATGTGCACTGGGGGATATGAGAAAAATAAGAAGGTTGCACGGGCAGGATATTATGTAAATCACATTAGCAGTGTTACAATTGGAAAAATTTGATAGGGTGACATCTATGTTGGCATACACAATTTTTTTTGTGTCCCTGGTAAATTGGCAGACACTACATCCCCCACACTTGAAATTACCTTTTACAGGAGGGAGGCCCCACAAATCCCTGAGTGTTTGGTTACTTTTAACATTATTGGTGATGGATGCCCTTACCAGATGGTCTTTAACACTTTTACTTTTCTTGAAGGCAAAGAGGGGGCGTCCTATATTAAGCCCGCCAGCATTGAGTGTGGGCCAATGTTTCACAATACTTTTCCTTACAGCATTGGAGACAGGTGAAAATGTGGTGACGCAGACGGTCTTGTCCTCATTCTTTCTAGTTTTGGGGCTCAGGAGTGTCTCCCTGGGACAGTACCAGGCACGTTTGAGGGAATTCTTAACCAATTTGCGTGGGTAACCTCTCACTAGGAGTTTTTTGGAAAGAATCTGAGCCTCACTAAAATAGTCTTCCTTGCGATAACAATTTCGTCGAATACGAAGAAATTGGGAGTAGGGAAGGGAGTCCCGTAATGCTCTGGGGTGGTAGCTGTTGTAAGCTAATAGGGTGTTTTTCTCTGTGGGTTTGCGGTAGAGTGTAGTGTACAGTGTTTCATTGTGTGCAATGATGGTTAGATCAAGAAAGGCTATCTCCTGTTTACTTTTAGTAAGGGTAAAGTTGAGGCCGTTGCTGTGTGTGTTAAGCCAATTGAGGAATTGAGCAAGGGTCTCCTCGGTACCCTTCCAAATAAGGAAAATGTCGTCTATATATCTTTTCCATTCCAGTATGTTAGAGAGAAAAGGATTAAAAGGAGACAGTATCCTCTCGGTTTCAAGCCAGTCCATATACAATATGACAAAGTTCGGCGCAAAAACCGCGCCCATGGAAGTTCCCTTCACTTGTTGGTAGAAGTTACCATCAAATAAAAAGAAGTTCCTGGTTAGACATATTTTCAGTAAATGGAGAATGAAGGAGGTGGGGACTGCATGAGGGTGCGGACTTGAGTTGAGAATGGTACCAATTACGTCAATGCCTTCCTCCTGGGGGATATTCGTGTACAACGATTCTACGTCAAGAGTACACAAAAAGCAATGCTGGGGGTCAAAGGGGAGTCCCTCAACCAAGTTCACCATAGCCATGGTGTCCTTTAATGTAGCATAGTGTCTCGGGTACATAGTCCTTAATAAAATGGTCAACATATCTGCCCAAGGGTTCCAGGACCGACCCGCACCCAAAAACAATCGGGCGCCCAGGGGGTGAGAGGACATTTTTGTGTACTTTAGGCAAGGTGTATATCACCGGAGTGCGAGGTGACCTGGTATTAAGGTAAAAAAATTCATTTTTGCTCAGGAATCCTTGTGCTACCCCTTCCTCTGTGATGTCATGGATGAGCGTTTGGATCTCCTTAGTGGGATCAGATTGAAGTATCAAATAGTGGTCTGGCCTGGATAGTTGTCTCTTAATTTCTTGTGTGTAAGTGTCAATATCTTGGAGGACTATACCTCCACCTTTGTCTGCTTCTACTGAAAACCACACTTCATACTTAATGGCTAGATGGCTTGGTGAAGAAAACCATATGTAATAGGTCAGATAAGCTTGACCCAATCAGCGCTGAGCATGATATAACCACATACTACGCAGTTAGACAAATATATTTGAATATGCTTAAATTCTGGGAACAGAAGCCCCCAGAGGGGGTTTCCGCTAATCAGGCGAGGGCCATATGGGCCCACATACATGTGCTTTTTCTGAGAAATTTCTACTTTTGCTGATATTTTCTTAGATGTCCTGTTTTTCATTACTTATGTCAATAATGAACTTGTAACCTTTTCTGCTGTGGTTTTTAAGTATAAATACCACTGTTTTTTTTGCTGTACTCTAGACATTAGGTTGCATCTCCACGGAGGTGAACTGATCTCTCTTGCAGTGAATGATCTTCACTGGAGTATTGTAATAAACCCATATTGCTTTGTCAACTTGTTTCTTGGTGTTTGTTCAACAGATTTTCCCTCCAACATGTAACACATCATCTACCAGGGGAGTATGGACTAATTTGTTGACCCAGGCCTTGGGTTTTGGTTTTGATTGAGATGGTGAGTTAAAGCAGCCTAGATTGTGGGTAGAGCAAACTGGTGGTGAAAGTGTTGCTAGTGATTAAGGACGCTAGGTGGGAAGACTTGCTGGGACTCGCAATGCTTGAGCAGGCATGAGTGCTGAGCCGAGTGCACTCCCTCTGGAGATCTGTGGAGGGTGTTGCAGGAGTGTTTTTGAATTGTCCACAGCCAGGGTCTAAACTTAAATAGGCTGAGGGAGCAATGGGACCAGCTGAGAGTAGGGTGTACTGTAAGGTTGGGGCTCAGGGGCATCCTTCACTGGCAGTTAATACCCACCAAGCAATATAATGAACAGTGGCGAATGGGAGAAGAGGTGCGAGTCTACAGGCCGGGAAGACTTTTCTGTTGTCTGGTACAAGATTGGAGAAGCAGGAACAGATTAGCCAGACGTCCGGGCCCAAACCGTACAGAGTTATTGGAGTAGTGCAAGGCGCTCCTGCCAGGTTCACTGATGGGAGGCAGAAACTAAGTATCGCTCTTTAATAGCCCAAGGGCAGCCACAGCATGTCCCGTGTCAGCAGGCAACCTAAAATCAGCATGGGGATATCCCAAAACAACAATAAACATAGAGGAATGACTGCGGACATTACTAACTGGTCTGAATTAGGGACATGTGTCAGTAGTGGGGAAGGCTTTTTTGGGCTGTGTAGAGGCAGGGGAGGCAGGAGGGAAAGGGAGCAGAGGGGAGGAGGCCACAGGGGAGCAGAAGTGGAATAAGGAATAAAAGGGAAGCGCAGACAACCTTTGGAGTTTAGGGGGAAATTGACAAGTCATTCATGGCAAGTGGGGGGAGCTCAATGTGACCTTATGGCAACATATGACAAATACAGTGAGTGGCTTGCCAGCAGTTTACCTGCCCTTTCAGGGGTGCCTTGCCCAGGGAGTGTCACAGATAGGGGATAGATAGGTCAGTCAGGTGCCCGCTGAGCCCACAATAAAGTGTTCTGCAATAGTGAGCATTGCCGGTTTAAACATAAATGCTCCAGATTTGGATGACAGCATCACCTCACAAACAAAAAGTGGTGAATGACAACAACAGACGCAGAGAGGATGGGGCACGTGTAGCCAAAGTGAAGTTGGGAAAAGCTCATAAATCAGTTAAAACGGAGCACCAGCAATTTTGGCTGCAGGTTTATGATGAAAAAGATACTACTGCAATGTATTATATTTGATTTAGGCTTGTTGAGATGGTAGGCAGTGAATTTAGGATCAGCAAAGGAACTTCTGAAGGTGGTGTGAAATCATTTTTGAAGGAAGGATCGCAGGTCCTTTTGATCCATGAACAAAGGACAGTAAGTGACCAAGTTCTCCTTGGCCTGAGACCTCACTGTAGCACTCTGGGCCCCGCTATATGAACCACCATCCCACCGTCAAATGTCGTAATCAGTGGGCTTCTTGGGGGACCCCGCCCAGTTTTTGCGCTTCCAGTTGTACTTGGCGTCTCAAATAGAGGACCGCGGCTCCAGTCTGTATTCTGGCTCCCACTCTATGGGCTCTGGGGCTCCTGCGCCAGACAATCACACTCAGATAGTGACACTAAGCCCGCGTGCCTCCAGATCGGGGCCCATTTGTTTTTTGGCAATCACTCTGGCTGCGCCCCTCTTTTGGGCCCGCCACTGCTGTGTCCAGGGAGGATCTCCCTCACATCCTGAGCAGTTTCATGTAATTTCTGGCCACCCTCCCTCCATTGTCAATTCGTCTCTTCCCTCTGCTGTCCAATTTCACCTGTCCTGTGCCCCCTTTGACCACCCTTTTCTCACCATTCATTCTTGTATCCACCCATATCCCCCTCAATACCTTTCCCCTTTGGACGGTTCTCGCTTTATACCTATGTCTCATTTGACTCTTTACCTACGTAACTCCTTCTCATCTCTGGCCCCTCTGTTTTTAGCTATCCCGACTCATCTCTCACCCCCTCCCCATGTTTATTCTCACCTCTGGTCCCCCATCCAAAAGCCACACCTCACCTCTGGCCTTGTTCCCCACATAGCCCTGTATCTCCTCTGTCCAACCTCTATTATTCTCTTCTCACTCATGGACCCTCTCCGGCTACCCTCCCTCATTGCTCCATGTGGCCGACCTCTATATGCAGCCCCCTCTCAACTCTGGTCAATCTCCTTCCGATGCTGCACTGTCTCTCTTTTGGAGTCCTCCTCTGATGTTGTGTGTCACCTCTGCCCCTCCCTTGCACATACATCTCTATTCACCTCTGACTCCTCCACCTGCTGGCTTGCTTTCATTATTGTTACACTATCCTATCCCATCTCAGAGCTGTCTCACCTCTGCCCCTCCTCTCTCTCCCATTTTCACCACGTCCCTTCCACCCACAGCCATGTCTCACATCTGACCCATTTCTCCACTTGAGGCCCCATTTCACCTCCAGCCTCTCCCCCCACTGTTCCATCTCTCCTCCAGCCCCGTTTGCTGGTCCCCTCTCCCTGTAGCCTTCTCAACTCTGTGCCCCTCGCCCACTGACATGGATTTCCTCTGAACCCTCCCCTGTGGCACCTGTCTCACCTATAGACCCAGTCCCCCACTCATCCTCAAATTTGTTCTCTGCTGCTTGAGACACCTTTTGTCACACTGGCCGATATCACATCTTAGTCCCTCCCCCCACCATTCTGTTTCACTTCTAAACCTCCGGTGCCACCACTGGCAGCTGGTATCGCACCTCTAGCCCCATCTCGCCTTTAGCCGGTCCCTGTTGCCATGGCTCACCTCGGGCCCCCTCTCCAGCTGTCCGGTCTCACCTCTAGCCTGTTGCCCTGTGCCAATTCTGGCCTCGCCTCCAACAGTAGCCCGGTACTATTCTTGGCCCAATTTCTTATATTGTGAATATCTCCTCTGGACCACCTCATTCCATAGCCCCGTTTCCTCCTCTGCCCAACTGAGATCTGTTGACCCTTCTCCCCTCTTGTCCAGTAACCCTGCTGCCCTGTTGCCCCTTAAGCCCATTGTCCCATTTCACACCTTGTCCCCTTTTACCTGTTGTCTCTTCTCACCTCTGCCCCCTCACACACAGCTGTCAGTCTCACCATTGACTCATACCCACCTGCTGTCCTTTCTCACTTCTGCCCTCTCCCCCCCACTGTCCCACCTCAACTCAGGCTCACCTCGTCCTGATTGCCCTGGGTCCCCTCTGGCCCCCTATTCCCCTTAGCACTGTCTCACCTCAAGCCTCCTTCTCCTGCTGCATGTCTCACCTCTGACTTCCTGTGGTGCAAAGTCTCGTGCAGCCCTCCTCTCACTGTTCCATGACACCTCCTGCCCATAACCTCTCTCTGTCATATCTCAAATGGGACCCAGGTCCGATTCCCTCTAGAGGTCCCTTTTCACCTCTGGCCTTCTCCCCTGCTATCCCATCCAACTTCTGTCCAACTCTTCCAACAGCCCATATCACCTCTGCGTCCCCCAGTAGCCCTTCCTTATCTCTGGCTCCTCCTTCCTCAAAGTGATGTGGCTCCTTTGCCCCCCTTAGTCCTCACTCATCTTTGCCCCCCTGCTTCTGCTGCCCTGTTTCACTCTTTAGCTGCCCTTCCACAGCTGTCCTGTGATTTCTATGGCTGTCTCCTTGGTGCTGAATCTCACCTCTGACCCGCCATCCACTCCCTGTTTCACCTCTATTTCTCATCCTCATCCATCCTGCATCTCTAACTCTCCTCCCCCGCCACATACTGTCTTATCTCAGCCTCTCCTCTACCCCCTCTCCACACTGCCTGATCTCACCTCTAACTACCCCCTCCCTCTCAAATCTGGTCCTGTTCCACCCAAAGCATCGTCCCACCTATAGTTCCCTTCCCACGGAGCCCTATGTCTCCTCTGTCCAACAGCCTTGTAGAACACTCTCACCAATGGCCCCTCTGTGCGCTGTGAATCCTCTGTCCCCTATTTAGTAGCCCTGCCTCACTTATGCCCTTCCTCTCCTCTGCAGCACTGTCTCTCCTCTAGTTGCCCATATATCTTCTCACCATTGACACCCCTAGCCCACTGTCCTGTCATCTCTGTCCCCAGTTGCTCACTGTCCCCTTTTTAACTTGGCTTCACCAACCGTGCTGCTTTGTATCATTTTCCCCACTCCTGCCACTTTCTACCTCACCTCTGGTTCCCCATCATCCATAGTCCTGTGTCTCCTCTGGACAGTACTTGAAGACCCGTTTCACCTCTGACTCACTCACCCACTTCCCACCAGCTGACATCTAGCCTGTACTACCCTTCTGCCCTGTGTCACCGCTTGCTCACTCACCCTACCTCTGTTTCACATATGGCCTGTTCTCCCTTAAGTACTGTGTCTCCTCCTGTCCTCATCCCAGTACTCACGACTCTTTTCTAGTCCACATCCCCATCATTCCATCCTAATTCTGCTCTCCTCAGTCCAGTGTTTTCTCCTGATGCCATTCCACTGCTGTTTTGCGTCACCTCTAGTCCCACCCCCCTCTAGCTCCATCTTAATTCCAGGTCCCTTCCCCTGCTGCCCTATCCCAACCTGAACCCCTCCCACTGTGTCACCTCTGGCCCCTCTTCTAGTTGCCCCAACTCACCTCTGGCCACCTACCCTTTGCCCGTGTGTTCTCTAGTCCCTCTCCTTCCAATGTCCCCTCTCGCCTCTGGCCTACCTCCCTTGTTGTAGTGTGTCACCTCTGTCCCACCTCTTCCAGTAGCCTATTCTCACCCCTTACCCATCCCCCATCCCACCATAGTTCTTTGTCAACTCTTGCAACCCCGTTAGCTCTGTCTCACATCTGACCCAAATCCCCATGATGCCCTATATTACATCTGGCTCTCTCCCCCACTGTCCCTCAACACCTCTGGTCCTGTCCCCCCTGCTGTCTCATCTCAACTTTTGCCCTCTCCACATGATGCCCCATCTAATCTCTGTCCCCACTCTCCCTTTCACTCCCAACTTAACTCAGCCCTCTCACCCCATTTTATCATCTCAAATCAGATGCCCCCATGGCCTGTGTCACTTATTGTCATCTTCCCTGATGACCAGTCTTACATATGGCCCCCTTTCTAATATGTTCTGTCGCACATCAAGCCTCTTACCTCTGTTCTGTCTCACCTTTGGACTCATCCTGCCCTGTCTCACTTCTGGGTGTTCTCCCCCACTGCTTCACGTCACCTCTGCCCTCCTCCCTGTAGCATTGTTTTTCCATTGGACAACACATCAATGTAACCATATTTCAATTGTTGACCCTCTCCCCCTTGTCTTCTTTCTTTCATCCATTTCCTCTCCCCCTGTTGCCCATCCCTCCTCTTGCCCTCTCCCTCTGCTACCCCATCTCACTTCTGGATCCCCAACCCCACTGTTCTATCTCACATCTCTCTACTTCTTCTCTCTAACCTTCAATCTCATGTGGTTTCACTCACCTCTGCAACTCCAATTCACTTTTGCCCCATCTGAACTCACATTTCCCTGTCCTACTTTGGTCCCCCTTTCCCCTCTCCCCACTGTACCATCTCACATTTGCCTCCCTCTCCCATGTGTTCTGTCTCACATCTATCCCACCCCCTGCTTCCCCATCTCATCTCTGATCCCCCTCCACCACTCATCCCTTTCACCTCTAGACCAGTTACCCATGATGCCTTTGTCACTCTTGGTCCTGCTGCCCCGAGTCATCACATACCACCCTCACTCTGCTGTCCTATGTCTCCTCTGGCCCTCTCTTCTCACTGCCCTAACTCTCTTCTAATATATTCACCCATCAAACCCTTTCTTTTGTGGCCCACCTTTAACCTGCGGCCCATCTCATCTCTGCCCCCACTCCCTTCTGTAGCACCAAGTCTCCTCTTGTCCCCCTTCCCACAAACCCTTCTCACCATGGGCTCCCTACCTCACTGTCCCATCTTACCTTTGCATTCTCTTCTACCCCCTGTCCCGCCTTACCTTCCTGTACCCCTCCACCACTATCCCTCCTCCCCTCTTGCCCTCTCCCCCTGCTATTCTGCCTCATCTTTGGTCCTCTTCTACCCACTAGCTCCTCTCCCCTCCTTTGCCCTTCCCTCATAGCCTTCCCTTAACCCTGTCTCCCCTCCGCATTCCTGGTCTGTCTCCTTTCACCCCTCCCTCCTTGTGGCCAAACACCACTCACTGCAATATCTCACGTCTGACCCTCCATGCCTCCCACAGTCTAGGCTCACAACTGGTTTCTCCCCTTCTGTTCCCTCTCACCTCAGCCATACTTCACTGACATTCTTGTCTCACCTTTAGCAATCGGCCTCATCTCTCTCCTCTCCCTATGTTTCTTCTCACCTCTGCCCCCCCTCATCCAAGAGCCACACCTCACCTCTGGCCGTGCTCCACACATAGGCCTGTATCTCCTCTGCCCCACTTCTATCATCCCATCTCACCTCTGTGCCTCTCTGGCCACCCTCCTTCTTTGTCCCCTGTGGCAGACCCTTATATACAGCCCCTTCTCAGCTCTAGCCTACCTCCTTCTTCTGTTGCACTGTGTCTCCTCTGGACTCCTCCCCCACTTTTGTGTGTTATCTCTGCCCCCCTTGCACATACGTCTCTTCTCACCTCTGACCCCTCCACCTGCTGCCTTCCCTTCATTTTTGCTACAATATCCCAACCCATCTCACCTCTGCCCCCAGCTACTCCCTTTCACCTCTAGCCCTTCACCACCAGCCTCATCTCACCTTTGGCTTCCTTAGTCATAGCTCCATGTCTCCTATGGTCTTGAACCTATAGACCCCATTGCACCTCTGATCATCATCCAATACAGCACTGTCTCTCTAGCAGCCCCCTTATGCGTACATGCCTCCTGTTGCCTACCTCTACCACTGTCTCCTTTTAACCTCTCCCATGGAACCCCTACTGTCGGCCTCAACCCTCTCTGGCTTTCTCCATGCACTGTCTCAACTCACCGGTCTACTCCACTGCCTGTTGTTCTTTCTCACCTCCGGCCCCCACCACCCACTGAAAGTCTGACTCAGGCCCATCTCACCACAATGCTCCTTCTCACATCTAGACTCCCAAACCAGCCAGTCTCACTTCTGGTCCCTCTTCATACTTTCCTGTCTTGCCTCGCTCCCCTGTAACACCATCTCACCTCTTGGTCCCTCCCAGAATAGTCCTGTGCCTCCTCTGACCAGTCCTGTAACTCTGTCTCATCTTTACCTGCTCTTCCCATTGTGAGGTCACCTCTGTCCCCACTTATCAAACTTCCATAGATCACTTCTGGTCTTCACCACCCACAGCTGTCTTACCTCCGCCCCTCCTCTCTCCCATTTTCATCGCTCCACGAGGTCCCTTCCACCCACAGCCATGTCTCACATCAGACCCTTCTCTCAACATGAGGTCCCATCTCAAGTCCAGCCTCTCCCCCACTGTTCCATCTCTCCGTCAGCCTCCTTCACCATGTTGCCACTGGTCCCCACTTCCTGTAGTCTTCTTAACTTTGTGCCCTTCGCCGCTTGACAGGTACCTACTCTGGACCTTCTCCCTGTAGCAGCTGTCTCACCTCTAGACACCATCTGTAGGTGAACATTCTCACCTTAGTCCTCTGCTGTCCTGAGTCGCCTTCTGCCGCACTGGCCTATGTCCCCAGTGGCCACTTCCCCCTATATTCCGTTTCACCTCTCAACCTCCGGTGCCACCACTGGCGGCTGGTATTGCACTTCTAGCCGCATCTCACCTTTAGCCGGTCTCTGTTGTCCTGTCTCATTTCTGGCCACCTCCCCCATTGTTCTGGATCATCTCTGGCCCGCAGAGTCCCATTGTTCTGCATCCCCTCTCCCCCTCCTCCCATTCTCCTTTTTCGTCACTGTAACCCTTGCCCCAAATCCACATTTGATGGGTATCCCCTTTTCCCGCTTTTCCTTCTCACTTCTAAGTTAATTTCGAAGTTCAGCTGACCCATGTCATCTCTTGCAGACCTCCTCCTGCTGGCCCATATCACCTTGTGCCCTTCTTCCTCTGGTGTTGCTTACCGCCGTTGGCTGTCTTCCTCCTCTATCTTTGACTCAACTCTGGCTATCTCCTTCGTAGCTGTGTTTCTACCCTGTTTTTCCCCTCCTCACATCTCACCCCCTTGATCCGTAGCCCTGTGCCTTATCTGGTCACCCACCTCCATCGCCCTGTCGGACCTCTAGACCCACAATGCCCCGTCTTTTCACTTTGCTACTCATTCTGATGACCTGTCTCCACATTGCCCCCTTCACCTACTATCCCATCTGAACTCTGTCCCCCCTTGGCCACTACAGTCTCATCTCACCTCAGGAACCCCCCCAGCTCTCCAGTCTCACTTCCAGCCCTTTGCCTTGTTCCCACTCTGTCCTCCCCTCTGTTAGAAATTGGGTTCTAGGTTGACTGGGGTATAAGCACTGGTCAAGCAGTAACCGCAGTCCTAGTCAGGGTAAGGTGCAAGCACAGCCTAAATAAATCTGTGCGCACCCTCTGGTAGCTTGGCACAGACCAGTGAGGTTTAACTAAAGGGGAAATGTGTAAAGTTAAGTATTTGTGCAACACTTCTTACATTAAAACAGTGAAAACACCACACAAAAAGATTACACACCAGGTTAGAGAAATAAACCTTGATGTAATAAATAAAACAAGACCAAAACGACAAAAATCCAATAAATAGAACTTAAGTTATTCATTTTCAAAGAATAAACTGTAAAATGGAGCTTAGAAACAAGAAGCGCCAACTGGGGAAATCTGGTTGCACCGGACCAGGACAAAGTCAAAAGTGCAGGTTTACCTGGATGGAGCACAGGCCGGTTATATGGACCCAGTTAGGTCAGCTGAACCAAAGTACCTTTAATCCGGGCTGCGGATCATTTGAGTGTATTCATGTCGAAAATGCGTCGCGCAGCAGAGGCAATGCGTTGAGGATTCTTTCGACTGGGTTTGCGATACGAAGGCGAGTGATGATGCGAGGTGCAGCTAAGACAATGCATTGGTTCTGATGAGCAGTGAAGCTGCAGTCGACCAGGGATGCGAGGAGCTTGCACCAGGAGAACCACCATGCCATGACAGTTGCAAAGGATCTGCGTTGGTCCCGTGATGTGGGATGCAGTGGCGATACAAGGCTTTTGTGACGGGTCCGATACACACAACAGCGGAGATGCGTCGGTTCCGCTCGAAGATGCACCGCTCAGCCGAGGAAATGTGTTGGTTCTGTTCGGGAATGCGTTACTCAGCAGACAATGCAGCGGTTCAGCTGGAGAAACACCTTAGGCCCTCTTCCATGGGACAAGGACTGGGGTGGCACCACTTGGCAGGGCAGACTCACAATAAGCAGAATCCAGGTGCAGAAGCAGTTGGTTGGAAGTCTTTGATGTCCCTGAGACTTCAGATCAGGAGCCCAGCCAGCTAGCCCTTGGAGTCACTTTGAGTTCAAGTGACAGGCCAGGCCCCTCACCCAGGCAAAAGGGAAGCAGGTCAGCGCAGCAAGGCAGGAGTTCAGCAAAGCAGAAGTCCAACAGAGTGGCACTTCTTTCAGCGGCACAGCAGTCCTTCCTAGCAGGGTCTTCCCAGGTCCAGAAGTGCACCAAAGTGATGATGTCAAAGGTCCAGTACTTATATCCAGTTGGGCCTTTGAAGTGGGGAACACTCAAAGACAGGACTTTGAAGTTCACAGAGGTCCTGCCCTTCCTGCCCTGTTAAGTTAGCGTTATTTGCTATAGCGCACGTATCACCCGGGGGCATTTCGGCGCTGTTGCAGATCCATGACCGGAGGAGCAGACCAGGTAAGTTTAATAAAGGTAAGCTTTTAGTTGTTTCCTGAATTTGCTATATGTGGGGATCTCTCGCAGTGCTATGGGTAGGTTGTTCTAGTACCGTGGGGCACAATATGAAAAAGCCTTACCCCCGGTACGGGTGTGACGGATTCGGGATACGCACAGAAGGGATTGGGTACTTGATCGAAGACTTCGGCTGGGGACGTAGGTGGTAAGTTTTTTTTTTAAGATAGCGTGAACCATTGCCTCTCAGGGCATTATACGTGAGGCAGCAGATTTTGAAATGGGAACGCTTCTTCACTGGGAGCCAGCGCAGTTCCCTAAGCAAGGGCGCAGAAGGGGTACCAGAAGGGCGGTTAAGAATAAGTCTAGCTGCGGTGTTCGTCAGCAGGGTATCACCCACTTCGTCCAGTAGAGCATTCCCATAGTCCAGTCTGCTGATCACCATAGCCTGGACCAGGGTTCTACGGGCGTTTGTGGGGAGGAAGGGAAATATTCTGCGCAGGAGAAGCATATTGTAATAGCAGGAGCTTGTGATGGCAGCAATGTGGTCTTTCATTGTTAGGGCTTGATCAAGTTTTATTCCTAGGTTTTTTTAACCTTTTGTTTAGGCACGGGGATGTCACCCAATTGATGGGGCCACCAGTCGTCCGTCCAGATGGCCGGTGCTCTACCAAGTAGCATAATCTCCATTTTTTCTGGATTAAGCTGGAGACAATTCTCAGTCATCCAGTTAGAGATTGCTATCATTCCGGCTGAGAAGCGCTCTTTCTCTGATTCTAGGTTTTGGCCCATGGTAAACATAAGCTGGGTGTCGTCAGCGTATGAGATGATCTCAAAGCCAAAATGCTCTGCGATCTTTGCCAGCGAGGCCATATATATATTGAACAGTGTCGGGGTTAGGCACGATCCCTGAGGGACACCCTTGTCCAACTGCATTTTGCCTGAAGAATATGGGCCTAACATGATCGTCTGTTGTCTATCTGACAGAAAATCCTGCAACCATTTTAATGCAGTTCCCTGTATGCCGCTGGCCTTCAATCTGTTGATAAGTCGTAGATGAGAGATGGTGTCGAAGGCCGCGGACAGATCCAATAATATCAGAACTACCGGGCTTCCTGCATCCATCCCCTGTCTGAGTGAGTCAGTCACGGCCAAAAGTGCAGTCTCTGTGCTAAAACCTGTGCGGAACCCCGATTGAGAAGGGTCCAGGATATTGTTTGTTTCAAGGTAAGACCCCAGCTGTCTGTTTATTAGGCCTTCCAATAGATTACCCAGAAGAGGTAGCAGGGAGATTGGACAATAGTTGCTGAGTACTAGGGGGTCCAGAGTGGCTTTTTTCAGTATGGGTCGTACACATGCTTCCTTCCATGCCATAGGGATAATTCCTGTTAGTATAGAGCAGTTGAAAAAATTTTGAATCAAGGGGGCGCCAACAGAGACTAGAAGAGCCATCGTCTTGGGGGAGCATGGATCTCGGGGTGAGCTGGATTTAGCTGTGGCCAGGGAGTTGGATACTTCCTCTAGAGTCACAGGTTGAAAGTAATCCAACGTACTACGGGTTATTATTCCTCGCTCTCCTATCTTAATGGTGGTCTCTGAGTCCTGCGGCGGAGCAGCCGGGAATTTTGCATAGATATTGGATATCTTTTCCTGAAAGTAGGTAGCCAATGAATCGCAAAGCTCCTGAGATTCCACTGGAGATTGACTGCAAACTTGCGGGGAGATAAAGTCCTGTACAATGCTGAAAAGGGCTTTTGAGGAGTTACTGGCTTATTCTATCTGGTTGATAATAAAAATTCGCCTGGCAGTTTTGATGTTCCGGTGGTATTGGGACAGAGCCTGTTTAAAAAGTTCCCTGTCTTGGGGGCCGTTCCTTCTCTGCCAGAGTCTCTCTAAGGTTTTACATTTGATTTTTTCTGCTTTTAAGTCTGGCGTATACCATGGGGCTGATGGTCGCCGCTGCAAGGGGCCGTGGTTTTTTAAAGGAATCGTTGCATCTAGTGCTATCGTGAAAGCTGAGTTGAAGCATTTCAGCAATTCAGATACTTCAGGACTGCTGTCTGGTAGCTTAGGGTGGAAGGCATCGCTAAAGGATGTGCAAGTGAGTTTATGCCAGGGTCTGCGCGCTTCCTGTCATCGCCCTTTGTTCCCGATGGGGTCAGAAGGATGAGGGGGTTGGATAGTGAACGTGATTATAAAATGATCTGGATCTAAACTCACTACAGGGGGTATGCAGCCCTTTGTGTGGGGATGGGGTCAGCCTATTCTGGTGCAAGTGAGGCTGGGCCTAGCTCCTCCCTCCTGTCCTGCTAGGTTGGTCCATCATATCACACCTAAGCTCCCATTGTGTGTGGCTGTCTAGGGAAAATATACAAAGTCCAGCTGTCACACACCGCAGACATGTGGCTAGAGTAAGGCAGCAAGCACCAAATGGTTGAAGTATGAAAATGCCAATTTTCTAAAAGTTTTTGAAAAAAGGGGAATCCGGCTACCACTTTTAAAGCGATGCTGTTTATTTAAGCAGACTATGGACCAATGCACTTTGTCTCCTTGGTCCTGGTTAAATTGCTTTACCCATTGGTTACAATAATATTTCTAAACATTAAACATTTTTGCATGCCTGAAAACATATTGACACACTGTTTGAAACATTTGTCATAAGTACATTCAAAAATATTTTTGAAATAATTATGGTGCTCAAATGAAAACAAAGTATTGTGCTTCACCAAATTTTACAATAAAACATTCAGATATCAAAATTTCTCTGGTTACACATTACACCAGTCTGTTTTTTACTAAGCAATGTCTGGACACTGAGCACTCTCACTGCGCTCTATTTAGTTGCATTTCACGAGAGTTGCTCGCCATAGGGAAAGCAAGATTTTATGGACTGTGGGGATAAATCAATGTTGTGTGTCCCTCTACAGTGCCTACACTGCGTTTGTGTAATAATCCCTCATGTCATGATATCTGAATGTTTTATTGTATAATTTGGTGAAGCACAATACTTTGTTTTCGTTTGAGCACCATAATTATTTCAAAAATATTTTTTGAATGTACTTATGACAAATGTTTTAAACAGTGTGTCAATATGTTTTCAGGCATGCAAAAATGTTTAATGTTTAGAAATATTATTGTAACCAATGGGTAAAGCAATTTAAACAGGACCAAGGAGACAAAGTGCATTGGTCCATAGTCTGCTTAAAAAAACAGCAGCGCTTTAAAAGTGGTAGCCGGATTCCCCTTTTTTCAAAAACTTTAACCAAAGCCCTATCTGGCTACCGAAACTGGGCTTAACCCCTTTCTTGTACCTATTTTCTAAAAGTGGCATTTTCAGAATTCTAATTTAAAATCCAACTTCACCATAAGTTAGCATTGTAAATTAGGATTCCAGAGACACCAGACTTGGGGGTTTTATCTCTTCTGTTGGACTTGGCCCTTTTTGCAGGGTCATCCTTGAACTTTTTGCCTTCCTCCTGTATTTTCTCTGACCTTTTTTTGTTGGTTTTATGACTCTGGGCACTTTACCACTGCTGATCAGTGCTAAAGTGCATATGCTCTCCAATTGATGTATTGATTAGTGACTCCATGATTGGATCATTTGATTTACTTGTCAGACCCTAGTATAGTGCACCAGGTGTGCCCAGGGCCTGTAAATCAAATGCTGCTGGTGGGCTTGCAGCACTGGTTGTGCCACCCACAGAAGCAGCTTGTAAAGTGTGTCTCAGGCCTGCCATTGCAGAGCCTGTGTGCAGTCTGTACTGCCATGTCGACTTGGCAAGTGCACCCACTTGCCAGTCCCTAAACCTTCCCTTATCTTCATATCAGACACCCCTAAGGTAGGCCCAAGGGCAGGGTGCATTGTAAGTATAAGGTAGGACATGCCCTGGTGTGTGTGGCATGTCCTAATAGTGGATTACAGCCATTTTCGTTTTTCACTATTGCAAGGCTACCAGTCCCCATAGGCCAGAATGGGCAGTTTGATTATAACATTTTATAATCCTAACTGACCCAGCGAACATGGTAGAAATTCGAGTTTAGTATGCCTGAACTCAGCATGATAAAATACATCTTTTAGTAAAGTTGGTTTTAACATTCTGTGTTTGAAAATATCACTTTTAGAAAGTAGGTATTTTCTTGCCTAACTGTCCAAGCCTGCCTCTGCTAGGTTGTGTATTGTGTGTCTGGTTTTGTGAGTGACGGGGGCTGGGGGATTCCAGGAGACAGGGTGAGTCAGCACAGGGCTGAATAGACCTATCTGCATGTAGAGTGGTGGGAGGAGTTGCATCTGGGTCTGAATAGGGCTGTGCCTGCCTTCCACAATGCTGGCACCACCTCCTGTGGTGCGTCTGATGTCCCTGGCCCACACTGTCAAAGGAAAGAAGGAGTCCTGTAAACAAAGTGCTCCAGGACTGCACAGAACTGGTTTGGACTAGGTAAAGGCCCCTCTGCCCTCAGAGGACAAAGGATTTAGTAGTATAAATATGGGGACCCAGACCCCAAGACTTTAGATCACTTCTGGAACAACAAGACGAACCTCTGCCAAGGAGAAGAACCAAAGGAAGCTGTAGGAGTTGGACTGCCCCCTGCCAGTGTGCTGTGTTGCTGGGTTGGCCTACAGTGGTGTCTTCAGTGCCAAGGAGAGGAGAAGGAACTTTTAAAGAACTTTCATCATCTTGCAGAATATTACTCCAAGGGCTTGAACTTGTGCTTGCCTGCTGCTGAAGTCTCAGGGACAAAAAGACTTCACCACCAGCTCCCCTCTGTATTCCCTTGCTGGGAATTCTGTCTGCAGAATCCTGCGTGTCGCTGGGAGCTGGAAGCGCGACTCAACGAGAAGAAGCGTGTCGCAGTCGCAGCTGTTGCCGTCGCATCGCCGGAGAAGCGTGTCGCCGCCGCAGAGGTCGACGGCGCATCACCGGAGAAGCGTGTCGCTGGGCCTGTCGCGGCTCCAAAGTTACAGAGTCGCCGCGCCGCCGCCGGGCATGTACACATCGCCTTCACGTCGTCGCATCAAGGGCGCCATCTTATCGCATCGCACCGGATCGTCGCATCGCATCGAGGCGCCATCTTGTCGCATCGCAACCGGAACGCAGTACGAGAATCTACGCATCACCTCCTCTCCGGTAAGGACCAAGACGCATCCCCTACTCTGCGCAAGCATTGAGGCGCGACGCATCGTCTCCCCCGAAGCAAGGAACCGACGCATCTCCATCCCTGCGAACCTTTTTGTTTGTTTTGCGTTACGCATCCAGGTACTTTTGTGAGAACTTTGTCGCATTTACCATCAACTTGAACTAAGTTACTTCTACCATCTTTAAGTCTATTTTGAGTACAGTATTGTGGATTTTTGTCGTTTGTGGTCTTGTGTTAAGTCTATATAAAGAATACTTATTTTTATAAAAAACTGTGTGGTGTCCATCTGTAGTGTTTTCACTGTATTACTGTATGTGTTCACAAATGCTTAACACACGACCTCTGAGATAAGCCTGTCTGCTCGTGCCAAGCTACCAAATGGGTGAGCAGGGGTTATCCAGTAGTGTAATCCCCTTTCCCTGACTTAGAAGCAAGGGTCCCTATTTGGTCAAAGGTACCTACCTCTGCCAACTAGAGACCCCCAGTTCTAACATCTTCCCATTTGGAAATTACACTTGTAAAATTTAAGAAGGTAATCCCACTGTTATTTTATGGGAGGGGTTGGCATTGCAGTAGTCAAAAACAAATGTAAGAGTTTTTTACTACCAGGACATGCAAAACTTAACAGTAAATATCATGACTTTTAAATACATTGCACCCTGCCCTCTAAGTTGTCCAGTGCCTACCTTAGGAATGGCTTATATGTATAACAAGCATTGGCATAGCCAATAGGTCTCGCCTCTGGGATCTTAAAAGTGTTTTGCCAGAGGTGTTTGGAAGTTTGGTAAGAGATGCAATTTAACATAAAGGGATATGAAAAAGGAAACCAGGAAAGTGTGATGGGGAAGAAGAGGGCAGCTGATGAGCTGGGGGGAGGGAGGGAGAAGCAAAGGGATGAGAGAGAGTGAGACAAAGAAAAAGCAGATGCGAGAAGAAGCGAGTAGGGGGATAAATATAAAAGGATGGAGAGACTGTAGGGGAGAGAGAGGGGAGGAAAGCCAGGGTCAGAGATCGGACGAGAGAGGGAGGCGAGAGAGTGGGAGGACACTGAAGGGAGGGAAAGAAAGAGGAAAGCCATTGATTGAGATAAAGGAATGGGGAAACGGGCAGGCACGGAAGAAAGGAGATAAAAAGAGGAAGGAATAGGAGAGGCGGGACGACAAATATATAAAAGAATGAGTCCGAAAGAAATGAACGGGGAGGGCAGAGGGAATGAAATTAAACAGAGTGCGGAGAGACACGGGAGAGTCAGAAAGAGATGTTTGAAACGGTACAGGGTGCACTAGCTAGAAGACCGTTTATTACGCCTTCCAGTGAGTTGGGTCCTACAACCTGTCAGCAGTAACTTGCCCTACAACAGATGTGCCTAATCAGGGCGCTGAGTTGCTCCGTGATCCGAGGCCTCAGATGTCAGAAAGCTGAGCCGACCGCGCCCTTGTTACACATCTAGCACCTCTGAGAAGCGCAGGGCTGTGCGCCGTAAAAACGTCCTCTCAGTACACACACCGCGATGTGCCCAAGGAGGGGTGAGGGAGGGGCACCTCAAGTAAACAAACTGACTAATTCCCTCTTTCTGTTCGCCCGACAGTAAAAGCTCGGAACGGTGTGAACCAGACGTTTGGAAATTCCAAAGAGTGACACGTAGTCCCTCATTCTTGTCTGTCTGACATCACTCAGTGACTGATTAAATCATTAACTCACTGGTCAATTTATTGATTAACTCTCTTTTGTTGGCCAGATCAGAGCCACGGCGTGACCAAGTCATAGTGAGGGTGCGAAACGAAATTGAATTAAAAATAAAATAGGACTTCTCGGCAAAAGACCAAGGGAACACTTGACAGTATGAGACAGAATAGAAGTCCCCAGCGCTAGAAAACAAGAACGTTTTATCACACGACAAAGTGAACATTCAGACTCGAAATACAGAACCGCGATGTGCCCAAGGAGGGGTGAGGGGGGCACCTCAAGCAGGCGCTGCAAAACAGGAGAGGGGCTGCTGGAGGTGCGTGGAGCGAAGAGGAGAGTGGGAAGGGAGGCAGGGAGGGAAGAAGGAAGGCGCGAGGCAGGAATGGAAAGATAAACAAGGAGGCACTGCTCGCTCCTGCAGGCAAAACGCCGTGGGATGCGAGGAATGCAGCTGACACCCTGTGCGCCCCTGCTTGCTCCCGACAGCAAAACGCCGTGGGAGTGACCAGTAAACAAAGAGGTGGGACATGCGCCCGCCTTTGGCCATTTGCGTGCTTTCATTATTGAAAGCCACACGCAAAGGCCAATCCAATATGTGGGAGGAGTCAGACCCACAAGAAGAAGTTTAGAGTGATCACAAGAAGCCTCCCCATAGAGCAGCGCATGCGCGCTGCGCTAGGCTCGACCTAAAAAGGAAAGGTTTGGGCCTGGCACAAGGTTTATTTTGCCCAGCTGACAGATATGGCAGTGTAAACTGCACACAAAGGCTCTGCAATGGCAGGCCTGAGACATGGTTAACGGGCTACTTAAGTGGGTGGCACAATCAGTGCTGTAGGCCCACGAGTAGCACTTTATTTACAGGCCCTGGGTACAGGGGGTACCACTTTACTAGGGACTTATAAGTAAATTACGTATGCAAGTTGAAGGGGTGAACCCATATTACCATGCTTAGGGGAGAGAGCACAAGCACTTTAGCACTAGCTAGCAGTCCTGATACCAGCAAAAATGAGGTCAGAAAAGTCAGAAAGGTGGAGGAGGCAGACAAAAAGTTGGCGGGAAGACCACCCAAAGGCTGTCAGGTCTAACAAATTAACAAATCTCGCCCCCCCCCCAGTTGAAAGTGGGGAGAGATACCCATCCCCTTGAGAATTCTCTTCACTAATCAATCAATTAGTAATCAGTCAATCAGTAGCTAGATAGAGCGCTTCATGTCACCCGTGAGGGTATCCAGGCACTGGTAGGGTCTAGTTTATTAGCTAAATAGCCAGGTCTTCAGGAATTTTCAAAACTCTGACAGAGATGGGGAGGTCCATAGATGAAAGGGTAGCTTGTTCCATGTCTTCGTTGCTTGGTTGGATAAGGAGCGACCTGCGCATCTGCTACATCGGTTGCGGGGAGTGAGGGCTAGAGAAAGGGATGCAGAGTGGAGTGTCTGGTGGGTTGATGGAAGTTAAGGCGGTGGTTCAAGTAGTCTGGTCCACAGTTGTGTAGAGCCTTGTAGGTATGGGTCATGAGCTTGAACTGGCATTTTTTCTGTAGAGGGAGCCAGTGGAGTTCCCGGAGGTAGGCGGTGATGTGGGTTCGTCTAGGTAAATCCAGGACGAGTCTGGCCGTGGCGTTCTGTATGGTCTGTAGTTGTCGGAGGAGGTGAGCTGGGATCCCTGCGTAGAAAGTTCCCGTAAACCAGTCATCTGGAGATGAGGGACTAGGAGATGGTGCGTCTTGAGCTTTGGGGTAGCCATTTGAATATCTTAGGAAGCATACAGAGGATGAAGAAGCAGGAGGAGTAGACAGAGATGACCTGAGTCCTCATGTTGAGTTCTGGGGACCACCAGGATGTGTCCCATTGTGAGCTTTTATTTTGTAAAATCAGTACCTCTGTCTTGTACGAGTTGCGCTTCAGGCAGTTGTCCTCCACCCATCCACTAAGATGGACAAACCTGGCGTAGGGAGAAGGATCACCTCAGCAGTTTGGGATTTTCGCCCATCATCTGCATGAGCCACCTGAGGGGCCTGTGGTCTGTCTGAATTAGGAAGTGAGTCCCAAACAGGTATGAGTGCCCAGACACAGCAAAAGCTTCTCTCTCAATCGCACTCCACCTCTGTCCCCGTGGAAGTAACCTCCTACTAATGAAGTCTACCGGTAGGTCATGGCCCTGCTCATTCAACTTTGCTAAGACCGATGCCATGCTCTGAAGCGTCTCCCTGTACTATGAATTGTTTTGAGAAATCAGGTGCCTTGAGTATAGGTGCTGTACACATGGCTTCCTTAAGGGTATCAAATGCATTCTGGCAAGCGTCTGTCCAGATCACCAATCTGGGCTGTTTCTTGGAAGTCAGCTCTGTTAAGGGGACCCCATTGGTGCCATATCCCTTAATGAATCTCCTGTAGTATCCTCTGAGGTCCGGGAAGGCCCACACCTACATCTGCATTTTAGGCGGTTGCCAGGCCATAACAGTCTCAATCTTGTCCGGGGAGCTGCACCTTGCCCCCACCTACCAGGTGACCCGGATACACCAAGAAACCCTGCCCTATCTGGCACTTACTGGCCTTGATAGTCAGGTCTGCCTGTTGCAGGGTCTGAAGAACCTCCTGGAGTTGGTGCCGGTGTTCCTCCCTGCCGGAACTATAGACAGCAAGTCATATTAGTAGGTGGCACAAAAGGCCTACTTACCAGCCAGGACTGATAACCAACCTCTGAAAGGGTGGTAGGGGCATTCTTCAAGCCAAGGGGCATCACCTGAAATTGGAAGTGTCCCTCTGGGGTTGAGATTGCTGACCCTCTTTTAGGCCCCCTCAGTTAAAGTGATCTGCCAGTACCCTGATGTCAAATCAAAGGTACTGAGGAATTTGGCAGCGCCCAGCCTATCGATGAGCTCATCAGCTCGGGGGATGGGGTGTGCATCAGTCCTGGTGAAGGAATTGAGACCCCTGTAGTCCACACAGACCCTAAGTTTTGGAGTGGCACCCGGTGGGGCAGCCTTCGGTACCAGCACCATAGGGCTTGACCACGGACTATTGTAGGGCTCAATCACCCCTATCGCCAGCAACTTGAAGACCTCCTCCTTGT